>CM038672.1:485230531-486430531 GCA_021605145.1 Aegilops bicornis
AGTTCTGTCTGATATCCACGATCTCTCTTGATCTGTAAATCAATACAGAAATCAATGGGCTCTGTCAAGTTAGCTATAGGTTGTGCCGTATCAACGATTTCTACGGAAGGCGGTAAGATGATATCTTGAGCAGTTATGTATCTAGGACCTTTGACGCAAATGGATGCGGCAGCTGTGTGACAACACTCCTGAGAAAGCGGCGCTTTTGTGTAACATGCTATGGTCTCAACGCCCTTACGAGGTATTTTTTAGATGTTTCAAACAAGTGATTTTACACTTTTATCCTTCCTGTCTTTCCCCGATAGAGGAGTTTGACCCTTCCACTTCTGCCTTTGCCCTTTGTACTTCTTCCCGCAATTGAGATCCCTGTTAAGGAAGAATATCTCGCTCGTGCTTTTTTTGCGAGGAAATCGCTAGCTATTCTTTCCGATCGATCTATCCAAGAGTTCATACTAAAATAACACCAAGTTATTCTTTCCGATCGATCTATCAAGAGTTCGTACTAAAATAACACCAAGTTATTCTTTCTATTCGATCTGTCAAGAGTTTGTACTAAAATAACACCAAAGCAAATTTAGCTTCGTAATACTCAATCCAACACAAAGAACCTCAAAGAGTGCCCCAAGATTTCTACCAGAGAAACAAAAGACGAGAACGTGCATCAACCCCTATGCATAGATTACCCCAATGTCACCTCGGGATTCCGCGAGTTGAGTGCCAAAACATATCTTAAGTGAATCAATATAATACCCCATTGTCACCACAAGTATTCATATGCAAGACATATATCAAGTGCTCTCAAATCCATAAAAGTATTCAATCTGATAAAAACAAAATCTCAAAGGGAAAACTCTATTCATCACAACAAGATAGAGAAGGGGAAACACCATATGATCCAACTATATTAACAAAGCCCGTGATACATCAAGATCGTGCCATCTCAAGAACACGAGAGAGAGAGAGAGAGGGAGAGATTAAACACATAGCTACTATTACAAACCCTCGGCCCCGAGGGTGGACTACTCCCTCCTCATCATGCAGACCATATGGATGATGAAGATGGCCTCCGGTGATGTTCTCCCCTCCGGCAGGATGCCGGAATAGGTTCCAGATTGGTTTTCGTGGATACATAGGCTTGCGGCGGCGGAACTTCCGATCTAGGGTTCTCTTCGGGGGTTTTGGAATATTTGGCAATTTATAGGGCGAAGAGGTGGGAGGCCACCGAGGTGGGCACAAGCCACCTGGGCGCGCCTGGGCCCCCAAGCGCGCCCTGGTGGGTCGTGTTCCCCTCGGAGCTCCCCTCTGGTACTTTTTGGCCCACCGGGTGTCTTCTGGTAAAAAAAACTCCAAAAAGTTTCGCTACATTTGGACTCTGTTTGGTATTGATTTTCTGCGATGTAAAAAACAAGCAAAAAATAACAACTGCCACTGGGCACTATGTTAATAGGATAGTCCCAAAAAATGATATAAAGTCGCTATAAAATGATTGTAAAACATCGACGAATGATAATATAACAACATGGAACAATAAAAAATTATATATACGTTGGAGACGTATCACATGTCGCCTCTTTTCTACGCGAGTCGCTTGCACATTAAAAGGGGAGCTCTTGAGCATCTCGCCTCAGGAGCTCTTACTGGCCCTCGAGCCCTCACCCCCTAGCCTTGTCCCAGGCATCGCGACCTGACATACCAGCGGCGGCTGAGCTTTGTGAGAGGGCCGGGTCCTAAGGACGTAGAGCACTTCACAAGCAAGGAAAAGAGGGGCTGGCCTCGGGAGGAAGTTGGAGCAGAAGGGCGCAGTCCGGTTGCGTCGATGTCGGTTGAAACGCAAAAAATGTTAATTCTTCATGCACCCCTCGCGGGACTTGATCTAACTTGCCACAGATCGGAAGGCAGACATGAAGCCAAGCTCTAAGGAATCGCGCTCTTACAGTGTGGGGATTCTCAATGGACCATGTATCCCTCCACGCTACGCTCTAAGCTAAGTCACCCCGTCCGCGCCACGTGCAAGTCGTGCTAGTAACGTTTTGCCATTGCTTTCGCAACCTCATACCTTTTTCTATCATGAACCGCTTGCGCGTCAAGGCGGACCTCTCTAGCATCGTGGCTCGAGAGTTCTCACCAAACCTCGAGCCCCTCACCTCCTGGCCTTGCCCTAGGCATCGCGACCTGGCATACCAGTGACGGCTAACATCATTAGCTTCCTCTCTGGTTGGTGTAGGCATCACAGGAATGGATTTCACTGATGTGCTACCTTCCAATTCGAGAGAAGGTACAATTACCTCATCAAGTTCTACTTTCCTCCCACTCACTTCTTTTGAGAGAAACTCCTTCTCTAGAAAGGTTCCATTCTCGGCAACAAAGATCTTGCCTTCGTATCTGTGGTAGAAGGTGTACTCAATTGTTTCCTTAGGGTATCCTATGAAGATGCACTTCTCCGATTTGGGTTCGAGCTTATCAGGCTGAAGCCTTTTGACATAAGTGTCGCAACCCCAAACTATAAGAAACGACAGCTTAGGTTTCTTGCAAAATCAAAGTTCATACGGTGTTATCTCAATGGATTTAGATGGTGCCCTATTTAACGTGAATGCAGTTGTCTCTAATGCATAACCCCAAAACGATAATGGTAAATCAGTAAGAGACATCATAGATCGCACCATATCTAATAAAGTACGGTTACGATGTTCAGACACACCATTACGCTGTGGTGTTCCAGGTGGCGTGAGTTGTGAAACTATTCCACATTGTTTTAAATGAAGGACAAACTCATAACTCAAATATTCGCCTCCGCGATCAGATTGTAGAAAGTTTATTTTCTTGTTATGATGATTCTCCACTTCACTCTGAAATTCTTTGAACTTTTCAAATGTTTCAGACTTGTGTTTCATTAAGTAGATATACCCATATCTGCTCAAATCATCTGTGAAGGTCAGAAAATAATGATACCCGCCGCGAGCCCCAACACTCATCGGACCGCATACATCAGTATGTATTATTTCCAATAAGTCATTAGCTCGCTCTATTGTTCCAAAGAACGGAGTTTTAGTCATCTTGCCTATGAGGCATGGCTCGCAAGTATCAAATGATTCATAATCAAGTGATTCCAAAAGCCCATCTGCAAGGAGTTTCTTCATGCGTTTTACACCAATATGACCTATACCGAAGTGCCACAAATATGTTGCACTATCATTATCAACTTTTCATCTTTTGGCATCAATATTATTAATATGTGTATCACCACGATCGAGATTCAATAAAGAATTTATATTGAGTGTATGACCATAGAAGGTTTTATTCATGTAAACAAAACAACAATTATTATTTGACTTAAATGAATAACCGTATTGCAATAAACATGATCCAATCATATTCATGCTCAACACAAACACCAAATAACATATATTTTAGGTTCAATACTAATCCCGAAGGTAAAGGGAGTGTGCGATGGTGATCTTATCAACCTTGGAATCACTTCCAACACACATCGTCACCTCGCCTTTAACTAGTATCTGTTCATTTTGCAAATCTTGTTTCGAGTTACAAATCTTAGCGACTGAACCAGTATCAAATACCCAAGGGCTACTATGAACACTAGTAAAGTACACATCAATAACATGTATATCAAATATACCTTTGTTCACTTTGCCATCCTTCTTATCCGCCAAGGTTTTTTGGGGCAGTTCCGCTTCCAGTGACCATTTCCTTTGCAGTAGAAGCACTCAGTTTCAGGCTTAGGTCCAGCTTTGGGCTTCTTCATGGCAGCGGCAACTTGCTTGCCATTCTTGTTGAAGTTCCCTCTCTTTCCTTTGCCCTTTTTCTTGAAACTAGTGGTCTTGTTAACCATCAACACTTGATGCTCTTTCTTCATCTCTACCTTCACCGATTTCAGCATCGTGAAGAGCTCGGGAATCTTTTCCGTTATCCCTTGCACATTATAGTTCATCACAAAGTTCTAGGAGCTTGGTGATAGTGACTAGAGAACTCTGTCAATCACCATCTTATCTGGAAGATTAACTCCCACTTGATTCAAGCGATTGTAGTGCCCAGACATTCTGAGCACATGCTCACTAGCTGAGCTATTCTCCTCCATCTTGTAGGCAAACTACTTGTCAGAGGTCTCATACCTCTCAACACGGGCATGAGACTCAAATACCAATTTCAGCTCTTGGAACATCTCATATGCTCCGTGGCATTTCAAAATGTTTTTGAAGTCCCGGTTCTAAGCCGTAAAGCATGGCGCACTAAACTATCAAGTAGTCATCATACCGAGCTTGTCAAACGTTCATAACATCCACATTTGCTCCTGCAATAGGTCTATCACCTAGCGGTTCATCAAGGACATAATTCTTCTGTGCAGCAATGAGAGGATAATCCTTAGATCACGGACTCGATCCGCATCATTGTTACTATCATCTTTCAACTTAGTTTTTCTCTAGGAACATATCAAAATTAAAACAGGGGAGCTATATGTGAGCCATTGATCTACAACATAGATACGCAAATACTATCAGGACTAAGTTCATGATAAATTAAGTTCAATTAATCAAATTACTTAAGAACTCCCACTTAGCTAGACATCCCTCGAGTCATCTAAATGATACATGATCCAAATCAACTAAACCATGTCCGATCATCACGTGAGATGGAGTAGTCATCAATGGTGAACATCTCTATGTTGATCATATCTACTATATGATTCACGTTCGACATTTTGGTCTCCAGTGTTCCGAGGCCATGTCTGTACATGCCAGGCTCGTCAAGTTTAACCCGAGTATTCCGCATGTGCAAAACTTTCTTGCACCTATTGTATGTGAATGTAGAGCCTATCACACCCGATCATCACGTGGTGTCTCAGCACGACGAACTATCGCAACGGTGCATACTCAGGGAGGACACTTATACCTTGAAATTTTAGTTAAGGGATCATCTTATAATGCTACCGCCGTACTAAGCAAAATAAGATGCATAAAAGATAAACATCACATGCAATCAAAACATGTGACATGATATGGCCATCATCATCTTGTGCTTTTGATCTCCATCTCCAAAGCATCGTCATGTTCTCCATCATCACTGTCTTGACACCTTGATCTCCATCATAGAGTCGTGGTCGTCTCGCCAACTATTGCTTCTACAACTATCGCTAATGCATAGTGATAAAGTACAGCAATTACATGGCGTTTGCATTTCATACAATAAAGAGACAACCATAAGGCTCCTGCCGGTTGCCAGTAAATTTTACAAAACATGATCATCTCATATAATAACGTATATCACATCATGTCTTGACCATATCACATCACAACATGCCCTACAAAAACAAGTTAGACGTCCTCTACTTTGTTGTTGCAAGTTTTATGTGGCTGCTACGGGCTTCTAGCAAGAACCGTTCTTACCAACGCATCAAACCACAACGGTGATTTATCAAGTTTGTTGTTTTAACCTTCAACAAGGACCGGCCGTAGTCAAATTTGATTCAACTAAAGTAGGAGAAACAGACACCCGCCAGCCACCTTTATGCAAAACTAATTGCATGTCTGTCAGTGGAACCGGTCTCATGAACGTGGTCATGTAAGGTTGGTTCGGGCCTTCATCCAACAATATCGCTGAATCAAAATAAGACATTGGTGGTAAGCAGTATGACGATCACCGCCCACAACTCTTTGTATTCTACTCGTGCATATCATCTACGCATAGACCTGGCTCGGATGCCACTGTTGGGAAACGTAGCATGCAATTTCAAAACAATTCCTACGCTCACGCAAGATCTATCTAGGAGATGCATGGAAATGAGAGGGGGAGAGTGTGTCTACGTACCCTCGTAGACTGAAAGAGGAAGCGTTTGACAACGCGGTTGATGTAGTCGAACTTCTTCTAGCTCCAACCGATCAAGCACCGAACGTACGGCACCTCCGAGTTCTGCACACTTTCAGCGCGATGGCGTTCCTCGCCTTCTTGATCTAGCAAGGTGTCGAGGAAGTAGATGAGTTCCGTCAACACGATGGCGTGGTGATGGTGATGGTGAAGTGATCCGCGCAGGGCTTCGCCTAAGCACCGCGAGAATATGACCGGGGGTGTAAACTGTGGAGGGGAGCTACGCACACGGCTAATAATTGATGTTGTGTGTTTGTGAGGTGCCCCCTCCCCACATCTATATCGGTGGGAGGGGAGGAGAGGCAGCCAGGGGCGCCCTAGGGTTGGCCGCCGCCCCCTAGGGGCCCTGCTTTGCCCTGCGTCCCCCCCCCTTCCCATGTATGCATGAAGGGAAGGAAAGAGGGGGTGAGAGAAGGAAGTGGGAATCCTAATCCACACTTTCCTTGCCTTTCCCCCTTTTCCTTATCCTCCTCCTATAGCCTTATAGGGTGCACCAGTCCCTTGTGGGCTGGTGTGTTCCTTCACAAGGCCCATAGGATTGTCGGGGGTACCCGAAACACCTTCCGATGACCCGATAAGTACCCGATACCCTACGGAACACTTCCGGTGTCCGAATACCATTGTACTATATATCAATCTTTACCTCTCAACCATTTATAGACTCCTCGTCATGTCCTTGATCTCATCCAGGACTCCGAACAACATTCAGTCACCAAATCACACAACTCATATAATACTAAATCGCCATCGAATGTTAAGCATGCGAACCCTACGGGTTCAAGAACAATGTAGACATGACCTAGACACCTCTCCAGTCAATAACCAATAGCTGAACCTGGATGCTCATATTGGCTCCTACATATTCTATGAAGATCTTTATCGATCGAACCGTTATGACAACATATGTTATTCCCTTTGTCCATCGGTATGTTACTTGCCCAAGATTCAATCGTCGGTATCCACATACCTAGTTCAATCTCGTTACCGGCAAGTCTCTTTACTCGTTCCGTAATACATCATCCTGTAACTAACTCATTAGTTACTTTGCTTGCAAGGTTTCTTATGATGTGCATTACCGAGAGGGCCCAGAGATACCTCTCCGATACTCGGAGTGACAAATCCTAATCTCGATCTATGCCAACCCAACAAACACCTTCGAAGATACCTGTAGAGGATCTTTATAATCACCTAGTTACGTTGTGATGTTTGATAACACACAAGGTTCCGGTATCCGGGAGTTGCATAATCTCATAGTCGAAGGAATATGTATTTGACATGAAGAAATAAATAGCGATAAAACTGAATGATCAATATGCTAAGCTAACGGATGGGTATTGTCCATCACATCATTCTCCTAATGATGTGATCCCGTTCATCAAATGGCAACACATGTCTATGGTTAAGAAACTTAACCATCTTTGATTAACGAGCTAGTCTAGTAGAGGCTTACTAGGGACACGGTGTTTTGTCTATGTATCCACACATGTATCAAGTTTCCGGTTAATACAATTCTAACATGAATAATAAACATTTATCATGATATAAGGAAATATAAAATAACAACTTTATTATTGCCTCTAAGGCATATTTCCTTCAAATACCCCAATATTCCAGAAACACTAGGGGAGTCAACGAAAATCAATTCCAGCCGCCGCAAGTTCCAGAACCACCAGATCCAATCTAGACACCATCACGGAGGGGTTCATCATCCTCATTGGTGCCTCTCTGATGATGCGTGAGTAGTTCATTGTAGACCTACGGGTCCACAGTTAGTAGCTAGATGGCTTCCTCTCTCTCTTTTGATTCTCAATACAATGGTCTCTTGGAGATCCATATGATGTAACTCTTTTTGCGGTGTGTTTGTTGGGATCCGATGAACTTTGAGTTCATGATCAGATCTATGTTTTTATCCATGAAAGTTATTTGAGTCTTATTTGATCTCTTATATGCATGATTACATATAGCCTCGTATTTCTTCTCTAATATTTGGATTTTGTTTGGCCAACTTGATCTATTTATCTTGCAATGGGAAGAGGTGCTTTGTGATGGGTTCGATCTTACGGTGCTTGATCCCAGTGACAAAAGGGGAACCGACAGTATGTATCGTTGCTATTAAGGATAACAAGATGGGGTCTATTCCTACATAAATAGATCTTGTCTACATCATGTCATCGTTCTTATTGCATTACTCCGTTTCTCCATGAACTTAATACACTAGATGCATGTTGGATAGTGGTCGATGTGTGAGTAACAGTAGTAGATGTAAGTAGGAGTCGGTCAACTAATCTTGGACGTGATGCCTATATAATGATCATTGCTTGGATATCGTCATGATTATTTGAAGTTCTATCAATTGCCCAACAGTAATTTGTTTACCCACCGTATGCTATTTTTCTCGAGAGAAGCCACAGGTGAAATCTACGGCCCCCGGGTCTCTTCTTTATTATATTTGCCTTTGTGATCTATTTTAATTCACTTTTATTTTCAGATCTACTAATCCACAAATACAAAAATACCTTGCTACGTTTTATTTTATTCGAGATCTATTTATCCAATCTATTATATTTTTATCCCGTCAATTTGCCAATTTCTGGCGTCATTACCCGAAAGGGATTGACAACCCTTTTAATACGTCGGGTTGCGAGTATTTGTTATTTGTGTGCAGGTTCCATTCACGTAGTGTTGCGTGGTTCTCCTATTGGTTCGATAACCTTGGTCTCATAACTGAGAGAAATACCTACCGTTGTTGTGCTGCATCATCCCCTCCTCTTTGGGGAAATACCGACATAGTTCAAGCAAACATCAGTCTCCACCATTGAGAAGGGACTGGACAAGGAGGTCGATCCATTCTCACCCACTGAGCCCTCATGAGGCAGTTCGCTCTTGTAATAGTTCATACTCATCCTCCTCGTGAGGCAATCCACCACAAAGCAGGAGTAGGGTCTTACACCGCAAGGTGGCCCGAACCTGGGTAAATCTCGTGTCCTCTTCCTTCCCCGTTCGCACGAGCATGTCGGATCAAGGCCGTGAGGCGATGAGCGGCAGGCTGTAGCCTAGCGGAGTCTTTCGCGCACACCCCAGAGTTTGAACCTAGTTTGGGTCCACGGAGCCCCGATTCCGACATAATGCTTATGGGTTTATTACAACTTTTGTTATACCCAATTATATCAAGACATTTCTTGATTTTCCATATTCTCAATATATTGTTAATGGGTTTCTTTACAACTTTTGTAACATCCGATTATATCAAGACATTACTAGATTATTGGATCTACCCTTTTATATCAAGACTCTTCTTGATTCAGACAACATTGAAACTTCTAATGTTTTCAAAACATAAATTATCGGTATAGAATCATCAATATTATTCATAAAATAATCTTATCATAGCCCTAATTATATCAATCATGAAGTTGATATTCATATATTCTCAATAATGAATTTTTAACTTCATATGCTCAAAATAATACATTTATTCTTTTGAGATCATTGATATATGTTACTAACACTTAGTAAAACTCTTCGCCCTTTCATATATTATAACTATCAAGATGATGTTCTTTCATCTACTCATGCTCATTAATAGATAAGCATCTTGTTATATGACACTGAGAGAAACAGTTTCTCTATTTAAACATTTTAAACCTTTGTCAAAATATATAAACTTTTAAGCTCAATCAGACATATTGATCTATCTTTATAGATTCTTTTATGACCAATATTTTTCCTTGCTATTTGATGAAAAAAAATTCAATAACATTTTATTTTTCGCTAAGAAACTATATTATTTCCATTTCATAATATGTCATAAACATATGAGATCAGAAATACTATATAGCTCCCACTGAGTTATGTATATACACAAGGTTTCTTTGATAATATAAAAATCTCAATATCAGCTCACTCGTTATAATCTTCAACAACCTTTTTGAACTTTGCACTTTTACCTGGTGTCCTGAGGATTTTAAAACCTTTCTGGTTGTATCATTCATACATCCTTCCTTTTAGGAAACTTACTTTTAATATCCATTTTTTCAAAACTCTTTGAAGTATCAACCAAGTTCCAAACTTCTGAATTATAATAAAGTTCTAAACTTAATTATATTTTATTTCGGTGTGCATGGCTATGAGCCATTCCTTTCAACTGGGCACCGCTATTGTTTCCTTGTAGTGTGCTAGTTCATATTCTTTCAAAGATGGATATCTCATTGTAAAATTTCAAAAATTCAACAATATTCCTAATTTGTTTACACCTATTACATTCTTTAGAATTTCTACATCCAATGTAGTAATTTATAGTTCATTTTTTGTAGACAATCTATCGGAACAATTTCCTGTTTGGTAATTCTGCTTATTACTGTCATGGATTCAATAATCCTTTCTAAGCTGTAATATTCTCCCACTTATCTTTTTGACAAGAAAACCTTTTCTTGAAAAAGTGTCCATCTGTGTCAAACATTTTTCCTTTTGAACATTCCAATGGAAGGAACTCAAATCATTTCTTTGAGATATCCTACAACTTTTATTCTCGTTCATAATTTCCATAACTCTTATGGTTTCATTAACCAGACTAATTTGCGGTGCTCTTTTCTAGTGTATATCTTTGTTGTTTCAATTTATACCCCAAAGTATAAAGGTGGATCGGTAATAAATAATTCCATAATTATTTGAGTGTTTTTGCTAAACTTATGACTCAGATAATTTTCTTCAATCTTGAAGAATTACTTTATCTCTTGTCATAATGATCCTTATCTTCATAAAATATTTGAAATCTTCAAATATATTTTGAAATTCCTTTGAACTATTCAAATATTTCAAATTTTATAAGTAAATCATATTTACCTGATTTAAATGAAGTATTATTATTCATTGTGCCCTGGCTTGTTTATCAGACTTCATACATCACTATGTATTCTTTTATTTGATTTCTCAATCAAGAGATTTCAATACTTCATCTATATGAAGTTTATTTCCCCGATTTAAAGCCAAGCAATGATATATCAGTCTTCTCACATTTAGCATTAATGCTAAACATTCCAAATCAAGATTCATTTAATAAGCCAACAAAAGTTTGCGGTAAATCCAAACATATCCTTATAATCACTTTAACAACTATGGTTCAAAATATTATAAGAACATATGCCGCATAATCCAAAATATAATGTCTTATACAACTCTAGAACGCAATAACTATTATTCGATCCTAAGATGAATCTTGAAGATAAACTAAAGCCATGATTCCATCATTCCTGAGTAGCGATCCCATCACCATCCTTGACTAGCATCACGTCTTTTATTTCTTCTCAACTTGTGAGCTTTCTGTAGTCCCTACATCAGATTGCAAAAAAGAGCAACCAATAACTATAAGTATCAAATACTTGTGACTTACATAAACAAGATAAATAACATTAACTTTGTATAACATTTATACCTTTATCGGAAGAACCATTCTTCTTGTCTGCCAGATATTCCTTGCAGTTCTGCTTCCATTGGCCCTTCTGTTTGCAGTTGAAACATTCAGTCTCTTTAGAGGTTCCGCGCTTGTTCTTCTTCTGAGAGACGGTCTTATCGGCACCAGTAGATTTCTTCTTGGACTTGCCCTTCCTTTTGAAACTAGTAGTTTTGTTAACCATCAACACATCTTTGTTATTCTGCATTCCAGCTTCCGCAGTTTTGAGCATAGCAAAAAACTCGTTTGCACTTTTCTCCATCCCGTTCATGTTGTAATTCATGATAAAACCATCGTAAGATGGGGGAGTGAAGCAAGAACAATATATGTACCGAGTGTAGGTGAAATTCCAAATTCCAGTGAAGCAAGTCTATCAACATAGCCAGCAAGCTTCACTATATGCTTACTCATTGAGGAACCCTCTTTCATCTTGCATTCGATCAGGGCCTTGGTTAATTCAAACCGTTCGGTCCTTGCCTGTTTCTTGTAGAGAACTTCTAGTGACCCAATTATAAATTGAGTGGTAGAAACGCTTCTGTAGTTCAGGATCCATGCAAGTTAACATGAGACACTGGACTGCCTCATAGTCATCACTACGAGCATTATAAGCAGCAACTTCTTCCGGTGATGCATCTTTTAGGGAGCATCACCTAGGGGTTGATCTAGCACATACTCCTTCTTAGGACTCCTGAGAACAAATCTCAGGTTGCGGATCCAATCCGCATAGTTTCCACCATTTGCAGCCAACTTTTCTTTCTCAAGCATAGGGGCTAAGTTGAACATATTGCAAGCAATTTAATCTACAATGATAAACACAAACAATTTTAGACATAATTCATAACTAATATTGCACTAGTTTATTAAAACAAGTTTTAATATTACAGTGCACTCCCACTCAAATTAATATCTCTCATAATCAATTGTGAGTGATTCAAGATCCAAGTCTAGTTCTCAGCCATTGATGTGAACATCACTGATGATGAGAATTCTTGAACGGCGGGCAAACTTTTGCCGATCATATCTCCATATGACTCTTGTTCATCTTTCTATTCTTTATGCTCCGAGCTCAGAACGATTCTGCTAGAACTTCAAGACAACCGAGTGTTATCTGCATACATGGTCTGACCATCCCCGTCTTACACTTCACGTCCCGTTTGTACTCATGTGGACATGACGGACTTCGGAATGCTACGTGTTATAGACGGTTGCAACGCTGGGAAGAGCACCTTTTATCTTGATATTTGTGAGAGATTACCCTAATAATTGATTATAGCGCAATTAAATGGTGCAAAAAATAAAGGGATAAACATCCCAGGCAATTCATAAGAGCATGACATGGTATAGCCCTAGGCGCCGGGAGTTCTCCATGATCGTCTTCATGTAACATCCCAAAATTCTAAATTTTGGAATGTTATAAACAAATAGATAGTTTTGATTGATTTTTGATTGATTGACTGAAAGTGAGTGAATTCGAAACTTTTTGAAAGTTAGATGAGAGGGAATAAAAGGACTTTCCCAAACTTTCATTTTGCTTTTATGATCTTCGAATTCAAATTCTTTTCATCACAAAACCACGGAGAGAAGATGACATGACTTCTTCCATTTATTTAAATGACAAGGGGTGTTGAAAATATTTGAATTTCATTTGGAAAATATTTCCAATTCTGAAACTTTATGCAACTCAATGATTTTCACGAGAGAAGATAAAATGACTTCTTCAAATTAAATGAAATATGAGTTGGGAGTTTTAAAAGAATTAAAGCCAAAGTTCTTTTGAATTTATTTCCAATTTGGAGTTATTTGAGTTTTATTCAAAATATTTTTCTCCAAAAACAAAATATATGGAAAATTGGGTAACATGATTCCCTACATCAGAAAAATGGAGAGAAATAAATTTGAATTCATTTTGATATTTTTAAAATGATTTTTGTTGGATTTTATTGGACCAGAAGCACTCTTTGCTTTATTTGAATTTGTGTGAATTTTATTTGACATTAGAATAATGTTCATCATGTAGGAAATCTTTTTCTGAAAATTTTGATATATTATATGCCTATATAATATTTTAATTTTATTTTGTTTTATCATTTTGTTTTCCTCTCTGTTTGTTTTAAAAAAAATATTCGCAGCGCCTTGGGCCAAAGGCCCAAGCCGCCAAGCCAGCGGCCGGCCAAGGCCAAGGCCATCGCTAGCACGCGCGCACCTAGGGAGCCAGAGAGCCAAGGTTTCCTATTCTTTTACAAATCCTAGTAGGATTTGATCCCGTTTCGTTATTCCGTTTTTTAATCCTAGGATTCCTAATCCTAGTCTAATTCTTGTCCCCTACTCCAAGCAAAACCCCTCCCCTCCCCAATATAAATACCCAAGCACCCCCCCCCTCCAACACATCAAATCAACTCCTCTCCTCTCCTCTCCTCTCCTCTCCGCAGCAGCAGCAGCGCAGCACCACCACAGCGCCGCCGCCCTACGCCGCCGCCGCCGCCAAGTGCCGCCGCCGCCACCTAGTCGCCGCCGGAGCCCCTCGCCTCTTCGAGGTACTAGCCCCGCGCCGCTTCACCTTTTCTTTTCCTCGGTTTGGTTTTTCGTAAATCGTTCCGGTTTCCGTTCCGGTTTTCTAGATCGGTTTTTCGTTTCGGTTTTCTTTCCAAAACCATAGATCGGTTTTCTCGCCGGTTTTTCTTTCCGGTTTTGTTTAGTGAGCGTTCGCTCGATAGATTTTTCTTTTTATTTTTAATTTCCGTCAGGGACCTGTCCGTAGTGTTATTTTTTTTAGTCCCTAATCTTCAAACGCTCATAACTTTTTACTCGTAAGTCGGAATCCAACGAAACCAACGCCCACTTCTTCGTTACGATTCCCTCTACCAGTAATACAACTCAAACATGTTTTTGATAATTTAAAATTTGAATTAGATCAGATTTGTATTCAAACTTCGTTTGATCGTAACTTGAGTTTCGTAACTCCGATTTAGTTGATTCTTTTTGCTAATCGAAGCTCTTGACCTAAACTTTCTGATAAGGCCAAATACACATGGTTTTGGTACTGTTAGAAATTGTTTTATGTTGCAAGAGTTATTTGCTTGGTTTTGATGTTTTCCAAATTGTTTCTTCGTTCTTTCCGATCTTTTGAGTGATTACTTATGTGTGGTTACTATTGATTGCTTACGATAGATTGACCGGAGTGTGACGAGTAGAACTATCAAAAGTTTTGAGTGCGATTCATCTTCATCAACTTTGCAGGCAAGTAACACTTGATCATACTTTTTCTACTACCCAGTTTTATGCATTAGATCTATTCCTCAAACATTGCATGATTAGGATCTAATTAAATTGTGGGTTTGGGAAGTAGATTGAGGTAGTACCTATTACCTGTTTTACTTAGGAAACCTTGGGAGTTACTTCTACGTTTGCTTATTATGCTATGCTATGCTAGTAGACGTGGATTGGGTTTGAGTGAATATCCATGACAGATGTGAGATTGATAATTAATGGTTTATTTAAGGTGGCAACTTAAACACACATCTGGGTGGATTGAGGCACCTGGTTTCTATCAGGACTTGCATGTATTTCTTCGGACCGCCACCCAGGCTCAAAGGGATCATGAGATTATTCAAACTAGAAACTTACGTGTGCAGCCACAAGCCATTATGGGCTCTGGCATAGTTGACTAAGTTCTGCGAACTCTTACGGGTAGACTAGCAGATGTAGGGGAAAGTAGGTGTACCGTCTACCCACAAGTAAGGTGCTAGTGCTTCTGAAAGACTATGTCTCGGTCATCCGTCTCTCAAACACCATGTAGTGCGAGAAACCAAACGGAGGCGATCGAGTCTTGTGAGGAAAAGTGCGCAAACCTCTGCAGAGTGTATAAACTAATCATGATTAGCCGTGTCCCCGGTTATGGACATCTTGAGTATCTAGTACTTGAATATCATGTGAATCTCAACATGTTACTCTAATTAATATTGTTGGGTTTACTTTTAATTGGGATTGAGGATGCTGTCAACCATTCTCAATGTTTAACAACCACCATGATAGTTAAACAAATTTATTCCTTTGCAGTAGGGAAAAAGCGGCTTTATGCAAAAGCAGAATCAGAGAGCTTTTCCAACAGCCACATATTCATGTAGTACAGGATTATCATTCATTATTCTCTATGTGTTACATTGACAACATAATCCATGTGCTGGCCCGTTTTCGGGCTGCAACTTTAATGTTGCAGACTTTTCGAACATTTAGTAAGTGATACGTTAGGGTTACGATTTCCTATACTCAACTTTGCCGTTGGTGTTGATGGGAATCCACAACCTTGTTGCTTCCGCTATATTTGGATTGAGGTAATAGTGTTTACGCTACTTTATACATGTGATTTACCTCTGTTATAAATCCTTCGAGTACTGTGTGTGTCAGCATACCGATCCAGGGATGACAAGAAAGCACAGAGACTTGATCCATTCGGGTCGGGTCGCTACACTTCAATCTTCAGTTCAAGCGACGTGACGGCCAATATTTCATTGTCATGGCAACCGTTTCAAAAATGTTGCCGTGGCGGCAATCTCAGAAAATGTTGACGTGGCGACCGTTTTAGAAAACGTTGCCATGGCACCAAAATCTGAAATTCCGCCGTGGCACAAAATTATAGCTCCTCGTCCCGCGCCTTGGTACACCTTCACCTCGTCGGGGATTTCCGTGTATGTCTTGCCACCATCAACTGTAATCGATCTCTATGATATTTACATTAAGGTGGCAATCTCGTGGCTCCAGCCATCATGCCGTGACACGCAGGCCACTTAAAATTACAACATATAACCATCTCATACATAAACTCATTATCATGACAAAGGTTATACCACATCATATGCAAACCATAAAAAACCAAGTTAGACTTCCTCTAATCCATTTGGCAAATTTTAATTACGTGGCTTCTAGGGTTTACGGGTAAACCTAGCTACCTACGTGCACACCATAAAGTGATAATCCTTGTTGCTAGATTAACTTTTGGGGTGTGTGAAAGAAGAGACTTAATTAAAAATCTCGTTCCCCCACACAAAACTTCGCCTAATACACGTGACCCCCTAGAAGAACATCCATCTTCATCGCCCTATTGCGTATGCGACGGTTCACTATTCTTGACTATGGTGAAGCCCAAGGAACTGTTAGCATATCGTCGACAGCCAGAGCCGAGCGATTGTCAGAAACTTGTAGAAAGCGACACCATACCGTCAACGAACTGAACCGAAGCAACACTCGAGGGAAGCATAGCAAGAACATCACTCTCACATCCACATGTGATCTAGATCGCTACGTGCATCTACTCATGGAACCGCTCATGATGCCACTGTTGGGAAACATAGTAGAAAACAAAAAAAATCGCCCTACGATCACCCAGGAATAATATGAAGATGCATAACGGGTTGTGATATGATACGTCTCCAATGTATCTATAATTTATGAAGTATTCATGCTATTATATTATCTGTTTTGGATGTTTATGGGCTTTACTAAACACTTTTATATTATTTTCGGGACTAACCTATTAACCGGAGGCCCGGCCCAAATTGTTGTTTTTTTTGCCTAATTCAGTGTTTCGAAGAAAAGGAATATCAAATGGAGTCCAAACGGAATGAAACCTTCGGGGGAGTTATTTTTGGAACGGAAGCAATCCAGGAGACTTGGAGTAGACGTCAGGGAAGCTTCGAGGAAGCCACGAGGCAGGGAGGCGCGCCCTACCCCCCCTAGGCGCACCCCCCACCCTCGTGGGCCCCTCATGGCTCCCCTGACCAACTTCTTTCACCTATATATCTCCATACACCCTAAAAACATCGAGGAGCACAATAGATCGGGAGTTCCACCGCCGCAAGCCTCTGTAGCCACCGAAAACCAATCTAGACCCGTTCCAGCACCCTATCGGAGGGGGGGAACCCTCACCGGTGGCCATCTTCATCATCCGGCGCTCTCCATGACGAGGAGGGAGTATTTCACCCTCGGGGCTGAGGGTATGTACCAGTAGCTATGTGTTTGATCTCTCTCTCTCGTGTTCTTGATTTGGCACGATCTTGATGTATCGCGAGCTTTGCTATTATAGTTGGATCTTATGATGTTTCTCCCCTCTACTCTCTTGTAATGGATTGAGTTTTCCCTTCGAAGTTATCTTATCGGATTGAGTCTTTAAGGATTTGAGAACACTTGATGTATGCCTTGCATGTGCTTATCTGTGGTGACAATGGGATATTCACGTGATCTACTTGATGTATGTTTTTGTGATCAACTTGCGGGTTCCGTAACATTGTGAACTTATGCACAGGGGTTGGCACACGTTTTTGTCTTTACTCTTCGGTAGAAACTTTGGGGCACTCTTTGAAGTACTTTGTGCTGGTTTGTAGATGAATCTGAGATTGTGTGATGCATATCGTATAATCATACCCACGGATACTTGAGGTGACATTGGAGTATCTAGGTGACATTAGGGTTTTGGTCGATTTGTATCTTAAGGTGTTATTCTAGTACGAACTCTATGATAGATCGAACGGAAAGAATAGCTTCGTGTTATTTTACTACAGACTCTTGAATAGATCGATCCAAAAGAATAACTTCGAGGTGGTTTCGTACCCTACAATAATCTCTTCGTTTGTTCTCCGCTATTAGTGACTTTGGAGTGACTCTTTGTTGCATGTTGAGGGATAGTTATATGATCCAATTATGTTATTATTGTTGAGAGAACTTGCACTAGTGAAAGTATGAACCCTAGGCCTTGTTTCAACGCATTGCAATACCGTTTGTGCTCACTTTTATCATTAGTTACCTTGCTGTTTTTATATTTTCAGATTAAAAATACCTATATCTACCATTCATATTGCACTTGTATCACCATCTCTTCGCCGAACTAGTGCACCTATACAATTTACCATTGTATTGGGTGTGTTGGGGACACAAGAGACTCTCTGTTATTTGGTTGCAGGGTTGTTTGAGAGAGACCATCTTCATCCTACGCCTCCCACGGATTGATAAACCTTAGGTCATCCACTTGAGGGAAATTTGCTACTGTCCTACAAACCTCTACACTTGGAGGCCCAACAACGTCTACAAGAAGAAGGTTGTGTAGTAGACATCAAACTCTTTTCTGGCGCCGTTGCCGGGGAGGTGAGTGCTTGAAGGTATATCTTTAGATCTTGCAATTGAATCTTTTAGTTTCTTGTTTTATCACTAGTTTAGTTTATAAAATACAACTACAAAAAAATGGAATTAAGGGTGCTTCATATGCTTCATTTTTTAATATCTTTCATGAAAATAAGGATTCCGATAATTGTGCTCAATTGCTAGAGGAAGAATTCATTAGAATGTTTGGCACTAAATCTTTGAATGATGAGCATGATTGCAATGTTGTTAGTATGAACTCTTTGAATATCCATAGTACTAATGATGATTGCACTAGTCATGATGAAAATGTCTCTTATAAGCATGTCAATTTTTGTGGAGTGCATAGAGTTTGCAAGTACACACCAAATAGGAAAGATAGATTTTGCAAGAGGCATAAGTATTTAGAAACTAAATGGTTGCAAGAGAGGCTGGATGCTTGTACTGAAAATTTAAAATTTCTTTGCCATCCTTGTGAACTTTGCAATGAACATGATCATTTAAATCCCTGATGCAAATTGTTTCATGATCGTATCGTGTCCAAAAATTGTGATAACTTGATTTCCCTTGCACATCATAATGAACTTAGTTTGCTTTTGGATTATGAAGAAATGAAACGTATAACTAAGGATCTTCCAGAATTTGTCCTTGATAAAGTTCTTGATTTTGATCTAGGGAAAATTTATATGTATTGTGCGGTGAATTGCATTGAAAATCCTTATATTTCCAATTACATAAAGAAAAGAAAACAAATAGAATATGAAGAGAATACTAATGAAAGGGAAGAGACCTCCCAATATCCTCCTATTATTTCTTATGATGAATCAGGTAACTAGGAGGAGCTTTCTATTCAACCAATCTCATTAATAAGGAGCTCAAAAGAGAGGGTTAAACCCACACATGATGTGAAGAAGAAAAGAAAAGACGGAGAAGCAAAGGTAGAAAGGTATCCATCCCAAATGATGTTGCTCCTATTACTCATCGTGATGATGGTAATTGCTATGCTATTGGTGCTATCCATACTATTAATGATGAGAGTGAATATGCTTATGATATGAAAAACTAGCTAGTGGTCTGCTGGAACTGCCACTTAAGGGAAGATCTTACACATGGTCTAATATGCAAGACAATCCATTATTAGAGCCGTTGGATTGGTTCTTCACATCTGCTGATTGGATTTCTTCATACCCTATGACTGAAGTTTTGCCCATGGCCAGAACTGCTTCTGATCATGTGCCATGTGTGGTCACAATCAAGACTTCTATCCCCAAATCTAAAATATTTCGTTTTGAGAATTATTGGGTGGAGCTTGAGGGGTTTATGGAATGTGTTCAACAGTCATGGCAGAAACCCTCTAATAAATCTCACATCACTGCCAGGATTGCTGATAAGTTGAAGTGTTTAAGAGGAACTCTTAAAAAGTGGCAACTGAATATTTCTAAGCTGAAAGTTTTGATATCCAAATGTAATGAGGTCATATTATGCCTTGATGGTCTTGAGGAGCTCAGGCCTTTATTCAGACCTGAATTTAATTTCAGGAAGGTGGTCAAATTACATGTGGAAAGCCTCTTACATCTTCAATTTCTATATTGGAAAAAGAGGTGTGCAATTAGGTATATCAAACTAGCAGGAGAGAACACTAAATTTTTTCATGCAATGGCCACTGAGAGACATAGAAGAAACTCTATTGCATCTTTGAAAGATACTGATGGGTCAGTGGTTTCTCAGCACTCTCAGATGGAGGGCATTATTTGGAATTGTTTTAAGAACAGAATGGTAGTTTCTTCTGGAGTAATTTGCTAGAACCAGTGGATGGGTTAGATTTTCTTACTGAGCCTTTCACAAAAGAGGAAATGGATGACACAGTCAAACATATGCCCATTGACAAAGCCCCTGGACCTGATGGTTTTAATGGATTGTTCTTCAAAAAGTGTTGGCACATTATTTGTGAAGACTTTTATGAGTTGGCTGAGGCTTTTCATTCTGGAACTGCAAATTTAGAAAATATTAATGGCTCTTATATCACCTTGATCCCTAAGAAGTTGGCTCCTGAAGGGGTTGGAGATTATAGGCCAATTTCTCTGACTAGGATGGGTCTTAAGTTTTTATCTAAGACGGCTGCTAATAGGTTCCAGAAGATCATTATGGCATGCATTCATAAGAATCAGTATGGTTTTATTAAGAGCAGGACTATTCAAGATTGTATTGGCTGGTCCCTGGAGTATTTGCACCAATGTCACCAATCCAAGAGGCCTATAGTGATTCTTAAACTGGATTTTGAAAAGGCTTTTGATTCAATTGAACATGAAGCTGTTCTGCAGATCCTCAAGTTCAAAGGCTTCAACCAGAAATGGATTTCCTGGGTCAAGCAATTGCTTCCTCCTGGGACATCATCTGTTCTTTTAAATGGTGTACCTGGTAGGCAGTTTCTATGTAAGAAAGGGGTTAGGCAAGGAGACTGTCTCTCACCTTTAATTTTTGTTATTGCTGCTGATCTGTTACAGTCAGTGGTAAATGATATGTTCAGGAGGGGAATTTTACAGTTGCCAATACCATGACATGATTAGGACTATCCCATAGTGCAATACGGTGATGATACCCTAATGATCTTACCAGCAGATAAAAATCAGATTTTGGCTCTGAAAGACATGTTGCAAGTGTTTTCCACATCAACTGGGCTAGTTGTTAACTATCACAAGTCTTCTATGGTGCCCATAAATGTTAATGAGGACTCTCTCATTGGTTTGGATGATGCTTTTGGTTGTCAAGTGGGTAAAATGCCCTTCACTTATCTTGGCCTACCTGTTGGCACTACCAGGCCTAAAATGGTGGATTTTATGCCACTTGTTGACTGTATGGAAAGAAGGATGATAGCTAGTTCTTCCTTTCTGAATCAAGGGGAAAGGCTTCAGTTCCTGAATTCTGCTTTGTCGTCCATGCCCATCTTTTACCTTGGTAGCTTGCTTGCTCCTACAGGAATATTAAAGCAACTGGAAAGAATTCAGAGGCAGTGCCTATGGAGAAAGCACAGGGAGGAGCCATCACCATCCCTGGCAGCTTGGATCTCATTTGTAGGCCTAAAAATAAAGGTGGGCTGGGAATTCTGAACTTGGGTGTACAGAACATGGCTCTCTTGCTCATTTCTGTTCTGATTACCCCTTGTAATCTTTGTATATTGTATTCATCTCTTTTGAATAAAAGTTAAATGCCGTGGGGGGGTTTTCCCTACAGTCACCAGTCAAAAAAAAGGCCCAAGCTTGGGGATGTTATGTTTGATGAGAATGACATGTTTGAGAATATATTTGCTGCAATTAATGTTTGTCCCAAGCTTGGGGATGCTATGTTTAATGAAGATGATATTTTTAGCCTCCCAAGTTTTGATGAGCAAATTTATTATGATGATATCATGCCTCCTATTTATGATGGTTATATTGATGAAAGTGGGTTTGGAAGAGTGTCAACTTTAGGAAGTAATGATACCACTATTTTGGAGGGTGTTGAATCTTATAATATTTATGAAAGTGGATTTGGAGAGGTCATGACTTTATTTAGTGATGAATCCACTATTTGGAAGAGGTTTCAATTGATTATGATGATAACAAAGTTGCTACTTATGATGATTATTGTGATGAAACTTATGCTATAAAAAGTAGTGATGATTATATTTATAAAACTTGTCAATATTATGATTACCCTTTTTCTAAACATTACTCTTTTAATATGGAAACAATTTATAGTATTCGAGTTTCTTATGATACTCCCACTATTCCGAATGAGAAGAATTTTGCTTATGTGGAGAGTAGTAAAATTTCTATGCTCGTGGCTCATGAAAAGAATGCTTTATGTGATAGTTATATTGTTGAATTCATTCATGATGATACTTAAAATTATTATGAGGGAGTAATATATGCTTGTAGGAATTGCAATAATATCAAGTTTCCTCTCTATGTGCTTAAAGTTTTAAAGTTATGCTTGTTTTGCCTTCCTATGCTAGTTGATTATTGTTCCCATAAGTTGTTTGCTCACAAAATCCCTATGCATAGGAAGTGGGTTAGACTTAAATGTGCTAGTCATGTTCTTCATGATGCTCTCTTTATGTTTCAATTCTTATCTTTTATGTGAGCATCATTGAAATCATCATGCCTAGCTAGGGGCGTTAAACGTTAGCGCTTGTTGGGAGGCAACCCAATCTTATTTGTTCTTCGCTTTTTGCTCCTGTTTAGTAATAAATAATTCATCTAGCCTCCGTTTAGATGTGGTTTTATGTTTTAATTAGTGTTTGTGCCAAGTAGAACCTTTGGGAAGACTTGGGTGAAGTCTTTGCGATCTTGCTGTAAAAAACAGAAACTTTTGCGCTCACGAGATTAGCTGCCATTTTTTACTGGAGAGTTCTTTTAGGTTGATTATTTTTGCAGATGATTAATAGATAAATTACTCAAGTCCAACAATTTATTTCAAAATTTTTGGAGTTCCATAAGTATTCGTTTGATACAGATTACTACAGACTGTTCTGTTTTTGACAGATTCTGTTTTCATTGTGTTGTTTGCTTATTTTGATGAATCTATGAGTAGTATCGGAGGGTATGAACCATAGAGAAGTTGGAATACAGTAGATATTACACCAATATGAATTTATAATGAGTTCACAACAGTACCTAAGTGGTGGTTTTATTTTCTTATACTAACGTAGCTTATGAGTTTTCTGTTAAGTTTTGTGTTGTGAAGTTTTCAAGTTTTGGGTAAAGATTCGATGGACTATGGAATAAGGAGTGGCAAGAGCCTAAGCTTGGGGATGCCCAAGGCACCCCAAGGTAATATTCAAGGACAAACAAAAGCCTAAGCTTGGGGATGCCTCGGAAGGCATCCCCTCTTTCATCTTCGTTCCTCGGTAACTTTACTTGGAGCTATATTTTTATTCACCACATGATATGTGTTTTGCTTGGAGCGTCATTTTATTTTGTTAGTATTTGCTTTCTGTTATTTAGAATAATGTTCTGCATCTCTATTTTCAATAAAAATGTCAAGGATAGCCTTTACCATGCTTATGTATACATGTTGCTGTTTCAAAACAGAAAGTTTATCGCTTTTGCAAAAATTCCCTAGAAAATCCAGAATATGATAAAATGTTGAAATTTTTTGCATAATAAGCTCTGATAAATTTTCTAAAGTGTGGTAGAATTTCATAATGTTTGGAGTTAGGGAAGTATGATGAATCTTGCATTCTTTACAGACTGTACTGTTTTGGCAGATTACTGTTATGTTTGCATATGTTTGCTTGTTTAATGATTCTATTTGAGGATATGAGTATTAAATATGTAGAGGCATTTAGTATGCAATGTTGAATAATAATTTTAGTGATTTGTTACAGTATAAAATGATAAGGTTTTGCATTGGTTTATACTAACTTATCTCACGAGTTCTTGTTGAGTTTGGTGTGGATGAAGCTTTCGAGATTTAGGAAACCGTGATATGAGAGGAATTAAGGAGACATAAAAGCTCAAGCTTGGGGATTCCGAAGGCACCCCAAGATAATATTTCAAGAAGTCTCAAGCATCTAAGCTTGGGGATGCCCCGGTAGGCATCCCACCTTTCTTCTTCCCCAATTATCGGTTAGTATCGGTTGAGCCTAAGTTTTTGCTTCTTCACATGATGAGTGCTATCCTTGAAATGTCGTTTTATTTTGTTTTTCTTGTTGTTTGAATAATATCCCAAGATCTGAAATTCTTAAATGAGAGAGAGTCTTCACAAAGCTGCATAATTATTTAACTATTCATTGATCTTCACTTATATCTTTTTGGAGTAGTTTGTCATTTACTCGTGTGCTTCAATTATATCCTATGAGTAAATGGTTGAATGTCATAAATCTGAAATTATATATGTTTCATATGCCTTTCCCATGGGGAGTAATGCCTTCACATATAAGAAGTAGAGGTGGTAAATTTTTTGAAGGTTAGCAAACATTGTATTGGTCACTTGAACAATTCATGAAAGAATATTTAAGGAAGAGAGATTTCACATATAAATATACTATCCTGGATATCTTCTATGATTGTGAGCCCCATTAATTATTTTCAAACCTGAGAAAATTAGTTGAAGTTGGAAAAGGAAGACAACATAATGAGTTATGCTTGGGTATATTTGTATAGAAGTTATATTGTTATGGATCCTCTAACATGTGGTGCTTGCTATTTAGAATCCTTTGCTAGCCAAAATATCTGTACTAAGTGGGAATACTGCTTGTGCATCCAAAATCCTTGAACCAAGTTCCTTCCATAAGTGTCCACCATATCTACCTATATGCGGTATTTACCTGTCGTTCCAAGTAAATTTGCATGTGCCAAACTCTAAACCTTCAAATAATATTCTGTTTTGTATGCCCGAATTGCTCATGTAGCGACTAGGGGCTGTCAGTATCTTCCATGCTAGGTGGGTTATTCTCACGATGAGTGGACTCCGCTCATCATTCACGAGTAAATGGCTGGTAACTGGGATGCCCAGTCCTATGATCAAAATATCAAAAACAAATTTGCAAATAATTTAAACAAAACTCCCCCGGGATTGTTGATAGTTGGACGACACCCGTTGTTTCGGACAAGCCGTGGAGTGTGATTGTTGGTGGAGGGGGAGTAAAATCTTTACCTTCCTGTTTGGGAACTGCCTATAATGTATCTAGTATGGAAGATATTGGGAACTCTTGGTCGTTATGTTGACAATGAAAACATACCTATCAAAATTATTTTCATCTCTATTTTAGCTTCGAGCTCTGGCACCTCTGCAAATCCATGCTTCCCTCTGTGAAGGGCCTATCTTTTACTTTTATGCGGGAGTCAGTAGTATTCCTTCTCATTCCAACCTACTTTTTAGTTGGCAAGCATCATGTGGTGGAGAAATATCTAAGCATATATGGCCATTCAAATATATTTGATCATGAATTATTATTGTTGACATTACCCTTGAGGTAAAAGGTTGGGAGGCAAAACATTAAGCCCCTATCTTTCTCTATGTTCGATGAATACTATTTGTTCTAAAAATATGCTTTGAGTGGTAGCAATCATGGAAGACTATATCATGGTTGAGTATGTGGGATTTGCTAAATCAAAGCTCTTACATAGACCCTTCCTGAAAACAAGATGAATTACAATTGTTTGATGACTGAGAACTGTTTGTTAGTTTTCAGGAAAGTTTATGATCTATACTTTAACATGTGAATAGCTTGTTACTTGATCATGAGAAGCTTTATGATATGAGCTACTATTATGACATATAATGATGCTAGAAAAGGTGATTGAAATTATCATTGATCAAACTTGTGCACCTGCTAGCATTCACACTTCATAAATTATTTCTTTTATCATTTACCTACTCGAGGACGAGCAGGAATTAAGCTTGGGGATGCTGATACGTCTCCAACATATCTATAATTTATGAAGTATTCATGCTATTATATTATGTGTTTTGGATGTTTATGGGCTTTACTAAACACTTTTATATTATTTTTGGGACTAACCTATTAACCGGAGGCCCAGCCCAAATTGATGGTTTCTTGCCTATTTCAGTGTTTCGAAGAAAAGGAATATCAAACGGAGTCCAAACGGAATGAAACCTTCGGGAGAGTTATTTTTGGAACGGAAGCAATCCAGGAGACTTGGAGTAGACGTCAGGGAAGCTTCGAGGAAGCCACAAGGCAGGGAGGCGCGCCCCCCACCCTCGTGGGCCCCTCATGGCTCCCCTGACCGATTTCTTTCGCTTATATATATGTACATATACCCTAAAAACATCGAGGAGCACAATAGATTGGGAGTTCCGCCGCCGCAAGCCTCTGTAGCCACCGAAAACCAATCTAGACCCATTCCGGCACCCTGCCGGAGGGGGAAACCCTCACCGGTGGCCATCTTCATCATCTCGGCGCTCTCCATGACGAGGAGGGAGTAGTTCACCCTCAGGGCTGAGGGTATGTACCATTAGCTATGTGTTTGATCTCTCTCTCTCTCTCTCTCTCGTGTTCTTGATTTGGCACGATCTTGATGTATCGTGACTTCGTGAGCTTTGCTATTATAGTTGGATCTTATGATGTTTCTCCCCCTCTACTCTCTTGTAATGGATTGAGTTTTCCCTTTGAAGTTATCTTATCGGATTGAGTCTTTAAGGATTTGAGAACACTTGATGTATGTCTTGCATGTGCTTATCTGTGGTGACAATGGGATATTCACGTGATCTACTTGATGTATGTTTTGGTGATCAACTTGCGGATGCCGTAACATTGTGAACTTATGCACAGGGGTTGGCACACGTTTTCGTCTTGGCTCTCTGGTAGAAACTTTGGGGCATTCTTTGAAGTACTTTGTATTTATTTGAATAGATGAATTTGAGATTGTGTGATGCATATCGTATAATCATACCCACGGATACTTGAGGTGACATTGGAGTATCTAGGAGACATTAGGGTTTTGGTTGATTTGTATCTTAAGGTGTTATTCTAGTACGAACTCTATGATAGATCGAACAGAAAGAATAGCTTCGTGTTATTTTACTACAGACTCTTGAATAGATCGATCCGAAAGAATGACTTTGAGGTGGTTTTGTACCCTACAATAATCTCTTCGTTTGTTCTCCGCTATTAGTGACGTTGCATGTTGAGGGATAGTTATATGATCCAATTATGTTATTATTGTTGAGAGAACTTGCACTAGTGAAAGTATGAACCTTAGGCCTTGTTTCAACGCATTGCAATACCGTTTGTGCTCACTTTTATCATTAGTTACCTTGCTGTTTTTATATTTTCAGATTAAAAATACCTATATCTACCATCCATATTGCACTTGTATCACCATCTCTTCGCCAAACTAGTGCACCTATACAATTTACCATTGTATTGGATGTGTTGGGGACACAAGAGACTCTTTGTTATTTGGTTGCAGGGTTGTTTGAGAGAGACCATCTTCATCCTACGCCTCCCACGGATTGATAAACCTTAGGTCATCCACTTGAGGGAAATTTTCTACTGTCCTACAAACCTCTACACTTGGAGGCCCAACAACGTCTACAAGAAGAAGGTTGTGTAGTATACATCATGATCTTGAGTTGTCTAGTAACTTGTCAAACTTTTCGGTGAGCCTGGAAGTTGTCGTTATGATAACCTTGTTACAGATGATGTTTGAGCAACCCCAAAGCCCACCGTCCGGTACGAAGTGACCGAGACACTCTCATGATCTAAGGAACAAAAATACATGCTAACACTTCGTGTTATAACAGATGATTTTAGACGATATGATCACATAGATAACAGACAAGTATTGGGTCGATTCAATATGATCGTTCTTCTAACATCATACCCTCAATGTTGTTTTAGGACTACTGCTACACTTAACGATATCCTAAGATCCAGAAAACGTGATCACCAACAACACTTGAGCCGGTCTTAGAGGTGAGACCAGGAACCTATTGTTTACCGTTTATCATTTCACACGTGCATATGAGTTTTTCACTGAATTGCATATTACAGGATCATAGCAGTTATAGCATAAAATATAAACTCTTAATTATAAATAACGGAAATATAATAATACAATATTATTGTCTATAGGGTATATTTTCAACAACCACTCCCTCGCCGATGAATCCGGAGCCACCGCCACAGCCGCTCTGCTCGCGAGAGAGAGGAGAGGAATAGACAACTAGGGATGGGAGTGAGGGCCGACCCAGTCGCTTCGAACACGGCCATTAACTAGGGATGGGAGTGAGTCCTGGATTAGGGGGTCCTCGGACAGCCGGACTATATCCTTTGGCCGGACTGTTGGACTATGAAGATACAAGATTGAAGACTTCGTCCCATGTCCGGATGGGACTCTCCTTGGCGTGGAAGGCAAGCTTGGCAATACGGATATGTAGATCTCCTCCCTTGTAACCGACTTTGTGTAACCCTAGCCCCCTCCGGTGTTTATATAAACCTGAGGGTTTAGTCCGTAGGACAACAACAATCATACAATAGGCTAGCTTCTAGGGTTTAGCCTCTATGATCTCGTGGTAGATCAACTCTTCTAATACTCATATCATCCAGATCAATCAAGTAGGAAGTAGGGTATTACCTCCATCGAGAGGGCCCGAAACTGGGTAAACATCGTGTCCCCCGCCTCCTGTTACCATCCGCCTTAGACGCACAGTTCGGGACCCCCTACCCAAGATCCGCCGGTTTTGACACCGACATTGGTGCTTTCATTGAGAGTTCCACTGTGTCGTCACCACAAGATTTGATGGCCCCTTCGATCATCGGCAACGATGCGATCCAGGGCGAGGTTTTCCTCCCCGGACAAATATTCATATTCGGCGGCTTCGTACTGCGGGCCAACTCGCTTGGCCATCTGGAGCAGATCGAAAGCTACGCCCCGGCGTCGAGTCGTTAGGAAGCTTAAACTATCTTTGTCGATATCCGCGGAGACTTGATCTTGACGGATTGAACCCATGTCAGTCGCGCCGCATCCACGACGGGCATGACTTAGCTCTATCGACGGACAGTGTTCGGGAGATCCCACCTGCAGCTACTCCGGCTTTCAATCCGGAGCAGATTGCGCCGTCCGAGGACGGGTGGACTGACCCCGCCACGGAGGCCGCACACTCAGCAGCGATAGAGCCGAATACTGACTTCACCTCTTATGAGACCCATGTTGCCGGACAATTGGATTCGTCCCCGGCCACGGGCTCTGAACCGCCTGCGTCCGTGCCTATCGAATCGATTGGGCACCGATTATGGAGTTTTCCTCCGCAGATATCTTTCAGCACTCACCACTGGGCGACGTGCTAAACTCATTGAGGTCTCTCTCCTTGTCAGGAGACCCTTGGCCGAACTATGTCCGGCTAGAATGGGATGCGGACGACGAAGAAATTCGCTGCCCACCCACCACCCACTTAGTAGCCACCGGCGATTTATTTAACCGACATGCTTGATTTCGGCTCAAGACATCGACGGTATGGACGGCGATGCAGAGACGAGCAGGAAGCACCGCCTACGGTATACCGGACTGCCACCTCATCATATGATATATACATGGTGGACACCCCCAAAGAAGGCGATGGCGATAAGACAACGGAGGGTAATCCCTCCAAGAAGCAATCCAAGCACCGACGTCAGCGGCGCCGCTCTAAGTCCTGCCAAGCAAAAGCAACCATACCGGCACAAGAGACAATGACGCTCCGGATAGTGCCCGAAGACGACGACAATCCCCCCCCCCCCCCAGCCAGACCTCGAGCGGGAGGATGAACAAGCTAGCCCTCCAAAACAGGCAGCAGACGGAGAATCAGAGGATGACAATTACATGCCTCTCTCTGAAGATGAGGTGAGCCTCGGCGACGAAGAATTTATCATGCATGAGGATCCCATCGAGCAGGAGCGCTTCAAGCGCCGGCTTATAGCCACAAAGAATAGCTCAAGAAAAGCAACAATGACTTTGAGCTGATCAAGATCTGCTAGCGGATAGATGGACTGAAGTCCTGGCCGCCGAGGAATACGAACTCGAGCGCCCAACCAAGAGTTACCCAAAGCGCAGGTTGCTACCCCAACTTGAGGAGGAAGCATTCAAACCTACATCATCAGCGTATGATGCGGCTGATCGGCCACCTCGTGGCCGAGACAGAGGGGCATATCAGCCCGAAGTCCAGCCCGCACCCCGCCGCCATTCAAACAAAAATACCAAGGCCCGGGGCAACACGTGGGACCTGCGAGACGTATCAAAAAACAAAACATGACATGAAAGATCGATCTACAAATCACGGGGGCGCGCCCCAACGCGGGACGATGACCGTCACGCCGGATATACTAAAAGCAAATCCGGCCGGGCCGAATACAGCAGACAAGACTCGTATGAACTGCGTCGTGATATAGCCCGGCACAGAGGCGCCGCACACCCCCTATGCTTCACTGATGAAGTAATGGATCACGAATTCCCAGAGGGTTTTAAACACATAAACATTGAATCATATGATGGTACAACAGACCCCGCGGTATGGATCAAGGATTTCCTCCTCCACATCCACATGGCTCGCGGTGATGATCTACATGCCATCAAGTACATCCCACTAAAAATCAAAGGACCAGCTCGGCATTGGCTGAATAGCTTGCCAGCAAACTCCATTGGCAGTTGGGAGGATTTGGAAGATGCATTCCTTGACAACTTCCAGGGCACTTATGTGCGACCACCGGATGCTGATGACTTGAGCCATATAACTCAGCAGCCAGGGGAATCGGCCAAGAAATTCTGGACCCGATTCCTAACTAAGAAGAACCAAATTGTCGACTGTCTGGATGCAGAGGCCTTAGCGGCATTTAAGCATAACATCCGTGATGAGTGGCTCGCCCGGCACCTCGGCCAGGAGAAGCCGAAGTCTATGGCAGCCCTCACGACACTCATGACCCGCTTTTGCGCGGGCGAGGATAGCTGGCTGGCTCGCAGCAACAACACATCAAGAAGTCATGGCAATTCAGATACCAAAGATAGTAACGGCAGACCACGTCGCAACAGACACAAGCGCCGCAACAACGGTGACAACGCCGAAGACACGGCAGTACTGCAGGATTCAGTGGCTCTAAATCCGGTTAGTGAAAGAAGCCGTTCAAAAGAAGCAACCCGGGCCCGTCCAGTTTGGACCGCATACTCGATCGCTCGTATCAAATTCACGGCACCCCCGATAAGCCAGCCAATCACACCAACAGAGAATGCTGGGTGTTCAAGCAGGCCGGCAAGTTGAATACCGAAAAGAAGGAAAAGGGGCTGCATAGCGACGATGAGGAGGAGTCCCGGCCGCCGAACACAGGAGGACAGAAGAAATTTCCTCCCCAAGTGAAAACGGTGAACATGATATACGCAACCCATATTCCCAAGAGGGAACGGAAGCGTGCACTAAGGGACGTCTATGCGATGGAGCCAGTCGCCCCAAAGTTCAACCCATGGTCTTTTTGTCCGATCACTTTCGATCGTAGGGACTACCCCACTAGTATCCGTCATGGCGGTTGTGCCGCATTGGTCCTTGATCCCATCATTGACAGATTTCACCTCACCCGAGTCCTTATGGACTATGGCAGCAGCCTGAACCTGCTTTATCAGGATACAGTGCGCAAAATGGGTATAGACCCCTCGAGGATCAAACCCACTAAAACCACCTTTAAAGGTGTCATCCCGGGTGTAGAGGCCCGTTGCACGGGCTCAATCACACTGGAAGTGGTCTTCGGATCTCCGGACAACTTCCGGAGCGAGGAGTTAATCTTCGATATCGTCCCGTTCTGCAGTGGCTATCACGCACTGCTCGAACGAATCGCATTTGCCAGATTCAATGCGGTACTGCATTATGCATACCTCAAGCTCAAAATGCCAGGACCTCGTGGGGTTATAACAGTCAATGGAAAGACAGAACGCTCGCTCCGCACAGAGGAGCACACTGTGGCCCTCGCAGCAGAAGCACAAAGCAGCCTTTTAAGGCAAACCGCCAATTCGGCAATAAAGCCCCCGGACACCTTCAATCAAGTCCGGAGTAACCTGCAACAGGATCGCCTGGCACGTTCAGAGCTCGCCTAGCAATTCGGCCTCCGTCCTAGTCCCAGTCAAGCGACAAAATATGTGTCGCGCGTACATAATTACGCACTAAAAATACCATGGGCATAGGCGGGGGAACGACCAGGACACATCCCCCAATGCGGCTCAACCGCCCCAGGGGTTGTATACCTTTATCATTTTCTCTCTTTCAGGACCTTACTCTCTGGAAGCCCTTTTTGGCAGTCTGATTGCTGGACGCATTACGGGAAGGAAATACCAAGGAAGCAAGAAGCTCTAACGTACAAGGGAATCCCCATGTGGTCTCTTATAACGATCGAAATACCTGTTTTAAATACCCATACACAGCTTGCCCTTGGATAGGACATGTCAAATAGTCCTATATTTTGCTTATTGCACTACTTGTATCCGTACGCTTTGACGTATTATTTAATAACAATGCATAGCGTTAGTCTATTATTGCATTACCCTTTCTTTTTTTCCTTGTCCGCTTATTTACGACAAATTGCAGCCGTACATTCTGGTATGACTAGTACACCAGGGGCTTCAGTATACCCCATAAATACGGCGTGAGAAGTCTGAACACTTTCGACAGTGCGGCACCCCGAACTTATAGCATTATATGCATCAGCTCCGAATCATTTCTTGGGTCAATAGTTGGGTTTGCCCGGCTCCCATGTTTTGGTACCTTACGTTCCGCAATATCGGCTAAGGTAGCACTGGGAGAACTACTGCGATTGTGTCCCGGTTCTTCCGGACGAGCACCTCGAGAGAAAGCCGAAATCGACCGATAAGGCGAGAGCTGGTCGCTGTTCGAGAGGTCTCAAGTCCTTAAAGACTTTTTCCGCTTGGGCGAGGAGTCGGCCTTGCCCGACTTAGGCGTGATATAGCGCCCCAAATTCGGCCTTCCGAATACTAGGGGCTTCGCCAAAATTTAAAATTGTAGACTTCTATGGCTAAGTAAGAGTGATAAAGCCTTATAGTCCGATTGCCTGGTTCGTTGTGCTGAACACCTCCTTCGAAGGACCAAAAATTGAGATAAAGAGTGCTCAGGTTTATCCCGAACACCTCAATTACTAGTTACATGGGGCGAAGCCGACGGTAGCCAACTCTCGAGATTTATAAGCAGGCGCATGTAAGGTAATATTTTAAATTCACAAAGCGTTGCATAAGCGCCAAATGAACTCGTTTCATATTACAGGATCACATGAGTACATTTATTCAAATATTACATCCTTAGCACATTCCTCCGCCACAAAGGCGAGCACCCTTCAGACACTTTCATAATACTTTTTCGGGTGGCGATGCTCCTTGCCCTCCGGCCCCTCCTTCACCAGCTTTTCGGCGTCCGGCCGCCCAGTGCACCTTCGCCCGGGCAAAAGCCATGCGCGCACCCTCGATGCAGAAGGACCGCTTTATGACTTCAAACCGTGGGCAGGCATTTACAAGCCGTCTCACCAGACCAAAGTAGCTATCGGGCAGGGGCTCGCCAGGCCACATCTGGACTATAAGACCCTTTATGGCCTGTTCGGCCGCCTTGTGAAGCTCGACCAGTTGCTTCAACTAGTCGCTCAAGGGCATTGGGTGTTCGGTCCCAGTATACTGAGACCAGAACAACTTCTCCGTCGAGTTCCCCTCCTCGGCCCGGTAGAACTTCTGCGGCATCCGACACTGCTGCGGGTAGATCTGCGAACGCTCCTGGAGAGCTCCGAACTCGGGTAAGTAATAAAGAAAGTTTCTTTCACATGCTTGCTTTGCATAATGAATGCCTTACCCGCCGCTATCTTCTTAACCACCTCAATTTCCTGGAGGGCCTTTTGGGTTTCGGCCTTGGCATGTTGTGCGCTTTCGAGGGCCTTCGCAAGCTCGGACCCTTGCGTCTTAGAGTCAAGCTCCAAGGACTCGTATTTCTTGACGAGAGCCTGGAGCTCTTGCTGCACCTCGCCTACTCGGGCCTCTTGCTTCTCCCGCTCGATGCGCTCCTTGGCTGCTTTGTCTTCGGCATCGGCTAGCGCCTTCTGCAGGGCCGCCACTTCGGTCGTGGCCCCTAGCAAAATTCATGATGATCCTATTATTCTAAAACCAACTTTTTCTTTATCAATATTCAGACGGGGTGTCACTTACCTTTGTTCTCTTCGAGCTGCCTCTTGGTAAGGTCGGGCTCTTCCTTGGACAGCTCAAGGTCCCGCCTCGGTCTGGCGACCGCCCTTGATCTGACGGCGGCGGCCGGCAGTGGCTTCTTATTCACATAGACGCATTCTGATTAGACTCCTCGCTTATTATTTGATCCTCTATTCGGCTTTTCTTCGCGAGCATAAGCGAGCATCAGGGGCTACTGTCTATGTTGTAACATTTTCTTACAATTTGATTACTTACCTCAAAGCCGGTTAGGAGGCTGGCATAGGCTTCAGTCAGTCAGCTCTTAGCGGACTGAACCTTCTTGACTACCGCACTCATAATAGTGCGGTGCTCTTCGTCAATGGATGCACCGCGAAGCACTTCCAACAAGTTGTCCGATGCCTCTGGATGGACAGAGGCCATCGGCACAGACGGCTTGCCCCCCTTAGCGAGGGGTTGCACACGATGAATCCGGAACCCTTTGGAGGTTCCGGTGCCGTATTCGGCTTGGGGCTAGACTTGCTGCCCCCGGCGTTGGGGACCAGGGGAGTCTTGCCCCTCGTACGCCCAGCACCTGGAATGTCGCCTCCGGAACTGTCTCCCCTTGGTTTTGTTCCCTTTGAGACAACACCTCGGCGTCATCCGTAGGGCGGGGGGAGGAGGCGGACGGGAGTGAATCGATATTCATATCTGACGGGCCCAAAGAATCATCCGACGAAGACACGTTGATATGGGCTCGGGATGGACTGCATAATCATGTGTGGCGTGATAAGAAACAGTACAATAAGACATACCAAGAATTATTATGGTATTCGGATACTCACGACTTCGCCAGGGGCTTGTCCCTGGGTAACCACTCCTCGTCGCTGAAAGCGGCCATCATGGAGCAGTCCGGAAGGAGGGTCCTTCCCTTCTTGGACCCTTGACCTCCCACGATGGGGCGGCCTTCCTTTTCTGTCCCCGGGCTGGGGAGAACTTTCCTCTTCCTCCTCCTCGTTTTCGTGGGAGGAGTGCGCCTCGGTGTTTTCAGACGATGAGTCCGATATAACCTTGCGCCGAAGACCCTTCCTGGTCCCCGTGGCCTTCTTCTTGGCCTTCTTCTCTGGCACCTCATAAGGCGTCGGAACCAGCATCTCTGTTAGGAGAGCATCTGCTGGATCTTCGGGCAGGGGAGCCGGACAATCGATATGCTCCGCTGTCGCTACTCAGTCCTGTTAAATGGCGTGAAGGCTTAGATCCCGCGTGTGGTTATACTGGGGAAAAGAACATCCTATAAGATGTAAAAGACTTACCGGATTGGTAGGGCGCTTTTCTTGTTGAGTCCATGATCCTCGGTAAGGGAGGAGGTACCTCGGCGCCCTTAAACAAGACACCTTCCAGACGTCCTTGTGCGTCGTGTCGAAGAGCTCTCGCGCGTCACGGTGCTCGGCCGGTCGAACTCCCACAAATTGAATGCCCGTCTTTGACACGGGAGGATCCGTGGAAGAGCATGACTTGGACCATGTTGTGAGCTTGATTTTCTTGCTCATCATGTTTACGACACACAGTGCAGAGTCGATCGGCTCCACCGATGAACCCCAGGATAGGCCCTTCTCTTTCTAGGAAGTGAGCCGCATGGGGATTCCGGATCGAAATTCGGGGGCCGCCACCCAGTTGGTGTCGCGCGGCTCGGTGATGTAAAACCACCCCGATTGCCACCCCTTCACGGTCTCCGCATAGGAGCCTTCGAGCCAGGTGACGTTGGGCATTTTGCCCACCATGGCGCCTCCGCACTCCGCCTGCTGACCGACTACCACCTTTGGCTTTACGTTGAAGGTCTTCAGCCATACTGGAAGTGGGGCTTGATGCGAAGGAAGGCCTCGCACCGGACGATAAACGCCGAGATGTTGAGGATGAAGTTGGGGCGGATCATGGAAGTCCAGCCCGTAGTAGAACATGAGCCCGCGGACAAGCGGGTGGAGGGAAATCCCATCCGCATGACGAAGTGGGTAAGAAATACCACCCTCTCATGGGGTTACGAGTAGGGACGATCTGCCCGCATCTGGCGGTCGGTCTGCGATATCCATGACAGTGTCCGGCTCCCAGCTTTGTGATGTCCTCCTCAGAACGGAGGAGACCATCCACTGCCTCCCGCTCCGGACATGCTTGGAGTGGTTTGAGGAGAAAAAGCGAACTCGGGTCTTTGGAGCTCGAGTGTGCAAGAATGGATGAGCAAGGAGGAAGAAGGCGTGGGTGAAAAAGGTGAATCCTTGTCCCTTTATAAGGGCGGAAGAAACTATCGCCTCCCCTACAGTAAACTCGCTTATTCCCCAAGCGCCGTAATTGATGGCGCGGTTGGGTTACCCACACCCGTATTGATGAGAATCCGTGATGAGGGACACGATCTCGCTCGACAAGGCGTGCCAAAAAACCACCTCGCAATATGTGCAGTGGCTAGTTGTGAAAAACGGTTCGAATAATGACCGGGCGATGGTGTGATGTCATGCTGCAGAATGTGTCAGCAGATTAGATTTGTGGAAATATTATTCTCTCTACGGTGGTATGTCGAATTTGTTTTGCAGAGCCGGACACTATCCTTGTGTTCAAAATCTTCTATGAAGTAGTCGGAGGAAGAACCCGTGTTGCAATGCCGAAGACAATCTGCGCATCGGACTCATCGTTATTGAAGCCTGGTTCAGGGGCTACTGAGGGAGTCCTGGATTAGGGGGTCCTCGGACAGCCGGACTATATCCTTTGGCCGGACTGTTGGACTATGAAGATACAAGATTGAAGACTTCGTCCCGTGTCCCATGGGACTCTCCTTGGCGTGAAAGGCAAGCTTGGCAATACGGATATGTAGATCTCCTCCCTTGTAACCGACTATGTGTAACCCTAGCCCCCTCCGGTGTCTATATGAACCGGAGGGTTTAGTCCGTAGGCCAACAACAATCATACCATAGGCTAGCTTCTAGGGTTTAGCCTTTACGATCTTGTGGTAGATCAACTTTTGTAATACTCATATCATCAAGATCAATCAAGCAGGAAGTAGGGTATTACCTCCATCGAGAGGGCCCGAACCTGGGTAAACATCGTGTCCCCCACTTCCTGTTACCATCCGCCTTATATGCACAGTTCGGGACCCCCTACCCGAGATACGCCGGTTTTGACACCGACAGTCATCGTTGTCGGCCCGTGAGTGATCGGCCACGTCAAAACGCTCTTAGAAAACGAATCAGTATTTTTGCCACTGTCAAAAGTATGTCGCGGTGCAAAGTGTCAAATTTTGTAAAGTGATGGTTTTACGAGAGCTACGATGCTAACGTGGTAGTTTTGTGCATTTTACTCATGCAGAGGCTGGGTAATCCTCTTTTCTAAAAAAACCCACGCATTTGAGCAGAACGCCGTGTCTGAACGCCTGCGGATAAACCACGGCCACGGCCAGGGCCCCGGTCTCGCCGTCTCCGACGTGACGGCCGAGCGGCTGCGCATTCCTGGCCTCTCGTCCGTGGTCCGTCCATCTTCTCACTAACCCAGCGACGTACCTTTCTATCCACCCAGCTCCCCGCGGATATTTTCTCCTCACAAGCATCTCGCTGCCGGGGCAGGCCACCGTCGCGCGCGGCATAATAGCACGGCGCTTTCAGCCTCCTCCACCACCACCGGCACCGCCCGCGCAATTAACACCACCGCTAACGAGCGCGGCCGCCGCATAACAATACACAGCACCGAGGTACGCTCCGGCAGCAGTAGCATCGGCCGGCGAGCTTGTGCGGAGCGGTCGACCGACCGACATGTCGAGGCCGAGCAGGAGCGACGCGCACCTGTCCCCCGTGGACGAGGCGGTGAGGGTGGACGAGGTGCGGGGTACTACGACGGCGCGGCGCCCAAGCGCCACTCCAAGCCCTCCCGCAGCGACCACTCCGCCGTGTACACCGACGCGCTCGCCGGCCCCGGCGCCGACGGCTCCCACCCCGAGCTCGACAAGTTCCAGGACCTGGAAGCCCACTCCGAGGTGCGGTCGCACCATCTCCTCCTGTTGATCAAAACCTCTCGTAGATACATAGAATCTACAAGCCGGAGCGGAGCCGCTGATGCCGCTGTGCGTGTGGTTTCTTGTCGCAGAAACTGGTGTGCGAGGGCGGGAAGGCGGGCGAGGAGTTCGTGGAGACGGAGTACTACAAGGACCTCGGCTGCGTCGGCAAGCAGCATCACACGGTCACTTCCTTCTTCCCCTGCATTGTACTGAATTTTTCTCTGAATTATATGAGCCGCTGAACTGAATCGTGGTCGATGGACGTGGTGCAGACTGGCACGGGCTTCATCAAGGTGGACAGGCCCGCCGGCGCCTCGTTCGAGCTCTCCGAAGACCCGGATGCGACGGAGCGCCATGCTTCCTCCAAGGGAAACCCCGCCACAAACGAGTGGATCCCGTCAGCGGACACGGTAGGAGGACAGATACTGCCCCTCTCCCCCTCTTCTATTTCTGCAGTTCTCATCGACGATTGACACGCTTTGTGCTTGTTTCAGGTGTATCAGGAGGAGTCAGACAAGCCCAACAGAAGCGACAGCTGAGCCGGGCAATGGTCTACAGCCAACATCATACATCAGATGCGTGTGACTTCCGGTTTAATCGGCTATTAAAAAAATTAAGGGCGCGTATTCGTGTATTTGTTATTGGGATTCTTGTGAGGTTCTATCTACTTGTCAAACTCGTGGGTCGTTTTGGGAACCTGTGTTGTGGAACTGAATGAGGTACAGGAAATAAATCACAAGTCTGTTCAGTTTGTGCTACAACTGTCTCCATATACCAAGCAGAAGAGAAACAATAGGATTGGCCTTAGAGCAATCACAATTCACGAGAGGCAAAGACACATGGCAGTACTAATATTTTTGTGTGCGTAGAGAAATGCGCAGCAAGTACACATACACCAGGAACCTCAGTAGATAAATACTCCTACACACCTGCAGGTGCGCGGAATTTTTATTGGTTGATTGATGTTGGCACGGCACGGACGGCGAAGAGACGGGCGGATCGGTCAGTCGGAGGCGAGGCGCGGGCGGATGCGGAGGCGGGTGAGCTCGGCGTCGATGCGGCCGGTGAGGATGAGGGCGAACATGCGGTAGTCGCAGAGCAAGGACCAGACGGGGTGGCCGAAGGTGGCCGGCCGGTTGTCCTCCACGAAGAAGTGACTGTACCAGGCCATGCCGTAGCCGAGCACGGGGCAGGCCACCAGGAGCGCGGCGCGGCCGGTGGCGGCCGCCAGTAGCGCGCACACCAGCGAGGCGAGCGTGCCGGCGAAGTGCCAGCGCCGCGTCGCCGGCTTCGAGTGCTGGCCCAGGTAGAACCCCCAGAACTCCTTCCCCATCGCCTCCGTTTGCTTGGGCTGCGGTTGCTGCTTGCTTGCGTATTGCGATGTGTTGTTGGCTGGAAGTGTCCGTGTACCTACTACTTTCTCTGCGGGGTTCAAGATGATAAGGAGGCTGGCTGGCTGGCTGGCGACCAACTGACTTGTGCTGCCTATTCTTATTGAACAAGTCGTGATTCTAATGACGATCCGGTGAATCTGATGCATTTGCCGGTCTGACGCACAACACAGTTTAGGCGGCGTGAACGCGACGGGGCGATACGCTCCAAGAGGGATATGGATGAGTGGATTAATCAAACATGGCGATCTCCTGCGCGCTGGTACCTCAGCATCAATAATACTAGACTCACGGGGTGCACTCACGTATGAGCCAAACTATTGCCAACAAATAACTTAGCAGAACACATGGAATGCGTGTTCAGAAAAAATGCAAAGAACGGGTGCCTGTTGTTTCACTATGGTATATTTTCATGTATCCTAGATGGAAAAAGCTTACCTTCAACCGACCGATAACGCTCGCGCGTCCACCGGCTCTGCGCCCGTCGGATCGTGTGTTGATCAGACAGACGAGAGCGTTCCTCGCTTCCGCGTCACGCGCAGACGTTTCTGAAACTGGGCGGCTGTTTCAGGAATCATTTATGTAGCTGTAACGCTCTCACAGTGCTCCCGCTCCCGCAGCTCCGTTGTGTCTGTTAGGGCGGCAGCGGTGGGATCTGGTAGGGCAATGGCGGCCGGCGTGGCGCCGGTGTAAGGTGACGGGCGCATCCAACGCGTGGGGCTTGAGGTCGGCGGTGGCGGCGGCGACACTGGCAGTGCAACGCGTGCTCCTTCCCCCCATTTCCGATCGGCTCTCAGATGGTTCTCCATTGCTCGGCGGCTCCTCCTCGGCGGCTACGCGGGCTCATCGTAGCGGTGCTCTATTGTAGTGAGGCGCCCTCGTCGGCGCCACCGATGTAGGTGTTGGACTGTAGATGTGTAGTTGTAGTAGGGGATTGGGATTTCTCAGATCTGTTTGTTGCAGAAACGTTTGATTCCTTTGTAGCTAAAATTGGCTCTTTATAGCGATGTGTTGTAGGAATTTTTGTAGCTCAAATTTGGCTGTAGGTGCTCCCATCCATGGCCGTGCTAATTTTGCAACATGGGTCCTGTTGCAGAAAATTAGATGCGGCAGCGATGTTGTTTTAATTTTTGCAACAAGGGTCTTGTTACAGAAAATTAGACACAACGGAAGATGTTGTTGTAATTTTTGCAACAAGGATCTTGTTGCAGAAAATTAGACGTATGAAAGATGTGCAGGAAATTAGACGCTTGTTTCTGCAACTCGACCATTGTTTCAGGAATTTGTAGAAGATGAGGTTTCGCAACAAGGTCTTGTTGCAGGAAATCGGAGAAGACCCGATCTTACAACAAGAGCATCGTTGCAGGAAATTAGAGAGGAGGATCGAACGCCTCGCATCACGCATCGAATGGCTCGGGAAACACATGTTTCTGCAACTCGACCGTTGTTTCGGGAATTAATGGATCGGGGGAGGAGACCGAGCCGCGCGCCAAAAGTAGATCAGACGGCTACGCGCGGGTACATCGAACGGCCGTTGAGGTGGCGGATGTTTCATTCAGATCACCCGGCGGACGCGTAGCGTCTCCCATCCTAGATACACCGGAAAACAAAAATTTACACAAACCATAAAAAAAATACAGCACTACTACTTGCTACTGATTCACACAGTTCAAACCATACCATACACAATACCAAAAGAATCGTGGGGTAAAAAAAATTTGAGCCTACAGTTTACAACAGCCTCTTCACAGCTAAATAGTTATACAATTACAATGGGATGTATTGCACAGCCGATGCAAGAACTGGACACCGGGAGTAACGGAAACCTTCCAAGCATAACCAGTGGAGCAGAACGGCGCAGGCAAGATGGAATGGAGTGTCCCAAATTCCTATCCACCCATGTAAACAATAAATTGAATGGCCTAGCCGTATGTATAGCAAACAAAATCAGCACACAGAGACCAGCAACAATATCACCGCACACCGAGGGTTGGGTATGTCCTTGCGTCCACAGGACAGCATCAAAACTAACCCGCGTTTCATTCTCAGGCCCATTTGCTCCACCCAGCTCTTCAGAGTAGTATGTCACAAGGTTCATGGCTATCACGAGCTCACATACAAAACAGGGACCAGACCTGCCATTTTCCCATCCCTTCCTGGTCTCTTTTTCTTCACCTGAGCAAATAGCAACGGTTGCACATTTGAAATTGTTATCATCCACAGCCAGGGAACAAGTTTAAATAAATGGTGAGGTCATAATAACTTACATAGTACCAACCATCAACCTCATATTCAATATCCACATCTTCTCCAGAGTTTAAACTCAGCTGAAAACAGTTACATAAATTAGTGTGTTATCTTCTTTGCACCCCAAGACAAGAAAGAAGAGACAGCTTGATTATTTTGACATTCGCATCCATTCAGTTTTGGTGCATAAGTTTTTTTTTTAATTAACCGGCATGCTAAAGAATATGCGGACAATACTTTCAACCAGTTAAAAAAGCACAATAACAGCGTCAGATGAACACACCAACTAAATTTAATTTAGGAAACTAATAATTATCTCTCTGGAAAAGAAAACGTGTTTTCCAATAAGCAATACCCCATCAAACTCAGGAGAAAGAAAAGCATTGGACTTCAGAAAGTTATAAGACGTAGCCATGAATTACAGCCTCCATACCTCATCATCACCGCCTGCTGTGAAGTCATACAATGCTTTCCCAGATTGAGGGTTCCCGGAACTCTTCTCAACATCCTCGTGGGATCCAGATCCAGAACTTCGACCCCCACGCCCCGCGAGGGGGTTGTCAAACGACTCACGCTTCTGTAGGACAGATGTTGAATATGATGGTGGTTCTTCACGTATCTGACACAAAATGCAAATGGATATAAGGAATAGTCTTCTTTAAACAAATGGCATCTGAAATCACAGGGTAGAAGCAGCAAACAAAAGATACTACACCAATACAATACTTGAGGACATGTTTGCAGAAACTGGAAAAATATAGCTTTTATAATATTCAAATACTGAAAGTTCGATTATAATTAAATATGAAGTGATTTTACTGTAACTCGTCTGCTCCAGTATTAGTTGAAGCTGGTCATAAATTATATGATGCTTCCAAGGATGAACACAGGAGCCACCCAACCAGTGGTGAGACCCCAGTAGCATCCTAACAGTGAAGGGAACACAGGCAATATGAGCGAGGCACAAACTGGGTGACTTCTTGTATTCCTCTGGCGCCTGTGTTTTCTGCAAAGTGTTTCAAACTGAGAGTGTATCTGGTGCACCAGGTCTTCTGGTGCACCCAGGTGCATCCAACCACCCTAGCACCTCTAAACAAATCAAGTTACAAAATTTTAAGTCTAAATTCAAAACACAGCTCAAGAAACAAAAAGACAAATTGAGTGTTGATATAATTTACAGCCCAATCTGGATTAGCTACTATTTGCGGTGCAAATTCTCTCTTTTGTTTCTCAAGGAGTATTTTGGATTCAGATTAACAGCTGATGTCACAGAACATAGATGTTGTGCCTATGTCCTTGATTCAAAAAAATAAATTAAAGAGGCCACCAGGGTAGGAAAAACCACAAGCCCTGGTGAACCACACTTTTAGTCTCCAGCTCTAGCTGGTGCAGCGCATATAGTATGCAACGTCCATATCAGCATACACATTTGAGCCATAGGATTTAAGAAATGATTTTCATAGTTAAGTGCATAGTGCTCTTTCCTAAGACAAACATTTAAACATTACAAATATGATATCTGCATTGTAAGATGCAGTAACAGAAACGATATAGATTACAATAATATAATGGATGAAGCAAAATACCGTTTGTTGTGAAGCCCCATAACTTGGTGGTTTTGAACTAAACAAAGACGGGTAGTTCATGCCACCGAAATGGGATGATATGGACGTCTCCACAGAACCAGTCGAGTCAGGAGAGGACCCACCAGAAGACCTCCCATCATCTTCCTGCAACATATAAAACAAAACGAATTGCTTATCTTTAATTTTTAAATAAGTATACGGAGTAGAGTGGTTTGCCATAAAACTTGCATCCACCTCTTCAAGAATTGTCTTGGCCCACATATCATCATAACCGACTGATGGCCTAGAATTCATGTATTCCTCGTCATCCACATCAGGAGCATCAGTTCCAGCACCAGAAAGGAAATCCTTGACCTATTATATGATCAAAGAAGGAAACAAGTGTATCAAAAGCAACATTCTCTAATTGAGCACAAGCAATGAGGAAAAGGGGAGCTGGTACGGAAATGATTAAGCAACCAGGCTATCTGCCATAGTTAACAGCAAGCCTTCTTAGCTGAACTGATAGGTATCAGGAACCTTTATGAATCAACACAAAAGATGCTTACTTTGTCCACACCTGGGGCATCGTTTGCCCAGGCATCATCTTCCAAACCTGCTGCCCAGGCCATAGCTAGATCAGGGTCAATTCCGGATTGCATAGTACTGGTCTCTTTATGTACTTCTTTCGACTCATACATCAGGTCAGATATTCCAGTAGCAACAGCAGGGTCACTTAGACCGACCGATGCACTAATGTTATGGCGAGTGCGGTAGATCTCAATTAGCTTGGCACTGTACATAAGATTCAACATCATACATGCATCCCAGCCAAAAACAAGGGGAAACAGGCAGGCCATTTACACTCAACTTTCTCTTATGGAATGCTACAACATTTCTCTTCCTTATGATACAAATACGATAGTCAAGCAGATTTCATGAACTGCACAAGCCAGCAATAAATAGCACTTAACCTACACCCTAAGCAATTACAAATGAAAAATTGCAGCTTATTCAACAGCAATTCAGAACTTAATTCTAAATATTGTATTTTCCAGGGTGAAAGACATTTGAGAATATAGGCCTTCGCATAGAGTTTAAATTGCAAACTAGCAGTACATAAAGAAAATTATGTGGATCAGAAAGCTTTAAATTAAAGCTGATGGCTAACTAACATCAAACATTTTTGTCGTAGGGCTATGATCACTACAAAAACATCATAACATGTGAGACCTCCCACTGTCTCCCGGATGACATAAATGATTGAGAAAAGAAGTTACAAATAAAGAAGGATTGCTAAGACTGTCACTTTGGATTAAGAAGAAGAAAACCGTATGTTACAGCAGTGAGGCCCATATAAAGTATGGACAATAACCAGCACGTGGTGGTCCAACAGTACACTTAATTGCATCATATGGAGCAAATGATCCAGCTTGTCCAATATAACCACCACCCCCTACACACACAAAACACAAATCTCTTGTATGCCGCCACACAACACTACCGAACTAGCGGATGCTAAAGTTTACAATCCTTAGTGATGAATTGTACAGCTCTAACTTCATAGATGACTTCCACAATGAAGTAACACTTCAAATCAGGAGCAAGAGCAACTTGACTGCACTAGTAGGAAATTAAAACCCAAATATTACAAATACATACCTGGTAGGGCCTAAAGGCAAGTACTTAATCCTTGGAACGAAACAGAATAAACAAACGAAATCAAGAAGCCTCTCATGGGTTTCATAAAGTTTCTTGAGTTCATCATCACTCCATTCTTGTTTGCTATTATCATGCTGACGGATGTCCCTACAAAAATCCATAGAGCAGCCATTTCAAGGACGATTCCAGAGCAGGCAAGAGGAATTTTATGGACAACATACCTAGCAAGGTCGTCTTGAGCTTTATACATCTCATCCAAGACCTTGAGCATTGGGCTGATCAAAGAACCAAGACCAGTACCACTAGCACCTTGGTTTTCCCCATTACTTAGCTGCAATTCCGAAAAGTTTGACTGCACACCCCCCAGACTCAAAGCATGAAGAAACTCATATATCTGTAGTCTATAAGGTTCGCCAGACCTTATTGCAATGGTAGTTAGGGCCTGGACAGCAGCGATACGGATCTACAAAATGTAAACCATAAGATAAGGAAAATGGAAGGCGTGTATAAGGAGATGCAGTACCATCTCAGTCTCACTCGATCAAATTGCCAAGTTAAAGGGAAGGAAACTAAAAAAAAAATCAGGCACATACCTCCCAGCTGCCACTAAATGCACACCTTTGGAGCCGCGTCAGAGCGCTAGCAAGTGTAGGGTTACGGGAGCTAGCTGCAGCAACCATTTTATCAGCATCAAGCATCATTAGAGCAGTACCAGGCGGCGTCGCAGATTCCCATGCATACTCGGATGCAGCATAGTTTGCATTTTCTCCCAGAAACCAAACCTGTTGATCATTTGAAGGGCCAAAACATAAAACATATTTTGATTCCATGCTCAATGAACAAACTAACCAAGTCAAAGTTTTGCTCTTACAGCCGCTTGGACTAATCTTTGCAGTGCCATTGCAGATTTTGGATCAGAGGCGGATATCATATCAACAGACGTGAGGACAGACATTGAACCAGGCTGAGGTGGTGGCAGATCAAGGACAATTGTCACAGCTTCCAATGCTGTATGTTTACCATCTGGTCCTGCTCCCACAAGGCATGTCTGGGAAGACAAGAATTGTTATTTTGTACTCAAGTTATTAGCCCCATTATACAAAAATGTCATGAAAACTATTGCATAACATAGCACCAAAATGCTGTAGAAACCAGGGATTATATGATACAATACGTTGCAGCTTTGCAAATGACTTCAGGTGGTTGGGGCCCCTTTCATCAAGTAAACCTTGGCGGTTCAGAAAAACATTAGTAAATATTTTATGAAAACATGCCTACCTTCCATAACAGTTGTAGAACGTCAGCATCAATCTTTCCAGGAACTTTAGTAGCAAAAATTCTAGCAATCTCAAGCAGAGTCACAGCCATATCAGGGGTTGCCTATCATGTAAGAACAAACCAGAATAATAGATCACTCAACAAAAATCCACAAAAATGAGAACATATTACAAGTAATTAAAATAATAGCTGCAAAATGCATATACTCTTAACTATAACCATAAAACACATAAACAAGGGGGCAAAACAAAAAATAAAAATAGTTCAGACCATATTTAAGTGCAACAATAATCCTATATAAAAGAAGGCAGAGAAATACCAAGATAGAAAAGGTGTCATAATATATTATTTTTCTAAACAGTGTTATTCTAAAATAATTGAAATGTCAGAAACTCGAAGTGACTACAGAAAGTTAAGGTTGCTTCCAGTTTCAAAATGATTTCAGGCACATGGCTGATAAAAAGCCATCAAATGTGGACGAAAGAGCACCTTTATAAAAATAAAAACAAGGCAACCTGCATAATATTTAACAGCGAAACGGATACAATACCTTGAACCTAGCATGTAGGGTTAGCAGGACATCATTCAGTAGAGAAGAAGGCCAGGCTGGGTCAGACAGCTCACACGCAATTATAGATTTTAGTTCATCGAGGGACTCATGTGGATTTTGCATCCATATCAAAGCTTTGATGACCATTGCTCGAACATATACGCACTCGCATGCTACAGTTGTCCGCACTACTTCCATTAGTGATGCCAATAACCCTGCTACTGTGTCCATTCCACCATGTCCATTCGACAGTGGCTTAGCTTTCCGGGTGGCTACAACATGCACCAGAACAGTTACATGATTTATTGCAAAATGAAATAACATAAAGCATAAGACACATAATTTTATGCCAAACAAAACAAGGGAGGTGCCTAAGGTAACTCACTAGTGAACCTCTGTAAGCATGCCCGAATACATTCGGAATCATGCTTATACAAGAATTATTGCCAGGTTTGATTTTAAAAGAGATGTTTAGACATGATATTTACCAATCCTATATACCAAAAAAGTTGATCCCCACTAACTCCAATTCTCTCAACATGCAACTATGCCACCTCATCATGTCTCCATACATGGGAGAACACCTATATTAACACTCACGATGCATGCTACTCATATTCAATACCCACTAACTTCAACTCTCTCAACATGCACCTATGCCACTTCATCATGCAAGAGAAAATTCTCATATGACGACCAAGCACTATGCATGCTACTCGGATCAAGAAATATTCTACACCTATAAAATAATCAAATACAATAAGGTATATGTATTTTAGTTTCAATTCACATATTGTTAGTCTAATACTAATGTTTCATACACCCAATTTCACTGAAATAATTGCAACCAATTCCCGCAGCAACGCGCGGGGTATCATCTAGTTTCCTAGTTGTCCAGTAAACTTGGCCCGGAACGAATTGACAGAACCAACATGCATGACTCCGACTCAACATTACTTCTAACCAACGTAAAGTGCATGTGGTTTTCCATGTGTTCATATGTAACTGAATGACTCGGCTCTATGATAGAATCGTAGTACCTTCAGGTTGTGAGTTCTCATCAGAATCAAGAGATTCGACATTATCTGAATAAGCTTGAAGATTGGCTCCCTCGTCATAAGCACCCAAAGAGTAAGCAGCTGCTCTGCTTTTACCCATTTCCTGGACTACTCTTGCAGCGGCATGAAGAACAGGGCGAGAAAAGCTACGGAAAGAGCTCTCCAGCCTGATAGAATAAGAACCAAACGGTAAGCATAGAGGAAAACAGAGAGACCAACCAACCACTTGAACATCCATAAAAAGATACGACAAACCTTCTCATTACAAGTTTGATGAGGGGTTGAGGACGCCTTGCTTTAGAAGATTTTTCACTAGCTTTTGACAGAAGACCCTTTGATGCTACAGATGGGGCCTCAGGCAATTTGAGAATTTCTCTAGTTAACCGGATCCATCCGCCAGCTCTGTCCTCAGTGCTGCAACACATGATAATTGATTTAACAACACAACACGCATAACTCCAACTTTGGTACAGAAACACATCACATCAAAGAATAACTTGATGAAACATCATTGCCACCTTTCTGTGTTGTCAACTTTTCCCAGAACACAGAGTATTGCCTCAAAACAGACCCTGTCACTTGGATCCAAAAGGAGTTGATAAAGGAGAGAACTGTACTGTGATTTTATGTCAGGCCTCTCTGTGTAAATCATATTATGTCAGGGGCACAGATCAATACATGCACTCTGGAATTGCAAAGTGGACTCGGTAAAAAAACAAAAGCAAACTGCACTTACCATCCAATACACGTGCCCTAGATATTGAATGGCACAACTTTGCAAGGTAAACTCTTGCGAGAACATCATGCAGATGAAGGATGTCCTGAAGAGCGCCTGTTCCAATTTGACAGGTCACGCAATCAAACGAGTGACATCATTGAAGTTGACAAAACAGGAAACGATCATTTATAGACAAAGGCAGGTAAGAGCAACTCTAGCAGATTCGGCAAAGGGACCCAAACTCCATAATAACTGCCAATATGGAGGATATGAGTGGGAAAACACACACTAGCAGATTCCCAATACGTGCCTCGGCCTCCAAAAAATATGGAGGGAAATCCAAAAACTGGGTCCTAGCATCCATATTTGGCTGTGGCGGGAGGGAAGTTTCATGGCAGCCGTTCGCGTCTCCACCTGCCCGCACCCGCTGCCACCATGATTTCCCGCCACGATCTCCTGCCCGCAGCTATAAAAGCCGCCCGCTGACGCATCTGTCGCCACTCCTCCACTCTCCCCCACTCATCTCTCAGCCTCTCCCCATCCCCTCCACAGATCCACCCACGCCATTTCCTCCGCCGACGCCATCCGCCTCGCCACCCTCTCAGGAGCATGGCCGCCGTTTGGCTCCGCTGGCCTCCAACAGAGGAGGAGCTGCGATGGCAGCAGGAGACGACCTCCATTGAAGCCATGGCCGCCGCTGTCAAGGAGGAGGAGCAAGCCGCCGCTGTCAAGGAGGAGGAGCAAGCCGCCGCTGAAGAGGAACACGACGCCACCGTTGAGATTGTCGGCATAGAGATCTTGGATAACAAGGATCCCGTCATCCAGCGCGTGCTTGCGGAGTCTCGCGAGACAGCCGCCAACGTCGCGCCCTCACCTGTAGGCTGTAGGGACTAGGGAGGCTTGAGACGCCCCCCACACCGCCTATCACGCCCCACCTGCCTCAGTTTTCAACGAGAACGCGGGCTGGGCAGGATTCAACAAAGCCTTGGCAGCATTGATTGCGGTGGATGCCAAAAGAGCGCGCCATCTAGGAAGGCACCGCCCCGACGCTGAAGAGGGTGCCTGGCCGGCATGGGAAGCTGAGCCCCCTGCCCATTTCCGTGCTGGCAAGGCCGCCTCCCGCGACTCCAAAGCCACATCCAGCATCGGCAAGTCCCGTGGCATCTAGTTTAGTTATCTATAGTTGTGTATGAAGATTTCCCCTTCTCTAAAACGCTGCTAAGCAACTAATTTTTTGCCCCCTGGATATGTACAATGTCGCTAAGGTGCCTAATCCCCCCCCCCCCCCCCCCGCGCCCACACACATATAAATGAACTATTAGTTTGCAATGTTTCAAATGTTTGAGGTTGATCTGACCAAAGTTCAGTTAAAAATCTATGCCAAATGTTAGTACAAATTTTGAGTTGATGCAACAAAAATGAGTGGGCAAATTATGGAGGCTGCATTTTTGAGAATCTGAGTTTGCACGTAGGCTCATCAGCCTCCAAAAAATCATGGGGTGCACTCCCAAAACAGTTTTGGAGGCTGCCAATTTGGCGTTCTGTTAAGAGTTGCTCTAATGCCCTTCGGTCTCAGGGTGGAACCAAAGCTATTTGTACACAATTATACTGTTGGTGAATTAAAAACCTCCCAAAAAATGGTTATCGTAATCCAAAACTCAAAACAGACAATTTATTGCACTTAAGGCAACCTAGATCCTCGAGTATCACTGAATTGCCATTTTAAACCTATAACAAGTGATATTATTGCAACTGCCAAGAAGGAAACGTTTTTCCCCAGGTAACTACTTATCCACATAACAGTTTCATGTGGATGTGTATCAAGTAAATGTAATTTATGGATCTACGAACTGGAGATAACATGTATGTGCAGTTATCCAGAAAATAAAATTCCTAGCACTACCTGTACTTTGAATACAGAAGGAGTATCAAGAAATATTCCCTAAAAAGGAAAAAAATCAAAAAGTATTTGCGTAAACTTAATTCTTCAAACTAAGATAAATTCAACTATAACTGCAATTCTTGAATCGTACAGGCACACAATAAAGTTATCAATTACTCCCTCTCTGCTTGAAAAGAAGGCGTATAAGTTTTGTCTTAAGTCAAACAGTGCAAAGTTTGTAGAAAAAAACTATCAAAAACAACAATACTAATTTGTTATTGCAGTTGTTGATAGTTTTTTTTTTCTGTGTGCATAAACTCAGTCACTTTTGAACTGTTTGACTTTAGACAAACTGTATATTTGTTCTTTTCAAGCACGGAGGGAGTTTTACATAAGCTGAAAGACCAAGCGTATTTATGTTCAAATCAAAAATCAAAACTGGACTAAAAAACAAGGATAATGAAGCATACCACCAGGTTGTGCGTTTTTGCCTGCAAAACATCAAGTCATACATGAGAGTGAGAAACTACAGAACTAGCATCAAACCAGATGAGTTAGAAATTAACTAAATGTACAAATATTAACTGGAATTTCTATGTTGACATCTCTATTGTTGCCCACTTTTTTGAGCATAAATCATTCTAAATTATAACGATGTATGGCTTTTATCTTAACAAATAAAAATAGAAATTTCAAACAATTAACAGCAGCGAAAACTAACCAAGCGCCATTGCAACAGAGTATGGATCTCTAACAGCAATTTCTGAGATTATTGACAAGGCATGCCTCACTGCAACTGGGTCAGAAAATTCAATCCTGCAGTTGTATCACGCCGATGAGAACAAAATGACAGTTATGCAGCAGCATGTTCCTATTAACTACTATTGGCAGATGACGATATGCAACAGTACTATCATGTCTGTAAATTCATTGCAAAAGCAGACAATTTTCTGTACAGATAGACAGCAAATTAACTCTTAATTTTGGCACATATGTTAAAAGATAATAAATTTAATACAGAAATAGAACAGAACATAATAAAACAATAAAAACATTAACTACATGAGTCATGCATCATTCTTCGTTTCTCACAAAGAGATACTATTGCAACCAAAGAAAAGAATCATGAAACAATGCTACAAATCGTCAAATCTATTTGTGTCCATGTGAAGCACCAACCTCTTGGGAATTCATGAAATAAAAACAGGTGCAAAATTGAATACAAGATGGAAAATAAGACTAATTTATCTTCCCAGAGACAATAAGGTTATACTCACCCTTGGACAGCTCGGTGCAGAAATGCTGGATTACCAGGATCAAGTGGAAGTCTTCTCAGGGCACTTAGAGAAGCATATTGCAAGTTACTTCGTAAAATAGACTGCCAAATTGATACAAGAAAAACATAAGGATAGCTCGCATTCATAATAAGGAATCTCAAAATATTTGAAGTCCTGCCATCATGTTTGTTGTTATTTAGCTATATAAGGTAGAAAAAGTGTCAGATGAGGTATAATGAATAAATGTAATTTCTAAGTTTTAGTGCCCATCATTAGGTTAGGAAGGTACATAACGGGAATACCCCTGCGCCTCTTTGAGAAGGGTTGGGTGTATATACCCACACAAAAAGTACTTAGCAGTGTATAAATTAAATGCACACTCTTGGATCCAACTAGTACCTCCTTATCGCCACCTTGCTTGGTAAATATCCCTTTCTTCCGTTTCTGTTTAGTATCTGCGACCTGAAAGCATCCAAAATATATCATAAAGAGAACACTTGTGAGCTTTCTAGCCAGAGTCCAGGGACACTGAAAAGGAGCTCAAAGAAGTACAATGTTGGCAGTTGGGGGACTTGTATAACGAACCTTTTCCAAAATGCCAAACACAATCTCACTAAGCTTCTCCAACATCTCGGAACTGCTTGTAGAAGAGGAGGTTAGGGCCTTCAGAGCCGCAAGTCTCCGCGCATGAACTTCAAATATCAGAATCCTTAAATTAATAATTAAGCACAATAAAAAATCATTTGCCACAACTTGAAATGAGAAGGCAAAAGGTTGAAAACATTTGGTTGACATAAATATTTCTTTTTTTTTGTGGATCCTAACATGAAGATATTTGAAATGCTTCTTTGGTCATAAAATAGATGGCCAGTATGCCTACTTTCAATTAAGACGTTGCACAAACTTGCTCGGTCATAAGGTGCCATTTTTATTCAGGACATGATTACCAAGAATATGGAATTCCAACTACACCTCTGCAAAATACCTCCATGAGGAGATCGGTTTCCAAAAAGTGAGGTCATAGGGTTTGAGAAAAATAAACATGACTAATTTTGGTGCAAATGGGGAACAGCACCGATGAAATATTGGCAATCAGTAGGAAAAAGCTGTACCAGGGCACAGATTTTGCATGCTATGATTTGATGTACACTGAGATCACAGTATAGAAGCTTACACTCAACATCGTCGCTGGTGGATTCTGCTGAAAGCTGATCAACTATTCTGGGCACAACATCTGCCCGAGTCACTCCTCCAGCAACATCAATGTCCGCAAGAGCATCCCAATTTGGTGTGGGGATTCCACCAGCAGCACTTAAACCCTGGGAGCCATTATCTGACAAAATTATTGCAAGATAATAGTACACATAGCGCAGAACATTTCTGTCCTCACATTGCTGATGGAGCTGTAAATACAGAAATAAACTTGATGTAAGAGAAAAGGTAGCTGAAGTAAAACAAAAACATTAGGCTGATGTTAGTATAGACTACGATAGGTATCTAGTTTCAGTTACAACTTAAGACACATATTTAAGTATCATGGCAGAATTATGGGAAGGGCGCATTTCTTTTCCTTTCGTGAGAATGGAAGGGCGCATTTCCCTTTGTACTAATTAAAATGGATGTCTATGAAGAAATATGGAGGCTGATTTCAGTCTTAGAACACATATTCTGAACTTGCCGGGAGTGGGCTCATTTCCCTTTGTACGAACTAAAGGGGATGCCTATATAGGAATATGGAGGCAAAGAGATAGCTACGGCACTAAAAGATGGCATACTTACCATGAGAAGAGATGGAGCCACCGAAGGATCCACAGAATTGTACACCGCGAGCTTGGGGAACACACTGTTCACGAGCTGCCTCTGGGATTTTTTCTGTACAAAGTAGTGCAGCAGAGAGCAACTTAAGCCAACAGATCCAAGCTCACGACACGCAATTCGATTCAACCGAAGCAGCACAACGAACCTGGTCGCACGTCGCCGCAAGCTCGTGGATGCTCCGCGCCAGCTGCGAGTACGAGACGGGCTGCAGAGAAACAGAGAATTCAGCATGAGACCGGAATCAGAGTGCGTAGAGCGTAGAAATGAGGACGCAGCGGCGTAGGAGACGAGCCTTCTTCTTCCGGTTGCGCTGGGGGAGGGCCTTGACGGGGTTGAACGCCTTGGCTGCTGAGATGGTGTCGCTCTGGATCTGCATCAGGGTCGCCCTCTTCGACTTGCGATCCGCTGGCGCCGGCGCCGGCGGCGGGGCAGGCCTCCCAAGCGAGCCGCCGCCGCCCGAGGACGGCTGCTGCGACGACGCCCCGGCGGCCGGGGCGGCCGACGGATCCGAGGTGATGAGATCCATCAGCGTCGTCCCGGAGGAGTCATGCCCGGAAGACATGGCCGCGGGCGTGGCGGGCTCGCGGCCGTGCTAGTGAGATCTCCGGCGAGCACTGCGGTCAGGGTGGGGAGCAATTGGAACGGTGAAGTGCTGCGGAGAGGTGGCTGCTGGATCGCTGGATCCAACCGCCAATTTGGATTTGGTGGGTGCTGTGTGCTGGTCTAGCTGGCTGGGCTGGTCCGACCGAGCCGGTGTTGGGAACGACCGACGTCTTGCTGACCTTCGAGACGGACGCGGTATTCGTTTGCGGATGCGTACGGACGATTTCAAACCGAATTTGAACAAGCCGAATAAAATACATGCAAACTAAATGATTTTCATCTAAATCGAAGTACCTCATTGCATTTTCAATGGCCATGTCCCACGTAAATTAGACCCGCGAAGTAAAGATGTGATACGTTCATTTTGCATCATGTTTTCCTACGGTTATTTATATTATTTTAAAACTACTTTTAGGTGTCATTTTAATGCATTTTCTCTCTTAAACTATAAATTTTATCATAAGAGAGAGATTTCCTGCAGCTGAAATTCTGTATCTGAAAAGAGATACAGCAGAGATAGCTTAGCTATTCTACGGAGATGGCCTGAAATTTCACGGAGATTTATTTTAAAATATATAAAAAGAATACTGGAAGAAGAATCACTATGAGGGGAACCACCAGTAAGCCACGCCATCTGAGCTTGTGGACCCATCAGCAGGCCTCTGTGTCCCATCTTCTCATATATGAAGCCATTTGCGCTAGAAAAGAATAAAAGGAGATTTTTGGGATAAGCGCCGCCGTCTCAATACGAAACATGGACATTAGCACTTTTGCTCTTCGGCGGAGCGATTCCGTTGGAAATACTTTCCTTCGGGAGGGGGAATCAAAGCCTTCGTCATCACCAGCGTTTCTCTCATCGTGGGAGGACTCATTTTCATCAACATCTTCACTAGCACCATCTCATATCCAGACCATAGTTAATCTCTTGTATTCTATCTTTGTCCAAAACCTCATATTAGTATCTGCGGTTTGCTAGCAGTGTTGATTACATCTTGTAGTTGATACTAATCAGTTTATTTGGTGGAAGATTACATGTTCAGATTGATAATCATATATTTATTTACTCTGGTTATGAACACAAATATGATTTGTGAATAGTTCTGTTTGTTCTTGAGGACATGGAAGGAGTTTTGTTATAAGTAATCATGTGAAGTTGGTCTTCGTTCAATATTTTAATAATGTGTTATGTTATTCTTCCTCTAGTGGTGTCATGTGAACGTCGACTACATGACACATTGTCGTGCTTAGGCCTAGGAAAACGCATTATGGGATTAGTAAGTAGATGATGGTGGGTTGTGAGACTGATATAAACTTAAACCCTAATTTATGCACTATTTCGTAAGGGGCTGATTTGGATCCATATGTTTCATGTTATGATTAGATTTATATTAATTCTTCTTTCATAATTATGGATACTTGCAAGAGGGAGTAATCATAAGTGGGTTGTTTTTCAAGTAAGAACAACACCCTAGCACCGGTCCATCCACGTAAAATTTTAACAAAGTAGTGAACACGAGTCGATGAATCGTGATGAACGTGAGTAGACGAAATTCCCATGTGTCCTCGAGAACGCTTTGCTCACTATAAGTACTTTCGGCTTGTCCTTCGCAATAAAAGGATTGAGAGACCTTGTTGCACCTTGTTGCTTTCGTTATTTGTTACTTGTTATCAATTATCCTGTTATCAAACTATCTATTACTACTACTTTACAACACTTGCAGATAATACCTTGCTGAAACCATTTATCAATTCCTTCTACTCCTTGTTGGGTTCGACACTCTTGCTTATCAAAAGGACTACGATTGACCCCCTATACTTGCCGGTCATCAAGACTCTTTTCCGGCGGCATTGCCGGGGAAGTGAAGCGCTTTTGGTAAGAGAAATTTGCTAACGCTTCGTTTGGATGTAGACATTCAAGTGCTTGGCATTGTATTGGCTCCAATGCCAAATACTCAAGACATTGGTATTGAGCTTCAATGCCAATATTAGTATTTGGATGTTTAGGTATTTCATACTTGGAATCCAAGAGGAGCAACAACGCCAAATCTTGTTTGGATGGTCAAGTATTGTATTGCAGTTTGCACATCTGTGCCTAGAGGGAGGGTTGTTGAAGTCGTGCAGCTCGCAGACGAAGGCGAGCATAGAGATAAGCGGGAGCACCAGCGCAACCTTCGCCCCGAATATAGGCTTCCATGTGTGGCCCGCGCCGGCGCCGACTACTGACATCTCTGCCGCGTTCGCGCTAGATCGGCCCCCACTCCGCCTATGCCCCCGCGCTCCTCGCTGCCAGCGTGGGAGCCGGTCGTTGCCTCCATGTGACGAGCAGCAGGCCTTCGGCCCCTAGTCCTCCAGCGTCGAGCACTGCTACGCCGGCGGCAGGAGCGGGGCCGCGGCGCCCATCCCCGATTCCCCATCCAAGACGTTGCCCTCGGCCTCAATTTGCCGGATAAGCTGTCGGCCTGGGATTCGCTTCGCATCGCCGTCGATAGGAGAGAATGAAGAGGAGTGCGGGAGACGCACTGCCATGTGTCGTCGTCGAGGATCTGCTTCTGTTTACTCCTACTAGCGAAGGGTTACGCGAGGCAAGCGAATACAGAGGAAAACAGAGGGGTTCAGCTCTGAATTGAGGATTGGGTCGCGCGAGTGTTATCGCTGGCCGAGAGATATTCAGCTCGAATGCCACGCTCGAATGCCGTGACCATCCAAACAACGATATTCGGGCTGCCGAATACCAAATCCTAATTCTGGGGCTCAATATATACATCCAAACGAAATGTAAGGAAACATTTATATTATGTGCTAAATTTTATCTTCTTTAAGTGCATCTAGTGCCACCCTTTATTGGTTTTGGAGTATTGACGACAAACTTCGTCAAGGGACTAATGTGTTTGTGAGATTCACAGGAGAACACAAATAGAAGTCCTTGGAGTTTTGATTTACCCATCAAATATGACCCCTAAAAATGTATGAAGACATTGAAGACAATTTGGAATGCGATGAGTATTGCCTGAAGAAAATGGAGCGCGAAGACATAGTCTTTTGGTAGTTTCATTTTCTTCTTTCTTAAGTCATAGGAATCACCATACTGTTAAGTGGGTCGAAGTAAACAAAGTTGGAAACTGACGTGATGCTTAACCTAAAATCCTATGTCTTTCAGCGATGACAATAAGAGAAAACCTCTTCCGGAGTTGGTTGAGTCAGCTTTGCTTGTAGCCCAAGCCAAGCTGTCGCGTGTGTTTGAAATCCGACCGTTATGACACCTAGCTACCGTTGGCCATTGGCCCAGGGTCAGATCGGTCATATCATGTTGAGTTGCCTCCTGTCTATAAATAGCCACCCCGTCCATCATAAGTTGGCGGCCGCTTCGAGTTATTGCACAACTTTTATCGTTTGAGAGCAACCCACCTCTGAAACCTTTGAGAGAAATTTCCTAGGAGGAAAAACCCAAACACCTAGAGCCCAAAGTGATTGAGCATCACTGAAGACATTCTGTTCTGAGTTAACTAAAGACTTGTTATGATTGAAGACTGTGATCTTTTAGCCAGTTAGTCGTTGCGTTCCGAGCATCGAAGAGTCATTGTGGATTGTCAGTGAACGAAGTATATGAAGATTTGAAAGACTACCTTGAAGACTTACATGAGTGATTGTGCGAGGTCTATAGTGACCTTAGCTCAAGGGGAACAAGGTGAAGACTAGGTCTTGTGAGTTCAATCTCAGCCTCCTAACCAGATGTACAACTATCACAACAACTGGAACTGGTCAAAAAAATCAATTGTCTTCTCCGAGCAACTGGTTCTATCACTTCACCCCTTTACTTATTGTTTTGTGTCATGAAGCCTTTGCTTGCTCATTTTGCTTGAAGACATTACGTGAAGATAATCCTTTTGATTACATCTTTTTTTGTCTTCACATTAACTGCTCCTACTATTCGTTGCTAACTGGTTTGTTGTCTGCCTTCACATCTCACTTCGGTTGTGTTGTTATGACAACATGTATAGTGTAGTTTATCTTCCGTTATATCATGTCTAGTTACTATTTTGCTTCCGCCTCTTTGAAGTCTTTGCCCGAGTCGAAGAAAATCATACATATAAATCGCCTTCACCCCCTATCACTAGTGGAAAAACGATTGGCCACAACTTTCATTGGTGGCACACCATTTCCAATCATCGTCACAACTATTTTTTTCCAAATAGTGTTGGCGAGGTCAAGATTAGGACGTTAACTTTACTGTTTAGTGTTGGCGTAGCTTTTCCTAGACACGCCACAAATCTGTTGGCCCATATGTACTCACCATTTGGAATGTAGTGGTGGCGTTGGTTCTGTATGTACGCCATAGTTAATTTGTTAGTGCTGGCGTTTGTTTTCTATGCATGCTAGAAACTGGTTTTCAATTTTATCAAGTGTTTTAAGTATTTAATGATTATACTAGCCACAAAATATGTACTCATCATTATTTTTAGTGTTTTTATCATTTAGGACTTTTATTTCTTTGCTACCAGTTCAAATTTTGAGTCTTTTATTTTGTCAAGTCTATCATTAATCTTAGTCTTTTTTTTTATTTCGACTGTTATTAGCTATGGCGTTGCCCTTTTGTCCCAGACCAGCAATAGCATGCATGAGTCAACTTAGTAAAAGACCCATGGGGCACTGGAGCTGTGCCAGGAGGTGACCGGGGAGGCCACAAGCTAGGGGCGCTCCCCTAGGGCTTGTGGACCCCTCGGGTGTCCCCCTGACTTGTTTCCAATGCCAAATACTCTTATATATACAAAAACCTTCAAAAAGAACCCTAGATCTGAAGTTCCGCCATCGAAGCCTCTATAGCCACGAAAAACCAATCGGGAGCCCGTTTCGGCACCCTGGCAGAGGGGGAATGTTGGAGATATGCCCTAGAGGCAATCATGTATGATGATATTTCCTATGTGTTTATGAATAAAGATAGTCCTTGGACATTATCAATGATGTGTATCAGCAAGTACGTGACTTGTTTGTGGGACTATGCATTGTATGATAACTGTCCTAAAAGGTCCCTAGTCGAAAGGGATGTGTGGGCCTTGACCGACTAGACTAGCATATGACACGGTCGATGGCTTGGTCTCACTAGCCATGGAGCATTGGATGCTAACCGGATAATATGGACTTGGAAAGGTCTGGTCGGATTCGGCGTGGTCGGATCCGAGTCGAGATAAGGTCCGAGTCGGACGGACCCAACTATGAGATGCAGCGATATGTCATCTGTGAGTCTCTAGTACAACATACGTTCTATGTCCTAAGACCGAGTGAAGCATGTACTCGGGATGGTGATGAGACTTGCTTTGGGCCGACCAAACGCTACTCCGTATTTGGTAGTTACAAAGGTAGGTTTTGGGTTTGTCGGTCCCATCTTTGCGAGACATGGTCGAGCAAGATGGGATTGCCCCTCCGATCGGGAGAGATATACTCTGGGCCCCTCGTGTGATCCGACCGGGATAAGCATGGCCATCGACAAGGATTATGAGATAATCCGGTTTGTGGTCGGTATCCTTTGGAGCGAGAAAGAGGTCGGGCTAGCACAAGGATGACAGTCTCGCCTTGAGCCCGACAACATATATCGTCTTGGCAAAGGGCGAAGTGTGACACGTTATGCGAGTTCGCCTAACCAACTTCATAGTTCCGCTTGGTGGTCGGCACGCCTTGCTAGAGGCCGCTACCAACCGTGCGGTCGGAGGTGATCCGAATCGTGACCAAGCCGACTTGAACCTAAGGGTCGCGTGCTTAAGGGAAGGAACCTCTGAGGTCGGTTCATAGGACCTTTGGTCGGATGTGATCCGAATGGACTAGGAACGTGACCGAGTAGACTTTGAACTTTAGGGTCCGTGCAAGGCCCAAGTATTGAGCCCATGACGGACGCCTATATAAAGTGGAGGTGCAACACACTCGGGGGGGGGGGGGGGGTTGATCGCTTCGGTTTTGCGACTAGGGTTTGCATGTGTTGCGAATAGCCACCACCACACGCCGACCGTGATCGGACCTAGCGATCCGCCGCGGTGTTCCTCCTGCGTCACGGATACCGTTAGAGGCGGTGCACTTGCGCCGCTCTGGCGAACTCGTGCGTGGGATCGGACGACCGATCGTTAGAGGGAGATCGAGCGAGGAGGAGGCGATCCACGCGAACGCTGCCCCAACTCTTCTTCCGCCGCGACCTTTGCACGTCTAGTGGTAACAAGCGTGATCCATCTCCCGTAGCATGTTCCTGGATGTTCTGCGCGTGAGAAAATTTTAATTTGCGATCTCGCACCCTCTAGTAGAACCCAACGATTGGTATCGAGCCTCTGCTATAGGATTTGGATTTAGATCGTATGCATATTAGATATGTGGAGGCGGCAGATGAGATCTGTTGTCGTTGATAAGATCGGCTATGTGCACGGTTGATGTGATCAACTGCACATGGGGATCGTTGAGGCTATGTTTTCTGTCAATTGGGATCGATGAGGTCGTGACACGATCTACCCCTACCGGTCGGTCATCCGCCATCAGGGTTAACAGTGAAACGTAAATCCGAATCGGATTCACGATGATCGATATGGACCGCCGTGTGCGTAGCGCCGTGTATTTCGTACCCGGCACACAAACCGGTAGAATGCGATTCTATGCATAACTTCGTTTTGCAGGTTTGATGTGAATAGTATGGCTCATGTGTATGTGATGCATGTGTGTAATTTATACGTGGCCTGCGTGTCATGTTTGTCAGCCGGCGAGAATAAGGTCTTTGTCATTATATTGTATAACGACACTGCGTGTCGACTTGTGACTCTATGTAAAATTCATTACTGGTTGTAGTAGTTGGATAATAGAGATCAGGTTGGTGGCTTGGCGTCGGCGTGACAAACAAGATGGAGTTCGTAGATGGTCATCGAGTCGGAGCCGACCTAGAAGAACGTCCATGAAGGAGCCATACTATTTCACAATATGTGTTATTTGTGATTGTTATGCTTCTTTGTTTCTATGCATGTTAGAATGGTAGAAAGATCCCTCATGAATATCAAGCGAATTGCCATTCCCGATGTTGCACCTTCGCACGTCAAGAAATGCGTCTAGTAGTGGGCTCATAAAATTGGGGTCTTCTTTGGGTGTCCTTGAACCCGAAGGGTTAAATGTCGGACATGGACATGCACTGCATCAAGTTAACTTGACAAGGCTATCAAAACGGTTTTGGGCCTTGTGGCAAAGAAGTTTGGGAGTCGGGGTATGAGATACCTTCCCGACCGACAGGAGTCGTATAGAGATACGATTAGCAAGGAGTTGCTTACCGGATAGGTATGTTGGCTAGCAGTGATGCTAAAGCTCACTAGTCGCATGAGCTAGTCGGATCCTGAATCACTAAGAGTGTGACGCCCGGGTAATTAAGCTACAGTAATCCCACGTTAACGATGCCACGTCACCTCGGTTATTGTTGCTAATCTCACTTTGATTCTAAGCCAGTCCAAATTTCAAATTCGGATTAAAGTCTAAAATTCAAATTTCTCAAACATGAAAACTAAAATGTTCAAAGAGTGTCAAATATTCCATAACCAATTATGGTGGTGACCCAACATTATTGTGAGGTGTTTAAGTGCCCTAACCTAATTAAAACTATGGCTTAAACAATTAAATTAAATGCCCTTTTAATTTATAAGAATTGCAAACTATTTCAAAAGTCTCATAATCTTTTTTTGTGGCAGTGCACAATAATTACATGAAGTTGTTTTGACCCGGTGGCATATTTTTGCAAAGTCAATTGTGATTAAAGAAAAAGGCAAAAGCTGCTGGAAAATAAAACTTAGTAAAAAAAGGAAAAAGAAAATTGAAACCCCGCTCCCCCTGGACCTCGGCCCAACTGGCCACCCAGCCAGCCAGCCCAACCGACCCACCGGCTGCCCGCCTCCCTGACCGGGCGACTGGTCGCCATGAGGCGGGTTGCCTCGAACCACCTCTCCCGGCGCCCGGCCTTGGGAGATAAGGCGCCCGTGCCTCCTTGGACTCCCACCTCCCCACTCACCTCGCCCCTCGCCTAGATCCACCTCTTCCCCTCTGCCGATTTGGAGGGAAGGGCCGGCGCGCCCGTCGCCGATGACCTCGCTTCCATGACCACCCGGTCGGCCTCACCTCGCCGGAGAGACCCTAGTCCACCTGACACCTTTCGTCCAATCCATGAAGTCGCGTGAGTCGGTTGCCCCGTCCGCTCTTCCTCGAAGACATCGTCGTGACCGTGGCCTTGAGGCCACCGTGCTCGTCCCGACGTCGTCGTCGTCCTCAACCGCCTCCCGTCTCCTCCCACAGGCCTTCTCGCCGAGCCACGAGGACCGGGCCTTCATGACACCGCCCCAAACTCGACTTCTTCCTCGGGCCGCCGCCCGTCGTCTCCGTCTCCGGCCGCCCGACTCTCCCTCGGGCCTTCCAGAACGGCGGTGAGCACCAGCGTGTTTCCCCTCCTCCTGCCCTCTCGATTACGGCCAGTGATCGGGGCCACTGGCCGTAGTACCAGCCCGTGTGCGCCTATGGCCGCCAGGAGAGCTCAAGCTCACCGCGCCCGTGCACCCCCACTTTCAGCGCCCGCTGCCCTTAAGCGCGTTCTTGCTGCTCTCTTTGAAGCTACGTGGCTGTTGTCTTTGTTGATGGTTCTTTGTAGATGCTACTAGCTAGCTTTTCTAAATCTATGATGACTAAACCTCTAGACAACCCCTAAAGCTGCAGCAAAACAAGCATTAACAGGCCAAAAATAAATATGAGTAAAATGTACACTTGACAAACTTCATATTACTCCACTGGACCAAATTCATTTAATGCATGGTTTAAATCCTACAAAAATCACAAAATGCTATCTTTTCTTAACCCTAGCATTGTGTGCGTGTGTGTTTTCTATGTGGTGGCCGGCCGGCTCTCCGTTAGCTAACTAGTACTCCTACTAGTTAGTCTAATCAGTGGTTGGGTATAGTGCAAATGACAGTGGACCCCCTCTCTAAATATCCACTTAAAAAGAAAATGCAAGATATGTGTGAATGACACATCGGCCCCATCTACAAGTTTGACCAGTCAACAGTTATTTGTTGATCGCACTGCTGATCGAGTCAACAGAACCCTGACCCACTGTCGACCTCCGGTGGCCTGCGTGTGCACTCTGCTGGGTGCACATAGCAATTTCCCCTTTTATTTCGAATTAATAATAATTTTAAAATATTGTTAAAACTTTGAAAAATCATAGAAAAGAAACCGTAGCTCGAATCGAAAAACTTTATATATGAAAGTTGTTCAGAACAACGAGACGAATCTGGTTATGCAGCCCGTTCGTCTGCCACACACCCCTAGCATATCGAATACGTAACTTTCCCCCACCGGTTCATCTGTCCGAAAACGCGAAACACCGGGGATACTTTCCTGGATGTTTCCCCCTTCCGTCGATATCACCTACTACCGCGTTAGGGCACACCTAGCACCGCGTATTGTCTCGTTATGTTTGTGATACTTTGTTGGCTCCGTATTCTTGTTTCTTCCCCTCTTCTTCCCGGTAGACCGAGACCGGCCGATGCCACCGAGTACGACTACATCGACGACGAACCCTTCTCTTGCCAGAGCAACCAGGCAAGCCCCCCCCCCTTGATCACCAGATATCGCCTATTATTCTCTATACTGCTTGCATTAGAGTAGTGTAGCATGTTACTGCTTTCCGTTATTCCTATCCTGATGCATAGCATGTCCTTGCTACTACTGTTGTTACCTTTACCTGCAATCCTACATGCCTAGTATAGGATGCTAGTTTTCCATCAGTGGCCCTACATTCTTGTCCGTCTGCTGTGCTATACTATCGGGCCGTGATCACTCGGGAGGTGATCACGGGTATATATTATATACTTTATACATGACTAGGGCTGGCCCTCTGGATGGATCTTTGTGGCGGAGCGACAGGGCAGGTTGAGACCGCCTAGGAGAGAGGTGGGTCTGGCCCTGTTCGGCGTTCGCGGATATTTAACACGCTTAACGAGTTCTTGGTATTTGATCTGAGTCTGGCCATTTGGTCTATACGCACTAACCAACTACGTGGGAAAGATATGGGCACTTTCGGCGTCGTGGTATCAATCGAAGCCTTCGTGGCGTGACGTCGGCGGCGGCGCCCAGATTGGACCGCGTAACATGACTTCCTTGGTAATGGAGGTTGCTAGGTGCGCTTCGGCGCGTTTGCAACATGCGGTGTGCTAAGAGGCGATGGGCCGGACCCACTGGGCGCTTAGGTTTAGACCGGCGTCTTGACCGCTCTGTTGGCCTAGGTCGGGCTGCGGCGTGTTGATCTTCATGGCGGGCATGACCCGAAAAGTGTGTCGGCAAATGGGATCAAGCGTGTTGGGTTATGTGGTGCACCCTACAGGAAGTTAATCTATTCGAATAGCCGTGATCTTGATAATGTGGGCGACTTGGAGTTGTACCTTGACCTTATGACAACTAGAACCGGATACTTAATAAAACACACCCTTCCAAGTGCGAGATACAACCCGGTGGTCGCTCTCTAACAGGCTACGAGGAGAGGATTGCGGGTAGGATTATGCTATGCGATGCTACTTGGAGGACTTCAGCCTACTCTCTTCTACATCTTTTGCAAGGCGGAGGCTGCCGAGCGTAGTCTTCGGCGGGATTAGCTATCCCCTCTTATTACGGCATTACGTAGTTCGGTCCATCGATATGGCCCTTTACACATATATCCATGCATATGTAGTGTAGCTCCTTGCTTGCAGTACTTTGGATGAGTACTCACGGTTGCCTTGTTCCCCCTTTTCCCCTATCTCTACCCGATTCTTTGTGACGGGCACGATGGAGCCAGGAGCCAACGCCACCGTCGATGGCGACTACTACCGGAGGTGCCCTCACTACGTGCAACCCGGCACGGCGACCGAGAGTAGTTCGGAGGATCCCAGGCAGGAGGCATGCGTCACTTTCGATCTGTATCCCAGTTTGTGCTAGCCTTCTTAAGGCAAACTTGTTTAACTTATGTTTGTACTTAGATATTGTTGCTTCCGCTAACTCGTCGATGATCGAGCACTTGTATTCGAGCCCTCGAGGCGCCTGGCTTGTATTATGATGCTTGTATGACTTATTTATGTTTTAGAGTTGTGTTGTGATATCTTCCCGTGAATCCCTGATCTTGATATTACTGCGTTTGCATGCATGATTAGTGTACGATTAAATCGAAGCGTCCTGAAGTTGGTATTAGAGCCGATTGCTGTAGGAATCCCCTTCCACACTCCTTGGCGAAGTCGAGTCTAGGCGTTGCAAAAACTTTTACTAACATGGTACATGTGTCTTACGGGCCCACGTCGCCATCGGGTGGTACTAGGATCTTTTACTCCTTGTCTATACTCCGGGACTCTGATCTCTCTTCTATTCGGGTTAAATGAATTTTGCCAAATCTAACATTAGGATCTCGTTATCACTTTCACCCGGAGAGCCCCTTATTGTCGATGATAAATGCATTGCACGTGGCGACCACAGAGATACTCTCCATTGTTAACCCGAGAACTTGTGTTCATCGCGTTTGCAATTCCTTCCACCGTCAACCCTTATGGATAACTACTTGCGGTTGTTATTCTTACATTCATCCCCAGTTGGTCTTGTTATTACAAGATACCCCAAAACACTCGTCATTGTTTCGATAATCCTTTGAGCTTACTGCCTTGCTGTTCTTTGTCACCTGAATACCCCCTATGGATAATTCTCGCACTTATCGAGTATCGCTCATCCCCCAGTTGTTCATGTGTTTCACAACGGTCTTCGAAATACTATTCGATCCTCCAAAAATCCTTAGTAGCTTATTGCTCTACAATACTTGTCTGCTTGCATGATGGATGCTTTCCATATTTCTGGTAATATTTGTTAGTATCCTTAGGCACCGTCATTTTGATCCTTTTGGTTCAACATGAGTGCGAATGCACGCATAATCATCGATTGATCCTTTTAAATTATCTTTCCGGCCCAGGCGTCATTTTGAACATGAGCTGGTTCTCGACCTAACTATACGTAAATCGATTGTGCCTCTGGTATATTCAATTGATCCATCCTTGATCAAAGCGCTGCTTCGATCCTTTGTTTTGGAAATCATAATTCCTTTGCATTTAAGCTTTGAATTACTCGAGATGATTCCATAACCTGTTGCATTTGCATTCCCTCCTCTTTCGGTTGAGTATCGATACTCACATCAGATCCTTTGTGGACCATCAAGTCCTTTGTTGCATTATTATCCGACAGTGTCCTTCACATTTGATCACTTTGTGAGTTCTTCCCCTGATACCTAATGCCTTTGTTAAGTTGTATCCTCCGCTTGGCCAACCATACTATGCTTTCGGGCTTGTGTTATTTACTCTTGAAACTTGTGGTATATGTTTCTAAGAAGCCACTATGGGTTGAACATATGCTTTCTCTAGACCGTGTGAACCCGAAAGTTTTCACGAGTCATACTCTTCTGGTGCTTCGCCAGATAAAATTTCAACACTGCAACTTAATCGAACGCGAGAAGTGGATGAAAGGGTATGCATTGGAGAAGTGGGAGTCGACCTTGAACTTTGTGTTCATGCCCATGGACCCGATGTACATCTTCTCATCGAAGCTTCTTTTAAAATTAATTATTCCCTTGATATAAGTTCATCTTATATCCGGTGCAACCTTTACAATCGTGGTTCCGACCATGTTCTCCTTTAAATACCATTTTCGATGCAAGTGTAAGCACTTGTCTTACGTGGATCAATACCCGGTACAACCTCTACTTTGATGCGTAAATGAGTATTACCCCATGGTATCTCGAGATTATCTTGGAACCGCATAACTTCCTATGAGTTCTTCATCAAGTACTACATTCTCACCGATTACAATTTTTCATGGGCTCGAGTTATTAAACACTCAAAGACACGATAAGCGAACCGAGTGCACTTTTCACGGTTCAACGACACTTGATAATCTTCTTTAAATGCGAGTTTGTAACCGATCACGCCATTCCTAGCCTGTTTGGCTATATCCTTGTCGTCTTGGAATTTTAAGCATGCTACCGGTCCTTATCCGGGGAGCACAAATTTCGACGATGAGCTAAGCTTAAGTCGATCTTCCTCGTCATATCATGTCACCTTGAACAACAAGCCTGGTTTCGAAGTTTGTGTCGTGCCGTGGTTCCAATAAACTTGCGCTTCATCATTCCTTTGACTTGAGGTCATCGTTGTTCGATTACATCTTCATGAAACCTCTCGACAAATGTGTCGTAATCATCATCTACATTACGAGTTCTTCACAGATATCAATCGAATTCGTGATGAGAAATACCATCCTTGCCCCTCGATGATTGTGTTATCATCGACGACATTCTTGACTTCCCCCAACACAAACTTGTTCATGTTTTGTGTTATACCTTGAGTTCCTTACTATCCAGCCTTTGTTCTTCTTTATCTTGGAGTATTGCCATCTTTTATGTCAAGAATGTTCTGAGATTTGTTCCACCTCTTGAGAGTTCTTGGTATAGTGATACTTCTCACCATCACCATTCTTTCATGGTCCTCGTGTTGATTCCAACCGGGGTACCAACAAGTGAACGGTGTTGTTTGGATCCTGCACTTCTAGCAACCCTATTGCTTTGAAGTTAATGGTCGGCCGTTCATTCTTAGTCTATTGATTATTGAATCACCATTCCGACATTGGTCGTGCAACCCAACCCATATTCGGGTGCACCTTTCAACCAATGTTTAAATTGTGTATGTTTTCCTTGAGCATACATCATTATACCATTTGATCTGACAAATGTTATTTCCTTGTTCACATAATTGTGGAAATCCATCTTTTTGGAAGTCTCGATGAGTTGTTGCTGACCATCAGCCACCTCCTCATCCTCTCCTTAGTTTAATGATGAACTCTTGTTTCGGAACTCACTCCCATAGTTCATTTCCCGAGAATCTTGCAATGTCATTTCGTCGATTTGTGTTGCACCTTTTCTTCTCAGGCATCCTGAGTGCGAGGTATCTTGACACCAATCAGTGCGAATCTCGGTCAGATATGATGGTTGGAACATGTTCCAAGAGTTATAACAATGGTCTTTATTCGTGCCTAGCACACCTAGCCGGAGGCCCTATTGTTATAGATTCCTTTTCAGCAAGGTTATCCATTATTCCATGAGGAAATTGTAAGACTTATCCTATAAGTTGTTTCCGATGAATCCTTTGTGTATCCAGAGTCTGACCTTTTGCTTGAAGACCATGTCAATGCTATCCTAAAGCATGTCTATGGTACTGATTTTCAACAGGAACATTTGAAGCCCAATGCTAAATGTTTCTGCTCAATTATCCAAACACATTTGTATGGGTAATGTAATGAAAATTCGTTCCCCTACCTAAAGAGTTTTCTACATTATATACCATCTCACGGATATCATACTCGCTTGTCCTTGGGAAGGATATACCCGAAATATGTGTTTAAACACATTTTTCCTTTCCATTGTTTTGTTTAAAGCTGATAATCGTATTTTCCTTCCATTGGTTGGTTTAACGTTTCTTGTGACCTATATGATCTAAGCAGTAATATTCTCCTGCTTATGTAAACACCTCGGTGTACAACTCTGTCAGAAAGACCCTGTTACTATTGTTGATGACATTCCGGTATCCACCGATGGACGAGAACTTTGCCTAATGGTCCGCCTCGTTCAACGAGCAGGAAAGGGTTCTCTTCGTCCCTCGCCCTTGGTACCGACGTTGTTGCCGACATAATCGACGAGCTACCTATGACATGCCTTGTATCATGGTATGCACAATATCACCGCCCTTTCTACTTTTAACCCACATGGTGGGCCCATAATCCACAGGTCCCAGGATCGAAACCTGACTCTCCTGTATACCCCTATCTCCGAAGTTATTCCTCATGATTGGCTTCGTATGAAGATCACCAGCCACCTTCCTAGAGATGATCTAATCTGTTATCAGACACAATACTTATTCTCGTTGCTCTCGACCACTTTCACACTTTGTTTCAGGCATCGAGCGATCGCCTACCCGCTCGAAACTTCTCATGGTACCTTCTTACTTTGCTCTCGATATTTTCTTAAGTTCCAGTTCGAGAGTTACTTTCCGCCACCTTCCCCGATGTTAGCTACCCGATTAGTCAACCTTGCAGAGGTCCGTTCTCTCGGAATACCCCCTTTATTCTTTCGTAAGTACGACGGAGTTCCCGAAGGAAGAATGACGGCTTCGTCATGATAGCCTGAAGCAGAGGAATGAGGACGTCAATGTAATGGATCTACCTCTTCGAGAAGAGCAACCAACACTGAGAAGACCCGTTAGAATTTCGTAACCAAATCCCTTCCCCCCTACACTACCTCTTAAATCTCGGGACGAGATTTCTTGTAATCAGAGGAGAATTGTGACGCCGGGTAATTAAGCTACAAGAATCCCACATTAACGATGTCACGTCACCTCGGTTATTGTTGCTAATCTCACTTTGATTCTAAGCCAGTCCAAATTTCAAATTCGGATTAAAGTCTAAAATTCAAATTTCTCAAACATGAAAACTAAAATGTTCAAAGAGTGTCAAATATTCCATAACCAATTATGGTGGTGACCCAACATTATTGTGAGGTGTTTAAGTGCCCTAAACTAATTAAAACTATGGCTTAAACAATTAAATTAAATTCCCTTTTAATTTATAAGAATTGCAAACTATTTCAAAAGTCTCATAATCTTTTTTTGTGGCAGTGCAAAATAATTCTGTGAAGTTGTTTTGACCAGTGGCATATTTTTGCAAAGTCAATTGTGATTAAAGAAAAGGCAAAAGCTGCTGGAAAATAAAACTTAGTAAAAAAGGAAAAGAAAATTGAAACCCGCTCCCCTGGACCTCGGCCCAACTGGCCACCCACCAGCCAGCCAACCGACCCACACTGCGCCCGCCTCCTGTTCGGGCGACTGGTCGCTGAGGCGGGTTGCCTCGGACCACCTCTCTCCGGCGCCCGGCCGGAGGATAAGGCGCCCGTGCCTCCTTGGTCTCCCCACCTCCCCACTCACCTCGCCCCTCTCGCCCAGATCCACCTCTTCCCCCTCTGCCGATCTGGAGGAAGGGCCAGCGCGCCCGTCGCCGATGACCTCGCTTCCCGCGGCCACCGGTCGGCCCTCACCTCGCCGGCGAGACCCTAGTCCACCCTGACCTGCTCGTCCAATCTGCTGAGTCGCGTGAGTCGGTTGCCCCCGTCCGCTCTTCCTCGAAGACATCGTCGTGACCATGACGCCGAGGCCACCGTGCTCGTCCCCGTCCTCAACCGCCTCCCCGTCTCCTCCCTGAGCCTTCTACGCCGAGCCACGAGGACCCGGACGCCCCCATGACACCGCCCCAAACTCGACTTCTTCCTCGGGCCGCCGCCCGTCGTCTCAAATCTCCGGCCGCCCGACTCTCCCTCGGGCCTTCCCAAAGAACGGTGGTGAGCACCGCGTGTTTCCTCCTCCTCCCCTCTGATTACGGACCGTAGTCAGGGCCCCGCCGTAGTACCAGCGTGTCCGCCTATGGCCGCGGCCGAGAGCTCAAGCTCACTGCCCGTGCACCACTCGCGCGCCTTCACCCGCAAGCGCGTTGTCTTTCTCTGAAGCTACGTGTAGTTGTCTTGTTCATGGTTCTTGTAGATGCTACTAGCTAGCTTTTCTAAATCTATGATGACTAAACCTCTAGACAACCCCTAAACTCAAGCAAAACAACTGTTAATGTGCCAAAAATAAATATGAGTAGAATGTACACTTGACAAACTTCATATTACTCCACTAGACCAAATTCATTTGATGCATGGTTTAAATCCTACAAAAATCACAAAATGCTATCTTTTCTTAACCCTAGCATTGTGTGCGTGTGTGTTCTACGTGGTGGTGGCCGGCGGCTCTCCGTTAGCTAACTAGTACTCCTACTAGTTAGTCTAATCAGTGGTTGGGTATAGTGCAAATGACAGGTGGACCCCCCTCTAAATATCCACTTAAAAAGAAAATGCAAGATATGTGTGAATGACACATCGGCCCCATCTACAGTTTGACCGGTCAACAGTTGACTATTATTACTGCCTGTTGGTGAGTCAACAGGAACCCTGGACCCACTGTCAGCCTCCGGTGGCCCTGCTGTGTGCACTCTGTTGGGTGCACATAGCAATTTCCCCTTTTATTTCAAATTAATAATAATTTTGGAATACTGTTAAAACTTTGAAAATCATAGAAAAGAAACCGTAGCTCGGATCGAAAAACTTTATATATGAAAGTTGCTCAGAACAACGAAACGAATCCGGTTATGCAGCCCATTCGTCTGCCACACACCCCTAGCATATCGAACACGTAACTTTCCCCCACCGGTTCATCTGTCCGAAAACGCGAAACACCGGGGATACTTTCCCGGATGTTTCCCCCCTTCGTCGGTATCACCTACTACCGCGTTAGGGCACACCTAGCACCGCGTATTGCCTCGTTATGTTTGTGATACTTTGTTGGCTCAGACATTATTTCTTCCCCTCTTCTTCCCCGGTAGACCCGAGACCGGCGCTTAATGCCACCGAGTACGACTACATCGACGACGAACCCTTCTCTTGCCAGAGCAACCGTGCAAGCCCCCCTTGATCACCGGATATCACATATTCTTCTCTATCTGCTTGCATTAGAGTAGTGTAGCATGTTCTTGCTTTCCGTTATTCCTATCCCGATGCATAGCTTTGTCCTTGCTACTCTTGTTGTTACCTTTACCGCAATCCTACATGCCTAGTATAGGATGCTAGTTTTCCATCGATGGCCCTACATTCTTGTCCGTCTGTTTGTGCTATACTATCGGGCCGTGATCACTTGGGAGGTGATCACGGATATATATTATATACTTTATACATGATACATGTGGTGATTAAAGTCGGTCGGCTCAAGGAGTACCCGCGAGTGATTCACGGATTGGGGCTGAAAGGACCTTTGTCCCGACGGCCCTCTAGATGGATCTTTGTATGAGCGACAGGCAGGTTGAGACCGCCTAGGAGAGAGGTGGGCCTGGCCCTGCTGCTCGTGGATACTTAACACGCTTAACGAGTTCTTGGTATTTGATATGAGTCCGCCATTTGGTCTATACGCACTAACCAACTACGTGGGAAAGATATGGGCACTCGACGTCGTGGTATCACCAAGCCTTCGTGACATCGGCCGATTGAGCGGCGCTCAGATTGGACCGCGTAACGTGACTTCCTTTGTAATGGAGGTTGCTAGGTCTGCCTTCGACGCGTTCATAGCGTGCGAGGTGTGCTAAGGCGATGGGCCCGGACCCATGGGCGCTTAGGTTTAGACCGGCCGACCGCTCTGTTGGCCTAGGTCGGGCTGCGGCGTGTTGATCTTCCGCGGCCGGGCATGACCCGTAAAAGTGTGTCCGCCAAATGGGATCAAGCGTGTTGGGTTATGTGGTGCACCCTGCAGGAAGTTAATCTATTCGAATAGCCGTGATCTTGATGCAGGGACGACTTGGAGTTGTACCTTGACCTTATGACAACTAGAACCGGATACTTAATAAAACACACCCTTCCAAGTGCGGATACAACCCGGTGGTCGCTCTCTAATGTGGCTACGAGGAGAGGATTGCGGGTAGGATTATGCTATGCGATGCTACTTGGAGGACTTGATCTACTCTCTTATGCATCTTTGCAAGACGGAGGTCGCTGAAGCATAGTCTTCGACAGATTAGCTATCCCCTCTTATTACGGCATTCTGAGTTCCCAATCGATATGGCCCTTTACACATATATCCATGCATATGTAGTGTAGCTCCTTGCTTGCCAAGATTTTGGATGAGTACTCACGATTGCCTTGTTCCCCTTTTCCCCTATCTCTACCCGATTGCTGCGACTGCACGATGGAGCCTGAGAGCGACGCCACCGTCGATGATGGCGACCACTACACGGAGGTGCCCTCGCTACGCAGCAGCCACGACGACGACGAGTAGTTCGGAGGATCCTGTGCAGGAGGCCGGCGTCTCTTCGATCTCAGATCCCAGCTTTATGCTAGCCTTCTTAAGGCAAACTTATTTAACTTATATGCGTACTCGAGATATTGTTGCTTCAATGACTCGTCGATGATCGAGCACTTGTATTCGAGCCCTCGAGGCCCCGGCTTGTATTATGATTCTTGTATGACTTATTTATGTTTTAGAGTTGTGTTGTGATATCTTCCCGTGAGTCCCTAATCTTGATCGTACACGTTTGCATGCATGATTAGTGTACGATTAAATCGGGGGCGTCACAGAGAGTTTGCGGAGGGATGCCAACTTCAGTGGGAGTGTTTCTGTTTAGGCTAGATTACTCTACGTAAACACATTGCTTAGTGATTGCATATTTTCTGTTGTAGATCAATGGCACCACCTGCTCAACCCAACTTTGCATTGAAATCAATTCTGGAAAAGGATAAACTGAATGGAACAAACTTTACCACCTGGTATAGAAATTTGAGAATTGTTCTCAAGCACGATAAAAGGAACATGTTTTAGAGGATCCACTTCCGGAGGAACCTTCCGATAATGCTAGTGCCACGCCTAAGAATGCCTACGTAAACTCGTTGATGAATCAACGGAGATCAGCTGTCTGATGCTGGCTTGTATGGAGCCTGATTTGCAACAGCATTTCAAAAATGTTGAGGCTTACGATATGATCAAGAGTCTCAAGAGCATGTTTCAGACACAGGCTAGGACCGAAAGGTACAACGTCTGGCGATCCTTGATGGATTGCAAGATGAAGGAAGGTGATCCACTGAGACCACATGTGATCAAGATGATCAGATATGTGCAAGCTTTGGATCGTTTGGGCTTCCCGCTCTTGGATGAGTCACATCTTGATCTTTGATACGGGTTCTCTTCCGCCAGCCTATGGGACGTTCATCTCGAACTATCATATGCATGGCATGGATAAGAAGCTCACTGAATTGCATGGGATGCTCAAAGTGGCAGAGCAGGATATTAAGAAAGGCACGCATCAAGTGTTGATGGTGCAGAAATCGGCTAAGTTCAAGAAGAGTTGGTCCAAGAAAAAGGCTAAGGCAAAGGGCACGGAGACGGTAACCTCTGCCGCTGCACCGAAGTCTGGACCGGACTCGAAGACAGTTTGCTTTCACTGCAAGGAGACCGGTCACTGGAAGAGGAACTGTAGCAAGTGGCTTGCAGAGCATGGCAAGAAGGCCGGAAATGCTTCTTCAGGCAAAGGTACACTTGTTGCATATGTTATAGACATTTACCTTGCTAACATACCTAATAGCTATTGGGTATTTGATACCGGATCGGTTGTTCATATTTGCAACTCGATGCAGAGGCTGGTAAGAACTAGGCGTGTGGCACAAGGGGAGATTGACATCAGGGTCGGCAACAAAGCAAGAGTTGCTGCGTTGGAGGTCGACGCGATGCAGCTCCAGCTTCCTTCCGGATTCATCATGGAATTGAATAATTGTTATTACATTCCCGCACTTAGTCGGAACATTGTTTACGCCTCATGTTTGATGAGTCAAGGTTATGAATTCAATTTAAAGGACAATGGTTGTTCGATATTTTTGAATGGTATGTTCCACGGCTATGCACCCATTGTTGATGGGCTATTTATATTGAATCTAGAACAGGAACCGGTCTATAATGTGAATGTCAAGAGGCATAAGCCTAATGAGATAAATCCGACATACTTCTGGCATTGCCAGCTTGGACACTTTAGTCTGAAACACATGAAGAAGCTCCATGATGATGGGATCCTAACTTCGTCCGACTTCGGGTCGTTCGAGACATGTGAATCATGCTTGCTCGGCAAGATGACTAAGTCTCCTTTCGCAAAGAGTTGCGAGAGGGCGTCCGAGCTGTTGGAGCTTATACACAAAGTGATGTGTGTGGTCTAATGAGCACAACTGCCAGAGGTGGCTATCGATTGCCATTGACTTTTACCGACGACTTGAGTAGATATGGATATATCTATTTGATGAGGCACAAGTCGAGACTTTTGAAAAGTTCAAAGAGTTTCGAGCGAGGTTGAGAATCAGCTCGGCAAGACTATAAAGCTTCTCGATCCGATCGTGGAGGTGAATACATGAGCCAGGAGTTTGATGATCATCTGAAAAGTCGAGGTATAGTACCTCGGCTCACACCTCCTGCACGCCCACGGAGAAACGGGCGTGTCGGAATGGAGGAATAGGACCTTGTTGGACATGGTCCGGTCTATGATGAGCAAATCGGATTTACCCTTGTCATTTGGGGATACGCTCTAGAAACTGCAGCTTTCACACTTAATAGGGTACCATTAAAATCCGTAGACAAGACACCACATGAGATGTGGACCGGGAAGAGTCCCAGTTTGTCTTTTCTAAAGATTTGGGGTTGTGAAGCATTTGTCAAGCGACTTATGTCAGACAAGCTTACACCTAAGTCGGATAAATGCATATTCGTGGGATATCCGAGGGAAACCTTGGGATATAGCTTCTACAACCGGAAGAGAACAAAGTGTTTGTTGCTCGAACGGGGTTTTCCTTGAGAAAGAGTTTCTCGGTCGGGAGGCCAGTGGGAGGACGGTTCGACTCGAAGAAATTCGAGGACCACTCGGGACGGCTCGGTACCGGTGATGAGATCATACCGAGTCGGTCGGGGAACACTCAGTGGAAGCGGCACCGGAACCACTTGAGGTCGGAAAGATTGCGCAGAGTGCGTGATGTATTGTTGCTAGAAAGCGAGGAGCCAGCCACATATGCGTGCGATGGTGAGCCCAGATTCGAGGCATGGCCGGAGGCCATGAGATCCAAGTTAAAGTCCATGGATGAGAATCAAGTGCAGGACTTGGTTGATCGCCACCGGCGAATCGCCATTGGTTGCAAATGGGTCTTTAAGAAGAAAACCGATGTGGATGGAAATGTTCAGATCCACAAAGCTCGGCTTGTCGCTAAAGGTTATGGACAAGTTCAAGGAATTGACTACGACGAGACTTACTACGGTAGCGATCTTTGAAATCGATGAGGATCATACTAGCTATAGTTGCATATTTCGATTACGAGATATGGGAGATGGATGTCAAAACGGCTTTCCTTCACGGAAATTTAACCGAGGACGTGTATATGATACAGCCCGAGGGTTTTGTCGATCCGACTAGCACTAGTAAGGTATGCAAGCTCAAGATATCCATTTATGGGTTGAAGCAAGCATCTCGGAGTTGGAACATTCGTTTTGATGAGGTCGTCACTGGTCTCGGTTTCATCAAAAGCGAAGAGGACTCTTCTTTATACAAGAAGTTAAGTGAGAGCTCAATAGTGTTTTTGATCTTGTATGTGGACGACATACTACTGATCGAAAATGATGTTTCGATGCTAAACTCGGTCAAGGGATCATTGAATGGCAAGTTTTCGATGAAGGACCTTGGTGAGGCAGTCTATATTTTAGGCATTAAGATATATAGAGATAGATCGAGGAGGCTGCTCGGCTTAAGCCGAAAGCACGTACATAGATAAAGTGTTGCAGCGGTTCAACATGAGTGAGGCAAAGAAAGGGTTCTTGCCGCTCTCACATGGTATAAGGCTAAGCGAGACTCAGAGTCCTTCGACATCTGATGAGCGAAGAAGGATGAGTAGGATTCCATATGCCTCGGCAATCGGATCCATCATGTATGCCATGATATGTACAATGACAGATGTTGCTTTTGCAATAAGCCTAACAACTAGATACCGAGCCAACCCGGTGAGAGTCACCGGGCAGCGGTAAAGACTATTTTGAAGTACCGAAAAGGACTAAAGAGATGTTCCTAGTTTATGGAGGTGAGGAAGAGCTCGTCGTAAGGGGTTACGTCGATGCTAGTTTCCAAACCGGCGAGAGATGATTGTCGATCACGGTCGCGTGTACGTCTGAATGGAGGAGCGGTACCTTTGGATGAGTTCCAAGCGAGGATACGGTGTCCGATTCTACCACGAAGCGAATACATTGCGGCTTGTGAAGCTGCAAAGGAAGGTGTTTGGATCCGGTATTTTCTGGATGATCTTGGTATTTTCCCAGCCTCGGTGAAACTGTTGGACCTTTATTGTGATAATTCTGGTGCCATCGCACAAGCCAAGGAGCCGAGGAATCACCACAAGGTCAGACACATAGATCGGAAATATCACCTGATACGAAAGATCGTAAAGAATGGTGATGTAGAGGCAAGATTCACACGGATGCAAATGTTGCAGATTCGTTGACTAAGCCGCTTCCACAACCCAAGCATGAGGGGCACGTTAGAGCTATGGGCATTCGATGTCTATTTGATTGAATCTAGTGCAAGTGGGAGACTGTTGGAGATATGCCCTAGAGGCAATCATGTATGATGATATTTCCTATGTGTTTATGAATAAAGATAGTCCTTGGACATTATCAATGATTTGTATCGGCAAATGCACGTGACTTGTTTGTGGGACTATGCATTGTATGATGACTGTCCTAAAAGGTCCCTAGTCGAAAGGGCTGTGTGGACGCTACCGACTAGGCCGGCATATGACACGGTCGATGGCTTGGTCTCACTAGCCATGGAGCATTGGATGCTAACCGGATAATATGGACTTGGAAAGGTCTGGTCGGATTCGACTAGTCGGATCCGAGTCGAGATAAGGTCCGAGTCGGACAGACCCAACTATGAGATGCAGCGATATGTCATCTGTGAGTCTCTAGTACAACATATTACGTTCTATGTCCTAAGACCTGAGCTGAAGCATGTACTCGGGATGGTGACAGACTTGCTTTGGGCCGACCAAACGCTACTCCATGACTGGGTAGTTACAAAGGTAGGTTTCGGGTTTGTCCAGTCCCATGCTGCGAGACATGGTCGAGCAAGATGGGATTTGCCCCTCCGATCAGTTGAGATATACTCTGGGCCCCTCGTGTGATCCGACCAGGATAAGCATGGCCATGCGACAAGGATTATGAGATAATCCGGTTTATGGTCGGTATCACTGGAACGAGAAAGAGGTCGGGGTAGCACAAGGATGACAGTCTCGCCTTGAGCCCGACAACATATATCGTCTTGACAAAGGAGCGAAGTGTGACACGCGTTATGCTGTGTTCGCCTAACCAGCTTCATAGTCTGCTTGGTGGTCGCACGCCTTGCTAGAGGCCGCTACCAACCGTGCAGGTCGGAGGTGATCCGAGCTGTGACCAAGCCGACTTGAACCTAAGGGGTCGCAGCTTAAGGGAAGGAACCTACGAGGTCGGTTCGTAGGACACTGGTCGGATGTGATCCTAACTGGACTAGGAACATGACCGAGTAGACTTTGGGCTTTAGGGTCCGTGCAAGGCCCAAGTATTGAGCCCGCGACGGACGCCTATATAAAGTGGAGGTGCGACACACTCAGGCGGTTGATCGCCTTGTCTTTGTGACTAGGGTTTGCATGTGTTGCGAATAGCCACCTCCACTCGCCGCCGATCGTGATCGGACCTAGCAGTCCGCCGCACGGTGTTCCTCCTGCACGCACGGATACCGTTAGAGGCGGTGCACTTGCGCCGCTCCGGCGAACTCGTACGTGGGATCGGACGACCGGCTGTTCAAGGGAGATCAGAACGAGGAGGAGACGATCCACGCGAACGCGCTGCCCCAACTCTTCTTCCGCTGCACGACACTGCGCGTCTAGTGGTAACGAACTGTGATCCATCTCCCGTAGCATGTTCCTGGATGTTCTGCGAGTAGGAAAATTTTAATTTGCAGTCTACGCACCCTACCGTAGAACCCAGCAGGGAAACCATCACCGGAGGCCATCTTCATCCTCCCGGCGGACACCATGACAAGGAGGGATTAGTTCACCCTCGAGGCTGAGGGTATGTAGCAGTAGCTATGTGTTCGATCTCTCTCATGTTCTTGATTTGGCACGATCCTGATGTACCGCGAGCTTTACTACTATAGTTGAATCATATGGTGTTTCTCCCTCTCTATCTTGTTGTGATGAATTGAGTCTTGCTCTTTGAGGTTTCGTTATGTTGGATTGAGCATTGGATTTGAGAACACTTGATGTATGTTTTGTGATGGGATATCTGTGATGACAATGGGATGTTCTGTTGATTCACTTGTTGTATGTTTTCGTACTCAACTCACGGATTCCCGAGGTGACATTGGGGTAATCTATGCATAGAGGTTGATGCACGTTTTCATCCTACGTTCTCCGATAGAAACTTTGGAGTGATTCTTTCTTGTAGAGGCATTGTTATGTGATCCAATTATGTTATCATTGTTGAGAGACTTTGCACTAGTGAAAGTATGAACCCTAGGCATTGTTTTCAAGCATTGCAATACCATTTTTGCTCACTTTTACTACTAGTTACCTTGCTGTTTTTTATATTTTCAGATTACAAAAACCTACATCTACCATCCATATTACACTTGTATCACCATCTCTTCGCGGAACTAGTGCACCTATACAATTTACCATTGTATTGGGTGTGTTGGGGACACAAGAGACTCTTTGTTATTTGGTTGCAGGGTTGTTTGAGAGAGACCATCTTCATCCTACGCCTCCCACGGATTGATAAATCTTGGGTCATCCACTTGAGGGAATATTGCTACAGTCCTACAAAACTCTGCGCTTGGAGGCCCAACACGAGTCTACAAGAAGAAGCTTGCGTAGTAGACATCAGGCAGGCATGGAGGCACGAACCAGCAGGGCACGAACGCTGTCCTTGAGCGTACGGAGAGCACACTCAGCCTTGCCGATTTGTTGGCTTGTGTATGGACAAGTGAGGCGGAAGTGAGCACTGTGGTGAGCGAGGAGCATGCAAACGACAGCATTGCCGAACTCGCGCCCGTTATCTGTTTGTAAAGAAAAGATGGGCTACTGATGTCTATTACGCAACTTTATTCTTGTAGACTCATGCTGGGCCTCCAAGCGCAGAATTTTGTTGGACAGTAGCAGTTTTCCCTCAAGTGGATGACCTAAGGTTTATCAATCCGTGGGAGGTGTAGGATGAAGATGGTCTCTCTCAAACAACCCTGCCACCAAATACAAGAAATCTCTTGTGTCCCCAACACACCCAATACAATGGAAAATTGTATAGGTGCACTATTTCGGCGAAGAGATGGTGATAAAAGTGTAATATTGATGGTAGAAATATATTTTTATAATCTGAATAAAGAAAAATAGCAAGGTAGCAAATAGTTAACGGGCACAAAAACGGTATTGTAATGCTTGAAAATGAGGCCTAGGGTCCGTACTTTCACTAGTGCAATCTCTCAACAATGCTAATATAATTGGATCATCTAACCATCCCTCAACGTGCAACGAAGAATCAATCCAAAGTTCCTATCTAGCGGAGAACATAAGAAGAAATCATTTGTAGGGTATGAAACCACCTCGAAGCTATTCTTCCCGATCGATCTATCCAAGAGTTCGTACTAAAATAACACCAAATAATTTCATATTCATAATACTCAATCCAACACAAAGAACCTCAAAGAGTGCCCCAAGATTTCTACCGGAGAAACAAAGACAAGAACGTGCATCAACCCCTATGCATAGATTACCCCAATGTCACCTTGGGAATCTGCAAGTTGAGTGTCAAAACACATATCAAGTGAATCAATATGATACCCCATTGTCACCACGAGTATTCATATGCAAGATATATAGCAAGTGCTCTCAAATCCATAAAAGTATTCAATCCGATAAAACGAAATCTCAAAAGGAAAACTCAATTCATCACAACAAGATAGAGAGGGAGAAACACCATATGATCCGACTATATTAAGAAAGCCCCGCGATACATCAAGATCGTGCCATCTCAAGAACACGAGAGAGAGACAAAGATTAAACACATAGCTACTGGTACAAACCCTTAGCCCCGAGGGGGGCTACTCCCTCCTCATCATGGTGGCCGTCGGGATGATGAAGATGGCGACCGGTGATGAGTCCCCTCTCCGGCAGAGTGCCGGAACGGGGTCTAGATTGGTTTTCGGTGGCTACAGAGCCTTGCGGTGGCGGAACGTCTGATCTAGGTTAACCCCGAGGGTTTTTGGAATATTTGGGATTTTATAGGGCAAAGAGGGGGCATGGGAGACCGCCGAGGTGGGCACAACCCACCTGGGCGTGCACAGCCCCAGCGCCGCTCGTGGGTTGTGCCTCTGGCACCCCCAGTGTGCTGCCTGCCCATCGAAGTCTTCTGGTCCATAAAAATCCACAAAAAGTTTCGCGGTGTTTGGACTCCGTTTGATATTGATTTCCTGCGATGTAAAAAACAAGCAAAAACAACAACTGGCACTGGGCACTGGGTCAATAGGTTAGTTCCAAAAAACGATATAAAGTATCTATAAAATGATTGTAAAACATTCAAGAATGATAATATAACGACATGAATACTTCATAAATTATAGATACGTTGCAGAAGTATCAGCATCCCCAAGCTGAATTCCTACTCGTCCTCGAGTAGATAAATGATAAAAGAAATAATTTATGAAGTGTGAATACTAGCAAAGTGCACAAGTTTGGTCAATGACAATTTTAATTACTTTTCCTAGCATCATAACAACAATTCTTTCTCATAAAATTTGTCATGTTAAAGTAGCAATCAATTCACATGTTAAGGTTCAAGCAATGAATTCTCTTGAAACTCAACAACCTATGTTCTTAGTCATCAAGCAATTGCAATTCAACTTATTCAATAGATTTTAAGTAAGAGCTCCACATACTCAACCATCATATAGTCTTCTATGGTTGCTAACACTCACCGCATACACATGAGCAAAATGTTTGAACCAGACACGTAGAAAGATAGGGGCTTATTATTTTGCCTCCCAATGTATTCACCTCAAGGGTGATGTTAACAATAATAACTCATGCTACCCATATCCAACTGGATATATGTACCTAGATCTTTCCTCACCACATGATGCTTGCCAAAAGAGAAAAATAAAAAGGAATAGAGAGAAAAACTTTGACTCTTTGCATGAAAGTAAATACATAAAAATAAAAGATAGGCCCTTCGCCGAGGGAAGCAGAGGTTTCCATGCACTTATTTGTTTGTATGCTCAACCCCTTAGTGCAAAAGAACGTCACGTTATATTGCCCCTTATGATAGCAACCTTTATTATGCAATCTGTCGCTTTTATTCTTCGCCGTCACAAGTTTGTACAACGCTCAATTTTCTTTTACACTAAATGATCTAACACTTTTAGAAGCAATTTTTATTGCCTTATTGCACCGATGACAACTTACTTGAAGGACTCTTGAAAATAAGATTTGGGTTTAAGGGTTTTTGGATGCACAAGTAGTATCCCTACTTGGTGCGGAATTTTTGGCTAGCAAAGATGGGGGGCAAGCACCACATGTTGAAGGATCTATGACAATACAACTTCTATGTGAATATGAACATACATAAATCATTACGTTGTCTTCCTTGTCCAACATCAACAATTTTGGCATATAATATTTTGATGGGGGCTCATAATCACAAAAGATTTCCAAGATGGTGTATTTGCATGTGAAAGTTCTCTTCCTTCTATTAATCATTCATGAATTGCTCTTATGACCAATATTGTGATTGTCAAGCTTCAAAAGATTTCACTTTCTAAAACCAATGTGAAGCTACCACTAGGCATGATATAATTTCAACTTCATGATATTCTATTTATTCAACAATTTACTCATAGGATATAAGTGAAGCACAAGAGTAAATGACAAGCTACTCCAAAAAGATATAAGTGAAGAGCAAGCGAGTAGTTAAGTAAATAGATAGCTATGTGAGGACTTTCTCTTATTTAAAACTTTTAGATCTAAGTATTTTATTAAAACAGCAAGCAAAATGAAAATAAAATGATACTTCAAGGATAGCACAACTCATGTTAAGAAGCAAAAACTTAGGATTAACCGATACTAACCAATAATTGTTGATGAAGAAAGGTGGGATGCCTATCGGGGCATCCCCAAGCTTAGATGCTTGAGACTTCTTGAAATATTATCTTGGGATGCATTGGGCATCCCCAAGCTAGAGTTTTTGTGTCTCCTTAATTCCTTTTATATCACGGTTTCTCTAAATCTTAAAAACTTCATCCACACAAAACTCAACAAGAACCCGTGAGATAAGTTAGTATAAACCAATGCAAAAACCTTATCATTCTCTACTGTAGCAAATCACTAAAATTGTTATTCAAAATTGCATACTAAATGCCTCTGCATATTTAATACTCCTATCCTCAAATAGAATCATTAAACAAGCAAACATAACAGCAATCTGCCAAAACAATACAGTTTGTAAAGAATGCAAGAGCAATCATACTTCTGTAACTTCGAAAATTCTAAAAATTTACCACACTACAGAAAATTTATCAGAGCTTATTTTGCAAAAAGTTTCAACATTTTATCACATGCTTACTTTTCTAGGGAATTTTTGAAACAACGTTAAACTTTTTGTTTTGAAACAGCAACATGTATACTTGCAAAATAAGCACGGTGAAGACTATCCTTGACATTTTTATTTAAAAGAAAGATGCAAAATATTATTCTAAATAACAGCAAGCAAATCCTAGCAAACGAAAATGACGCTCCAAGCAAAACTCATATCATGTGACGAATAAAAATGTAGCTCCAAGTGAGGTTACCGATAATGTTGGAGATGAAAGAGGGGATGCCTTCCGGGGCATCCCCAAGCTTAGTTGCTTGGATCTTCCTTGAATATTACCTTGGGGTTCCTTGGGCATCCCCAAGCTTAGGGTCTTGTCACTCTTTATTCTCCTCATATCGACACCTCACCCAAAACTTGAAAGCTTCAATCACACAAAACTTAACGGAACTTCGTGAGATAGGTTAGTATGATAAAGAGCAAACCATTTCACTTTGGTACTGTAAAAGACAAGATTCATAATTGTTTCCACACAATGCCTACTGTAGCATATCATTTCTACAATTTATATTGGGCAATATAAGCCATAAAAACTAGAAAACAAGCAAACTATGCATTGAAAAATGTAATCACAAAAATGTAATGCATCAGAGTAATCAGACTCCAACCGCATTTTATTCTACTCCCAAAATTCTGAAAAATTAGGACAACAAAGAGAATTTGTATATCTATCACATGTAAAAAATTCAGATCAAGAGCACATTCCAGTGAATTTTCAAAATTCCTGGACTGAGCGCAAAAGTTTCTATTTTTGCACAGATTCAAGTCAATTATCATCCACACTATCCCAAAGGCTTTACTTGGCACTTTATTGAAAGAAAAGCAATAAAACATGATTACTAAAGTAGCATAATCATGGGAACACACAAAAACAGTAGGTAAATGAATAAAATATGCCCTAGAGGCAATAATAAAGTTGTTATTTATATTTCCTTATATCATGATAAATGTTTATTATTCATGCTAGAATTGTATTAACCGGAAACTTAGTACATGTGTGAATACATAGACAAACAGAGTGTCACTAGTATGCCTCTACTTGACTAGCTCATTGAATCAAAGATGGTTAAGTTTCCTAGCCATAGACATGAGTTGTCATTTGATTAACGGGATCACATCATTAGAGAATGATGTGGTTGACTTGACCCATTCTGTTAGCTTAGCACTTGATCGTTTAGTTTGTTGCTAGTGCTTTCTTCATGACTTATACATGTTCCTATGACTATGAGATTATGAAACTCCCGAATACCGGAGGAACACTTTGTGTGTATCAAACGTCACAACATAACTGGGTGATTATAAAGATGCTCTACAGGTGTCTCCGATGGTGTTTGTTTAGTTGGCATAGATCGAGATTAGGATTTGTCACTCCGATTGTCAGATAGGTATCTCTAGGTCCTCTCGGTAATACACATCACTATAAGCCTTGCAAGCAATGTGACTAATGAGTTAGTTGCAGGATGATGCATTACAGAACGAGTAAAGAGACTTGCCGATAACGAGATTGAACTAGGTATTAAGATACCGACGATCGAATCTCGGGCAAGTAACATACCGATGACAAAGGGAACAACGTATGTTGTTATGCGGGTTGATCGATAAAGATCTTCGTAGAATATGTAGGAACCAATATAAGCATCCAGGTTCCACTATTGGTTATTGACCGGAGATGAGTCTCGGTCATGTCTACATAGTTCTCAAACCCATAGGGTCCATGACAGCTTAACGTTCGGTGACGATCGGTATTATGAGTTTATGTGTTTTGATGTACCGAAGGTAGTTCGGAGTCCCGGATGTAATCACGGACATGACGAGGAGTCTCAAAATAGTCGAGACATAAAGATTGATATATTGGACGGTTATGTTCGGACACCGGAAGTGTTCTGGGAGGTTTTGGATAAAACCGGAGTGCCGGAGGGTTATCGTAACCCTCCCCCCCAAGAAGTTATTGGGCCCTTAGTGGGCTTTAGGGGAGAGAGAGGGCAGTAGCCAGGAGGTGACGCCCCCCAAGGGAGTCCGAATTGGACTAGGGGAAGGGGCGCAGCCCCTCTTTCCCTCTCCCTCCCCCTCTCCTTCCTTCCCTCTCCTAGTAGGACTAGGAAAGGAGGAATCCTACTCCTACTAGGAGGAGGATTCCTCCCCCCTTGGTGCGCCCTCTAGGGCCGGCCGGCCTCCTCCTCCCCTCCTTTATATACGGGGGAGGGGGGCACCCCATAGACACATAAGTTGATTGTTTAGCTGTGTGCGGTGCCCCCCTCCATAGATTTCCACCTCGGTCATATCGTTGTAGTGCTTAGGCGAAGCCCTGCGTCGGTAACTTCATCATCACCGTCATCATGCCGTCGTGCTGACGAAGCTCTCCCTCGACACTCAGCTGTATCTAGAGTTCGTGGGACGTCACCGAGCTGAACGTGTGCAGATCGCGGAGGTGCCGTACTTTTGGTACTAGGATCAGTCGGATCCTGAAGACGTACGACTACATCAACCACGTTGTCATAACGCTTCCGCTTTCGGTCTAGGGGGTACGTGGACAACACTCTCCCCTCTCGTTGCTATGCATCACCTAGATGGATCTTGCGTGTGCATAGGATTTTTTTTTGAAATTACCGCGTTCCCCAACAGTGGCATCCAAGCCAGGTCTATGCGTAGATGTTATATGCATGAGTAGAACACAAAAAGTTGTGGGCGATAATAGTCATACTGCTTACCAGCATGTCATACTTTGATTTGGTGGTATTGTTGGATGAAGCGGCCCAGACCGACATTACGCGTACGCTTACGCGAGACTGGTTCTACCGACGTGCTTTGCACATAGGTGGCTGGCGGGTGTCAGTTTCTCCAACTTTAGTTGAATCGAGTGTGGCTACGCCCGATCCTTGTTGAAGGTTAAAACAACACACTTGACGAAAAATCGTTGTGGTTTTGATGCGTAGGTAAGAACGGTTCTTGCTCAGCCCGTAGCAGCCACGTAAAACATGCAACAACAAAGTAGAGGACGTCAAACTAGTTTTTGCATGGCAAGTTGTGATGAGATATGCACAAAGCATGATGCTAAATATAATTGTATGAAATGAACATGTTTTGTAACAGAGTTATCGGCAACTGGCAGGAGCCATATGGTTGTCGCTTTATTGTATGCAATGCAATCGCCTTGTAATTGTTTTTACTTTATCACTAAGCGGTAGCGATAGTCGTAGAAGAAATAATTGGCGAGACGACAACGATGCTACGATGGAGATCAAGGTGTCGCGCCGGTGACGATGGTGATCATGACGGTGCTTTGGAGATGGAGATCAAAGGCACAAGATGATGGTGGCCATATCATATCACTTATATTGATTGCATGTGATGTTTATCCTTTATGCATCTTATTCTGCTTAGTTCGGCGGTAGTATTATAGGATGATCTCTCACTAAATTTCAAGGTTCAAGTGTTCTCCCTGAGTATGCACCGTTGCGAAAGTTCGTCGTGCCGAGACACCACGTGATGATCGGGTGTGATAAGCTCTACGTTCACATACAAAGGGTGCAAGTCAGTTTTGCACACGAGAATAGTCGGGTTAAACTTGACGAGCCTAGCTATGCATATATGGCCTCGGAACACTGAGACTGAAAGGTCGAGTGTGAATCATATAGTAGATATGATCAACATAGTGATGTTCACCATTGAAAACTACTCCATCTCACGTGATGATCGGACATGGTTTAGTTGATTTGGATCACGTGATCACTTAGATGATTAGAGGGATGTCTATCTAAGTGGGAGTTCTGAAGTAATATGATTAATTGAACTTTAATTTATCATGAACTTAGTACCTGATAGTATTTTGCATGTCTATGTTGTTGTAGATCAATGGCTCGGCTACTGTTCCTTTGAATTTTAATGCGTTCCTAGAGAAAGCTAAGTTGAAAGATGATGGTAGCAACTACACGGACTGGGTCTGTAACTTGAGATTATCCTCATTGCTGCACAAAAGAATTACGTCCTAGAAGCACCGCTAGGTGCAAGACCCGCTGCAGGAGCAATGCCGGACGTTGTGAACGCCTGGCAGAGCAAAGCTGAAGACTACTCGATAGTTCAATGTGCCATGCTTTACGGCTTAGAACCGGGACTTCAACGACGTTTTGAACGTCATGGAGCATATGAGATGTTCCAGGAGTTGAAATTAATATTTCAAGCAAATGCCCGGATTGAGAGATATGAAGTCTCCAATAAGTTCTATAGCTGCAAAGTGGAGGAGAATAGTTCTGTCAGTGAGCATATACTCAAAATGTTTGGGTATCATAATCACTTGACTTAGCTGGGAGTTAATCTTCCGGTTGATAGTGTGTCATTGACAGAGTTCTTTAATCACTGCTTCCAAGCTACAAAAGCTTCGTGATGAACTATAACATGCAAGGGATGGATAAGATGATTCCCGAGCTCTTTGCAATGCTAAAGGCTGCGGAGGTAGAAATCAAGAAGGAGCATCAAGTGTTGATGGTCAACAAGGCCACCAGTTTCAAGAAAAAGGGTAAAGGGAAGAAGGGGAACTTCAAGAAGAACGGCAAGCAAGTTGCTGCTCAAGTGAAGAAGCCCAAGTCTGGACCTAAGCTTGAGACCGAGTGCTTCTCTTGCAAAGGGACCGATCACCGAAGCGGAACTGCCCCAAGTATTTGGCGGATAAGAAGGATGGCAAGGTGAACAAAGGTATATGTGATATACATGTTATTGATGTGTACCTTACTAATGCTCGCAGAGTGCACAGGTATTTGATATCGGTTCTTGCTAATATTTGCAACTCGAAACAGGGACTACGAATTAAGCGAATATTGGCTAAGGATGAGGTGACAATGCGCGTGGGAAATGGTTCCAAAGTCGATGTGATCGCCGTCGGCACGCTACCTCTACATCTACCTTCGAGATTAGTTTTAGACCTGAATAATTGTTATTTGGTGCCAGCATTAAGCATGAACATTATATCTGGATCTTGTTTGATGCGAGACGGTTATTCATTTAAATCCAAGAATAATGTTTGTTCTATTTATATGAGTAATATATTTTATGGTCATGCACACTTGAAGAGTGGTCTATTTTTGTTGAATCTCGATAGTAGTGACACACATATTCATAATATTGAAGCCAAAACATGCAGAGTTGATAATGATAGTGCAACTTATTTGTGGCACTGCCGTTTGGGTCATATTGGTGTAAAGCGCATGAAGAAACTCCATACTGATGGACTTTTGGAATCACTTGATTATGAATCACTTGGTACTTGCGAACCATGCCTCATGGGCAAGATGACTAAAACTCCGTTCTTCGGAACAATGGAGTGAGCAACAGATTTGTTGGAAATCATACATACTGATGTATGTGGTCCGATGAATATTGAGGCTCGCGGCGAGTATCGTTATTTTCTCACCTTCACAGATGATTTAAGCAGATATGGGTCTAAAACATTTGAAAAGTTCAAAGAATTTCAGAGTGAAGTGGAAAATCATCGTAACAAGAAAATAAAGTTTCTGTGATCTGATCGTGGAGGAGAATATTTGAGTTATGAGTTTGGTCTTCATTTGAAACAAAGCGGAATAGTTTCAAGAACTCCCGCCAATTTAACACCACAGCGTAATGGTGTGTCCGAACATCGTAATCGTACTTTATTAGATATGGTGCGATCTATGATGTCTCTTACTGATTTACCGCTATCATTTTGGGGTTATGCTTGAGAGACAGCTGCATTCATGTTAAATAGGGCACCATCTAAATCCGTTGAGACGACACCTTATGAACTGTGGTTTGGCAAGAAACCCAAGTTGTCATTTCTTAAAGTTTGGGGGTGCGATGCTTATGTGAAAAAACTTCAACCTGATAAGCTCGAACCCAAATTGGAGAAATGTGTCTTCATAGAATACCCAAAGGAGACTATTGGGTACACCTTCTATCACAGATCCGAAGGCAAGACATTCATTGCTAAAAATGGAGCCTTTCTAGAGAAGGAGTTTCTCTCAAAAGAAGTGAGTGGGAGGAAAGTAGAAACTTGATGAGGTAACTGTACCTGCTCCCTTATTGGAAAGTAGTTCATCACAGAAATCAATTCCTGTGACTACTACACCAATTAGTGAGGAAGCTAATGATGATGATCATGTAACTTCAGATCAAGTTACTACTAGACCTCGTAGGTCAACCAGAGTAAGATCCGCACCAAAGTGGTACGGTAATCCAGTTTTGGAGGTCATGTTACTTGACCATGATGAACCTACGAACTATGAGGTATCGATGATGAGCCCAGATTCCGCGAAATGGTTGAGGCCATGAAATCTGAGACGGGATCCATGTATGAGAACAAAGTGTGGACTTTGGTTGACTTGCCCGATGATCGGCAAGCCATCGAGAATAAATGGATCTTCAAGAAGAAGACTGACGCTGATGGTAATGTTACTGTCTACAAAGCTCGACTTGTTGCGTAAGTTTTTCGACAAGTTCAATGAGTTGATTACGATGAGACCTTCTCACCAGAAGCGATGCTTAAGTCCGTCCAAATCATGTTAGCAATTGCTGCATTTTATGATTATGAAATTTGGCAAATGGATGTAAAGACTGCATTCCTGAATGGATTTCTGGAAGAAGAGTTGTATATGATGCAACCCGAAGGTTTTATCAATCCAAAGGATGCTAACAAAGTGTGCAAGCTCCAGCTATCCATCTATGGACTAGTGCAAGCATCTCGGAGTTGGAATAAACATTTTGATAGTGTGATCAAAGCATATGGTTTTATACAGACTTTTGGAGAAGCCTGTATTTACAAGAAAGTGAGTGGGAGCTCTGTAGTATTTCTAATATTATATGTGGATGACATTTTGTTGATTGGAAATGATATAGAATTTCTGGATAGCATAAAAGGATACTTGAATAAGAGTTTTTCAATGAAAGACCTCGGTGAAGCTGCTTATATATTGGGCATCAAGATCTATAGAGATAGATCAAGACGCTTAATTGGACTTTCACAAAGCACATACCTTGACAAAGTTTTGAAGAAGTTCAAAATGGATCAAGCAAATAAAGGGTTCTTGCCTGTGCTACAAGGTGTGAAGTTGAGTCAGACTCAATGCCCGACCACTGCAGAAGATAGAGAGAAAATGAAAGTCATTCCCTATGCTTCAGCCATAGGTTCTATCATGTATGCAATGCTGTGTACTGCACTGATGTGTGCCTTGCTATTAGTTTAGCGAGGGAGGTACCAAAGTAATCCAGAGTGGATCACTAGACATCGGTCAAGAACATCCTGAAATACCTGAAAAGGACTAAGGATATGTTTCTCGTTTATGGAGGTGACAAAGAGCTCATAGTAAATGGTTACGTCGATGCAAGCTTTGACAATGATCCGGATGACTCTAAGTCACAAACCGGATATGTATTTATATTGAACGGTGGAGCTGTAAGTTGGTGCAGTTCTAAGCAAAGCGTCGTGGCGGGATCTACGTGTGAAGCGGAGTACATAGCTGCTTCGAAAGCAACAAATGAAGGAGTATGGATGAAGGAGTTCATATCCGATCTAGGTGTCATACCTAGTGCATCGGGTCCAATGAAAATCTTATGTGACAATACTGGTGCAATTGCCTTGGCAAAGGAATCCATATTTCACAAAAGAACCAAGCACATCAAGAGACGCTTCAATTCCATCCGCGATCAAGTCAAGGAGGGAGACATAGAGATTTGCAAGATACATATGGATCTGAATGTTGCAGACCCGTTGAGGGAGTCCTGGACTAAGGGGTCCTCGGGCGTCCGACCTGTTTGACATGGGCTGGACTGATGGGCTGTGAAGATACGAAGACCGAAGACTCTACCTGTGTCCGGATGGGACTCTCCTTGGCATGGAAGGCAAGCTTGGCGACCAAATATGAAGATTCCTTTCTCTGTAACCGACTTTATGTAACCCTAGATCCCTCCGGTGTCTATATAAACCTCAGACCTTCGGGTCCATAGGTATTAGCTAGATGGCTTCCTCTCTCTTTTTGGATCTCAATACAATGTTCTCCCTCTCTCTCGTGGAGATCTATTCGATGTAATCTTCTTTTGCGGTGTGTTTGTTGAGACCAATGAATTGTGGGTTTATGATCAAGTTTATCTATGAACAATATTTGAATCTTCTGAATTCTTTTATGTATGATTGGTTATCTTTGCAAGGCTCTTCGAATTATCAGTTTGGTTTGCCCTACTAGATTGATCTTTCTTGCAATGGGAGAAGTGCTTAGCTTTGGGTTCAATCTTGCGGTGTCCTTTCCCAATGACAGTAGGGGCAGCAAGGCACGTATTGTATTGTTGCCATCGAGGATAACAAGATGGGGTTTATATCATATTGCATGAATTTATCCATCTACATCATGTCATCTTACTTAAAGCATTACTCCGTTCTTATGAACTTAATACTCTAGATGCATGCTGGATAGCGGTCGATGTGTGGAGTAATAGTAGTAGATGGAGGCAGGAGTCGGTCTACTTGTCTCGGACGTGATGCCTATATACATGATCATACCTAGATATTCTCATAACTATGCTCAATTTTGTCAATTGCTCAACAGTAATTTGTTCACCCACCGTAAATACTTATGCTCTTGGGAGAAGCCACTAGTGAAACCTATGGCCCCCGGGTCTATTTTCCATCATATTAATCTCCCGACAACAAGCTATTTATGGCGCCGTTTTTGTTTTACTTTCTTTACTTTGCATCTTTATCATAAAAATACCAAAAATATTATCTTATCATATCTATCAGATCTCACTCTCGTAAGTGACCGTGTAGGGATTTACAACCCCTTATCGCGTTGGTTGCGAGGATTTATTTGTTTGTGTAGGTGTGAGGGACTCGTGCGTGGCCTCCTACTGGATTGATACCTTGGTTCTCAAAAACTGAGGGAAATACTTACGCTACTTTGCTGCATCACCCTTTCCTCTTCAAGGGAAAACCAACGCAAAGGCTCAAGAGGTAGCAAGAAGGATTTCCGGCGCCGTTGTCGGAGGCTTACGCAAGGTCAAGTCAAGATTTGGACTCCGACAACGAGCCATTTCTGGCGCTGCTGTCGGGAGTCTACGCAAAAGTCAACATACCAAGTACCCATCACAAACCCTTATCTCCCGCATTACATTATTTGCCATTTGCCTCTTGTTTTCCTCTCCCCCACTTTACCCTTGCCGTTTTATTCGGCCTCTCTTTTTCGTTCGCCATCCTCTCTCCTTTTGCCCTTGCTCCTTCTGCCGTTATGTCTGAAATTGGGGAAATTATTGTCGATATGGACAATAATAATGTTATGGAAAATTCTGATGTTCCTGCTGAAGAACCCCCTATCTTACATACGAAAAAATTCCGAATTGGTACTGGTAACATTATTGGAAAAGGAGTTATCCAAGATTTCATTACTTGTGCTAGTGCTTTGCCCTCTATCGGTAGTTCTATTCTGCATAGAACTAGTAGTCTTGCGGACGCTATCGCCATGCTTGTAGTTGAACTTGAAAGACAATTTATGCACATGCATCCCTGCATACAGAGGATTTTCCTAGAATTTTCTAACATTGAGCATTCTTCTGTTAAGTGTGCCGCTACTATCTTTTTGGCTCATGAATTCAGATTTATTATAAAAGAGGCCAAAGAAATCTTTGCGCATTATAGGGTGGACGCTGGACGTCCTCCCGTAGAAACTATCCTATTCGATCAAGAGGAAATAATGCGTTTTCAATCTCTAGATTATGTTGCTTTTAATGAAAACCTTAGAAAAAAGGTTCCTACCAATATTCTAGTTGATAGAATTTCTAAACTTAATGATGATTTTGCTATTCGAAATGATGAGCTAGGATATTCTCTCGAATATAGGCTCACAAGGTCCTGTCAAAAGAATGCTTATAATGATGAATTGGTTGTGCAATACGAAGGGCCGAAGGAGGAACCTATACCTCCTAAAATTGATCTTGGGGACTTTTGTCCCATTAAATTTAGCCATTTTGATTACTTTTGCTTGCCTCAAAGGAAACTTGCTGCTGAACATAGAGAATATGAAATGATTTTTAATGATCTATCCTATTACTATGGCACTACCTAGATCTATCCTTGCTTTTATGCCTAGCTAGGGGCGTTAAACGATAGCGCTTGTTGGGAGGCAACCCAATTTTATTTTTAGTTTTTTTTTGCTTTTTGCTTCTGTTTAGGAATAAATATTTGTTCTAGCCTCTCGTTAGATGTGTTTTATGTTTTAATTAGTGTTTGTGCCAAGTTAAACCTATAGGATCTTCTTGGATGATAGTTATTTGATCTTGCAGAAAATTCCAAAAACTTTCAGTTCACAAAAATAATTGTTAAAAATCAATAGAACGTGATAAAATATTGATTCCAATTGCTGCTGATCAATAAACAAATTGTCTAGGTCGTCCTATTTTTTCTGATGTTTTGGAGTTTCAAAAGTTTGCGTTAGTTACAGATTACTACAGACTGTTCTGTTTTTGACAGATTCTATTTTTCATGTGTTGTTTGCTTATATTGATGAATCTATGGCTAGTAAAATAGTTTATTAACCATAGCACTACAAAAAAAAGACACATCCGTGACATTTTGGGCCGAACGATTTTTTTCTGTCATACATATGACACTTCTATGACGATAATTGTGACAAAACCCGGTATCATCATAGATGTGGTGGGCTCCTACTTCTATGATAAAAATCATGACAGAAAATGGGCTTTTCGTCTGGGCGGGCCGGAGACGCAGCTGCATGACATTCTTTGGGCCGCCCATGATGGAAAAACCGTGGTAGAAGCGAGGGGAGGAAAATTTCGGGAGTTCCCGGTTACGTGGGAGGTCGGGGTCGGCGATGCATCGCTTTCTCGTACACGCACGTCTGGCGTGTGTGTGAGGCGTTGGCTCTAATCAACCCGAGCGAGGCGTTGGGCTCTAATCGAACCCGAGCGACAGACCGCAGTTACGCGTTCGAACCCGAGCGATCGATCGATGGCTGTTAACTGAACCCGATCGAGCGATTCCTTCGCTACTGCTGCTAACTGAAGCCGATCGATTGGATGAACAGTGAGTGTTGCGGGGGGGGGGTGGATGAACAGTGAGCGGTGGCGTTGCCTCTGGATGAACAGGACCCCGTGGTGTGGAGGGCTGGATGAACAGTAGACGGTGGAGGGGTGCCCTTGGAAGGGTGGTTGAACAGGACCCCGTGGTGTGGAGGGCTGGATGAATAGTAGACGGTGGAGGGGTGCGCGTGGAGGGATGGTTGAACAGTAGCCGGTGGAGTAGCGCGCGGTGGAGGCTGGATGAACAGGAGCCCGTGGAGGCTGGAGGAGGTCGACGGTAGCCCGTGGAGGCTGGAGGAGGTCGACGGTGGAGATGAACAGTATCCCGTGGAGTCATGTTTTACGGTACGCCACACCCCTCCCGATGAATAGGACCCCTGTTTCGACCGTAGGAGGTCCGTTTAAATGCTTTTGCGATGCGCCACACCCCTCCCGATCAACAGGACCCCCGTTTCGACCGTAGGAGGTCCGCTTTGTCCGTTTTGTGGTATGCCACACCCCTCCCGATCAACATGACCCCCGTTTCGACCGTAGGAGGTCCGTTTCGTCCGTTTTGCGGTACGCCACACCCTCCCGATCAACATGACCTCGTTTCGACCGTAGGAGGTCCGCTTCCTCCATTTTGCGGTCGCCACACCTTCCGATCAACAGACCCTGCTCCGACCGTAGGAGGTCCGTTTCCTCCGTTTTGCGGTACGCCAGGCCTCGTTTCCATCGCTTGTTCCGTCCAAGCCCTCCCGATGAACACAACCACGCATTCCGTTCCGACCCAGCCGGTTGGCTCCCACGCGTTCCATTGCCTCCCGATGAACACGACGCATTCCGTTGCCTTCCCATGAACACGACGCATTCCGTTGCCTCCCCATGAACACGACGCATTCCGTTGCCTCCCCATGAACACGACGCATTCCGTTGCCTCCCCATGAACATGACGCATTCTGTTGCCTCCCCATGAACACGACGACGACACTGTTTCTCCGTTCTGACCCAGCCATGTACAAGCCCTGGCCGTACGTATGCACGAGTAGGCGTTCGAGACCCCGCCCGTATGTACACATACTTGGCCGTATTTTCTTTCTTGCACCCTGGCCGCTGTACATATGTGTACATGCTACGTGCGCGCCTCTACTACGACACGTGCGCGCCTCTACATCCACCAGTATATATGTACGTACACGTTCGTGACCAGAATGACAACGCTACGTACGCTTCGACCAGGTGGGTCCCGACTGTCAGACACTTCCTTGCGTGCGAAGATGTAGCTGGTGGGTCCCCCAGCGGTCGGGAAACGTTTTTTTCGTGAAATACGGTGGCCCGTCCGATGGGTCCCCACTGTCAAGTGGAGGAATAATTATTTTGCACGTAATAAGGAGGCACTTCCTTGCTGCGGCCGTGGACCCAGCTGTCAGCCTCTCCACGTACAGTCCACGTCCGATGGAAGCCATTCCTTGACCACGTTGACCATGCCGCGCCGAGAGCACCAGGGCGGTGGACGACGGCGAGGCCTAGGAAGGGGACGACGCGGAGCCGGGGAAGACGCGGTAGTGGATGCCCACGCGTAGAGGAGTACGAGGGTTCACTGGTTTGCTGCGGTGTGAGGCTGCCGTCGCCGCAGAATAACAGGGGGTGTGGGTGAGTAGAGGGATGGCCTGGCCAGCGGTGGGAGTAGTAGGGGGCGGTGAGGCCTCCGCCGCATCGCAGCCGGCCACGGGAGGCAGGAGCACGAGGCACAACCGGCACTGGTTTGGGCGGCTGGAGCAAGAAGACCAGAGGTTGAAGAAGCACTACGGCCGTTGGATGGACATCGTACGGTCACTGGAGCTAGAATCGTGCATATTGACTAAGTTGAGAAAGTCCTCCGTCCCCGTCAACTTAGTAGGCCCACAAATCAGCCTGCCACTATACTGGGTCCCAGCTAACAGGGGGAGTATTCATTTTTTTGTGCGTAATAAGGATGCACTTCCTTGCGTGCGAAGATATAGCTGGTCGGTCCGAGCTGTCAGCGGCAGTAATGTTTTTTTCACGAAATACAGAGGCCCTTTCGGTGGGTCCCTGATGTCAGGTGGAGGAATCATTATTTTGCACGTAATAAGGAGGCATTTCCTTGCGTGCGGCCATGGACCCAGTTGTCGGCTTCTCCACATACAATCCACTTCAGATGCATGTCGGTCGTTGACCATGTTGACCAGGCCGTGCCGGGAGCACCAGGGCGGTGGACGACGGTGAGGCCTAGGAAGGGAATGACACGGAGGCAGGGAAGACTCGGCAGTTGTTTCCCACGTGAAGGGGAGTACGACTGTACGAGGGTTTACTGTTTCGTCTGCCGTCGCCGGAGAATAACAGCAGGTGTGGGTGAGTAGAGGGATGGCTAGGCCAGCGATGGGAGTACGATGGGGCGGTGAGGCCTGCGCTGCAGCAGAGCCGGCCATGGGGAGGTGGGAGCAGGCAGTCCCGCTGGCACTTGTTTGAGCGGCTGGAGCAGGAAGAGTAGAGATTGAAGAAGCACGACGGCCATCGGATGGCCATCCAACAGTCACTGCTTGTGCGCCAACCTTTTTTTAGGAAAGCCTCAAATCTGTGGAAAACAGCATACAGCCCATCTTCCATTATTTCTAATAATTTACAGCCCATTTGCTAATTATTAAGGTTTTTTTGGAGCCCATATTCTTTTTATTAGCATTACATCCCATATTGTGGCCATGGTTAAAAAATTATACGAAATTTTGCATATTTCGGTCTTGGTCCGAACTGTTTTATTCCCGAAATTTCGACTCACATTCAAACTGATTTTAAAAATAAATGTATATCAATATAAAATCCAACAAATTCTCCACGCAAAAAAATTAATGTAATTTAAAATCTTGAAATAAAAAAAGATATTTGAAACTAATTGCCGGTTTGATGTGTTTTAAAAATGTACAACCCATTTCTCATTACTGATGGGCCATTTTCTACCAAATTAATGAAAGCTCTCCTCCTCGTCTTGAAAGATTTGCAGCCCAACGGGCCTGACAAAGAGACTTACTTGGCAAATCACAAAAAAACTGGGCTGTGGCCATGGACCCAGCTGTCAGCCTCTCCATGTACAATACTCTTCCGATGGAATGTCGTTGACCACGCTGCACCGAGAGCACCAAGGCGGTGGACGACGGCGAGGCCTAGGAAGGGGACGACACGGAGCCGGGGAAGACGCGGCAGTGGATGCCCACGTGGAGAGGAGTACGAGGGTTCACTGGTTCGGCTGCGGTGTGAGGCTGCCGTCGCCGCAGGGCCTGGCTAGCGGTGGGAGTAGTAGGGGGCGATGAGGCCTCAACGGCAGCACAGCCGGCCACTGGAGGCAGGAGCAGGCGGTCTCCTCGGCGCTGGTTTGGGCGGCTGATGCAAGAAGAGCAGCGATTGAAGAAGCAGCATGACCGTTCGATTCAATCCAACGGTTACTGCTGCTAGAATCGTTTGTTGACTAAGTTGACAAGCCCTGCGTACGCGTCAACTTAGTAGGCCCACAGGTCAGCCTCCCAACCGGTGCGCCCCAGATGTCAGTGGGAGGAATCATTTTTTTTCGCGTAATAAGGAGGCGGTTGATTGCATGGGGCCAGGCCAGCGGAGGGAGTAGGGTGGGCCGGGGAAGCCTGCGCAACATCACAGCGGGCCACAAGAGGAGGGAGCAGGCAGTCCCGCCGGCGCTACTTTAGGCAGCTGGAGCAGGAAGATCAGAGATTGAAGAAGCACGTCGGCCGTTGGATGAACACCCAACATCCTTGCTGCTAGAATCGTGTGTTCACCGACAAAGCCTTGCGTAAACAAGTCAGCCTCGAAATCTGTATGCGTGTACAACCCATTTGCTATTATTTTTATAATTTTACTCATTTTCTAATTCATATGGAATTTATTGCAGCCCTTTTCCATTTTTAGAATTGCTAGCCATTTTCCGTGAGTACCAGGTCAAAAAATTAACTAAATATGTGGGAAATTTTGAAAATTCGCAAATTTTTGATGAGGAACGAAATATTCTTAATCCAAAAATTAATAGCCATACTAAAACAAATTTAAAAATAAATTAGTACCATGTCATGTTAAATCCAATGAAATACGTATAAGATATCGTTGAAGAACAAAAACAAAAGAAGAAACTTATATCCCATTTTCTATAAATTTTTTGGAATTTTCAACCCTTTTGATATTACTTTTAATGTACATTGACCATACTCTTAAGCCAGGCCGGAATGCATCCCTCCTCATCTTGAAAGATTTGCAGCCCAGTAATTCGGAGAAAACAAATAGGCCTAGCTTGGGTATTCTTCAAAAATAAATATTGGGCTACCTATTTTCCCAAAGAACTGGTGCATGAGCATTTATCTTTATTTATTTATTTATTTACTTATTTATGTTTAGAGGACAATGAGCATGTACCTGGGCCGGATTCATGTGAGAGCCTCCCTTCCAGTTAATTATGGGCTTCTCTATTGGGCCTTCATCAAGGGTGCATGTTATCAACAAGTGGAAAATGTGTTCCGTACAAAAAATAGTATGCGCTACGTACGGTATGGGGCACTAAAGGATCGAACCGTGCAACGAATTCCAAAACATTGTGTTTGTCGTTCTAACAACACATTTATTCAACCAACATACAAAATATACTACTGATTGTGCATTGAAAACAGCAAAGAATAAAGAACTGTGGCTGGGGTGCAACAAAAGCAAGAAGCGTGCCAGCAGAGAGTGAAGACGCAACTCTCTTCCTAACCAAACATCAGCCATCATAACAAAAGGGCTACCAAAAAGAACAAGTGTATGCATCAAACTAAATAAAGATCCTACTACACCAAGTGTACGCATCTAACTAACTGGCTCAGTTAGACGTTACTATTTATTAAGCTGTGGAGATTGGCTGACGGCTTGAACCAGATGGGTGCCTGATGGGGGAAACTCTTGCTAGCAGGTCGAAGTATGATACTTGCGACCCTCTCTCCTACTTTGTGCTGTAGAGCGTGGCGACACATATCAGGGTATGGTGCATGCAGAGACGCATGGTACGCTGTGTACACAGCTTTTGCACGATGAACGAAACCGTGCGCCATCATGATCCTTGTCAGAGGTTATCTCCTTGTTAATCGGATAATTCAGTCCGACAAACAGAGAGCATGTACCAAGGTTACTTACCAGCCTCCAAATAAAAATTCACGAAGGCCCGAGAAGCCGGGATCCGCTCAAAGACCTTGCAAAGGATCGTGATTGTATTCCGCGAAACAACACGTCCGGTACGTGCGAACAATCATCAATCTTTCGACGTCGTCTGATCGAGCCAGGAACCACCTGCAACTAACATGCCGCTTTTCTTTCAAAGGTTCTGGGATTAGGAAGGGTAGGGACACCAGGCGGCCTACAACATCATATCAAGTTGGAGTCAAATAAAAAGGGCTCTTGATTTAGTCAATCTTAAGAACAACATGTTATGAGCATGAATATTTTTTCAGCAAATGTTGACAGTAATATAAGCAAGCCATCATGATATCATAGGAAAGTAACATACTGCTGTAACAGCCGTTTGTAGCGATGACTGGAGTAGGCCAGCAATACATCCAACCATAGAAGGAGTTGACAGGTAAATGAAGCCCTTGTGTTCAATGGCATCAGAGAACCATGGAGGATGTATGATCCTGCAATGGACGTGCAAATTTATCCACTTACCGCAAAGGACTGCCGATAGGCGAGACCGCGGTTGAAGAACGCAATTAGCTCAAGTCTTTATAATTGTAGATCTTGTGGGCACTTAGATTACAATCTTGAGCAAATCAAACTTGGTATCATGTTGGCTCTTTGTAAGACTCCGAGTATTCTGGGCATGTGCCAAAGCAAAGGTCAAAGGTTAATCAAAGGAAGGGGGATCAATCGCCGGTGTAGACCTCCACGAGCATCCAAATGCCGCGACTGCCGACGAGCACCATCCAAGATGTGTTCATGCCGACCCAGTACATACCGTTAATGTAGTTGAGGCTGACGGGGATCGGATCGCAGTCAAGGGGGTTGATGCTCACCACCCTATGATTGTTATGCTGTGTGCCACACCGTTTCTGAAGATCAGGCGGCATCAACAAGCAAGGAGTTGGCTTAAAAAGCTCCGTCCTGAGGGCTTTGAGTAAACGGTACAGCCCCGACGAGCACGCGGCGAGCGGCATGGTACTGAGATTGTCCACACGCGAAACAATGAGCTTGATTACCTCTGTGGGGAGCGAATTCCAGCCACTCTTTTGGAAGACGCTGCTCGGTTCTGCCATTGTTAGTGCTTGGGTTTCGGACAAGGGGGGGAGGCACTTTAGCGGGGATGGAAGATTGGACGAGATTATGTGCGGACAAAGATGGAGAAGCGAATATGTGCTGCGGGAAGTGGACAGGTGATGATGACTACAACACACCGCTTGACTTACGAGACACATACCAGCAGCGTAGGGTCATGTCGATGCTGCATAACTTGCTTGAGTGATCACAGTACTGGTACTCCCTATAGTACTATGCCCTAACTTGCTTGAGTAGAGTAGTAGAGTAGGACTCTGCTCTACTACTAGCACCGGAGGAGTAGTATATTCTAATCTAAAATAGTTACAAACTTCAATGCCTGAGTGTGGAACGACTATGAACCATGCTCAAAGACCGTGTCTACGTGGTGTTTGGACATGGGCGACAACCTCAACGCCAACGGTGCTGCTCCCGTTGCACCGTATGTGTTTCTATCCTTCCTGTTCGAAATCATGGTAGAATTCATGTTTCTACTCTGTATCCTACTACTATGCTAGTCCACATGATTAGTTTCATCTCTGTTATAGCCTTCATGATTTATTTTGTGCTTATTCGGATTAAATCTCATAGTAACTTGCTCATATATTCAATCGGGCGCAACGCCCCTACAGCCACTCCCTGCTTCATGGACGCCCGGTCGATGCCTCCAAGGAGCCCTTCGCCCATCGCTATGAGTGCTCGATGCCATTTTGTGGCTCGCCGCAGACATGGTGCATCACCTCACGGATGCGCAGCGGTCATCGCTGGCCCTTGGCGGAGAACATCAAGCACGAGACGTATACCCGTTCACCATGCCGGAGTCGCCGGAGGATCACCGCTACCGCTAGTCTCGGAGGAGGACGACAGCAGTATTCCTCTTGGTCGTGGGAACCGCGAGGCCCAGCAGGCCGCCGCCTGCCTCTGTAATGTGCGCCAAGCGACGCCACGACGCCGACATCAAACGAGGCCGATGTACGGGTGCGTGGTCGGTGTTACTACCCCTCCGGTCGCGTGGGCAGCGACACCGCCTCATCGAATGCACTTGGACTGGGGAGCTGGGATTATCCCGCCAATGTGGACTTGGAAAACCCATGGCATCCTTTACCCACCGACGCGGTGCACGGGGACTCCAAGGAGGTCCACCTGGACATACGCATTATCAAGTTAAATGTTGATCATTAGTCTTCGCTCAATGTAATCCATTTGTCTAAGCATGTGGAGACTTCCATGCGTGATCTTGCTCTATTGGAGTATCGCGCATGAATAAAAGTGTATCCATTTATGGTTTAGTCTAGAATCTTCCATGTATGAATTTTTACTACAAGATCTTGGTGAAAGACTTACGATGAACCATTTCTTACATCTCCTCTGCCCGCTTGCAAGTCATCCTGATTTAATCCCTCCGTCTAGGTGTATAATGGCATGGTTAATATTACTTAATAGTACATCCAACTGTTGACTATAAGAAAGTGCCATGTCATCTGTAGCCAACATGTATAACAATCGATACTCAAAAACTAATTCTTAAAGATCATTTCTTGCAAAGCACAATAAGTGTTATTTCTTCACAAGTTTTGGATGCAGGTTGAACAGTTGAACACTTTTGTTTGCAAAAGATACCTTTTTTTTATCTATTTCACCCGGATGTTTGTGAGCTCTAGAGATGAAATAATATCCGAAGAAACCTATCAATACCCGTTACACATGAGATTACCCCCACATCCTTTGTCAAAATAAACAACTCCCCGATCAATGCATTTCACTCTTCGGTACAACGCACGGGCACCTTACTACTATAGATTAGTACGGCGAAAAATTGAACTAACATTATATATAGTATGATAAATGCTGATGCATGTCACCTAAAATTATATCATTCAAAACTATGTTCAAATACGAATCCAACGATATAGTTTTTGTTGACATGCACTAACATTTTGTCAGTTAAATCTTCACCAAATTCAATGGGGACTAATAAACCACGACCGATGTAGTACAAGTGTAGAGGGCGGCGCTGCACGGGAGTCTCACCTCTCACCCCGCTGTGGCGCGGCAAGAAGCCGTCATATCACAAAACCCAATCACTCCCGGTAATAAGTGGCCTGGTAAAATAAATGGACAAGCAACCATCACATCCCTCCGCCTTTTTGCATTTCATCTCTCAGATTTACTTTCTCCGGTTCATCTCGCACACTCGATCCCTAGCTACTACTCCTAGGGCCAGTTCTTTGGCGGCTTCCCAAATTTTTTCCCACAAGACTAGTCACAAGGAGAGTAACAATAAGGCGCCTCACTCATTTATTTGGGCTTCTAAACTACTACTCGTCCTGGTTTATTCCTCACCATTGTAATTTGTGCTAAATTTTGACCAAAGATTTAACTGGTTTATTCCTCACCATTGTAATCCCTCCGTCTATGTGTGTAAGTCATCTTACGAAAACTAAATAATCCCAAAACACTTAGGCGCGGTGCATTAACTTCTACCTCGTTTCTTGTTTCTTGACATATCAACCAATAAGAGATAAAGAGCGTGCATGCTTTTAATGACTTGATATATCAAACACGACATGCAGTGGTTAGTTCATTGCATGCAATACTATTAATTAGCAAATAAACATTAACGCTTTCGCTTTTCTCCTCCTCCTTGGTCACGGTGCACAGCCTAAGATGAATTACTCACCTAGACGGATGGAGTGGTGCATGTGACATGCTCTAACATTTCATTAGTTAAATTTATGATCAAAATTTGACACAGATTACAATGGGGACCAATAAACCAGGACGGAGGTAGTAGTTATGGGATTACTAATCTAGAAGCCTAAAATAATCGCCCCGGTACTCCTACTAGTAGTAGTACTCAAGTTGGAATTCCAATTGCACGGCACAACTTGTTAGGCAAAAAATTCGATACAGGGTGTAGGAAGCGGTTTGGGAATTTGCATGCCTTTCCAACCAGTGAGATACTCCGTACAAAGTATGACAGAGAAATAACCACAGAGAAGGAAGCTAAAAGTAAACAATCAAACCAGCATTTTTGCATTTGTTTTGCATTGAATCGTTTCACAAGCTTGACTAGTGCTGTTTTTCTACTTTTATAAAAACCGCATCGTAATGTTAAAATGTGCATTTGCACATACATAAATAATAGTAGTACTCCCTCCGTCTAGGTGTATAAGTCTTCCCTCCTTCTTGGTCACAGTGCACAACCAAAGATGACTTATTGACCTGGACGAAGGGAGTAGCATACCGCAAGCATATATCGAGAGACGTGTAGTGCGATAGTATATAGTAAAGTTTGTGCTATATGCACGCATTTGCAAAATGCGCATTTAATACACAAGGTTTCCAAACTTTCCTTTTACATACTTAATTAAGGACGCTAAAATTCCTGAACGCTCAGGATTTATCATTTGCGCCCCAAAACTAATGAGATCGCTTTACGAAACAAAAATTATACTCCTCCTAAAATCCACGACGCCGCAGAGCGCTGCGGCGCACCACGAGTGCCCCCGTGGGTCGCTTTCCCAAGGCCGACACAACGCCTTCTTCCTCATCCTCGCAACTCGCGAGGTGCTGATTGGCGGCTTGTGAAGTAGCGCGATCTCACCGGTGTGGTGATCCGCGCCAATAGGTACTCCTCCTCGCTGAAGCATGCACCGTCCACGCATCGCCAAGCGTAGATGAGGCGCTTGGGCCCGACCGCACTCGTGGTGTCGGCACGGGCATCCTCCGCCACCCTCACGGCCCTCGCACGAGCCTTCCGCCAAAGAGCCAATTGCCTGACTCTCCTGGACGCGACATAGGCCTCCCAGGCAGCTTGTTCCGCGGTGCGCTTCTCTTCCTTGGCCTTCTTCCCCGCCTCTATTTTGGCGCGCTCTGCTGGAGGCAAAGCCTTCCCACAAGGCGACATCCATTTCTTTCCAAAGCTCCTCAAGGCTGGGGGGCTCGACGGGAGGCGCGGCGTTCTCCTCGTAGCAGGGAGCCGGCGCATCCTCCGACGCGTGTGCTGGCGAGATTGGGAACACCAACGCGTCCACCTCGATGCGTCACGGCGAGGAGCGGAACACCGACGCATCCTCCTCGACTAGTGGCGGCGAGGAATGGAACGGCGACACGTCGCGTTGCGGCGAGGAGCGGAACGCCGACGCGTCCTCCTCGACTAGTGGCGGCGAGGAACAGAACGGCGACACATCGCGTAGTGGCAAGGAGCGGAACACCGACGCGTCCTCCTCGACTAGTGGCGGCGAGGAACGGAACGGCGACGCATGACCGTCCGTGCGGTGCAGCGAGGGGCTCCTAGGGCTTGGGAGGCGGCGCCATGGTGGTCGGCGAGAGGGAGGGGAGGAGATAGCGATGAACGTGAACGTGAGGGGAGGAGATAGCGATGTCGTGGGAGGCGCAATATTTATAGCGAGCAATGGCACACCTACGTAAGATATGGATCGAAGGTATCGACTTAATCTGCAGGTTCAGCTAAGGCCACCGACATGTGGGCTGCACCTGTTGGGACCATATGTCAGTGACCCAATGCACCTGTAGTTAAGTAACAACTACGTGGGCATATTTGTTGGAGTAAATTACGGGGGAGCGAAGGGGTGGAAATTTTGCTGGTCACAACGGATTGGACGAGCGTGGGGGGAGGAGAGTCATGCATGCAGATTTTTTCACACGGGGTGGAGTGGTGGGACACGGAGGGAGAAGGAGAGTTTAGCGTGCATATTGTTTCCACACATGGAGAGGAAAAGATTTGGAGACGAACGGGCTTCCCTGCAGTATGGGGAACGGTGCATAATAAATCATCTTGCATGCCGGGCTAGGTATACTCTCAAGTCATTAAAAACATACACGCCCCACACATGTTCATATTTCAAGGTGCACTAAGTTATTGCATGCGATGATTAAGGCTGGCCATAATGGTGGTGTCTTAGCTGGTATCATGCACACGGGAATAGCAAACATGCTGATGTGGCAAATAATTAAAGAAGAGAGGGGGGTTAGAGTAACTAGTGTTCACGCATGCATCGGTAAACACATTTTTTTTGTGAAGAACGACATCACTAGTTGAGTACTTTTGCAGACTTCAAAAACTATTCCACCGCCTCTACTATCTTGCTAAGAGTAGGTGAAATTTTTGAATCGAGCCCTTTAAACTAGAAGGGAGGTAGTGGTACTCTAATAGCTAACCTTGTTCGATGACAAGATAGGACATGGCACGCACCCGGACGAAGGAACTAGTCTCGCATTGTGCATTTAAGTTTTGTCTGAAGTCAATGTACCTCTACTTTCACCAGACTTATAGAAAAATGTGTCAACATTCACAATGTCAAATCAATATTTTTACACTCACTATAAAACGTAGTTATTATACTCATTATAATCAGTATTGTAGATATTGATATTTTTAGTATAAATTTGGTCATGGGATTTCATTGATGCCTGTCAAAGCGTGGAGGAAGCGGAGCTTAGGGCTTGCATTGCCGGTCTCTACATAGGTATTTCTCTTCATAATTCTGTAATTTTAGAGACTGATTGCGCTTTTGTGGTAGCGTCTCTTGCATCGGGGACTATGACAGTCTGCTATGCGTGACCTGAAGATGAAAGCGTTGAGCATCTCGAAGTTGATCAACAATCTTCAATTGTTAAAGATTAGCCGTTCGGCCAATAAGGTGGCACACTTAATCGCTAAGTATAGCTTTGACAATAGATTAGATGGCATTCTTGTAAATAATGTACCGTTGTGTGGTGAATATTGTATCGAATGAGTGTACTGGTGTGGCTGGTGAATTAATATAAGGTGGTGTTCAAAAAAAGATTAACTTTGGTCAAACACTTTGCAAACGGTTGACGGGAGTAAAAAGGACCAGAGGGAGTATCATGCATGCGGAGTAGGCAAAAAAATTGCTTGTCTAAAAAAAGGCAAAAAAATTGCTCATTTATAGCCGGTCGAAGTCTCAAAGGGCGCGACCGCGCGAGGGAGGCGAAGGTCGTGGGAGGCATGACGTTTGACGGAATTAAGTGAAGTTACATCCACGCCACGGCATGGCGCAAACAGCGAAGCTATACCGTCGGGCCCTACGATATGGGTCTAGTAGACATGACATCTAGTGGGTCCCGCATAGTTCTCGAGAACTCTTTGGGGGCTTGCAGCCATTTATCCACCGGGCAAGCCAGCAACCCCACGCCGTTCGCACGCCCTACTCGTCCCCGTATTCTACCTTACAACAGTTCGCTCCTAGTCATCCCGTCCTTTCACATTAGTTCGCTCCCAGTTTTTTTGTGGGGTACAACAATTCAACTTCTCCTAACCCTCCTCCAAAATCCATGGCCTCCCAAATCTCCATGGTCGCCGCTGAGTACCAGGTTAGAGCCATCACCGGCTATCAGTTCATCGTCATCTACACACATGGATCCGAGACGATGAAAGCATGGCTTGCTCGCTTCCTACGCATGTTCAACAGTTCAATGGATGAGTGGGTCAAGGGCTAGATGTTGAGTACACCACAGTCCTGGGACGAGAGAAGGATCTAAAGGACGAAGAGAGGAAGAAGCCCGCCGTGATCCAGGTTTGCGTACATAATGTTTGCTTGGTCTACCACATATGCCATGCCGATGTTGAGTGCCGGGATTTTAAGAACTTCCTCAAGGACAAAAGAGTGAAATTCATTACTATAGGCTTTAAGAACGACAAGGATGTCCTGCGTCGGATAGGTCTCATTGTAGGCCAGCCCTTCGATCTCCGTATAGGCAGCACGGTGTCCTCCTCTCAACCTTCAATCGCCACTGGCAGCAGCCATGATTGATCCTTCAGATGCTAAATCAAGAAACCTCATCACGAAGTTTCATCATGCATGGGAGTCGAAGACATTAGATGAAGATCATATCCTCAGACGCAGCAATGGATGCCTACCTTTGTTTAAATATCTACAAGGGTTGGATGAAGAAGCGAGCCCAAAGTGTCCTGGTTCAAGCAAAGAAGCGTCGCCAAGAGGAAGAGGAAGAGGGACGAGGACGAAGTCGAGGACGTGGACTCGGACTCGAGTAGGTGGCAAAGGCTGCCGCTCATGATGGTTCTACCGCAGTTGTCAAGAGGACTAGTTGCTTAGTTTATGTTCAAGGGTGTGTTGTCGAGGCCCCAACAGTAACTATGTTTATGTTCTTTCTCGTTATTTGAACTCTTTAGTACGCATGTAGTACTAGTACTATGTCTTACTACTGTTCTTCTTGCAGTTGGTACTCTTGCTTTCGTATCTTCGTGTTCCTACTGTACTTAATACGTTCGTTCTAGTAGTATAATTTGGGTCACCGATTTGTGAAAGAAGTTCGACGGAGCGAAGGAAGAAGACGGCGAAGAGGTGGAAGAAGCCCTTCTAGCCACACATGTTGCATCAAACGGCTCACATGAGTCGATCGACCCAAATTGCTCCTTCAGATTGCAGGATCCACGTGGCGTTCAAGGTCTCGAAGGTAGATTCGCGTCACGCACCCGGTTTGCGAGCTCGGCCTTGCAAGCCGGCTTCGCCGCGACGACCACCATGCGCGCCTCCTCCACGCTGGCGGAGACGACAATGACACGCTAGTTCCTCCTCGCCGGCATGCTGGAGCACGTGCTCGTCCTCCTCTTTGTACGCTGCGTGCATAGACGCGGCTCCACCAGCTGCTCGCGTTCTTGGCAGTGCGGCAGCATCGCGAGGAGGGACTGCAGACGACGTGAGCGGGCGAGCCTTCGTCTTCATGGCACAGGGATGGCGGCGACACGGCGGTGATGGGCAAGAAATTGTTGGGCGGAGCAGGTGGGCGCCGACATGCGCAACGGCGGCGGCGGCATATTGATGAGTGCGCGTGTGGGAGCTTACTTTAGTTTTATATATAAGGTTGGTCAAACTTAAAATAAAACCGCATTTAGTACACGTAAACATTAGACTTAGGCAGCGCTTTTATTAGTTAGTACCACAACCACGATACGGAATCCTGCAAGCGCTGCGTGAACCGCTGACCGCGGTCGATCGAATCGGTGCGTCATCGTGTCGCTCGAAGGACATCCATCGAACCTTTTTGTGTGTGTGAAAACAATCCTCGAATATTACTCAACTTTTTTTTCCTGTGAAAGTTCTTGACGCTGAAATATTTCCATATATTTGAATTTAGCTCCAGTTCGTGTTTATTTGGATTTGGACATTTTAGGTGCGCCCTAGTTTTTTTAATATTGATTTTGTGTGTGTGACTGAGAGAGAACGTGTGTATGTGTCCATATGTGTGTTGTGGCAGAAGGGCAATGTGGAGACGGTGTGCGTGTGATCTGAACATAGAGAGGTGTGAATGTGCAAATGATCATGCATGAGTGAGACATAGACAGATGCCGATACATTGTGTATACATGAGAGGACGATCTTCTAGTTTACTTGTGTGTGTGTGTGAGAGAGAGAGAGAGAGAGGGAGGGAGAGAGAGACAGAGAGAGGAGCATCCGTAACACAACAACCATCTCTCTCGATTCGTCCGTCCCTCGCACGGTCGCATGCAACACATGCATCAACGTGCACATTTTGACACCCTCACCCGGCCCCTGCCCACCTCAAGGCCCGCACAATCTCTTCGTGAATACCCATTTCTCTCCTTAGGTTTGTTTTCTCTCAATATCTGACACACACACACACACACACACACACACAGAGACACACGCAGCACAACACACACACACACTCCCCCGAGCACACAATTCATCCCCATCCAAGGTTATACGGCGACCACTCTCGCTTGTGCTTCTTTGCACCCCAACATGCACAACACCTCAATCTTCAAAGAGGGCATCGAGCAGATCGAAGACGCATTTGACCACACCGCGCTAGAGAATGCAGGTCATTTGGAAGCGTGGTGATGTGATGACGGCCGACCGACTCCTCCCCACCCTCTCTCTCTCTTGCACAAAATTACCAATCCTCTCTCCCCGCACAAAATTGTCAATCCCTCAACCCATGAGATCCTTCCCTCTCGTCCATGTTTTTCCAGCTCTCTCATCAAACATGTTGTCTCTTCTCCTTCCACGTATACAGAATCCAGATGCACACGCATCTCATGTATATTACATGTATCCATCTTTCTCACAGACCTAACTTCTTCCTCTCTCTTTCTCTCTCTATCTCTCTCTCTATCTCTCTCTCTGTCTTGTTAGGTTTGTCTCCTACTCCATCGTCCACATACATATAATCTTTCCTGCCCTATCTGCTCCATCTTCAAAAGCTCTCTCTAAACGTTTCATTCACACATTGGGATATGTCAAAATGTTGCTTCTATAATGGCTGATGTAGATTTATGGTTGTTTTTGTTGCATCCTACAAAGTAATAACTATGAAATGCATTTAGATTCTCATTTGACTGGGATTATGTGAGTTTGAGCATGTTGTGAAGTACTATAGACCTTGTATACATCTTGGGATTCGACAATGATTGTAACTATTGAATTGTATAGACCATTACATTTGAAGTCAATAGCCTAATATATTTATTTCACAATTTCAACAAATGATTAGTTCACTACAAACTAAGAAAACAAATGTGTACTCCTCCGCTTTTTATTTATGTCCGCCAGATTAGCATTGGTCAAAGTCAAGTTTTGTAAACTCTCGTAAAGCTTATAACAAAAATATTAACATATACAATAACAAATAAATACCCTTAGATTCATTATTGAATGTACTTTCACATCATACATATTTGTTATGGTAAATGTTTATATTTTTCTATAAACATGGTCAAACTTTAGGAAGTTTGACTTCGGTCAAACCTAATATGTAGAGTTTACTACTACTACTCGCTAGTTGCTTAGCCGAATCACTCAACACGCCACACGGGGAGTCCAGTGTCACAAAATTTTGAGGTCGGCGGGAAAATCTCCCACGACCCTGATTTGAGCAAAGGAAGTTACCATCATAGCCTTCGGAACAGGCCTACGGATGACGCTTGTAGGGGCCATTTTCGTAACTTCAGGTTCACCCTACCCAGCCAACCCCACCCCGGCACCCAGAGTAGTACACCTGAATACTCCCCATTTTCTATCCCCACCGCAAAATAGACTTCTCCACGGTACCGCAGCCTTCATGCTCCTCCCCTTTACATCTGCGCACTCGTCCACCGCAGCGCATCTGCCTCATCGATGACCTCGTACGCCGCACTGGAGCCGGTCCACCGTCGTCATTGTACACGGAGCCTCTTCCCCAGCATCGTCTTCCACGGTCTCGGATCTGCTTCCCGGAAGCCGATGCCAAGCGCAGAAGTACCACCGTCGTGGACAATGAACTGACTCCCGTTGCCGACCATGACTCACCGAGGCCGCCGCGACCATCGTTCTCCTCCTCGATTGGTAATGTGTGTATTGAATCACTTAGCAAGACATGTGTAGTTCCAATTTTGTTCATACCTACCCTTCAAATTTCCCTGGGTGCTATTGTTCCCGTAAAAGTAATTGGTTATAGCCTCCATTGTCCAACAATATATCAGCTTGTAATTGTGCGTCGCCTCAGATCGCTACTGCTTGGGTAGGTTTTTCATCCGCAACCAAGAGTGTGGCAAATGATGGAAATGTTTTAGAACTAGCAAGATGCCCATGCGTTGCACGCATCAAGATGCATTTGTATGAGTAGTTTATCTTGTGGGAGAAAAGGATGAACGAGGGAAGGCCTTATTTGCAAATCCGGAGAGGGGTATGGGTATCTTTTTACAAAATTCCCATTTGTTTCCTTCCTATCTGTCAGATATAAATCGGACGGCCTGTATTGCAAGAAAAAAAAGTATAGAGAAAAAAAAGTAGACAGTAAAGGAAGTAGAGATAAATATTAAATATTAAATATAAAATAAATATAACAGTAGAGAAGAGAGTAGAGATAGCAGAGACGTCGGGAAAGGATCGCGCCCGCGGGAAAAAGCGGCCGGGCGTGCGCTAGTTGTGGCGCGCGACATCTGGCGTGCTTTATAAAATCCAACGCCCTCCCAGCTCTCTGTGCCTTGCCACCGCTCTCTCCCTGCTTTGTGCCTCGCCACCGCCCTCTCCCCGCTCTTTTTCGCCTCGCCGCGCCACCATGCTGCCGCGTCGCCGGGACACTTGGGGATACCGCGGCGTCACAAGACGCCCCTCCGGCGGCTTCTCCGCCGAGATCCGGTTCATGGGATGCGCCTCGGCCTCGACAATTTCGACACCGCCAACGAGGCCGCCCGCGCGTACGACGCGGCGGTGTGGCGCCTCCGGTGGCCTCATAGAACATTGAACTTCCCCAACGTGCCGACGCGGGGGCGGGTGCAGGAGCTCGCGCCTCTGCCGCGGCTTAGCACCGACGAGAATCGTCGCGACAACCGGAGGCGGGAGCATGCCGAGATGGACGAGGAAGCCATGGTGCAGTGGCACCAACACTTCCCGCAGGACATCATCAACGAGCGCGAGTTCTACGCGCAAAGGAGGGCGGAGAGGGATAAGAGGAGGGCGGAGCGAGTCGCCTATCGCGAGGACAAGCGTAGGCGAAAAGCGGACGCTCAATTCAACATGAGGCTAGGATCAGCGTCGCCCTGGGAATCCAACGATGATCGGTATCTTCACGCCTACAATCAGACGTCGGAGGAGGACATCACCGAGGAGGAGTCGGACGACGAGGAGTAGTTGAATTATCTTTTTTATCTATCTATGCTGAGAACTATCCTCTACTCTCTAGTATCTACTTCTCGATCTCAGCACTGTAAACGCTTTTTTAAAGCACCGCGCGTTGCGATTCTGTTGGAGATGCTCTAACATGGCAGACGAGTGCTTTAATGTTGCCCACAAGATTTATGAGTATCACTAGTAGTATATTTTTCTTGCCATGTTGAGATTTTAAAACCACGAGTGCGAACATGCAGAGGAGCAATGAAGACCAAACACGGGATATTCGGGACATCTTCAAGGAGCGTGGCAAGTTAAAGAGGAGTTACACCGAACTCAGAAACGAGCTTTGGTAAGTAACACCCTTTCAATTACTTTCGTGTAGCCTTGTGTTCTTCGATGTGTATATGTTGTAGTTTCTGTTTCTCTTAAGCGTGGTGTTCTTCGATGTGTAATGACAAGAGTCTTAATCGTCCTAATGCTTTCGTTTTTAGCTTGATGTAGGAAATGGGTGTTCTCACCTTGTAGTCTGTTTTTTTTCCTTTTGAATTCCTCCGAGTTCTGTTTATCTGGCTTCTACTAAATGGATCTAGGTTGCTCTGAGTATTGATCTAAAAAAGAAGTAACTTCATGTCAGGATGCAGTTCCTGCGAGGAGGGAAGTATGGTCAACCTCGAGATCATGTTTCCAAAATGAGGCTGGATTACACACAAGGTGCCGTTCCCTAATGATGTTGGATTAGACACAAGGTGCAAATTCCCGAGATGATGCTGGATTACACACAAGCCGTGGAGTCGTCACTGTTCGTGTCCTCGTGGCATTAGTAAAGGCTGAAAGAAAGCGTGCAGCAACCCTTGAGAATGTAGTTGAGTTCTGAAGAAGCTTAAAAGAGCAATCGGATGCTCTCTTCACCCAAGCCAAAGAAGAGATGGAAGAAGCCGGAAATAAGCTAGCAGAGGCGGAAGCGGGCTAGGCGTCTCCTGCTATCTAAAACTGTTGTCAATACAAAATTTCCTTCATAATAGCTAGGTTCAAATGTTTATCCAACAAGATGCCTGTTGTGATTTCCGTCCATCTACTGATGTGGCACAAAATGTTTTTTTTGGGTCATGTAATAACAGCAATTACTTTCCAAACAATAACAGACAAAGCATTGGACATGGTGTAGTTCACGCGCAAGCCTGACATTCCAAGTTCAACTTCCACATCAAACTCATGTTCACAGATATCTGCACATTCATACATAATTTCCACAACCATGATTCACTTCAAAGCCAAAAAAAAAATGAGGAGAGTTATAAATAAAGAAAATCATCTACTAGTTCCTGCTACCAATGCAAGCACAACAAGTCAAGACCATGCGTAAATTAATTATATTTTAGTCATTTTTTGTGTTCTAAAATGCCCGCCGCTCATGAAAGGGCGTGTTGCCGCACACGCTGATTCAATGAAGGCAAAGGCGGGCAGTCTTAAGCTGGTTGCACGCGAGGAGGCATGCTCACTGGCTGCAGCCGAAGTGACCCTCTTGGCCGGCCAGTTCAATGCCTGCGCTATGAGAGGTCGCGTCCATGTCCTTGAAATCACTCCTCCAAATCCTTTTTTGTTTGGGTATAACAAAATCTCGTTTTCCATTCACATTTTACAAGTAAAATTCATGGACAAACTTTGACCCAAAGTACGATGGGGACTAGTAAACCAGAATGGAGGTAGTAGTTTTTTTAATCAAAGAAGGGTTTCCCCTTCCGATCTTCGTTACTGAAAACCAGCATCTAAATCTAAACCATAGTATTTGCCCTAGAACTACCAGGTTCAACATCTCGCAACATAAACCCATACAACCTCCATCGCAAAAAAAAACCACACAACCATATGCCAAGGAGGTACGTAGTACTATGAATTCCATTTTCGCTCCACACCAATCGTTCTAAAAACTACTTACTACTTATAACGCGCCATTGAAAATCGGAACTCTTAACCCCGCTAAAAACGATATTTTAAACGTGGCTACTCAATCTGTGGCAACTGGCGAGCCACCGCGCTCCAAGTCGTTCACCTGTGGTCCCGACCATCAACTCCTACGGATCAAATTATCACGCGAGCTGGCTATTCCTACAAAGGTGCTCCACCATGTACCCAGTACCCGTGAATGCAGCAATCGTGCACCTAGGGTTTTAGGGTTTATTTGTTAATGTCGCCTTTACGTAACACTCATGTGTGCGAGACAGCGAGAGGCCGACTGCGTGCGTGCACCTCTTCTCTTCGTATATGTACTCCACCATTTGTCCGGTGTCCAAAAAGTTATAATAACTACTAGCAATGTGCCAATGCGTTGCCACACGATCAAAGTAGATTAATACATATTCACCGATTTGATAGAAAAAAGTCTAGTTTTGTAATACATATATCACTAAAAATATGTTATGTTTCACTCAAAATATATTCCTTTGGCAGTTTTGATGAGATAAGGGAGGAATGTTGTTGGTGTCAAGATTCGAGAAGTGGTATATGTCTAATTTCTACTCTTACTAGCAAGATGCCCGTATGCGTTGCACGTAACATCAAGATCTTGTGGGAGAAAAGGATGAACGAGGGAAGGCCTTATCTGCAAATGTGGTGAAGAGTGCGGGTAAATTGCCATATTTTCCTTCCTATCCGTCAGATATATATCGGACGACCTACATTGCAGGATGGCAGGCCCACCATCATCACCAACTCTATTTTTTATCCCTACTCTTATAAAAAGCATTGTCGGTGATGATCGTGTGCCTTCCATCCTGCAATATAGGCCGTCCGATCTATATTTGACGGATAGGAAGGAAACTATGGCAATTTTGCAAAAAGATACCCACACCCCTCTCCACATTTGCAAATAAGGCCTTCCCTCGTTCATCCTTTTTCCCCACAAGATAAACTACTCATACAAATGCATCTTGATGTTCCGTGCAACGCATGGGCATCTTGCTAGTTGTTGCAAAAAGCCCATGTGTGTGTGAGAGAGAGGGAGAGTGGAGGAGGATGGAGTGCATGTGTGACAAAGACACAAGGAGTGTGTGTGCGATAGGTATCAGCTTAAAATGAGGCGATAGTGTGTGTGTGCATGATCGAGAGGGCGTGTCTCAAGAAGGGAAGAAAAATCTACATAGATACAAGGAGCGGGAGAGACATGTATGCGATGGTGGAAGCACGAGTGTGCGGGTGTATAAACCTATCTAGAGGCTAGCTAGTCGATAAATTTTTGTGAGAGAAATACGAGTCGGGGTGTGAAAGTGAGAGTTTTGTGTGTGAGAGAGAGACGGTAGTCAGGAAGGGGAGTGGAAGCAGGAGTTGTGTGTGTGTGTGTCTGAGAGAGAGAGAGAGAGAGAGAGGAGATGGTAGTCGGGGTTGTCTGATCGGTAAACAAATGAATAATGTCAGTCTGGAATGGAGACGAAAAGGAGACCGCAACAAATGTTGTGTCTACAGGAGAGAGAGAGAGAGTAATTTTAGTGGTATGAGTCATATGTAGAGACATATAGGGTGTGTGAGAGAATCCCATAGAGAGAAAGAGAAAGTGAAAGACGAGTGGAGACTGTGTGTGTGGCGGTGAAAAAGAAAGCTTAGGTACCGAGTGATACCAGAGAAAAGTAGAGACGTGAGAGATAATGAAAACCGTGTAATGTATAATGATAGGGAGAGTGTGACACTTCTCAAGGGAGACGTCGAGAGACCATGTTTGCGAGGATAGGAGAAACATGAAGTGAGCGTGCGGGTGAGCTGGAGAAAAGAGAGTGATAGCTACCAGAAGGAGCATGCATGCGAGAGATGGGCGTGAAAGGAGTGAACAAAAAAGGGATTCAAATATTTGAATTCGAGATGATGATACATGTAATCCATACTCGAACCAAAATTGATCTATCAAACATGCATACTCATATGAATTCACGCACATCTATGTTATTTAATATGTAGATATTACTGATCCATACATTTTAGTAGAACATAATTTGGTTAATTTTTTTCGAATTCAACCTTAAGATTTCGAGATCGTTTTATTTGTAAATCATATTATACCATATAAAGGAGCAGAATTCTTTGTTGTGAAAGTATATATAAAAAAATGATGTATATATAATGTAATTCCAATTGAAAATGGATCCCGCCCGAAAAAATATAGAATACAAACGGGATTCGAATTGAGTTGGCACGGTAAACGTGCACTCTGCAAAATTTGAACGAAGCGGGGAAAGTCGCAGTACTCACCCGAAATCAAAATCTGCGAGATGGAAATCACTACTGCCTATCCCTGCCACGCAAAGCCTATCTGCTGGATTTCTATAGGTTTCGATAGGGGTAGGTTTGTAATTTCACCCAAACGTGACGTAACCCCCTCTCACCCGGATTCATACACGGTGGGCGCCAAAACACAAGTGTGTCCTCGGCCGAAATCGACTCCTCCCCGATTCATATTCATACACGGTGGGCGCCAAAACAAACTCTAAAAGCAAATATTCGGTGTATGCGAGATTACCGTCCTATCCCCAACCGACTAATGTTCTTTGTGATGTAGTAAAAATTTGAAACAGGGGGCTAAGTTTGTAAATTTCCTTGCATTTGAGACAAGCGCCTGAATACATGGTTCCCCTTCCTCTCTACCACCCTTTTCCCCATTCGCACTCCGTGGGCGCCAAAACACCCTCTCCACCCCATCCTCCTCCGACCACCACCGACTGCCACCCCATCCACCGCCCATCTCCTCCACCATGCCGAGTCGATACCCAAGCCTTGCCGTCCATTACAATAGATCGAACTCTCTCATCCACGGCTTCGGACCGAGATCCTTGCATCCCGTCCTCTCGCTTCATCCCCGCCGTCGTCCACCTTGCCGGCGCCGCTCCTATGACCGTCTCGTCCACCGCGCCCGCTGCCACCGTCTACCCTCCTAGATCTGCTTCCACGCCACCGACAGCCATCGCTACCACAACACCGTCAAATTTTCAGCAGATGTGTACACGGCGCCGCACCAGAGGCGGTACTCTTTCGTATCTGCTCAACTTATTTATCACAGCAAGAAAATAGATCGCCACTGCTTTACTCTGATTTCTTGTCTTGGTTGCGAAGTTGCCTTTGTCCGGTTTGCACCTTCAGATCCGCCATGGCACGCTCAACACTATACTCCCAATGCTTATGGTTTTCCCCTTTTATATTCCACACTAGTTAAATAATAGTAGACTAAATTTCAAAATTGGGTTAGTCGATTTTTCAGAGCTCGCCGGAGTTCGCTGGTGCGATCGAAGGGGCTCGGGTGGTTGTGGGGCCTCGTCGAACGAAGAAAACTCGATGCGGTGGGGGTTGGGTCGGGGGTAGGGGGTGGGGGTGGCGGAGGAACACAAGCGGTGGGGGCCGGTGGTCCGGCCGGCGGCCCGTGCGATGTTCTGTATGGGAAGAATCAGAGACGAGGAAGAAGAAGGGTTAGGAGACCTAGGATCTTCTCCAACCGCCTGAAATGGTCGAGAGACAGCTGGGAGTTGCATTCTTAATGCGCTCTGGTTCATCATGTGTGGGCACTGCGCAACCAACACTTTATTATCCTAAATCCGCTTGCTCTTCTTTACCATGTTCCTCTTCCATTCTTCTTTAATATGTACTCTCTCCGTTCCTAAATACAAGTCTTTGTATAGATTCCACCATGGACTACATATGGAGCAAAATGAGTGAATCTACACTTTAAAATGTATCTGGATACATCTGTATGTGATCCATAGTGGAAATCTCTACCAAGACTTATATTTTGGAACGGAGGGAGTATGATAGTAGTACAGTATGTTCCTTGTACTGAAGATGAGCAGGGACATTTGCAGTGTACAGGTCTATACGGTCGGTACTGATGGACACTTTGAGCCTCTTTGATTCGTAGGATCTTGTAAACATAGGAATAGGATTTGTAGTGGCCTGCCCACTTGAATCCTATAAAAATAGCAAGGAAATGCAGGGAGTTGTGTCGCCTTTGAGAGTTACACTGATATTAATGCAAGCACCTTCACTTGAAGAGAGCTGGTATCCGAAGCCTTTCTAGCCGTACCGGCAATACTAGCACATATATTCCAGCAAGTTCCACTTTGCTGATTTTACTATGATGCTTACAGTTTTCCCGTTATATCTACACTATGATCTGTGTAGCTGCTTTGTGTCGCACTAGCAGCAGTCCACTCTTGAAGCTAAACACCGCAATGACTTACAAAATTGGCACCAAGGCATTGAGTGCCATTCTGGATGCAATGAAACTCATACGCTCCCCACTGTTGATTCTTGTTCGTAATATGATCCTAATGACTATTCTAACCTCAAGGAGTCAAAGGCGTATGGCCTGTCTGTTCGCCCATCAAGGTGCCTGTTCTAATTTGGCAATGTTTTATTGATTGCGGGTATCTTGCATATGTTGTCTTGCATTTCTTCTACTTTGTTGCACCGCCATCTCGCTTAGTTTACTCATCATATATGTCGAGATGCCATGCCCATCCATTATCAATACATATTCCATCTGTCATCATACCATGTTTTTCCACTCAAATGCTGTTCTTGTGCATCGACATCAAAAAGGAAGAGGGTGATTGCGAACACGAAGGAGCACCAGCAAAGTCCTTGAAAACGTGGTGGTGCCGGAGAAATCAGACAACACCCCACTTATATTGGCTATACAACCAAAGGACACAAAACGTGGGACCGACTCCAGCAGACTGTACCCATACTTCACTGGCCACATCACTAGCCCCACCACACAGGACCTGCACTCCATTAAAAGGTATACCGATTTCATTTGCCATAGCACCAGCTGTACCACAGAAAAATCCCACTCCAGCAAAAAGTACAGCAAGTCCACCGGCCGAAGACCTATCCCAACTGCAGAGATTGCCAATTCCTGCAGATTGGAACCCCATTCCATTTATTCCCAGTTTAAAAGACAATGCTGCCAATGTTTTTAGGGACTACGTGCATATATTCCCATCATGGGAAGATTATTGTGAAGACAAACACCATTTTCACATCTTCCTGTCCAACTTACGTGTAAGTGCTATTATTCATGGTTATTATTTTCCTGTTTTTCAGATCGAACACATCAATGATTTACATTACATTGTTGTAACTAGGTGAGGGTCAATCTGGATAGTCATGACGAGCAAAGCTTGCTTGTGCTTTTCAAGGAAGCATTGCAGCAGTATCGGTGTTACCTGAGGAAATCACACTTTGATGGCAAGTCTATAAACGAATTTTCGGTGAAGTCGTATGTGCTAAATTTAGAAGACATTGAATGGAAAAACCTTGTTATGCACTGGTCTTGTTCCCAGGATGAGGTACTGTCTATGAAATCACATGACAATTTGAACTTCTACTTTTCTGCATGTGCCTAACGGATCTCTTTTGCAGGAAATCTGCTCGAAGAAGAATTCCGGTTTGACAAGAACGACAGGATATCGCAAATATGCTGCCCGCTGCTTTGCTCTTGTTAGTACCGTTGTCCTCAGATTATCACTGTATTTGCATACATACCTGGTTCATTATGTGACAGCAGAATGCATGATAGCTTGCTTATCAATTGTTCGCTCCAAATTATCTGATCTGTATGAATGGTTACATTAGTGTAGAATATATCCAATGCCAATGTTTTTTTAGCTCTGCATTGTTCTTGTAAGTACATGCTGTCCTTTATCAGTGTACTTATAATGACAGGTAGTGTCGGTGTACTAGAGTAGGGGTACCCTAGTATCCCGTGCTGCACGTGCCGATCGATTCTTGACACCTCAGCGGCAGGGTTTGCCTGGTCGCTGCCAAGATCCTCCGTGGCTCCTTTGGAGCCATTCAAGAACAAAGTATTTGACTAAGAAGACAAGGCCCCGGCAAGAGGAGCTTGCCGGGAAGGCCACAAGGCATGCAGAAGACGAGGCCCCGGCAAGAGGAGCTTGCTGGGAAGGCTCGGAGCGCGACAAGCCTCCGGACGCAACAAGGATTCGGCCGCGGCAAGGCGCTTGCTGCGGCAAGCAACCTCTCTCCATCTCCGCTCCAGCTCATCCAGCAACGTGTCGCCATGGGACCATTCCATGCGCGCGTGTCAAGAGGCTGTGCAGCCAGCGGAGAGCAGCGATAAGCGGCGCTGACAAGCTTGCCATCGTGGCGAGCGGTGGCGCACCTGACGGTCTGTTGCACTGTTTGGGCGACACAGACGGGCATTTATTGCTTTTGTCCCTTGCCGTCGAATTAGGTATTTTGCATCAGACATCTTTGCTCGAGTAGGTGTACCAACTCCTATTTTTACATTTGTACCCTCGCCTATGTTGCCACCTGTCGGAGACCCCTTGAGCATATAAAAGGAGGCCCATGCGCAACGTAGAAAGGGTTCGGTTCATTCGACTCATACGAGACCAGATACGCTCATGCTAGGTTTTGTAGCCTACATCGCTCCCTAGCAAGAACACAATACATCAAACAAGCAGCAGTAGGAGTTTTATCTCTCCGGAGAGCTCCGAAGCTGGGTAAACTGCTCGTGTGCCTCGCCTCGATCCGCTCTTCGTGCGATCTCCGCCCCCCTCCGAACCACAAAGGGGCCTGGTCCGCCGGCCCCATAGGTGTTCGTGGGTACAATCAGCCTCCCCGACATCTTTGGCGTGCCAGGTAGGGGGCGTTGAGGCCGTGTGAATCTGATCCGATGTTCACACGAGCAGCGTCCTCAACATCTTCCTCAACATGCCACCGAAGAAGAAGGCTTCGGCGGCAGCAGAGCCGTCCGCGTCGTACCCACCCTCACCGCAGCAAACGGGTGGTGGGGCAGACGCCGGCGGAGGAACGGGCGCCGATGAAGGTGTTCGCGACGTTGCCAAGTCCAAGGACAAGGCCCCGCAAACCTCGGCGTCCGCGCATCCCCCGCGCCCATCTCAGGAGACGCGGGACCAACAACGTCATGGCGTTCACAATGCCATACGTTCGTTGGATCAAGACCCTCAAGACCAGCATGCGCGCCAACATCTTTGGCGCGAGTGAGATACGGTCGCACGGACGGGTGCTGCTCCTTCTAACGTAGTTAGAAGTCCGAGCATATCCCGCTCCTCGCATCGTTCGCCAATGCCACCCACTACTCCAACAGAAGCTCTGGCGAGAGCTCAACTGCTCCTCGACTACCCTCCAACGGCCGACAAGGTCGACGAGTGGAGGGCCACTATCCAGAGCCTCATCGGCTTTGCCAACGGCGACGCTCCACAGCAACCAACGCCGTTATTGCCGCGGCAAGACGACAAGGCACGAGCCGGTGGCGACGAGACTGTCGGAGGTGCAACTACCATGCACTCTCCGCCCCGAAGGCCAAGATCGCCGACTCACCGGATCCACCTCGACAGCGACTCCACCGTGTCGTCGGATCCGCGAGCTCGCCGCGATCAGCGCCAAGTTCTTCATGAACGACAACAAGAGGACGCTCGAACTCGCATCGAGCGCCGGAGAGAAGCGCGATGTCGATCCGGACAAACGCTGGGCCTTCTGTTGACATCGCATGCGGCCGGAGGAGCAGCGACTTAGACGTCTGTGATGAAGGTTGCCCCTGCGTTCACTTTCGTGAGCTGCGGCAAGTCCAAAGGGCCCAGCCGGAAAAAATTTCAAACCAGATGTCTTGGGAGAAGTATGATGGCGGGGCGCATCCATCGAGTTCCTCGGCATCTACACCATCGCGGTGCGAGCTGCGGGGGACGGGACGACAAGATCCTTGCCAACTACTTCCCGCCGTGCTCAAGCCCAACGCCGATCTTGGCTCATGCACTTGCCGGACAGCTCCATATCCTCTTGGCAGATCTATGCCATCGCTTGTTGGCACCTTCACGGTGGCCACAAACCTCATGGCCAAGAGAGTGACCTTCATCTGCCGCCTGAAGGAAGGAGAGTCCCTACGCAAGTTCATTGAGAGATTCACCGTGTGCACTACAACATCCCAGATGTCCACCCTGCCGCCGGTGATCAAGCGTTTCATCGTAACATGCGGAACCGCAGGATGAGGGAGGAGATGGCGATGTGCAAAGTCAAGGACGCCCGATGAGCTATACGCCTTGGCCGACAAGTGTGCGCTACCGAGGAAGGAGGAGACTCCAGAGAGAATGCGAAGCGAGGATCTCGACAATGAGGAGACCGCCCGGCAAAGAAGAGCCGCGGCGAGGCAATGTAAAGAAGAAAGGCAGAGAAGTGTTAGTTGTTGAGCAGTCCGGCAACAGAGGTGGCGACAAGAACGCCAAGGCTGGTGGCTCCGGTAAGGAGGTTGCCGCTGACGCCAATCACCAGTCTGTGGCGGCCGCCGACAAGCAGGACGGCTCCAAAGAAGCGATCTTGCAAGATCCACCGCACCAAGGGCCACGACCTCCAGAGCTGCAAGAAGGTCGAGCAGCTTGTTGAGCAGTAGAAGGCTGAGTACGAGCGGCGCGACAAGGAGAAGGCTCAAGAAGGTGCTGGGGGAGCAAGCAAGAAACATCCCGGCCGGGGAGGGCACCGCGGCAAGGCCAAGCAGCGGCAAGGAGACAGACCTCCCCGCGGCCGCGACAAGGATGAAGATGATGACGACGACGAAGATATGGAAGACGACGACGCCCGATGAGCAGGAGTTTGAAAGCCACGGAAGGTCCTTCACGTTGACGGAGGTGCTTCTCGCATACCTCCCACCGCCAACTCAAGCAATGGATGCGGAGGTCAATGCAGCGGAACCATCCGTGAGTCACGCAAGCCTCTCAAGTGGTCCAAGACGCCTATCGTCTTTTGATATTGAGGACCACCCCGATCGCATAACTGCGGTCGGGTGCTTGCCGATGTTGGTCTCACCAACCATCCGCAACCTCAAGGTCACCAAGATGCTAGTTGACGGCGGGCCGGCTTGAACTCGATCTCCTCCGCGGTGCTCCGTGCTTCAAATCCTGACAATGAAGCTCGAAGAGACCGGCACCTTCCAAGGAATCAATCCGGGAAGGAGCAAGCCGAAGGGAAAGATTACGTTGCCGGTAACATTTGGCAGCGAGCTGAACTTTAGGACTGAGAGGGTCACATTCGACGTTGCCGATTTCCCATTGCCTTACAATGGGATACTTGGCCGTCCAAAGACTCGCCAAGTTCATGGCGGCCTCTCACTACGCCTACAACTTACTCAAGATGCCAGGCCCGATAAGCGTCATCTCTGTCCATGGCGACAAGAAGGATGCCCTTATCTGTGCCGACAAGATCTACCGGGATGCAGCAGCCGCAGCAGATTGCCAAACACTTGCCGCTGAAGCTCCCGGGGGGAAGAAGACAAAGTCCAAGTACGGCAAGAGCTTTGATGCCCACTCCGGCAAGCGCACCTCTTTGGAGTGCTGCGCTACCGTCGACGACGCACCATCGAGCTCCACCGGCAAGTGCAAGAAGAAGATGGTAGCTCCGCCAAAGACCAAGAAGGTGCCCGCCAAGGAGGACGGCACTGGTGGTACTTTCACCATCAATGCCTCTCTCGACCCTAAATAGGAAGGCGCGCTCATTGCTCTCCTGCGGGCGAATGTCGACGTGTTTGCATGGCAACCGTCTGACATCCCCGTGTTCCTGTGAAAGTGATTGAGCACCGCCTGGCCGCTTGTCCTCATGTGCGCCCGTCAAGCAAAAAGTCGAAGCAAGCGGTGGAGCACCAAGAATTCATAGCGAAGAGATCAAGAACCGGAAGCAGCGAGGCCTTGTCGAGGAGTGCTCCATCCTACGTGGTTGGCCAATCCTAGTCGTAGCGCAAAAGCAAATGGGAAATGGAGACTTTGTATTGACTTCACGGATGTTAATAAAGCTTGTCCCAAAGATCCATTTCCCTTACCGCCGCATCGACCAGATTGTTGACTCCACGGTGGATGTGATTTGCTTTCGTTTCTTGATGCATACTCAGGATACCATCAGATCTTCATGGCTGAAGAAGATGAGGAGAAGACCGCATTCATTACACCATGTGGCACATACTGTTTCGTACGGATGCCTTTCAGTTTGAAGAATGCTGGATCAACATTTGCAACGGTAGTCCATGAGGCTTTTGAGCCGCAAATGCACAGAAATGTAGAAGCCTACATGGATGACATAGTGGTCAAAAGCAAGGACAAAGCAACTCTGGTTCAAGATTTGGACGAGACCTTTGCAAATCTGCGCAAGGTCAACCTCAAGCTCAACCCGAGAAGTGCGTGTTTGGAGTCCCTTCCGGCAAGCTTCTCGGGTTCTTCGTGTCTCAGCGAGGATTGAAGCCAATCCCGACAAGATCAAGGCCATTGAGCAGATTGAAGCACCAAAGCGCGTCAAGGATGTACGAAGACTTGCCGGTTGTGTAGCTGCTCTCGGCCAGTTTATTTCTAGGTCTGCTGGCGCATACCGCCGCTTTTCAAGATTTTGAAAAAGGCAGGTCCAATGAAATGGACTCACTGAAGCGGAGGCTGCGCTGCGAGACTTAAAGAGATACTGTCCTCCACTCCAACACTTGTCGCACCTAAACCACGGGGAGAAGTTGCTGCTATATATAAGCGGCAACCAATCAAATAGTTAGTGCTGCGTTAGTAGCGGAGGCGGGAGGCGGATGAAGAGCCGACAACCACGGCAAACACATCCGGCGACAAGCGAGGGCTTCGCCGACAAGCTCCGGGTCCCGACAAGGGCGAATCAGCGCGAGCGCATGAGCAGATCACGAGAAAAGGATGGTGCAGCGCCCAGTTTACTTTGTCGGTTCCCTCCTGCGGGGGCTAGGTCAAGGTACTCTGGTGTGCAGAAATTGCTTCGGCCTCCTCATGGCCTCGAGAAAGCTGCGCCATTACTTCCAAGCACATGAGATCACAGTTGTCACTTGCTTTCCGCTAAAGAGGATCTTGCAGAATCCGAGGAGGCAACAAAGTGTGATTGTCGAGTGGGCACTTTGGGAACTGTCGAGCTTTTGGCCTCAAGTTTGAAAGCACTTCAACTATCCAAAGCGAGGCATTGGCGAAATTCATAGCAGAATGGACGCCAACGCCGGATGAAGAGATTCGAGAGGCGAGCATTCCCGTCAAGGAAGCAAGCAAAGAGTGGCTAATGTACTTTGATGGTGCCTTCTCGCTGCAAAGCGCCCGGTGCAGCGTCTTGCTTATCGCACCCAGGAGAGCACCTCAAGTCGTCGTAGTCCGGATGCACTTTCCCAAGGAGCAAGCAACAAACAATACCGCGAGTATGAAGGTTTGCTTGCCGGTCTCGAGATCGCCGTAGACCTTGGGATCAAGAAGCTTATTGTCGTGGGTGACTCGCGACTTGTCGTCCGCCAAGTGAACAAAGATTATCGAGTCCGTTGATGGAAGCCTACGTCGATGAAGTGAGGAAGCTAGAAGAGCACTTTGACGGCCTGCAAATGGAACATGTTCCAAGAGCTCGAATGACATTCTTGACGACCATCAAAGTGTGCTGCACTTAAGTTGCACAATGGAACCAGGAATTTTCGTGCTCAAGCCGACTCAACCAACCGTAACGCCGTCAACCGGACAGAAGCAAGAAGAGGAAGTTGATCTCTGGTGACTACTTTCCGGCGAGCTTCGAAGCCGTCGTTGCGAAGGTCCCCAAGATCAACTCCAACAGTCTTTGAGGGCGGTCTGCTCCGACAAGCCCGAGGTTTGTTTCGTTGAAGCGACGCTTCCGACAAGTCTTGCTCGGCAAGCTTGCCGGGAGCATCAAGCTCCGGCGAGCCGCGAGTTCTTGCCGTAGAAGCCGACGTTCCGCAGCAGCAGATGTGCCTTTAGTCCTCGTTAGCCGAGCCACAAGCTCCAAAGATGGGCGCAGCCGATTGTCCTTTCCTTGAGACGGAGAACTTCCGAAGAACAAGAAGAAGCGGAAAGAGTAGCCCGGCGATCGAAAGTATGTACCAGTTTGTCGACAAGATACTGCATGTAAGAAGACTCAACGGTGTGAAATTGAAGTGTATTCCTGTGAAGATGGGCCGAAGCTGTTGGCGAGAGATACGGAGGCATATGTGGTCACCACATTGGCGCAAGAGCACTTGCCGACAAAGCTTTCCGGCAAGGTTTCTTCGGCCGACAGCCCTCCAGGATGCAACTGCACAAGTAACCAAGTGTGAAGCGTGCGGTTCCATTCCAAACAGATACACCGGCCGGCTCAAGCTCTCCAGACGATCCCTTTATCACGGCCCTTTTGATGCAGGGGCTCGACATCCTCGGCCCTTTCCCCGAAGTTGCCGGGGCTTTGAGTACTTATGCGTACGCCATCGACAAGTTCACAAAGTGGCCGGAAGTGGAAGCAGTGAGGAAGGTGACAGCACAGTCAGCAGTCAAGTTCTTCAGGTCAATTGTTTGCCGTTTCAGAATCCCTAACAGGATCATCACCGACAACGACACACAATTTATGAGTCGCACCTTCATGCAGTACGTCCAAGATCTTGGCGCCAAGGTCTGCTTTGCTTCCGTTGCTCACCCGAGAAGCAACGGTCAAGCAGAGAGGGCAAATGCTGAAGTGCTGCGCGGGCTCAAGACCAGAACTTTCGACGAAGCTGCACAAGTGCGGAAGAAAGCTGGATCGAGGAGCTGCCGGTGGTTCTTTGGTCGTCAGACGACACCAAATCGAGCCACCGCCGGACACCTTTTGCTCTAGTCTATTGAGCAGAGGCAGTTCTCCCCACGGAACTCAGATACGGATCGCCTCGAGTGCTCGCTTACGATGAGCTTGAGCAAGAGCAGCTGCGACAAGATGACGACCGCTGCTCCTTGAGGAGGATCGCCTTCGAGTCATGCGAGCTGTGCTACCAAAGAAGCTTTGCGTCGCTACCATAGCCGCAAAGTTAGTGCCGAAGTCTCGAGGAAGGTGACCTTGTTCTTGCCGCTGCTCAGTCCGCCAAGAATTCAAACAAGTTGACGCCAAAGTGGGAAGGCCCTTATCGGGTGAAACGAGTCACTAGGCTTTGGCGCTGTCCGCTTTGAGACCGAAGATGGCATCCCGGTGAGCAACTCTGGAACATTGAGCATCTTCTTAAGTTTTACCCATATATGCGCGGTTGTCGGAACCTGTTCCGGCAACCACCTTTTGTACAAGTCTTGCTGTTGCATGTAATCCTTTGTACAAAGCGAAGCGCAGACCCGATGCATCAAGAAACTCATGTGTTGCGCACAACTTGCCAAATTCATGCTTTCATCATTTTATTGCATGCTTTGGCTAACGTTTTATGCAGCAACCACACCCGGTAAGCAAGATCGAGCCGCTGGGCTCCATAACTTTATTTTCTCTTTCTCTTTTCTCAAAGAAAGGAAGGCTCCCTCGCGCACAAGTTAACCAGGGGGGAAGGAGAAGATAATACTATGGACCAGGCATCGCTCGAGGAAGTTTCTCCGTATCGGGAAGCAAAAGACAGAAAAGCTAAGTTGCCAAAGTTTGAGCAATCAATTTTTAAACTTTTAAGTTATCTTCCTCGAACGATAGTACTTTGTATGGAAAACCTGTGCGCAGAGGAACCAACCCGCAGGCTAGTCGCGCCCTTACTTTGTTTCGAGTCCGCTCAACAACTTAAGTGAGCTGCAGCTAGTCGCGACAAGGTTGCTTGTCGGAGGCGGCACCGCCAAGAAGTTGCCGACGTTCCGCACTCGGCCATGCGACAAAGGTGCCCGCACCGACAAGTCCCCCAAATGCGTGGGGCGTAAACGCATTACAAAGGAAGAGATCAAGTAGAGGAAATAACGTTGCATTGATCGCCTAAGATAGAGTATATTACAAAATAACTTGTCGCTGATCTAACAAAGTGTTCTAAACATGATCAGCAGCGACAAGGGAAAGATAAAATTGGTGGCCTAGTCTACGCGGTCGCCATCAATCCGCTTGATCTTGTTCACCTTGTCCATAATGGGTGCGACAAGGGCTTTGAGCTCCTCCACGTTGGCATCTGGCGGCAAGGATCTGAGGGGCGCCCGTTAAGGTTGAGGCCCGGATTACGGAAGGCCACCTTTATCAACACCTTCTCGAGGGCTCTGCACAAATCTGGCGTGATTCCTCGGCCACCGCTTTGGGACCTCTTCCCGGAGTCGCTGGAGACCCGCCACCACGCCTTTGAAGAATAAACTGAGTTTGGCGCTGGGTTGGAGATGCTCGTCGGAGGAGTATGCAAGGTCCGCCATCCCAGCCCCATCAGCTCGTTGTGGATGTCGCCAGCGGTGTCCACAAGACCTTCACCAAAGGCTCCACACTCTCCCTCAAGGCGCCTGGTGGAGACGACATTCGCTAGCAGCTCCTCCTTGGCCTTGATCGTCTCCAACAGGCCCACTTCCCGCTCTCTGGCGCCGCCCAACGTCTGCGTCGAGTGGTCATTTCAGCTCAAGATCCGCTTTGGAATCTTTGGCGGCGTCGAGCTCCTTGCCGTGTCGTGAGGCAGCCTGCAGCTCGCCAAGGGTGTGGCGTCCTTCTCGGCGCTCGTGCTTGAGCGCGGCAAGCTCCTCGCCACTCTTCTTGAGGCTGGCCTCCAACCGTGCCACCTTCGCCTTCAACTCTTCCTTGGCGGCCTCGGCGGCTGCGGCAAGATCCTTCGCTTCATAAGCGCCCCACCAAGTGACTCCTCGCGGCAAGGTCTTCTTCGTGGCTGTCCAGGTTGACCTTCCACTCGCGCCATTTCGCTTTCAAATAGCGGAGAGCTTCTCGGCGGCCAGCTGCTCCTCCTCACCATGGCCTTCTCAAGGATGAAGGCCGTGCGCTCCTCTGCAAGTTGCCCCAGCAACCACCTTTCGTCGCGGAGAGTTTCTTGGTTACGCCCGGAGCTCTTCTGCGCTTCTCCATGTCCGCTCCTGCCCTCGCGACAAGTGCTTCCGGGACTCCAACTTGGCTTGCCGGGCGCGGTAGAGCGACAACAGCTTCTTCAAAGAATGCTCCTCCTCGACTTCACTTGGCCTACTCTTGCTTGGCGTCCACCAGCCACGGCCAATGAGGCGAGTAGCTTGCCGTCGAAGGTCTCTCCTTCGACCGGCGCCTGAGCTTCGGCTCCTGTGGAGTTTGATGAAGACACCCTCGCCGCCTTCAAGTAGGCGCCCGGGCTGGGGCTCCTCGAACTGATATGCAATGTGGCCAGAAGTCATTGTCGGTGCAGCGCTGGCGCTCCCTGCTGACCTCGAGGTGCGTCAGTGTGATCGCCCGACCCTACGCCCGGCTCTGCGTCGGCAACCTCGGTAACCTCCTCACCGACAGGCTCGTCGGCGGCGGCCTCTTCTTCCACAATGACGGCCTCTTCTTCCACGACAGCGGCCTGCGTCGGTGTTGCCGCAACGCTTCCTCCTCGCCGCAGCCTCGACCTCCATCGGCTCAAGGCCGACGAAGAAAGAGCGATTAAGCAAATGTTCAAAAGAGAAACAGAAGAAAACAAGCCCAAGGGAAATTTTTCGTAAGGAAATTACCTGCGACGGGATCATGACCACGGCCTCGACCACTTTGGAGGGTCATCGGCGCTGTCCCTTGCTGGGTAGCCTCCCTTGCCGGAGTGGCCTCCCTTGTCGGAGGGCGCTCCCTTGCCGGAGAATCCTCCCTTGGCGGCGTAGTGGCAGCAGACAGGATTTCGGGGGCGGCTTCCGAGCCCTCCTGATGAGGCTGCTCTGCTCCTACACAAGCAAACAATCAGATATCGACGAAGAAGGAGCACCCCTGCACACCTAATAGTAAGTAAAAAACCGCACACTTACTCTGGGGGCTGTGCTGGGGGCTGCTCTGAGGAAGGGTTGCCGGGTCCGCAAGGGGTCTCGAGCGCGTCCCCTGTTGCCCGCAGGAGAATCGTCCTCAACGACGACCGTCGGGATCTTGGCCCTCTTCGACGCTCTCTGGGCCAGCGTCCTGAAAAGGAAAGAGTCCAGAACGAAGCAAATCAGATTCAAGATGAAGCAACAAAATTGAAGAAATACAAACACAATCTCAAGGGCTTACTCTTCATTTTCCTCCTCGGAGCTGAGCGCGGAGAAGTCAAACTCCGGCTCGCCTCCGGTGCGACGAGGCGGGGGAGTGGGCTCTCTTGGCCGCTTAGGCGGGCGTCAGCGGTGGCACAGGAAGATCCCGCCCGGTTGTCGCAGCGGTGTGAGCGCTCCTCGGCAACATCGCTTACCCTTGATGAGAGCGCGTCGCCAGCGCTTCTTCTTTGTGGGCGATCTGCCGCCCGATTCGTCTCGGCCTTGCGGAGACGCCTCTTCGACGGAGCCGGGGCTCCGTGGCGGCAAGTCGCTGGGTGGTGGAGAAGAAAGCGCCCTCGGCGGGTCCACTCGACCCGACCTCGGGCTCGACAAGCTCGTCCTCGCCGGTGATCTCCTTCGCTCGGCAAGGCTTGCCGCCTTGCGTCTGCCTCTTCCACGGTGTGCCGAAGGCTCCGGCAGCGCGGCCGCTGCCGCCTCCTCCACCACGGTGGCAATACGCGCCATCTCCTCGCGTCGGTGGTGTCGCGAGTGAGCCTTTTTTCGTCCGGAGCGGATCGGCACTTCTTCCAAGTCGTCGAAGAACTGCTGCACGACCTCGTCGGGGCTCCTGCCGGTTGAACGATCCCATGGGAATCGCTGACATCATGGCGCGGATGCGGTCGAAGCGCCGAAGTTGTTGCACAATGGGACGACTCCCTCGGCAACCTAAACCACTCGAGGTGATCGGAGTCGTTCTTGAACAGCTCTAGCAAGATCGCATCCAGCTCCAAGACGGTGAAATTCGAGTTCAGGCCGGGCGCAACCTCATGATGTCTGCCGCGTTTTTGTACTCCCAAGCAGGCCTCCTCCTCTCTTGCAAGGGAGCGTCACGGCGAAGGAAATCTGCGCCAACTGCACCTACGGTTAGTCCGCAAGCCCGAGGCGCAAAATCCGGTCACAGCTATCTTCAACCTAGCATCCTCCGGTGCCAAGTTACTCCAATCTCTGCCGCGCACTATTGGGGTTTGGCGCCTGCAGCGATGAAGGGCTGCGGGTTCTCCTCACGACCCAACACCAATTGGCTCTCCACTCCTCCCACTTGTTGCGGAACTCTCCTTCCAGATAGGCTTCTTTCTTGCCGATCCTAGAGACCCAAAGCTATCCCTCCCGGCAAGTGGCTCTCCTCTCTCGACGCTGGGCACGAAGAAGTGGCGGAAGAGTGCCACATTTGGGTGGATCCCGACAAAGTTTTCGCAAAGGTGTGCGAAAACTGCCATGGTCAAGACGGCGTTGGGGGTGAAATCAAGGAGGCGGAGGCCATACGTGTTCATGATGTCGCAGAAGAACTCGGAAAAGGGCGGGCAAAGCCCGCAATAGAAGAAAAGGGCAAACAAGGGGTACCCAGTTGGGGCCAAATCAGAGGCGGAGGCGGGGAGTACCTTCGTGCGTGGATGCGCACGCGTCTCCGTCGACCAAAAGAGATAGAAGACATCCCGCAGCTCCCTTGCGCCGAGCTGCGGGGGGAAGATGGCCCGCTCCTTGCGCAGCACCGCGAGCCGCTGCACCTCGGCCGATTTGACGCCTTTCTCCTTGTCGGCTTTCGGAGCCATGGCGAGGGCGGCGGAGGAGGCCGACGGCGGTGAGTGCGCTTGTGGCGAAGGCGGGCGCTGCTCTTCGCCTTTGGAGAAGAAGGGGGAGCGGCGGTGGTTTTCTTGACAAGACAACAATGGCGGAGTGGACGGCCTGCCCCTGTTTCCTCCGCTTATAAAGAGGGGGAGGGGGCGGACGTTCCGCTTTTCCTAATAAAGAAACCCCCACGACCACGCCCACGATCTCTCGCACGATGCCACGTTCGGTGCGTGCCGTTAGTGGGGGTCGTGGTGGGTCCGGGGCGAGTTGTGGCGTGATCGAGGCCGCGTGTGACCGTCTGCTGTTTTGGGCCTGCCCGGCAGCGCCGGCACTGCATGTCTGCCCAGGCCCGGGGCTCTGTCGGTGTACTAGAGTAGGGTACCCTAGTATCCCGTACTATGCCGCAGACGATTGCAGCACCCTCGGCGGGGTTTGCCTGGTCGCCAAGATCCTCCGTGGCTCCTTTGGAGCCATTCAAGAACAAAGTATTTGACTAAGAAGACAAGGCCCGGCAAGAGGAGCTTGCCGGGAAGGCCTAAGGCATGCAGAAGACAAGGCCCCGGCAAGAGGAGCTTGCCGGAAGGCTCAGGCGCGACAAGCCTCCGGACGCGACAAGGATTCGGCTGCAAGGCGCTTGTCGCGGCAAGCAACCTCTCTCCATCTCCGCTCCAGCTCATCCAGCAACGTGTCGCCATGGGACCATTCCATGCGCTGCGTGTCAAGAAGTCAGGCAGCCAGCGGAGAGCAGCAGCGATAAGCGGCGCCGACAAGCTTGCCATCGTGGCGGCGGAGGCGCACCTGACGGTCTCTGTTGCGCTGTTTGGGCGACACTGACGGGCATTTATTGCCTTTGTCCCTTGCCGTCAGAGTTAGGTATTTTGCACGATACACTGTTCGAGTAGGTGTACCAACTCCTGTTTTTACATTTGTACCCTCGCCTATGTTGCCACCTGTCGGAGACCCCTTGAGCATATAAAAGGAGGCCCATGCGCAACGTAGAAAGGGTTCGGTTCATTCGACTCATTCGAGACCAGATACGCTCATGCTAGGTTTTGTAGCCTGCATCGCTCCCTAGCAAGAACACAATACATCAAACAAGCAGCAGTAGGAGTTTTATCTCTCCGGAGAGCTCCGGCTGGGTAACTGCTCGTGTGCCTCGCCTCGATCCGCTCTTCGTGCGATCTCCGCCCCCCTCCGAACCACAAAGGGGCCTGGTCCGCCGGCCCCATAGGTGTTCGTGGGTACGATCAGCCTCCCCGACAGGTAGTTGTTCATGTACCATCACTCTGCAGCTTATTTTCCTTTGCCCTCCATTTCCTACACATCAGATCTATATTTACTCTTACCATAAGGTTGGTACTGAAGAAGTTTAGCCGTGCATTGCTCTTGGCTGTACCTTTTACTGTATCGCTGCACTTACATTTATAGGTACTTGGTTATGTAGCACCACTCTTCATCTTATCTTAAATATTCTCCATTTTTCGTATATTATCACATCTATATTTACTCTTAACAAAATGTAGAATAAAGGCAATGCTTTTGAAGAATATTATGTGGTAAACTTCTTGAATTGCCCCCCCCCCCCCATCAGCATGGACAAGGCCTTTATAGAGCTTGTCTTCACCAATAATGTAAGTTTGTCCATCTCAAGCCTTCAAACTTTGTTGTATATATTTGGTTAGGCATGACTGCAATAAATTGTTTATTTTTGGTGTTTGCATCAAATTGCTTGTTTAAAGTTTATTATGTAGTTCATAAACAAAAGTTTGTCCTTTCTTAATTTAAGTTTTCGGTTGTACAACCAAGTTCCTTCTTCATACCATGTAAATTAAACTATACATAGCAAGTGATCTTCTTTTGCACTGCATGTATGCTTCTGTTCTTCATCCGTAATCCAGTGGTGTGGTGAACCTACCCACTACATCACAATGTCATATTCTGCAATGTCTTAACTATGAACAATGTCATATCATTCATTCTACTATTATTTAAACCGTCTCTTTATTTGCAAATCTGAAATGGTATAAATTGACAGCACACTAACCATTGATACTTATGAGTTCTTGATCTGTAATCCAGTGGTGTCGTGAAGTTGCCAACTCCTTCACAATGTCATTTCCTGCCATGTCTTGACCTGAACAATACCATATTGTGTTAATGCAATTTTAAACTGTGTCACTTTATTCGTCAGTAAGAAATGTGATGAATTGTCAAGACCTTGATACTTTTATGTGCAAAACACATCATCTGCTCGCTTGTTTATCTTTCGTGAGTGAGGAAGATATAAGTGTTGAACAAGCGCGATCTCATCATCTTGCTCACCGCTTAATCGCAGCTCCACAAAGAGGCTAACCTTTCTTGAACTCTATTGAAGTCTTTGTCGGTTTTGTATATTATTTTGTCGGCGTGTTTATTTGCTTTGGTGGCGATATTTGATGCCCAAAGGTATGTAATCTCATTCGCTTGTGCTTTATTATCATAGTGCCGAACTTTGATGCCCAAGGATGTAATATGCCGTAATTTCTTTATTGTATAGTCTAGGTTTTTTCTTATTCACGATGCTGTAGTTATTTTATCGTATATATATCCTGTCTTCGCGATGGCTGGCCAAACCATAAAATTACGGTACATAATCGGGCCGTAATGCAATCACGATGTAGGTTGGGCCCAAACTTGTCGAACAGCTCATGGGCGGCAAGAGTCGAAATGAACCCGACCCATGATTGTGCGAATCAAATCATGGGCTTTAATCGCCAAAATTGTCTCGGTCCTTGTTTGGCCCAATCGGATATCGGCCGCGAAAGGTGCCGGATGCAAACCGGCCGTAGTTAGGCCCAACTATATGACGGGCTTTTTAACAGGCGAAATTAATATAGGGCGAAATGTTAAGCGGGCCCTTAACAGGACAAAACTAATATCGGGCGAATTACTAAGTGGGCCTTTAGCAAGTGGGCCCAAAAGCATAGTGTCTAGTTGACGGGCCGAATCTGATATGGGCCATAATTGAGCCCAAAGCCTCTTAAAGGGCCGGACCTGATCTGGGCCGTAATTTGGCCCAGAATGTGGTAGGCTTTTAACGGACCGGATATCATATGGGCCACTATTAGGACTGGAGCGTGGCATGCCATTAATGGACCGGATCAAATATGGGCCGACATTTGGCCCAAAACATGGCAGCCAGTTAATGGGCCGGCCTACTAGGGTCCTCAAAATCTTGTGGGCCTACAGCTCGGCCGACCCATTAATGTCGGTGAAATCTCGTGGGCCTTTAGCTGGGCCGGCCCATTATGATCCGCAAGAATCTTGTGGGCCTTTACCTGGGCCGGCCCATTATGGCACAAAAAAATCTTGTGGGCCTTTACACGATTTGACCCATTATGGCCCGCAAAATCTTGTGGGCCTTTAGCTGGGCCAGCCCATTATGGTCCACAAAATCTCGTGGGCCTTTAGCTAGGCCGCCCATTATGGTCCGCAAAATCTTGTGGGCCTTGGATTAGGCTGGCCCATTTAAACTTGATGGGCGGTCCACGTGTCAACATATCATAGGTGCGTCTCGCCCATTGGATGAGTGACACTGTGCCAACGTGGACCGACCGTGTCTCCTCCACCAATGATGATTTTACACGTGGAAAATCCCCATTGGTCGGGTGATAACGGGTTATCGGATCCAAAACCCGACCCGATAGCTTAACGGCGTTCCGTTATGGTGGATGTCACGTGTCGGTCACCCTTGACGAAAAGCACTTCAGGACGCTGCGTGATTTATCGTCATGGAAGTGGACACTTCCGTGATGATAATTTTGGTAATGTCATGGAACACTTCTCTGACAGACATGTATGACTATCTTGATTCTGTCATAAAATCGTCATGGATGTACATGCATGACAGAAAACGCGACCTACTGTAACAAACACGTATCATCACGGAAGTGTATTTTTTTTGAAGTGTAGGGAAGTTGGAATACAGTAGGTTTAACACCAATATAAATGAAGAATGAGTTCATTACGGTACCTTGAAGTGGTCTTTTGTTTTCTTTCGCTAATGGATCTCACGAGATTTTCTGCTGAGTTTTGTGTTGTGAAGTTTTCAAGTTTTGGGTGAAAGATTTGATGGATTATGGAACAAGGAGTGGCAAGAGCCTAAGCTTGGGGATGCCCATGGCACCCCAAGATAATCTAAGGACACCTAAAAGCCAAAGCTTGGGGATGCCCCGGAAGGCATCCCCTCTTTCGTCTACTTCCATCGATAACTTTACTTGGAGCTATATTTTTATTCACCACATGATATGTGTTTTGCCTGGAGCGTCTTGTATTATTTGAGTCTTTATTTTTTAGTTTACCACATTCATCTTTGCTGTACACACCTTTTGAGAGAGACACACATGATTCGGAAATTATTAGAATACTCTATGTGCTTCACTTATATCTTTTGAGTTATACAGTTTTTGCTCTAGTACTTCACTTATATCTTTTAGAGCACGGTGGTGGATTTGTTTTATAGAAACTATTGATCTCTCATGCTTCACTTAGATTATTTTGAGAGTCTTAAATAGCATGGTAATTTGCTTAAAAATCCTAATATGCTAGGTATTCAAGATTAGTAAAAACTTTCTTATGAGTGTGTTGAATACTAAGAGAAGTTTGATGCTTGATGATTGTTTTGAGACATGGAGGTAGTGATATCAAAGTTGTGCTAGTTGAGTAGTTGTGAATTTGATAAATACTTGTGTTGAAGTTTGCAAGTCCCGTAGCATGCACGTATGGTAAATGTTATGTAACAAATTTGAAACATGAGGTGTTCTTTGATTATCCTCCTTATGAGTGGCGGTCGGGGATGAGCGATGGTCTTTTCCTACCAATCTATCCCCCTAGGAGCATGCGCGTAGTGCTTGGTTTTTGATGACTTGTAGATTTTTGCAATAAGTCTTTATGACTAATGTTGAGTCCAAGGATTATACGCACTCTCACCTTTCCATCTTTGCTAGCCTCTTCGACCGTGCATTGCCCTTTCTCACATTGAGAGTTGGTGCAAACTTCGCCGGTGCATCCAAACCCCGTGATATGATACGCTCTTTCACAGATAAAACTCCTTATATCTTCCTCAAAACAGCCACCATACCTACCTATTATGGCATTTCCATAGCCATTCCGAGATATATTGCCATGCAACTTTCCACCATTCCGTTTATCATGACACGTTCATCATTGTCATATTGCTTTGCATGATCATGTAGTTGACATAGTATTTGTGGCAAAGCCACCGCTCATAATTCTTTCATACATGTCACTCTTGAATCATTGCAGATCCCGGTACATCACGGAGGCATTCATATAGAGTCATACTCTGTTCTAGTATCGAGTTGTAATCATTGAGTTGTAAATAAATAGAAGTGTGATGATCATCATTTTCTAGAGCATTGTCCCGAGTGAGGAAAAAAAAGAGAAAGGCCATAAAAAAAGAGAAGACCCAAAAAAATGAGAAAAAAGAGAGAAGGGAAAATGTTACTATCCTTTTACCACACTTGTGCGTCAAAGTAGCACCATAATATTCATGATAGAGAGTCTCTTGTTTTGTCACTTTCATATACTAGTGGGAATTTTTCATTATAGAACTTGGCTTGTATATTCCAACAATGGGCCTCCTCAAGTGCCCTAGGTCTTCGTGAGCAAGCAAGTTGGATGCACACCCACTTAGTTTCTTTTGTTGAGCTTTCATATATTTATAGCTCTACTGCATCCGTTGCATGGCAATCCCTACTCCTTGCATTGACATCAATCGATGGGCATCTCCATAGCTCATTGTTAGCCTCGTTGATGTGAGACCTTCTCCTTTTTTGTCTTCTCCACATAACCCCCATCATCATATGCTATTCCACCCATAGTGCTATATCCATGGCTCACGCTCAGGTATTGCATGAAGGTTGAAAAAGTTTGAGATTACTAAAGTATGAAACAATTGCTTGGCTTGTCATCGGGGCTGTGCATGATGAGAGCATTCTTGTGTGACGAAAATGGAGCATGACTGTCGGTGTCAAAATCGGCGGATCTCAGGTAGGGGGTCCCGAACTGTGCGTCTAGGCAGATGGTAACAGGAGACAAGGGACACGATGTTTTTACCCAGGTTCAGGCCCTCTCGATGGAGGTAAAACCCTACTCCTGCTTGATTAATATTGATGATATGGGTAGTACAAGAGTAGATCTACCATGAGATCAGAGAGGCTAAACCCTAGAAGCTAGCCTATGGTATGATTGTTGTTCGCCCTACGGACTAAAACCCTCCATTTATATAGACACCGGAGAGGGCTAGGGTTACCTGAGTCGGTTACAATGGGAGGAGATCTACATATCCGTATCGCCAAGCTTGCCTTCCACGCCAAGGAAAGTCCCATCCGGACACGGGACGAAGTCTTCAATCTTGTATCTTCATAGTCCAGGAGTCCGGCCAAAGGTCATAGTCCGTCCATTACACCACGGCCAAGCCTTTATTCGAATCGTTTTTACTGTCCCACCTCAGCGCACTTAGCGAGGCGGTTTCCTTGGCACGTCTTGTTGAAGCAGAGATCATGTCCCCTTATTCAGGGATTCTCATCAATACGGGCGTGGGTAACCCAACCGTGCCATTAATTTATGGCGCTTGGGAGATAAGCGAGTTTTACCAGGCTGGTGGGGGCACATAGTTTCGTCCGCCCATATAAGGGGATAAGGATCCACCTTTTCCATCTACGCCTCCTTCCTCCTTCGCTTATCCATTTTCGCGCACTCGAGCTCCAGCGCCCAAGTCTGCATACCCCGCCTCAACCTTCTCCAGTCATGTCCGGAGTGGGAGGCAAGTGGATGGCCTCCTCCGTCACGGAGGGTCACATCAAAAAGCTGAGGAAGGCCGGATACTTGTCCAATGACATCGCGCACCGGCTCCTCGACAAGGGGCAGCTCGTCCCCACCCCCAGGCCCCATGAGAGGGTGGTGTTCCTCACCCACTTCCTCCGCGGACTAGGTTTTCCACTTCACCCATTTGTTCGGGGGCTCATGTTCTACTACGGCCTAGATTTCCATGATCTGGCCCCGAACTTCATCCTCAACATCTCGGCGTTCATCATCGTGTGCGAGGCCTTCCTCTGCATCCAGCCCCACTTTGGCTTATGGCTGAAGACCTTCAATGTCAAGCCGAAGGTAGTGGGCGGCCATGTAGTCTTGGAGGTGCCATGGTGGGCAAGATGGCCAACGTCCTATGGCTCGAGGGCTCCTTCGTGGAGACCATAAAGGGGTGGCAATCGGGGTGGTTCTACATCACCGAGCCGCGTGACCCTAAATGGGCAGCGGCCCCCGAATTCTGATCTGGTTTCCCTACACGGCTCACCTCCTGGAAAGAGACAGGCCTGTCGTGGGGTAATTCGGAAGCAGACCGGACTCCAAACCTGCGTCCAAAACCTGGTGAACAAGAAGCTCAAGCTCATCAACATAGTCTAGGTCATGCTCATCCGCCGGATCCTCCCGTGCCAACAACGGGCTTTCAGCTTGTGGGAGTTTGATCCAGCACAGCACCAAACCCTGAGCAGGCTCTTCGACACTATGTACGAAGATGCCCGGAAGGTGCTGTTCAAGGCGCCGAGGCTCCCGCATCCGCTACCGAGGATCGCGGATTCAGCCGCGACATCAAGCCAACGCGTAAGCTATTTTTCCCTTTACAGACACTTGTTTTCATAGTTTGACTCTATGCGGGATCTAAACTCCCTTTCCTTTGACATGATTGGCGAGAGGACGTCCGGCAGATTGACCGTCGGCTCCCTTGCCGAAGACCCATCGGATGCCCGCTGACGGGTTGCTAGTTCCGGCACCTTACGTGGTGCCGGAGAAGAAGGCCAAGAAGAAGGCCACGGGAATTCGAAGGAGTTCCCGGCGCCAGGTGGTGTCGGACTCATCGTCCGATGACTCTGAGGCGGACTCCTCCCGCGAAAACGAGGAGCAGGAAGAAGAGGCCTCTCCCCCTCCAGCGGGGGGAGGAACGAAAAGGAAGGCCGCCCCACAGGGGCGGAGGGTCCAAAAGGGAAGAACCCTTCCTCCGGACTACTCCACCAACACCGACGACGGCGAAGAGGTGGCCATCCAGGCCAAGCCCCGGCAAAATCGTAAGTATCCGTATACCAGAATAACTCACGGCGTTCCTCTGTTGCACAGTATCTTCTGACGCCGAATATAATCATGCAGTCCGCCCAAGGCCGGGCTCGAAGCTTCAACGAGTGGCTCCCTGGGTTCGTCGGATGTGAATAGCACTTCACTTCCGGCCGCCTCCTCTCGCTACCGCAGATGATGCCGAGGTGGAGTCCCAAAGGGGCCAAGCCAGGAGGAGATGGTCCTGGGCGCCGCAAGGCAACCTCCGGACTCCAGCGCAAAGGGATAAAACCCCAAAGGGCTCTAAGTCCGGCCCGGGCCGACTCCGCACCGAACCTTTCGGTGGTTCCAGATCCGGCAGCGGCCCCCACGTAAGAAGGGCAAGTTTACGACGCCGGTGACCTCCGGCCCAACCAGAGGCACCGGATAATTTGTGGAGGTGCTTAACGGTGCCTCCATCGACGAGGAGCACCGCACTATTATGAGTGTGGTGATCCGTAAGTTCGATCCGCCAAGAGCGGGCCGACTGAAGCCTGTGCCAGCCTTCTAACAGGCTTTGAGGTATGTATTTAAGATATGTAAAAATATTACCGCATAGACAGTAGCCCCTGATGCTCAGTTTGGTGTTCGGAAAGAAAAGCCAAACTAAGGATCAAAAAGATATACGCAGGAGTCTAACGTAAGTATGTAAATATGGGAATGCAGGCTGCGCTGCTGACCTCTGCCGCACTGATTGCGAAGGTCGATGCATTGAAGCAGAGCCTCGAGCGGTCCGAGAACGAGCTCGACCTTGCCAAGAAGTAGCTCGAAGACAAGGAAGGTAAGTAATACCTTATTTAAGTACATAAAAAGATGTGGTTGCAAAAAATGACAGGACCAGCGTGAGTATTGCATGGGCCACAACCGAGGTGACGACCCTGAAGGAAGCGCTGTCCAAGGCCGAAAACAATGCGGCCGTGGAGCGCACCGAGCGAGAGAAGCAGGAGGCGCGGGTGGTGGAGGTGCAGCAAGAGCTCTAGGCTCTCGTGGAAAAACACGAGAGGTTGGAGCTTGACTCAAAGACTCGAGAGTCCGAGCTCGCCTCGGCCCTTGAGAGCGCCAAATCTGCTAAGGCCGAAGCCCAAAAAGCCCTCCAGGAAATTGAGGCGATGAAGAAGATAGCGGCGGGTAAGGCATTCTTTATGCAAAGCAAGCACGTGAAAGTGAATTACTTGTTACTTACCCGAGTCGAGGCGATGAAGAAGATAGCGGCGGGTAAGGCATTCTTTATGCAAATCATTCGCAGATCTTCCCTGCAGTGTGTCCGAAGCTGCCGCATTCTACCGAGCCAAGGAGGGGAGCTCGACGGAGAAGGTGTTCTGGTCTCAGTATGCTGAGGCCGGACACCCGGTGCCCTTGAGCGACCAGCTGAGGCAGCTGGTCGAGCTCCATAAAGTGACCGAACATGCCATGAAGGGTCTCGTAGTCCGGCTGTGGCCTGGGGAAGCCATGTCTGGGAGCTACTTCGGGCTGGTGAGGCGGCTGGTGGACGCCTGTCCATGGATTGAAGTCATCAAGCGTTCCGTATGCATCGAAGGTGCTCAGAGGCCCTTGCCGTGCTAAAGTGCACTGGGCAAGATGGACGCCGAGAAGCTTGTGCGGACGGACCACCTGGGCAAGGAGCATCGCAGCCCGAGATGTATTATGAGGGCGGCTCAAGGGTGCCCGCCTTATAGCGGATGAGTGCTCCAAAGATGTAATTTTTAGTAAACTCGCATTTGTGATCCTCAGACGCTGAAAACTTGTTCATATGCGCTAAGCAACGCTTTTGAATTTAAAATATTACCTTCAGGCGGCCGTTTATTAAAATTGAGAGATGGCGAGTCGTCGCTTCTGCCCCCATGCCATGAAAGTCTTTGGGGTGTTCGGGATAAACTTGAGCACTCTTTTTCCCATTATTGGGTCCTTCGAGGGAGGCGCTCAACACAACGAACAAGGCAATCGGACTATAATGCTTGAACACTCTCACTTAGCCATAGAATTCTATAATTTTAAATTTCGGCGAAGCCCCTAGTATTTCGAAGACCAAGTTCGGGGCGCTATACACGCCTATGCCGGACAAAGCCGATTCCTCGCTCTAAGCGGCATAAGTCTTTAGGGACTCGAAAACCTCTCGAACAGCGACCAGCTCTCGCCCTATCATGACGGTCAGTTTTAGCTTTCTCCACTGAGGTGCTTAGCCCAACTCAACCGGGGCACAATCGCAGTGGTTCTCCCAGTGCTATCTTAGCCGATATAACGAAACGTAAGGTACCAAAACATGGGAGCCGGGCAAACCCAACTATTGACCCAAGACATGATTCGGAGCCGATGCATATAATGCTATAAGTTCAGGGTGCCGCACTCATGAGAGTGTTCGGACTTCTCACACCATATTCTGGGGTACGTAAGCCCCTGGTGTATTGGCTGTACCAAAGTGCGCGGTTGCATAATGTCATAACTGAACATATTTTTTTTTAAAAAGGAATGCAATAATAGACAAAAGCTATGTATTGTTTATTCGAAAAGTCTGCGGTAAAAGCAGAACGATACAAATAGTGCGATAAGCAAGATATGGGACTATTTGACATGTCCCCCTCCAGGGGCGAGCTACGGGATGATATGTGAAACAAGTATACTGCTTGCTATATAGAGACCACTGGACACTTGACATAGCTTTACGCCTCCCCTGTTGCTTCGTGTGTTCGGCGATTGTACTGCCGGACCGGCCTTCCGGGAAGTGGAGTCCTGAAAGTAAGAAAAAAAGAATGACAAAATCGGGAGCCCCTGGTGCGGTTGAGCCGCATTTTGGGCATGCCGTGGTCGTGCCCCTCCCCCTATGCCCATTGTATTTCCAGAGCGTAGTAATGTACGCGTAGTACTGGTTTCGCAATTTCGCAAGGGCTGGGGTTGGGGACGCATTGCTACGCGTGCTCGGAACGTGCCAGGCGGTCTTATTACAGGTTACTCTGGGCGCGCTTGACGGTGTCCGGACTTTTAATGGCCGGACTGGAGAATTGCCTTGAGAGGCTGCTTTGTACTTCCGTCGAGAGGGCCGCCGTATGCTCCTTCGTTTGGAGAGAGCGTTCGGTGTTTCCATTGACCGTAATGACTCCTCGAGGGCCTGGCATCTTGAGCTTGAGGTATGCGTAGTGCGGCACCGCATTGAACTTGCAAATGCGGTTCGTCCGAGCAAAGGCGTGATAGCCACTGCGGAACGGGACTATGTCGAAGATTAACTCCTCGCTTGAAATTATCCGGGGATCCGAAGACCACCTCAAGTGTAATCGAGCCTGCATAGCTTGGCCTCTACACCTGGTATGACGCCTTTAAAGGTCGTCTTTGTGGGTTTAATCCTTTGAGGGATCTATGCCCATTTTTTGCAATCAGATTCGATAAAGCAGGTTCGGGCCGCCCGTCCATAAGGACTCTAGTGAGGTGAAATCCGTGAATGATTGGGTCTAGAACCAATGCGGCGAATCCGCCATGGCGGATGCTAGTGGGGTGGTCCCTTCGATCAAAAGTGATCGGGCAGGAGGACCATGGGTTGAACTTTGGGGCAACTGGCTCCAACGCATATACGTCCCCGAGTGCATGCTTCCACTCCCTTTTGGGTATGTGGGTTGCGTATATCATGTTCACCATTCGCACTTGTGGGGGGAAGCCCTTCTGTCCCTTATTGTTCGGCGGCCGGGGCTCCTCCTCGTCATTGCTATGCAGCCCCTTGTCATTGTTTTCAGCGTTTAACTTGCCTGCCTGCTTGAACACCCAACAATCCCTGTTGGTGTGGTTGGCTGGTTTTTCGGGGGTGCCGTGTATCTGGCACGAGCGATCGAGTATTCGGTCCAAATTGGACGGGCCCGGAGTATTTATTTTGAATGGCTTTTTCTTCTGACCGGGTTTAGAGCCCCTGAATCCGGCATTAACTGCCGTATCCTCAGCGTTGTCGCCGTTAATGCGGTGCTTTTGCTTGTTGCGACGCGACCTGCCAATGCTGTCCTTGGTATCCGAATTACCAGGGCTCTTGGTCATGTTATTACTATGAGCTAGCCAACTGTCTTCTCCCGCGCAAAAGCGGGTCATGAGTGTTGTGAGGGCTGCCTTGGATTTCAGCTTTTCCTGTCCTAGGTGCCGGGCAAGCCACTCGTCACGGATGTTATGCTTGAAGGCTGCAAGGGCCTCTATGTCGGACGGTGACTATTTGATTTTTCTTGGTTACGAACCGTGTCCGTAATTGTCCGCCGATTCCTCCGGCTGCTGAATTATGTGGCTTAGGTCATTGGCGTCTGGTGGTCGCACATAGGTGCCACAGAAGTTGTCAAGGAATGCGGCTTCCGTGTCCTCCCAACAACCAATTGATTCTGGCGGCAAGCTGTTAAGCCAATGCCGAGCTGGTCCTTTAAGCTTGAGTGGGAGGTATTTGATGGCGTGTAGATCATCGCCGCGGGCCATCTGGATATGAAGGAGATAATCCTCGATCCATACCGCCAGATCTGTTGTGCCATCGTATGATTCGATGTTTACGGGTTTGAAACCCTCAGGGATTTGATGATCCATTACTTCATCTGTGGGGCATAGTGGGTGTGCGGCGCCTCTGTATTGGGCTATATCACGACGTAGCTCAAATGAGCTTTGTCTCATCAGTGTTCGCCGGCGGATTTGCCATATCCGGCATGACGGTTATCGCCACGCGGTCGTGGGGCGCCACGCGATCCGTAGATCGACCTTGTTTGCCTTGCCTTGTCCTCCAATATATCTCGCAGTGCGGCGCGTTTCCCGTGCCTTGGTATTTTTGGAGCGACGCGGGTTTCGTCGCATCATGCGCTGGTGATGTAGGTCTAGGTGCTTCCTCCTCTAATCGGGTAGCAGCCTGCGTTTTGGGTAGCTCTTGGAGGCGTTCGAGTTTGTACTCTTGGTACGCAAGGACTTCAGTCCATCTGTCGGCTAGCAAGTCTTGGTCAGCTCTGAGCTGTTGCTGTTTTTTCTTGAGGCTGCTCGCCGTGGCCATAAGCCTGTGTTTGAAACGCTCTTGTTCAACAGGATCCTCAGGCACGACAAATTCGTCGTCGTCGAGGCTTGCCTCGTCTTTGGAGGGAGGCATGTAATTATCGTCCTCTACCTCTCTGTCCGCCGCTCTCTCATGAGGGCTGGTTTCTCCATCCTCCTGCGCTGAATCCTGCTGGAGGGGATTGTCTTCAACCGTCCCGGTGTTATTATCTCCCGTGCTGGAATCGCCATTTTTGCTGTGGCGGGATTTAGAGCGGCGCCGCTGACGCCGGCGCTTAGGATGTTTCTTGGAGGGGTCATCCTCCGTTGTTCCATCGCTGTTCCCTTCTTTTTGGGTGTCCACCATGTATGTGTCATACGACGAGGTGGCCTTCCAAAGCGTCGTAGGCGCTGGTTCTTGGTCGCTCTCGCATCAGCGTCCATACCGTCGATGTGTTGAGTCGAAGTCGAGCATGTCGGTTAAATCATCGGCGGTGGCTATGAAGTGGGTGGTGGGTGGGCTTTGAATTTCTTCGTCGTCGCATCCCAACCTTGCGACCATAGTCCGCCAGGCTCTCCGATAAAGAGAGATTTTAGTGAATTGAGAATGTCGCCGAAAGGCGAAGTCTTGAAAAGATGTCCGATGGTGAACTCCATGATCGGTGCCCAATCGGATTCGATTGGCAGGGGCGCGGAAGGTTCGGAGTCCGGAGAGGAGTCCGGCACCTTTGAGTCACGAGCTTCGCAAAGGACAGGTATGGTGTTCGGCTCAATTGCCGTAGAGATTGCAGTCCCCGAGGCGGTGTCCAGCCACCCGTCCTCGATTGGCGCAGTCGGCTCCGAGCTAAGGGTCGGAGCGGACACTGGTGCAGCCTCCAGGGCACTGTTCGGCGGCAGAGCTAGATCATGCCCATCGTGACAGTGCGGCGTGCTTGGCTGTGGCTCGAACCCGTCGAAGATCAAGTCTCCGTGAACGTCGGCCGTGTAGTTCAAACTTCCAAATCTGACCTGATGGCCAGGGGCGTAGCTTTCGATCTGCTCCAGATGGCTGCGAATTGGCCCGCAGCAAAGCCGCGAATCTGAAGATCTGTCCGGGAGAAAAGTCTGCCTGGACCGCATCGTTGTTGACGATCGGAGGAGCCATCGGGCCTAAAGATGACGACATACGCAGGAACTCTCAATGAGAGCATCAATGTCGGTGTCAAAACCGCGGATCTCGGGTAGGGGTCCCGAATCTGCGTCTAGGCGGATGGTAACAGGAGACAAGGGACACAATGTTTTTACCCAGGTTCGGGCCCTCTCGATGGAGGTAAAACCCTACTCCTGCTTGATTAATATTGATGATATGGGTAGTACAAGAGTAGATCTACCACGAGATCAGAGAGGCTAAACCCTAGAAGCTAGCCTATGGTATGATTGTTGTTCGTCCTATGGACTAAAATCCTCTGGTTTATATAGACACCGGAGAGGGCTAGGGTTACACAGAGTCGGTTACCATGGGAGGAGATCTACATATCCGTATCGCCAAGCTTGCCTTCCACGCCAAGGAAAGTCCCATCCGGACACGGGACGAAGTCTTCAATCTTGTATCTTCATAGTCCAGGAGTCCGGCCAAAGGTCATAGTCCGGCCATCCGGACACCCCCTAATCCATGACTCCCTCAATGACTAAACTATATGATTTCGTAGGGATGAACTTTCTTTGGCCATGTTATTTTGAGAGGACATAATTGCTTAGTTGGTATGCTTGAAGCATTATTATTTTTATGTCAATATTGAACTATTATCTTGAATCTTTCAGATCTGAATATTCATACCACAATTAAGAAGAATTATATTCAAATTATGCCAAGTAGCATTCCACATCAACAATTCTGTTTTTATCATTTACCTACTCGAGAACGAGCAGGAATTAAGCTTGGGGATGCTTGATACGTCTCCAACGTATCTATATTTTTTATTGCTCCATGCTATATTATCTTCTGTTTTGGACATTATTGGGCTTTATTTACACTTTTATATTATTTTTGGGACTAACCTATTAACCGGAGGCCCAGCCTAGAATTGCTGTTTTTTGCCTATTTCAGAGTTTCGCAGAAAAAGAATATCAAACGGAATGAAACCTTCGGGAACGTGATTTTCGGAACGAACATGATCCAGAGGACTTGGACCCTACGTCAAGAAAGCTACCAGGAAGCCACGAGGTAGGCGCGCCTACCCCCCCCCTGGGCGCGCCCTCCACCCTCGTGGACCCCACGTTGCTCCACCGACGTACTCCTTCCTCCTATATATACCTACGTACCCCCAAACTACCAGATACGGAGCAAAAAACCTAATTCCACCGCCGCAACCTTCTGTACCCGTGAGATCCCATCTTGGGGCCTATTCCGGAGCTCCGCCAGAGGGGGCATCACGGAGGGCTTCTACATCAACACCATAGCCTCTCCGATGAAGTGTTAGTAGTTTACCTCAGACCTTCGGGTCCATAGGTATTAGCTAGATGGCTTCCTCTCTCTTTTTGGATCTCAATACAATGTTCTCCCCTCTCTCATGGAGATCTATTCGATGTGATCTTCTTTTGCCGTGTGTTTGTTGAGATCGATGAATTGTGGGTTTATGATCAAGTTTATCTATGAAGAATATTTGAATCTTCTGAATTCTTTTATGTATGATTGGTTATCTTTGCAAGTCTCTTCAAATTATCAGTTTGGTTTGGCCTACTAGATTGATCTTTCTTGCAATGGGAGAAGTGCTTAGCTTTGGGTTCAATCTTGCGGTGTCCTTTCCCGATGTGATGAGGGGCAGCAAGGCACGTATTGTATTGTTGCCATCGAGGATAACAAGATGGGGTTTATATCATATTGCATGAATTTATCCCTCTACATCATGTCATCTTACTTAAAGCATTACTATGTTCTTATGAACTTAATACTCTAGATGCATGCTGGATAGCGGTCGATGTATGGAGTAATAGTAGTAGATGGAGGCAGGAGTCAGTCTACTTGTCTCAGACGTGATGCCTATATACATGATCATACCTAGATATTCTCATAACTATGCTCAATTCTGTCAATTGCTCAACAGTAAGTAATTTGTTCACCCACCGTAAATACTTATGCTCTTGAGAGAAGCCACTAGTGAAACCTATGGCCCCCGGGTCTATTTTCCATCATATTAATCTCTCGACAACAAGCTATTTCTGGCGCAGTTTTTGTTTTACTTTCTTTACTTTGCATCTTTATCATAAAAATACCAAAAATATTATCTTATCATATCTATCAAATCTCACTCTCGTAAGTGACCGTGTAGGGATTGACAACCCCTTATCGCGTTGGTTGCGAGGATTTATTTGTTTCTGTAGGTGTGAGGGACTCGTGCGTGGCCTCCTACTAGATTGGTACCTTGGTTCTCAAAAATTGAGGGAAATACTTATGCTACTTTGCTGCATCACCCTTTCCTCTTCAAGGGAAAACCAACGCAGTGCTCAAGAGGTAGCAATTACCTCCATAGAGAGGGCCCGAACCTGGGTAAACATTGTGTCCCCTGTCTCCTGTTACCATCGGCCTTAGACGCATTGTTCAGGACCCCCTACCCGAGATTCGCCGGTTTTGACACCGACATTGGTGCTTTCATTGAGAGTTCCACTGTGCCGTCCCCAAAAGGTTTGATGGCTCCTTCAATTGTCAACAACGATGCTATCCAAGGGGAAATCTTCCCCCCGTACAAATCTTCGTATTCGGCAGCTTCGCACTGCGGGCCAACTCGCTTGGTCATCTGGAGTAGATCGACAGCTACGCCCTTGGCCATCAGGTCAGATTCAGGAGCTTGAATTACGTCACGGATATCCATGGAGACTTGATCTTCGACGGATTCGAGACCACGGCAGCCACTCCCTGTCATTGCGATGAACATGACTTAAATCTGTCATCGGACCATAACCAGGAAATTGCACCTGTAACTGCTCTAGCCTTAGACCCGGAGCAGATCGCGCCATCCGAGGACGGGAAGCTCAACCCCACCACGGAAGCCGCAGACTCCGCAGCGTGGGAGCCGCACACAGACCTAACCTCGCATGATATCTGTGTCACCGGAACCTCGGACTCGTTTCCGTCTATAAGTTCCAAACCACGTGCGCCCACGTACGTCGAGCTTGATCAGTCACCGATCGTCGAATTCAGCACCGCGGACATCTTCCGGCACTCGCCTTTGGGCGACGTGCTAAACTCATTAAAAAACCTATCCTTAGTAGGGGACTCACAGCCAAATTATATCCAGTTCGAACTTGAGGCTGATGACGGGGAACTTCGGTACCCACCCGCCACCCACTTAATAGCCACTGTCAAGGACTTAACCGACATGCTCGATTACGGCTCCGAAGACATTGACGGTATGGACGACGATGCCGATGAGGAGCAGGGCCAAAACCCGCCGTTTACCAGACGCTGGACGGCCACCTCTTCGTACAATGTGTACATGGTGGATACACCTAAAAAACCTAAGGACGGTGACAAAGAGGATCCAGTCGAGGATAAACCTCCTGAGACACAACCTATGTGCTGGCGTCAGTGGCGCCGCTCTAAGTCACGTCATGCAAAAAACATCAATACCGGCACGGGAGAAAACAATACTCCGAACGATGCCGAAGATAATGCAGATCTTGTTGAGGCGACTTCCGAACAGGATGAACGGGAAGACGGGCACGTTAGCCCCGATGAACAGGCCATACATGAAGACTCGGAGGACAGTAATTATCTTCCGCTCTCTGAGGATGAGGAGAGCCTCGACAACATGGATTTCATCGTGCATGGGGAACCTCTCAAGCAGGAGCACTTTAAGCGTCGGCTAATAGCCACTGCAAGGAGCTTGAAAAAGAAGCAGCAACAGCTTCAAGCTGACCAAGACCTGCTCAACGATAGATGGACAGATATCTTGGCAGCCGAAGAATACAGCCTCAAGTGCCTAGCCAAGAGTTACCCGAAGCGCAAATTGCTACCTCAGTTCGATGAGGAGGTGCCGGAGCCTGTACCACGCGGTCGGGACAACGCGGCTGACCGACCACCACGTGGTCGGGATAAAGTGGCAGCTCAAGCCAAACAACAGCCCGCCCCACCTCAGTGTAAAAACAGAGATAAAACAGCTCGGGGTTATACATATGACCTTCGGCAGGACCTGGATAGTAGAGCAGAACATACCAGATCGATCTATGGATCGCGAGGACGTGCCTCGACACGCGACGACGACTACCTATTTGGACGTGACAAGCCTAGTCACACCAGGGCCTAAAACCGCAGACGGACTCCATTGGAGCTATGCCGCGATGTGGCCCAATATAGAGGCGCCACACACGCACTTTGCTTCACTTATGAAGTAATGGACCATGACTACCCAGAAGGGTTTAAACCCGTGAACATCGAATCATATGATGGGACAACGAACCCCGCGGTATGGATTGAGGATTTCCTTCTCCACATCCATATGGCCCGGGGTGATGATCTCCGTGCCATCAAATACCTCCCGCTAAAACTCAAAGGACCAGCTCGGTATTGGTTAAACAGTCTGTCTGAAAACTCTATTGGCAGCTGGGAGGATTTGGAAGACGCCTTCCGCGACAACTTCCAAGGTACATATGTCCGGCCACCAGATGCCGATGACTTAAGTCACATCGTCCAGCAGCCCGGAGAGTCTGCCATGAAGCTCTGCACTAGGTTCATAGTTAAAAAGAACCAAATCGTAGATTGTCCGAACGCGGAAGCCCTAGCGGCCTTCAAAACAGCGTCCGGGATGAGTGGCTCGCCCGCCACCTCGGTCAGGAAAAACCAAAATCCATGTCAGCCCTTACCACTGTGATGACCCGCTTTTGCACGGAGAAGACAACTGGCTCGCTCGTAGAAGCAACAGCGCCAGCGATCCAGGCACTTCCGAGGCTCGAGACGGCAATGGGAATCCACGACGCAATAAACACAAAAGTCACAATAATAACGAGGGAACGCACGACACATCGGTCAACGCCGGATTCAACAGCCCCAAACCCATTGTAGCGACCCGACCCGAATGGATCAAGTCTCTGTGCTTTCGTGTCATCCCTGGATCGGTATGCTGACACATACAGTACTCGAAGGATTTATAACAGAGGTAAATCACATGTATAAAGTAATGTAGATACTATTACCTCAATCCAAATATATAGCGGAAGCAACAAGGTTGTGGATTCCCATCAACACCAACGGCAAAGTTGAGTATAGGAAATCGTAACCCTAACGTATCACTTACTCGTAAATGCGTAAAGTCTGCAACATGAAAAGTTGCAGCCCGAAAACGGGTCAGCACATGGAATATGCTGGCAATGTAACACATAGAGAGTAATGAAGGAATAAGCCTATACTACGTGCATATATGGCTGGTGGAAAAGCTCTATGGTTACAGTTTTGCGTAAAGCCAATTTTTCCCTACTACAAAGGAATAAATTTATTTAACTATCATGGTGGTTGTTGAACATTGAGAATGGTTGACAAAGATCCTCAATCCCAATTAAAAGTACTCATTAAACCCAAACAAATTACATTAAGTAACGTGATGAGATCAATAGGATAATCCAAGAACTAGATACTCAAGATGTCCATAACCGGGGACACGGCTAATCATGATTAGTTTATACACTCTGCAGAGGTTTGTGCACTTTTCCCCACAAGACTCGATCGCCTCCGTTGGATTTCTCGCACTACATGATGTTTGAGAAACGGATGACCGAGACATAGTCTTTCGGAAGCGCTAGCACCTTACGATGGGTGGACCGTACACCTACATCCCCTACATCCGCTAGTCCACCACTATAAGAGTTCGCACGACTTAGTCAACTATGCCAGAGCCCATAATGGCTTGTGGCTGCACACGTAAGTTACTAGTATGAATAATCTTATGATCCCTTTGAGCACGGGTGGCGGTCCAAGAAATACAGGCAAGTCCTGATAGAAACCATGTGCCTCAATCCACCCAGATGTGTGTTTAAGTTGCCACCTTAGATAAACCATTAAATTAACAATCTCACATCTGTCATGGATATCACTCACCCAATCCACGTCTACTAGCATAGCATGGCATAAAAAGCAAACGTAGAAGTAACTCCCAAAGGTTTGGTAATAAAACAGGTAATAGGTACTACCTCATCTAGTTCCCATCCCACAATTTAATTAGATCCTAATCATGCAAGTGTTTGAGGAATAGATCTAATGCATAAAACTGGGTAGTAGAGAAAGTATGATCAAGTGTTACTTGCCTGCAAAGTTGATGAAGATGATTCGCACTCAAAACTCTTGATAGATCTACTCGTCACACTCCGGTCAATCTATCGTAATCAAGCAATAGTAACCACACATAAGCAATCACTCAAAAGATCGGAAAGAACGAAGAAACAATTCTGGAAACGTCAAAACCAAGCAAATAGCTCTTGCAGCATAAAACAATTTCTAACAGTACCAAAATTATGTGGATTTGGCCTTATCAGAAAGTTTAAGTCAAGAGCTTCGATTTGCAAAAAGAATCAACTAAATCGGAGTTACGAAACTCAAGTTATGATCAAACGAAGTTTGAATACAAATCTGTTTGAATTCAAATTTGAAAACTTTCAAAAACATGTTTAAGTTGGATTACTGGATAGAGGGTATCATAACGAAGACGTGGGCGTTGGTTTCGTTGAATTTGGATAAACGAGTAAAAAGTTATGGGCGTTTGAAAACCAGGGGCTAATATGTAAATAGTATATCTACAAAGAAGTCCCTGACTAAAAAAATTAATGTAAAAAGAAAAGAACTAAATAACGAGCGTTCACGCCGAACGCTTAACTAATCGAAACCCGTTCGTGCAAACCCTAACTAATGAACACTCACCGAATAAGAAAAACGTTTAGAAAACAAAAGGATCTTGATCCTTAGATCCAGACGGACGGACGGGAGGCGGCGGTTACCACAAGCGGCAAGGCGAACTCCGGTGACGCTGGAGGGCGGCGCTGCTCGGCTCGGCCGGGGTGGTGGCTCCGGCGTCGAGGAAGGCGCGGTGGTCCGGAGTGGCGGCCGAGGGGAGTCCGGGGTGGTGGCGTCATGAGGCGGCGGTGGGGCGAGGCGCACGGCGGCGGATCTCGCCAAGGGCGGCAAGTGGTTCATGGCGCGGGCGGCGGCGAGGAGAGAGAAGAGAGAGGGGGAAACGGGGCCGGGGCTCCGGCTTAAATAGGTGGGGAGGCGAGGAGGTGGTGTGCGGGAGGGGGGCAAGGGAGGTGGCGGTGGCGGGAGGCGCTGGACTCGGGAGGAGTCCTGTCGGGACGACGGGCAAGGCGGCGCGAGCTGGGCGGCGGTTGGCCGGGAGCCGGGCCGCCCAGCCGAGGATTTTTTATTTTTTTAAAACAGAGACAAAATAATAATAAAACCAAAGAAATAAAATTTTTATATAGGCATATAATATATCAAAATTTTCAGAAAAAGATTTTTCTACAACATGGACATTTCTATAGCATTAAATAAAATTCACACAAATTCAAATAAAGCAAAGAGTGCTTCGGTCCAATAAAATCCAACAAAAATCATTTTAAAATACCAAAATGAATTCAAATTAATTTCTCTCCAATTTTCTGATGTAGGGAATCATGTTACCCTATTTTCCATATATTTTATTTTTGGAGAAAAATAATTTGAATAAAACTTAAATAACTCCAAATTGAAAATAAATTCAAAAGAACTTTGAATTTAATTCTTTGAAACTCCCAACTCATATTTCATATAATTTGAAGAAGTCATTTTATCTTCGCTTGTGAAAATCATTGAGTTGCATAAAGTTTCTGAATTGGAAATATTCTCAAATGAAATTCAAATATTTTCAACACCCTTGTCATTTAAATAAATGGAAGAAGTCATGTCATCTTCTCTCCAGGTTTTGTGATGAAAATAATTTGAATTCTCAAGATCATAAAAGCAAAATGAAAGTTTGGGAAAGTCCTTTTATTCCCTCTCATTTAACTTTCAAAAGTTCGAATTCACTCACTTTCAGTCAATCAATCAAACAATCAACCAAAACTATCTATTTGTTTATAACATTCCAAAATTTAGAATTTTGGGATGTTACACCCATCAACGGAGAAGGCCATTTACGGCAAATAGAGACGGACCATCCAATTTAGATAAGATATTGGATAGGCCCTGCCAGATTCATGGCCACCCCAATAAACCAGCTAATCACACCAACAGAAGCTGTTGGGTCTTCAAACAGGACGGCAAGTTAAATGCCGAACACAAGGGGAAGAGACCGCCCGGCGACAGCGACGACAAAGAGACTCACCAACCAAACACCGGGGGTCAGAAGCAGTTTCCCCCCGAAGTAAAAATGGTGAACATGGTATACGCGACACACACCCCTACAGGGGAGCACACGGAATGCCCCCTCCGTACAGAAGATCATACTACGGCTACCTCAGCCGAAGTACATAGCGGCCCTATCAAACCGCATACCTCGTCGGCCATTAAGCCGCCGGTCTCCATTCAGCAGGACCGATCAATGTCCAAACTGGACTAGCAGTTCGGCTTCTGCCGTTCGCCTAATATACGTACGAAGTTTGTACCGTGCATACATAATTATGCACTTAAAATACCCTGGGCATCGGCGGAAGCACAATACGAACGGGCCTACAAGTACCCTCATCACCCCCTCCTCTTTTTCTAACTACTCTTTCTTCTTTTTTTATTATCCTTTCCACAGGTGGCTCAAAAGTTGGTCATCTCACGGACTCCATCGGAGTTCGGGTTCATACACTCACCCAAGGGCTATTCCTGTCAAGGAGTCCCTTTATCGAGGAAAGGCGGCGCAGACGTGCGACAGGAGGTCCAAAATAACTTTTTGTAGACCGCACTCTCTATTTCAAGCCTGCAAAGTGCCTTTTTCCTCAGCCTTCGACCCCTGGCATGTCAAATAGCCGGGGTTGTGGCGTTGTTGTCCATAAAATAATGATTGGCATATCACTCAGGTCCCAGTGAACATAATCCATATTTAGTATTCGCTTTTTTCTAAAGAACTGAATTTTGCCCCTTTGGTCGTTTCACACACACCTCGGCATAACTTGCCAGGGGCTCGATACGGGAACAAATGAGTTGCCGACAAGTCCGAACAGCTTTATAGCAAACTTCGGCGTTGCGAGTTTGGCCTTATATGCATCAGCTCCGAATCATGTCTTGGGTCAATAGTTGGGTTGCCCGGCTCCTGTGCTTGCTACCTTACGTTCCGCTCTATCGGCTAGGGTAGTAAAGGGAGAACTACTACGATTGTGCTTCCAGTTTATCTGGTCAAGCACCTCAGTAGAGAAAGCTGAAAATTGACTGTCATGATGCGACGAGAGCTGGTCAACCATTGGATGACTTATCAGAATCTTTTGCAATTCCCTCTGTATTCTATGAAGGACCTTCTCTTCAGGTCATATATGTAACGCCCCGTATTGGAATAAACCCGCGTACATACCATGGGCTATATCGTAGACCCACCATAAAACTTCTATGGCTAAGTGAAAGTTTTAACGCCCTATAGTCCGATTGCCTAGTTCGTCGCATTGACACCTCCTTAATGGACCAAGACGTTGGGTTAAGAGTGATCAAATGCTTTACCGAACACCCCCGTACTTTATACGAGGGGGCTGAAGCCGACGACTGGAAAACTTTCAGTTTATACAAAGACGGCAGCACAGGAGGAACAAAAAGTTTTAGGCAAAACTAAAAAGGAAATAGCCTTATTACAATATTGTATTTTACAAATTTCCATACATTTCACTCGAATATCATGTTTTTCGAGCATTGACCCTCTATCAAGCGGGCACCCTCTAAGACATCCTCGAAATAATGCTCTGGTGCGTGATGGTCCTTGCCCTTGGATGGACTCTTCGCTGCAACATCGGTGGCCTTCATCTTCGCCCAGTATGTCTTGACACGAGCAAAGGCCATCCGTGCACCTTCAATGCACGCTGAACGCTTAACGGTGTCGGCACGCGGCACCACATCAGGAAGTCGCCGCACCAAACCAAAATAACTGTCCGGAATTGGCTCGGTCGGCCACAACCCGACCATGATGTCCTTCATGGCAGAACCAGACAGTCTGTGGAGCTCGGCCCATTGGGCCATCTATTCGTTCAGCAACAGTGGGCGCTTTGACACACTGAATTGTGACCAGGAAAAGCTTCTCCATTGCGTACCCTTCTTGCGCTTGGTAAAACTGTGCAGCGTCGAAAGCACTCTTCGACAAGTCCAATAATGCGTCTATAGAACTCCACACTTGATTAAGAGGGGCATAATTCGGATCGCTGAACTTAGTTTGTAATAAAAAGGGCTTACCAGCCGCGATCTCCCCAGCTTGCCGGATCTCCTCCCGGGCCGCTCTAGACTCGGACCGCGCTTCTTTCGCCTCTTGTAAGGCCTTGTTAAGATCAGCCGTTTTGGCTTTATCCTTCTCGAGGGATTCGCAGCGGCCATCGGCATCCTTTAGCTCACGCGCCATCATGGATATTTTCTCCTCGTATTGGCGACGAGTAGCCTGTTCGGCCTTCAACTCGGCAGATGCCTTTTCGATAGCCGCATTACTAAACCGGGCCTACTCATTAGCCCGGGCTAGCTCAGCCCGAAGGATCTCAACTGCAGCAGCACCATCTTCAGTCATGCATATCTCAGTATACAATCTTTAGCATCATGCTTACATTACAAGCACATGCATGTAATGAATGACCCAAATACATACCTTGTGACTCGTCAAGACGCCTGTTGATAAGAATAAGGTCATCTCCCGCCACATCAAGCTTCTGCTGTTGATCGACAACTTCTGTAGTCCGGGCGGATGCCAGAGAGGTGACAACCTGTGTTTCAATTGATCATATTATTTCCTGAGCATATCCTTTTTTGGTCCTCTGATCGCCTCCCTTGGGAAGCCAACCAGAGTCTCAGGGGCTACTATCTATACACAGGTGCATTTTGCGAATAAAGCACAATCGAAACCATCACATTACAAACCTTGAAGCCTCTTAGCAGGCTCATGAAGGATTCATTCAACCCGCTTTTTGCGGACAGAACCCTCTCAACCATCGTACCCATCAAGGTACGATGTTCCTCTGAGACGGACGCTTGTCGCAGCATGTTCGTCAAGGTATCCGACGCTTCTTGATCTCCGGAAGCCGCTGTATGAGTGTGGCCTTCCTCCGAAGGGATCCATTTATTCGCCCCTAGAGTCGCCTCCGGCTGTAAACCGGATAGTCCGGGGCCTTTATTGTTGGCCCCCGAACCCAGGGCAACCGAACCGTCACCTTCGGGTAATGTCTTCATAATCCCTCGCACCAACTTGTTGATCGAGAGAGACCCTTCGGGACGACACCTCGAAGTCGTCCGCCTTGTTGGGCGGGGAGGCCGGTGGAGGCGTCTCGCTTTCCAACATCTCCGGGAGAAGATCTCTCGAGGAGGAGGATTGTTGAAGAAAGCTGTGTGCCGAACTGCAAACATATATATTCTAGATATTACCTTGGTAACAGCAAAAAGAATGGGCTATGTTTAAAACACCCCTGTTTACTTATGATTTGGCTACAGGCTTGTCCTCACCGTGGAACTGTGCGGCAACGTCATCTTCCAAACCCGAGCCACCCGACGGTGGCATCTTGCCCCTCTAGGGAGCCTTCTCCTCCCAACCTTCTGAGGCGGCCTGATACGTCTCCGTCGTATCTATAATTTTTTATTGTTCCATGCCAATATTATACAACTTTCATATACTTTTTGGCAACTTTTTATATTATTTTTGGGACTAACATATTGATCCAGTGCCCAGTGCCAGTTCCTGTTTGTTGCATGTTTTATGTTTCACAGAAACCCCATATCAAAGGGAATCCAAACGGGATAAAAAACAGACGGAGAATATTTTTGGAATATTTGGAGAATGGGAAGAAGAATCAACGCGAGATGGTGCCCGAGGGGGGCACGAGGCAGGGGGCGCGCCTCTGACCCTCGTGGCCCCCCTGTAATGCGGTTGCTGCTCTACTTTGGCCGCAAGAAAGCTAATTTTTGGAGAAAAATCCGTGCGAAGTTTTCAATCCAATCGGAGTTACGGATCTCCATATATATACGAAATGGTGAAAGGGCAGAATACCAGAACGCAGAAACAGAGAGAGACATGGAGACAGATCCAATCTTGGAGGGTCTTTCACCCCTCCCATGCCATGGAGGCCAAGGACCAGTGGGGAAACCCTTCTCCCATCTAGGGAGGAGGTCAAGGAAGAAGAACAAGAAGGGGCCCCTCTCCCCCTCTCTTCCGGTGGCGCCAGAACGCTGCCGTGGCCACCATCATCATCACCGCGATCTACACCAACACCTACGCCATCTTCACCAACATATCCATCACCTTCCCCCTCTATCTACAGCGGTCCACTCTCCCGCAACCCGTTGTACCCTCTACTTGAACATGGTGCTTTATGCTTCATATTATTATCCAATGATGTGTTGCCATCCTATGATGTCTGAGTAGATTTTCGTTGTCCTATCGGTGGTTGATGAATTGCTATGATTGATTTAATTTCCTTGTGGTTACGTTACTGTCCTTTGGTGCCCATCATATGAGCGCGCGCGTGGATCACACCATAGGGTTAGTTCTATGTTGATATGGCTATGTATTGGAGGGCAAGAGTGACAGAAGCTTCTACCTAGCATAGAAATTGATGCATACGGGATTGAAGGGGGACCAATATATCTTAATGCTATGGTTGGGTTTTACCTTAATGAACGTTAGTAGTTGCGGATGCTTGCTAATAGTTCCAATCATAAGTGCATAGAATTCCAAGTCAGGGACGACATGCTAGCAGTGGCCTCTCCCACATAAAACTTGCTATCGGTCTAGTAAAGTAGTCAATTTCTTAGGGGCAATTTCGCAACTCCTACCACCACTTTTCCACACTCGCTATATTTACTTTTTTGTGTGTTTATCTAAACAGCCCCTAGTTTTTATTTACGGGCTCTTTATTATCTTGCAAACCTATCCAAAAACACCTACAAAATACTACTAGTTTTATACTTGTTCTAGGTAAAGCGAACGTCAAGCGTGCGTAGAGTTGTATCGGTGGTCGATAGAACTTGAGGGAATATTGGTTCTACCTTTAGCTCCTCGTTGGGTTCGACACTCTTACTTATCGAAAGAGGCTACAATTGATCCCCTATACTTGTGGGTTATCAAGACCTTTTTTCAAGGCCATTCAGGAGTTATAGCATGGGGTGAATATTCTCGTGTGTGCTTGTTTGCTTTATCACTAAGTAATTTTTATTTGCTGTTCTTAGTTGTTCTTTATCTTTAGTTATGGATATGGAACATGAAATACAAAAAAAATAGGTGTACTTGCTACTCATGGAGATGGGGAACCTCCTAAAACCCCCGATGCTCGTTATGTGAAAGATATTATGTACTACTTTAATAATCCTGAGAAAACCCCATTCAACTATGTTATGGGAAACACGTTGGATCAACGTGAATACTTTAGTGATTATCGCTTGACTTAAAAAGGGAAACTATTATGGGATCAAATTCATATATTGCATTGGTATGCTAGGCAACTATGCTTGAGATATGATTATACTTGTTGCTCTAGGATGAAGGCTCCGCACCTTCCCTTTTCATGTTAATTTAATGATAATGAAACCTTGGCTTCTTATGCTAGAGGTATATATGATTACTATGATGTGGAACAAATAGAAGAATTTGTTGCTTTTATGGGTGCTTATGAAATTGAATCTATGTTCAAAGAGTTTGAAAATCTTTATGATGCTGTTTATAGACCTGAAAATTTAGCTATCCTTAAATATTGCTATGCCAATTATGAATTCAATTCCGATGTTGATGCATTTATTTGAGAAAGTCTCCGCTGTCCAAGAAGAGATTAATATTTTGCAGGAGTCTATGGAAGAAGAAATTGATGAAACTGTGAGGTCATTGGATGAAAAAGATAAGGAGGAGAGCAAAGAACAAAATGAGGAAGAGCGGATTTATCACCCGTGCCCACCTTCTAATGAGAGTAACTCTTCAACTCATACATTGTTTAAATTCCCTTCGTGCTTACCAAAGGATGATTGCTATGATGACTGTTATGATCCCATTGATTCTCTTGAAATATCCATTTTTGATGATGCTTGCTATGCTTGTGGCCAAGATGCCAATATGAATTATGCTTATGGAGATGAAATTGCTATAGTTCCTTATGTTAAACATGAAATTGTTGCTATTGCACCCACACATGATAGTCCTATTATCTTTTTGAATTCTCCCGATTATACTATATCGGAGAAGTTTGCCCTTATTAAGGATTATATTGATGGGTTGCCTTTTACCGTTGCACATGATGATTTTGATGAATATAATATGCATGTGCTTGCTGCTCCTCCTTGCAATTATTATGAGAGAGGAACTACATCTCTGCCTCTCTATGTTTCCAACATGATAAAATTGCAAGAAACTGTTTATACTATGCATTGGCCTTTACTTTGTGTGCATGAATTGTTCTTGTATGACATGCCGATGCATAGGAAGAGGGTTAGACTTCGTCATTACATGATATATGTTACTTTGTGCTCACTATTAAATGCCAAATCATTGCTAATTAAAATTGGCGTTGATATACCTTGGGATCCGGGTGGATTCACTACTTGAGCACTATATGCCTAGCTTAATAGCTTTAAAGAAAGCGCTGCCAGGGAGACAACCCGGAAGTTTTAGAGAGTCATTTATTTCTGTTATGTGCTTTTATATAGTCTAAAAAAATAAAAATAAAGAGGGGAACCCAAAACTTTTCAAAAAGAAAAGTGAAAGTGAGATAGACGAGCATTGTGAAAGTGGGGGACGTCCTTGAACTTTGTTCATGCCCATGGAAACTTTGTGAATCTTAATTACAGAAAATTTTCAACAAAAATAATTATCCCCTTGTACAATTCCTTTGTATTATAAAAATAAGATGCCAAGGTTTGCCTTTAGGATGTTTACAATGCTTGTTGGTTTGTGCGGTGTAGGACAGAAACTTTGGCTGTAGTGCACGATTTTTACTTTTTTACTGGAATGTCAAACAGTTCTGATTCTTTTTGCACTGTCTTTCTATACAAATTTTTTATTTTTCCTAATTTTGGAACCATTTTTCAAGTACATAAGTATGGTGAATGTTCAGCTTATTACAGACTGTTCTTTTTAGACAGATTCTGTTTTTGATGCATAGTTTGCTTGTTTTGATGAAACTATCGATTTATATCAGTGGATTAAGCCATGGAAAATTTATATTACAGTAGCTAAAATGCCAAAACAAAATATTAATTGGTTTGCAACAGTACTTAGAGTAGTAATTTGCTTTATTATACTAACGGATCTTACCGAGTTTTCTGTTGAAGTTTAGTGTGGATGAAGTGTTCGATGATCGAGAAGGTCTCGATGTGAGAAGAAGGAAGAGAGTCAAGAGCCCAATCTTGGGGATGCCCAAGGAACCCCAAGTAAATATTCAAGTAGACTCAAGCGTCTAAGCTTGGGGATGCCCCGGAAGGCATCCCATCTTTCTTCAACAAGTATCAGTATGTTTTCGGATTCGTTTCGTTCATGCGATATGTGCAAATCTTGGAGCGTCTTTTGAATTTAGTTTTCATTTTTCTTTTATGCACCATGCTGGTATGAGATAGTCCTTGGTTGATTTATAGAATGCTCTATGCACTTCACTTATATCTTTTGAGTATGGCTTTATAGAATGCTTCATGTGCTTCACTTATATCATTTGAAGTTTGGACTGTCTGTTTCTCTTAACATAGAAAACCGCCATTTGTAGAATGCTCTTTTGCTTCACTTATATTTGTTAGAGCATGGGCATATCTTTTGTAGAAAGAATTAAACTCTGTTGCTTCACTTATATCTATTTAGAGAGATGACAGGAATTGGTCATTCACATGGTTAGTCATAAAATCCTACATAAAACTTGTAGATCATTTAATATGATATGTTTGATTCCTTGCAATAGTTTTGCGATATAAAGATGGTGATATTGGAGTAATGCTAGTGGGTAGTTGTGGATTAGTAGAAATACTTGTGTTGAAGTTTGTGATTCCTGTAGCATGCACGTATGGTGAACCGTTATGTGATGAAGTCGGAGCATGATCTATTTATTGATTGTCTTCCTTATGAGTGGCGGTCGGGGACGAGCGATGGTCTTTTCCTACCAATCTATCCCCCTAGGAGCATGCGTGTAGTACTTTGTTTCGATGACTTATAGATTTTTGCAATAAGTATGTGAGCTCTTTATGACTAATGTTGAGTCCATGGATTATACGCAATCTCACCCTTCCGTCATTGCTAGCCTCTTCGGTAATGTGCATTGCCCTTTCTCACCTCGAGAGTTGGTGCAAACTTCGCCGGTGCATCCAAACCCCGTGATACGATACGCTCTATCACACATAAGCCTCATTATATCTTCCTCAAAACTGCCACCATACCTACCTATCATGGCATTTCCATAGCCATTCCGAGATATATTTACATGCAACTTCCATCATCATCATATACATGACTTGAGCATTTATTGTCATATTGCTTTGCATGATCGTAAGATAGCTAGCATGATGTTTTCATGGCTTGTCCATTTTTGATGTCATTGCTACGCTAGATCATTGCACATCCCAGCACGCCGGAGGCATTCATATATAGTCATATCTTTGTTCTAGATATCGAGTTGTAATATTGAGTTGTAAGTAAATAAAAGTGTGATGATCATCATTATTAGAACATTGTCCAATGTGAGGTTATCAAAATAAAAGAGGCCAAGGAAGCCCAAATAAAAAAAGAGGCCAAAGAAGCCCACCAAAAAAAGAGAAAATAATAATAAGAAAATGAGAGAAAAAGAGAGAAGGGGCAATGTTACTATCCTTTTACCACACTTGTGCTTCAGAGTAGCACCATGTTCTTCATATAGAGAGTCTCTTGAGTTATCACTTTCATATACTAGTGGGAATTTTCATTATATAAATTGGCTTGTATGTTCCGATGATGGTCTTCCTCAAATGCCCGAGGTCTTCATGAGCAAGCAAGTTGGATGCACACCCACTTAGTTTCCAGTTTGAGCTTTCATACACTTATAGCTCTTAGTGCATCCGTTGCATGGCAATCCCTACTCCTCGCATTGACATCAATTGATGGGCATCTCCATAGCCCATTTATTAGCCGTGTCGATGTGAGACTTTCTCCCTTTTTGCCTTCTCCACACAACCTCCACCTATAGTGCTATGTCCATGGCTCACGCTCATGTATTGCGTGGAAGTTGAAAATGTTTGATAACGTCAAAAGTATGAAACAATTGCTTGGCTTGTCATCAGGTTGTGCATGATGTGAATATTTCGTGTGGTGAAGATGGATCATAGCCAGACTATATGATTTTGTAGAGATAACTTTCTTTGGCCATGTTATTTTGAAAAGACATGATTGCTTTATTAGTAGGCTTGAAGTATTATTGTTTTTATGTCAAATGATAGACTATTGCTTTGAATCACTCGTGTCTTAATATTCATGCCATGATTAGATACATGATCAAGATTATGCTAGGTAGCATTCCACATCAAAAATTATCTTTTTTATCATTTACCTACTCGTGGACGAGCAGGAATTAAGCTTGGGGATGCTGATATGTCTCCGTCGTATCTATAATTTTTATTCCATGCCAATATTATACAATTTTCATATACTTTTTTGGCAATTTTTATATTATTTTTGGGACTAACATATTGATCCAGTGCCTAGTGCCAGTTCCTGTTTGTTGCATGTTTTATGTTTCGCAGAAACCCCATATCAAACGGAATCCAAACGGGATAAAAACGGACGGAGAATATTTTTGGAATATTTGGAGAATATGGGAAGAAGAATCAACGCGAGACGGTGCCCGAGGGGGGCATGAGGCAGGGGGCGCGCCCCACCCCCTTGGGCGCGCCCCTAACCCTAGTGGCCCCCCTGTAAGGCTGTTGCTGCTCTACTTTGGCCGCAAGAAAGCTAATTTTCGGAGAAAAATCTGGGCGAAGGTTTCAATCCAATCGGAGTTACGGATCTCCATATATATACGAAATGGTGAAAGGGCAGAATACCAGAACACCAAAACAGAGAGAGACAGAGAGACAGATCCAATCTCGGAGGGGCTCTCGCCCCTCCCATGCCATGGAGGCCAAGGACCAGAGGGGAAACCCTTCTCCCATCTAGGGAGGAGGTCAAGGAAGAAGAAGAAGAAGGGGCCCTCTCCCCTCTTCCGGTGGCCGGAGCTGCCGCATGACCACCATCATCATCACCGCGATCTACACCAACACCCTCGCCATCTTCACCAACATCTCCATCACCTTCCCCCTCTATATACAGCGGTCCAGCCTCCATAACCCGCTGTACCCTCTACTTGAACATGGTGCTTTATGTTTCATATTATTATCCAATGATGTGTTGCCATCCTATGATGTCTGAGTAGATTTTCGTTGTCCTATCGGTGGTTGATGAATTGCTATGGTTGATTTAATTTGCTTGTGGTTATGTTGCTGTCCTTTGGTGCCCATCATATGAGAGCGCGCGTGGATCACACCATAGGGTTAGTTGTATGTTGATAGGACTATGTATTGGAGGGCAAGAGTGATGTAAGCTTCTACCTAGCATAGAAATTGATGCATACGGGATTGAAGGGGTACCAATATATCTTAATGCTATGGTTGGGTTTTACCTTAATGAACGTTAGTAGTTGCGGATGCTTGCTAATAGTTCCAATCATAAGTGCATAGAATTCCAAGTCAGGGACGACATGCTAGCAGTGGCCTCTCCCACATAAAACTTGCTACCGGTCTAGTAAAGTAGTCAATTGCTTAGGGACAATTTCGCAACTCCTACCACCACTTTTCCACACTCGCTAAATTTACTTTTTTGTGTCTTTATCTAAACAGCCCCTAGTTTTTATTTACACGCTCTTTATTATCTTGCAAACCTATCCAAAAACACCTACAAAGTACTTCTAGTTTTATACTTGTTTAGGTAAAGCGAACGTCAAGCGTGCGTAGAGTTGTATCGGTGGTCGATAGAACTTGAGGGAATATTGGTTCTACCTTTAGCTCCTCGTTGGGTTCGACACTCTTACTTATCGAAAGAGGCTACAATTGATCCCGTATACTTGTGGGTTATCATGGCCCTTTTCTTACCATGGGGAGAAGGGATGTTGGCTTCTCCTTCACTTTTGTCTTCAGGCGGGGGAACTTTGATCTCCCCAGGCATAGTGTCTGACGTACCTTCGGAATGGAGGCCACCTTTGGTCTTCCCACTCTCCGCCCTGTCCTCCTTCACGGGCACCTTGTACGGTGCCGGGGCCAGCATCCTGGTCAGCACGGGATTTGCTGAGTCTTCGGGAAGGGGGGCCGAACACCTAATTTGCTCCGCTTTCTTTATCCAGCCCTGAAAGGAGATAGTTTGCTCAGTATCATACTACATCGTACCGGATTTGAAATTGTTCGGGCGTCGAGCACTTACCGAGGTATCCGGATGGTTGCAGTCGAGGCCGATGTCCTCGGTGGTGTCCGGCCACTGTTTTTGTGTCCGGAAAAATAACTTCCACATTCCTTTGTGCGTCGTACCGAAGAAGTGTTGAAGTGTCTGTGGCCCTTCCAGATTAAACTCCCACAGGCGGAGAGGCCGTCGCTAGCACGGCAGGGTCTGGCGGACTAACATTACTTGAATCACGTTGATAAGATCGATGTCCTTCTCAAGGAGGCTTCGGATGCGGCTCTGTAGAGTCTGCACTTCGTCAATTGATCCCTAGTCCAGACCCTTGTTAATCCATGATGCAAGCTGTAACGGACGGCTAGATCGAAACGCAGGTATAGGTGCCCACTTGGTACCACGGGGTTCCGTGACGTAAAACCACTCCCGCTGCCATTGGTCGGAAGTTTCGGTGAAAGAGCCTTTTGGCCAGAAAGCATTGGTAAGCTTGCTCACTATAGCACCGCCGCACTCCGCATGTTTCCCGTCGACTACCTTTGGCTTCACACCAAAGGTCTTGAGCCATAAGCAGAAGTGTGGGGGAATACGGAGGAAGGCCTCGCATGTGATAATAAACGCCGAGATGTGGAGGAAAGAATCTGGAGCTAGATCGTGAAAATCTAGTCCGTTATAAAACATAAGCCCCCGGACGAAGGGATGAAGGGCGAATCCAAGCCCTCGGAGGAAGTGAGAGATAAATACGATCCTCTCACCGGATCTGGGAGTCGGAATAACCTGTTGACGACGACATGTACCTAGGGTAGGGTCATAGGCCTGACCTAGACACCCTCCCCAAGGACATTGCACTAAAGTCAGAAGCATTCAAGGGATAACATCATCCACTCGACCAGAAGAATTCCACTCGGAAGATTCAATGTCACTCGACCATAGCAATAGTCACTCGATGACCAGAAGATCTAAAGCCACTCTGTACAGCAACGGTCGGGCATTTACTCTGTAGACTTAATGGTCATTCATGTATCTTTATTGCTGGCATTACCAATAATGCCCCATCTTTATGTACCTTAAACCTTGTGTAACTGAGGGCGGGAGGGGTCTGGCGAACTCTATATAAGCCACCCCCTCCTCAGGGACAAGGGTTCGCACCTCTTGTAACTCCACATGCATAATTCAATCAACCGAGCCCCCAAGCACCGAGACGTAGGGCTGTTACTTCCACCGTGAAGGGCCTGAACTCGTAAACCTTGTGTGTACAACTTCACCATAGCTAGGATCTTGCCTCCTCATACCTACCCCCATTCTACTGTCAGGCTTAGAACCACGACAGTTGGCGCCCACCATGGGGCAGGTGTCTTAGCGACTTTTTGGTGAGGTTGCGATTTTTTCTGATTCCTATCATCATGGTTTCTGATGGTGGATTGGCTGAGGGCCGCGAGATCCGCCTCGGCGCACTCGTCTACGTTGCCGACGACTCCGCCTGGCTTCAGGAAGCTCCCCTCGATGTCGAGACGCTCACTGTCCACGGGGCAACGCACTTTCGCGCGTGCGTCCGCGACATCCTTCTCCGGCAGCCATCGACCCAGTATCAGTTGGCTCCCATGGTGTCCTTGCTCCCCGCTGTTCGCCATCGCAAGTGATCCGGTTGGTCGCGGCTTCAGCGGTGGGTGAAACACGCGGTGGCTCGTCAGTCGGCCACCCCACAAGTCGCGGCAATCGAGCCCGATGAAATTCTCCACGGCCTGTTCGACTGGCTCCGTTGAGACCGCATCCAAGTGCGATAGCAGCAATCCTGCGGCTGAAGTCTTGATGGTCGACGGACCATGCAGTCTGCCTGGTTTCCGCCACGATGGCGGTGGTGATGGTGGCGGCGATCCGTCGCGCGTTCACGAGGAGTACCACCCTGAAACCCTTTCTTTGCAGCAGAGGGAGGAGCTTCACCGCCGCAACATGGAGGCGCTTCACATGCCCATCGTTGGGGAAACCTCTGAGGCTCGGGTCTTGGAGGAGGCGCGCCTGGCCAATTTGGCTGAGCACACTCAACTGGAGAACCTTCAGCATGCACTCGACGAGTGTGCTCGGCAGTGGATCCCCGAGTCCAGTCGACGACATCGTCAACTTTTCCCGCCCCAGCTTCAGGTATACCACACTCCGATTCAGAATCTCACAGCTGCGGCCCGTATAGCGTAGTCAATTCAGCCTTCCCAGTCGGAGGCTGATAGAGGTTTGATGCAGATCCGGGCCTTACTCCGGGTAGCAGGAGAGCAGAATACAACAGTGTCTCAGTCGCGGAATAGGATTCATAGCAGATCTATGATGGCAGATACAATTCAGTCGGCCCACAGCCTAAAATCACCCCTGCGGAGTGAGGGACGTGTGCACCGGCAGGATCAGTACGTGGGGCGTAACCACGAGCAGTATGATCACCGACTCGGTCGTGATGACCGCCGTCGAGTGCCCACACCTCCTCCGAGGAGTGGGTCTTATGTGCCTCGGCAATATGATGACAGACGCCCACACAGTGGCGAGCGAAGAATATCAATCAACCCAAGAGAGCCAGGCTTTGATGTGAGATCTATTCTCGTTCAAGGTTTGGTCGACAAGAATAGAGCACACAGAGAAGGCCTTGACAGAGATCGGCCGACTGGTAGCAGAGTTCATGTCTCAGGTCCAGAGTGTTTCAGCAGAGCTATCAGGGCTGCAGAGATTCCTCCCAACTTTAGGTTGGCGACTGGAGTCAGTAAGTTCACTGGTGAGTCCAAGCCCGACACTCGGCTTGAGGATTACCGAGTGGCTGTGCAGATTGGTGGCGTCAAGAGGTGGCCATGAAGCATCTTCCTCTGATGCTGGAAGGTTCGGCCAGAGCATGGCTGAATCAATTGACCCTAGGCAGTATATTCAGTTGGGAGGAACTTGATACGTCCATTTCGCATCATGCTTTTATATCAATGTTTATTGCATTATGAGCTGTTATTACACATTATGTCACAATACTTATGCCTATTCTATCTTATTTTACAAGGTTTACATTAAGAGGGAGAATGCCGACAGCTGGAATCCTAGGTTGGAAAAGGAGCAAATATTAGAGACATATTCTGCACAACTCCGAAAGTCCTGAAACTCCACGGAAGTTATTTTTGGAAATAATAAAAAATATTGAGCGAAGAAAATACCAGAGGGGGCCCACACCCTGGCCATGAGGGTGGGGGGCGTGCCCCCTGCCTCATGGGCCCCCTGGTGGCCCTCCGGTGCCCATCTTCTGCTATATGAAGTCTTTCTTCTGAGAAAAAATCATAAGCAAGCTTTCGGGAAGAAACTCCGCCGCCACGAGGCGGAACCATGGCGGAACCAATCTAGAGCTCCGGCAGAGCTGTTCTGCCGGGGAAACTTCCCTCCGGGAGGGGGAAATCATCGCCACCGTCATCACAAACGCTCCTCTCATCGGGAGGGGGCCAATCTCCATCAACATCTTCACCAGAACCATCTCCTCTCAAACCCTAGTTCATCTCTTGTATCTAATCTTTGTCTGACAGCCTCAGATTGGTACCTGTAGGTTGCTAGTAGTGTTGATTACTCCTTATAGTTGATGCTAGTTGGTTTATTCGGTGGAAGATCATATGTTCAGATCCATTATGCATATTAATACCCCTCTGATTATGAACATGAATATGGTTTGTGAGTAGTTACGTTTGTTCCTGAGGATATGGGAGAAGTCTTGCTATTAGTAGTCATGTGAATTTGGTATTCGTTCGATATTTTGATGAGATGTATGTTGTCTTTCCTCTAGTGGTGTTATGTGAACGTCGACTACATGACACTTCACCATTATTTGGGCCTAGAGGAAGGCATTGGGAAGTAATAAGTAGATGATGGGTTGCTAGAGTGATGTAAGCTTAAACCCTAGTTTATGCGTTGCTTCGTAAGGGGCTGATTTGGATCCATATGTTTCATGCTATGGTTAGGTTTACCTTAATACTTATTTTGTAGTTGCGGATGCTTGCAATAGGAGTTAATCATAAGTGGGATGCTTGTCCAAGTAAGGACAACACCCAAGCACCGGTCCACCCACATATCAAATTATCAAAGTACCCAACGCGAATCATATGAACGTGATGAAAACTAGCTTGACGATAATTCCCATGTGTCCTCGGGAGCGTTATCCTTCATATAAGAAATTGTCCATGCTTGTCCTTTGCTACAAAAAGGATTGGGCCATCTTGCTGCACTTTATTTACACTTGTTACTTGTTACTCGTTACAAATTACCTTATCACAAAACTATATGTTACCGATAATTTCAGTGCTTGCAGAAAATACCTTACTGAAAACCGCTTATCATTTCCTTTTGCTCCTCGTTGGGTTCGACACTCTTACTTATCGAAAGGACTACGATAGATCCCCTATACTTGACTCTTTTCTGGCGCCGTTGCCGGGGAGTTAAGCGCCTTTGGTAGGTGGAATTTGGTATGGAAAAATTTATATAGTGTGCTGAAATTTACTGTCACTTGTTACTATGGAAAGTAATCCTTTGAGGGGCTTGTTCGGGGTATCTTCACACTGACCGGTAGAGCAAATAGTTGCTACTCAACCTACTGAAGCTACTAAAAATGTTTACTTTGAAATTCCTTCGGGCATGATAGAGAAACTTCTAGCTAATCCTTTTGCGGGAGATGGAACATTGCATCCCAATTTACACTTAATCTATGTGGATGAAGTTTGTGGATTATTTAAGCTTGCAGGTATGCCCGATGATGTTATCAAGAAGAAGGTCTTACTTTTATCTTTGAAGGGAGATGCATTGACATGGTATAGGCTATGTGATGATATGGGATCATGGGACTACAAGCGATTGAAATTGGAATTTCATCAGAAGTTTTATCCTATGCATCTTGTTCATCGTGATCGTAATTATATATATAATTTTTGGCCTCGCGAAGGAGAAAGCATTGCTAAAGCTTGGGGGAGGCTTAAGTCAATGTTATATTCATGCCCGAATCATGAGCTTTCAAGAGAAATGATTATTCAAAATTTTTATGCTCGGCTTTTTGACAACAATCGCTCCATGCTCGATACTTCTTGTACTGGTTCCTTTATGATGAAGACTATTGAATACAAATGGAATTTATTGGAAATAATTAAATGCAACTCTGAAGATTGGGATCTCGAAGAAGGTAAGGAGTCAGGTATAACACCTACGTTTGATTGTGTTAAATCTTTTATGGATACCGATGTTTTCCGTAAATTTAGCACTAAATATGGACTTGACTATGAGATAGTAGCTTCTTTTTGTGAATCCTTTGCTACTCATGTTGATCTCCCTAAGGAGAAGTGTTTTCAATATCATCCTCCCATAGAATTAAAAGTAGTTGAACCTATTAAAGTTGAAGAAAATATTACCACTTATAATGATCCTATTGTTCCTACTGCTTATGTTGAGAAACCACGTTTTCCTATTAGGATAAAGGATCATGGTAAAGCTTCAAATGTGGTTCGTAAAAGTAATATTAGAACTTATACACCTCCTGAGCAAGTTAAAGTTGAACCTAATATTACTATTGTTAAAGATCTCTTGGCTGATAATATTTATGGGCATGTTATTTATTTCTGTGAGGAAACTACTAGAATTGCTAAACCTGGAGATCATTGTTATCATGGCTTGTGTGATATGGGTGCTAGTGCTAGTGCAATACCTATTTCTTTATATCAAGAAATTATGCATGATATTGCACCTGCTGAGATAGAAGAAATTGATGTCACCATTAAGCTTGCCAATAGAGATGCTATTTCACCAATTGGGATTGTTAGAGATGTTGAAGTTGTGTGGCAAAGCTAAATATCCTACTGATTTTCTTGTTCTTGGTTCCCCACAAGATAGCTTTTGTCCCATTATATTTGGTAGACCCTTCTTGAACACCGTTAATGCTAAGATAGACTGCGAAAAGGATGTTGTTACTATTGGTTTGGATGATATGTCTCATGAGTTTAATTTCTCTAATTTCGTAGACAACCCCGTGATGAAGAATTGCCTAGTAAGGATGAAATTATTGGTCTTACTTCTATTGCCGTGCCTCCTAATGATCCTTTAGAACAATATTTGATAGACCACGAGAATGATTTGTTTATGAATGAAAGAAGGGAAATAAATGAAGTATTCTTTAAACAAGGACCCATTCTGAAACACAATTTGCCTTTTGAAATCCTAGGGGATCCTCCTCCACCCAAGGGTGATCCCATGTTTGAACTTAAACCATTACCTGATACTCTTAAATATGCTTATCTTGATGAAAAGAAGATATATCCTATTATTATTAGTGCTAACCTTTCAGAGAAGGAGGAAGAGAAATTATTGAAAACTCTGAAGAAGCACCGTGCTGCTATTGGATATACTCTTGATGATCTTAAGGGCATTAGTCCCACTCTATGTCAAAACAAAATAAATTTGGAGAAAGACGCCCAACCAGTTATTGATCACCAATGACGGTTGAATCCTAAGATGAAAGAAGTGGTAAGAAAGGAAATATTAAAGCTCCTTGAGGCAGGTATAATTTATCCCGTTGCTGATAGTCAGTGGGTAAGTCCTGTCCATTGTGTCCCTAAGAAGGGAGGTATTACTGTCATTCCTAATGATAAAGATGAATTGATCTCGCAAAGAATTATTACTGGTTATAGGATGGTAATTGATTTCCGCAAATTAAATAAAGCTACTAAAAAGGATCATTACCCCTTGTCATTCATTGATCAAATGCTAGAAAGACTATCCAAACATACACATTTTTGCTTTCTAGATGGTTACTCTGGTTTCTCTCAAATACCTGTGTCAGCCGATGATCAAGCAAAGACTACTTTTACTTGCCCTTTCGGTACTTTTGCTTATAGACGTATGCCTTTTGGTTTATGTAATGCACCTGCTAACTTTCAAAGATGCATGATGGCTATATTCTCTGATTTTTGTGAAAAGATTTGTGAGGTTTTCATGGATGATTTCTCCGTTTATGGATCCTATTTTGACGATTGCTTGAGCAACCTTGATCGAGTTTTGCAGAGATGTGAAGAAACTAATCTTGTCTTGAATTGGGAGAAGTGCCAGTTTATGGTTAATGAGGGCATTGTCTTGGGGCATAAAATTTCTGAAAGAGGTATTGAAGTTGATAAAGCTAAAGTTAATGCTATTGAAAAGATGTCGTGTCCCAAGGACATCAAAGGTATACGAAGTTTCCTTGGTCATGCCGGTTTTTATAGGAGGTTCATTAAGGACTTCTCAAAAAATTCTCGGCCTCTGACTAATCTATTACAAAAAGATATACCTTTCGTTTTTGATGATGATTGTGTACAAGCATTTGAAATACTTAAGAAAGCATTAATCTCTGCACCTATCGTTCAGCCACCTGACTAGAATTTACCCTTTGAAATTATGTGTGATGCTAGCGGTTATGCTGTAGGTGATGTTCTAGGGCAAAGAGTTGATAAGAAATTAAATGTTATTCAATATGCTAGTAAAACTCTAGACAGTGCCCAGAGAAATTATGCTATTGAAAGTGCGTTATATCGACTAGAGGGGGGGGGGTGAATAGGCGATTTTTATGAATTCTTCAATGAGGAATTTGCCAGTGAGGAAATTCCTAAGTGAAGAACTACTTGCAGCGGAATAAGTACTCAGAAGTAAGCATAAGAGAATGCGGGCATGGTCATCATGATGAAATGAAGACAATCAAAGAGTACAGAAAGCGTAAACACATGATAGAACAAGATGAAGACAAACAGACTGAAGAATTGAACTGAGGAAATTGAGAAAGTCTTCAGTCGAAGTCTTCAAACACAGATATGAACGAACACTCAACACAGTTATGAGGAAATGAAAGAGTTGTGGAAATAGAACCAGTTAGGTTGGTGAAGACAATGATTTGGTAGACCAGTTCCAACTGTTGTCTCAGTTGTACGTCTGGTTGGAGCGGCTGAGTATTTAAACTCGAGGACACACAGTCCCGGACACCCAGTCGCTGAGCACACAGCTCAGGACACCAAGTCCTCACCGTATTCTCCTTGAACTAAGGTCACACAGACCTCGTCCAATCACTCGTGGTAAGTCTTCAGGCGACTTCCAAACCTTCACAGACTCGGTCACTCGGCGATCCACAATTCCTCTTGGATGCTCTAGACCATGATGCCTAACCGTCTGGAAGAAGCACAGTCTTCAAAGGTAACAAGCGTCGGATCCACGCAGGATCAATCTCTTCAGTGATGCTAAATCACTTTGGGTTTGTAGGGGTTTGGTTTTTGAGTTTTTCCTCACTCGATGATTTTCGCTTAAAGTCCTCGGAGGATGGGTTGCTCTCAAATGACAAGTGTCAAGTTCTCTCGGAGCAGCCAACCAGCTAGTGGTTGTAGGGGGCGGCTATTTATAGCCTAGGGAGCAGCCCGACATGATAAGACATAAATGCCCTTCATCGATATGACCGTTAGGTGGATAAGATATTTTGGGACAGGTGGCCAAGAACACAAGAACGGTCGGAAATTTGACTTTCAAATTCCTCGGGGCTATCATGTTCCTCATCAGATAGGCAATCCGCCTTTGGCGAATTCCTAACTCCTCGGTCGAGAATAAATTCCTCAACACCGGAAGAACTTCGTCTCTGTAACTGAAGAAATTGACTAAACTGTATGAGATTTCCAAAGGCTTCACTCGAAGGTATTGGTAGGTGTAGGATTTTGAGTTGAGCATCACATGGAAATTTTTGCTTAGTATTTCCTCGACCCCCTTTAACAGTACGGTGTTTCCTATGACTCAAGAAGGAGAAAACGAAACAACGAAAACAAAATTCTTCACGCTTCATGTTCCTCAAATGAATACCAAGTCTTCAAGGTCACACCAATTTCTTCACTTTCAAAGTCTTTAAAGTCTTCGTAATATCAAAGTCTTCAAATAAGAACTTCATTTTTAGGGGTCGACTTTCTCTGTAAATATCAAACTCCTCATAGACTTATAGACCTGTGTACACTCATAAACACATTAGTCCCTTAACCTATAAGTCTTCAATACACCAAAATCACTAAGGGCACTAGATGCACTTAGAATCTCCCCTTTTGGTGATTGATGACAATATAGGTTAAGTTTTCAACGGGGATAAATATATGAAGTGTAAATACTGATATTGAGGAATTTGATTGCAAGATATAGAAGAACTCCCCCTGAAGATGTGCATAGTGAGGAATTTTCCTTTTGAGGCATTGCACATTTGAAGAGTTGAATCATGGAGATCTCCCCCTATATCTTGTAATTCATACACGCATTTGATATATGAAGAATCTGAAATGCATGATGAAATATGGTGACTGACGTAATTCAGCATGTGTGTATTAACATCAAACAAGGAATAAGCATGCAGAGGAACACATCAAAAGTATCAGAGCACCATCGGGTTTAAGATTACAACTCGATCCAATAAAAGTTTCAGAAGAACGAGAGTTCTAACTTAGCAAAAATTGCCCATATATTAGACCTGCTTGAAGACTAACTCAAATTTCTCCCCCTTTGTCATCAAATGACCAAAAGGATTGAAACTAAGGATTAACGCCCCTGAAGAATTTCAAATTGATGAAGGAGCGCCAGCGTTGTCGGGGTCGGTTGTCGTAGTAGGGCCTGCCGCAGTGTCGTCCAAGTCTTCATTTTCATCAGTGTCACGCGATGAAGAATAGGAGCTGGCCACCAAGGAAGGAACTTTGACCTTCTTGTATTTCTTCGGAGGAGGTGCAGACCAGTCAAATTCTTCCTTGAGACCGATTGTCTTCAGTTCTTCAGCATTGTAGACATTAGAAAGAACAGCCCAGGTGCGGTTGAAGGTTTCATGGAGGTAGTATTGGTTTTTCTTCACTGCATTGTGTGTTGAAGTCATGTTGTAAAGAATTGAACCAAACTGACGCTTGACACATTTATGATTGCGATCAACCTTCTGATGAAGACTGAGGAGTAACTCACGATCATTCGTCACCACAGGTGCTTTGTGGCTTGAGGATTTTGCTTGGTGAGGTATTGGCGGCAGAGTCATGTGTGGCGAGTCATCATTGGTGGAGTAGGATGCAGCTTTGCGAAATTGACCATCCAATGGACGAATGCCTTCATCTATCACAGCGATTGCCTTGCCCTTGTCATCGGTGAGGAAAATGTCTGCTTGAGGACTTCAATTGGAGGCAAGTAGCTGCGGTGGTTTAGAGTATCAGCCTTGTAATTGAGTGAAGACCTTGTCCCGATGAACCTCATAATCCATGGTGCGAAGGCTTGACTCAAAAGGTGACATAGCACTATTTGCTAGAGTCCTCATGAAGAAATCATGGAAGTTGGCCAGGAACGCCATGAATGATATTGAAAAGCATATTCTTCATGATGCCAACAACTTCTTCATCATTTGAGTCGTGGCCTTTGATAGGACTCATTGTCTTCGTCAGAATCCGATAGACAGTCCGAGGCACATATAGTAATTCCTTGACGAGGAATTTGGTTCGAGGTGACTATCCTGACTTCAAAGGCTTCATCAGCACTTGCATGTACTGATTTGAAAGCTCAGGTTCGTTGAAGATGCAACGAGCACCATCAAGGGGAGGACTGAGTGGGAGGGCACGAAGCAATTCAGTGGCTGGTGCCTTGTAGTGAGTATTTTCAGACATCCAGTCCAACACCCATGAGTTCACATCTTCAGCGTCTCCAGTGATATGCAGCATCACATAGAATTGAAGAATAAGTTCTTCATTCCAATCATAGATGTCAGTGCAGAAATTCAGAAGTCCTGCATCGTGAAGAACACCGAGGACTGGCTCGAAGCCTGGCAAAGATTCCATGTCCACATGAGGAATATGTGCATGATCAAAGACATTGTCTTTGTTGAAGAGCACAGATGAATACAAGTTGGCTTGACTAGCAGTCCAGAAACGCCTCTTCCTTATGCGAGCAGAGTCGTATGGGTTGTAATCCGTGAAGAAAACGTGCTCGCCAAAGAAGTCTTCAGCCTTGAACTTTTGCTTCGTTGAGAATGGATTCTTTGGCTTTGGCAGTGGAGTGTCAGTGAGTTGCATCACGACCTCTGGAATCGCAATCTCAGGTTCTTCAGGCTGAGGAATTTCTGGTTCCTCTTCATATGTAGTCTGAGGATCAGCGACAGCGAGTTCATCGGTAGCTAGTGGCTGGAATTTCTTCATGTCTGAGATGAAGAGGGATGAGTTTCTTCAGAGCCCATTTGAACTGTTGGAGCAGGGGACTGAGGAATCTGTTGGATTGGGGTGAAGAGTGGATAATTGGGATGCTGACTTTCCCAAAAGTCATCGTTCATCACAGGCATGGTGCATCCAATATCCACGTCTTCGTCTTCAATTTCCTCAACACCAGCCTCTTCAGCTGTGAACTGAGGCATAGGCGAGGAAATGATTGGGGTTGAAGGGATTGCTTCCACTTCAATTTCTTCATCAATCTGCTCTGACGAAGCAGCAGAATGATTTTCTTCATCAGATCCGCTTGGGATCTCATAATCTTCACCAAAAGGAACAAGGTCCTTTGATGGAATGGAGGAAATTGGAACATCATCGATTGGATTTTCAAAAGAGCTTGTCATAGGCTTCATTTTCTTGAGTGAAGAATTTGAAGCAGCTGATGATTTCCTTTTCTTCACTGCAGCTCGCTCTGCAGCCTTGGTCTTCTTCACATCAGATGTAGATGGAAGGATTGGAGTTTGTGTAGGCGCAGGAGGAGCTGAGGAATCTGGTTGAATTTCCTCAGCATGGCAATCGATGCAGCTTGCCCTGACTTCTTCAGCTTTCTTGAGCGCACCTGGTGGATGCCACAGCAATTTCTTCATGGCTGGAATGGAGTCATCAGCCACGGAACTAGCATTTTCTTCAAAGCCCTGAACTTCATCGATTAGTCTTTGGCATGTTCTTCGGCGGTGAGCAGAGGCTCGGCTGAGGAATTTCTTGTTGCGTTGGGGCTGCAACATTTGAGAACTTCTTTGTCGATTGACAAATCTGACTTTGGCTCCTGCCAATCAGCATAATATGAGTCAAATTTGTCGTGAGGGCTTTGATGTCACCGCATCTTGACAAGTTCTTGAGTTGTCATCTTGAGAACATTTTTCTTCAAAGCTTTCTCTTTTTACATCATGCGATTTCTTGATCTCTCTGGCCTTATCAAATTTCCATTTCTCCTCTTGGATGAAATGAGTCAACATGTGAATTTGGCCAGGTGTCAACTTGAATTCAGGCATAGGAGTGTTTGGGTCCTTGTGCCAGAGATCAATGTAGTCTAGGATCGCTCTTGGATCCAACGGCGGTAATGCAGTTGTGCCTTTGGCTCTAGCAGCCCCGACTTGCCTATCTCGATGATTTCCATAAGTTCATCATCATCGACCTCATCATCTTCGTGTGGCTCTTGGAAGGCGACTGTTTCTTCTTGGGACTTGGCCGAGGACATCGCCCAAATTGTGGCCTTAGTCTTGAGCGAGTTGGGCGGATGAAGAATTTGGTGCGGTGAGGAACTTCTTTGAGACACCGTGAGGCAATAGAGATGCCTGCAGTCCTTTGGCACGAGGCCAGATGCACAGGTGCTGAGGACTTTGTCAGAACTACTGAGGACTTTGTAGGAGCTGAGGATTTGGGAGGAGCAGGAGCAGCATGAGGAATTTGCCGTGAGGGCATGGCTGAGGAAATTGGCCGTGAGGGCACTGTTGGTGAAGCACTTGGCTTGTGTGTGGGCTTCTTTGCCATAGATTTTCTTGGCTTGACAGAGGCCTCAGTGGCAGCAGTGATGTGAGTCCTCATTAAATTTCCTCACTGCCTCGTTGGCTTGTCTTGCCAATTTGGCTTGGCGCTTGGCCCATTCTTGAGAAAGTCCTCACCACGCTTGATGCTTTGGTGGGGTCACTTCTTGGCAGTGCCAATGGAGCTCTTGGGCATGGAGGATTTAGAGCGAATTTCTTCATGTACTTTGGAGTAACATATCTGTACTCCCTCCATTCCCTTTCCCATCTCCTTTCAATCCTTTGAATGCGCACCTTGCGCTGATTTTTGTTTTCTTTGCCAAACTTGGCTTCATCCGGTGTGCAATAATCAGCATAGATGTCCTCAGGAATCTCAAACGCAGTCATGACCTCAGGCCTCTTTCCTCCTTTCTGTGGTTTCTTTCCTTCTGCCATATTCTTCAGCTGAGGAATTTGAACAATCGAATTCTCTGAAGAAGTATGCAACTTTTCTTCGAGGAACGCTGCAAATGAGTTAAGTTGATGAGAACCTAGTGATTCAGCAGACATGAGTACCTGTGAAGCAGTATATTTGCGAGGAATTTGGAGAGGTCATATGCGTTCTCAGAAGGTTTTTCAAAAAGACTAGTTTGAGGAATTTGACCAGATGAGCCTTGAAGAATTTCACTAAGCGATCTTTGTCTTAGGTTCCAGAGTTGTATAGATCGAGGATCCACACAATTGAGGAATCTTGAAGAAAAATCATTGCTTAGAGAAACGAATCAAGAGCGTATTTCGTTTGAGGTGTTCATATGTGTGAAGATTTGAAGAATAAACACCTTTGAAGATTTTCAGGAAGGTTTGAGAATCAAAGCGAGTAATAAAAGTAACTTTTAATTACCCGAACTGAAGAACACGACAAACTAAGAAGTGTAGATTAGAAGTTCGTTAGTTTAGATCTCCCACGCCCTAACTCGGCGGAGGAAGACAGCTACGGCGGCGGTGGAGTGAAGATTTCCGCGGTCGGCGCGAGTACGACGGCGACGAGGTCGAGGCGGTGAAGCTCTTCCTCACCGCCGACGATGGAGTAGCGACGGCGCTACGGTTTGAGAAGCTCGAGCGAGAGAGAGAGAGCGGTCGAGCGGAGTAAAGGAACTGAGGAAGGGGAGAGGGGGTATATATAGCCACGGTGAAAAACTATTCGCCCGAAGATTTGGGACGAACGTGCCCCTGACCCTTCTCACTCGCTTGACATGTGTCACCCACGTACTGAAAAGTGGAGATTGTGTTAGATCATGGGTGAATAGATAAGTTTATCGTGGGATGCGGAATGGTTTGAGCGGCAAAGCCGAAAATTTGGATAAGATAGGTTAAAAGTTCCGTTCGCAATTTCTTCAGCTGACAAGGACACAGTGAAGATTTTGAACGAGTTTCAAATAGAACGCACATGAAGAATTTGTGAATAGCTTGGGTTGAGTATAACATAGAGGGGGAAGGGTCCGATCACATTCACTTAGCAGAAAAAGCAACTTGAAGAAATAGCCATAAGTGAATGTTGTAGAGGACATAAACCCATATATATAAATATAGCCAATGAAGGAAAAATGACGGAAACAGTGAAGATTTTGCAAAGTTGAAGAATTTGAAAACTGAGGAAAAACTCAAATTGAAGATTTTCAATTTTGGTGGTGGCGTGACCCACCGTATAAGAATGATGATTTCAGACACCGCGTACAATTGTCGTAGGGTTCTGAGAATCAAATTCTTCATTAATTTCTTCACACTTAGAGTGTTATTCTTCATTGATTGAAGAAAAACGTTTCTCCATGTGTTGCACATCTAAGTCATCAATTTTGCATAAGTGTCAGGATGTGTGTCCTTTTCAAAGAACATTCGAAGATTCTAAGATATTTAGCTCACACCGCAACTTGCTAAATCTCTTCTCATCCAAGGGCTTTGTGAAGATATCGGCTAGCTGTTCTTCAGTCTTCACATGCTCGATGGAGATGTCTCCCTTCAACACATGATCACGAAGAAAATGATGACGAATCTGAATGTGCTTTGTCTTCGAGTGCTAAACTGGGTTGTGAGCAATCTTGATGGCACTCTCATTGTCACAGTAGAGAGGCACATTCTTCACGTTGATGCCGTAGTCCTTGAGAGTTTGCTTCATCCATAGCAATTGAGCACAACAAGAGCCAGCAGCAATGTACTCAGCTTCCGAAGTAGACAGTGATACGCAGTTCTGTTTCTTCAAGGACCAACAGACCAAAGATCGTCCGAGGAAATGACAAGTACCAGATGTTGACTTGCGGTCCACACGATCACCAGCATAGTCAGAGTCAGAATACTGAGATCAAAAGTAGAGCCCTTGGGGTACCGTCGGTGTTAAAACCGGCGGATCTCGGGTAGGGGGTCCCGAACTGTGCGTCTAGGCGGATGGTAACAGGAGACAAGGGACACGATGTTTTACCCAGGTTCGGGCCCTCTTGATGGAGGTAAAACCCTACGTCCTGCTAGATTAATATTGATGATGTGTGTTACAAGAGTGGATCTACCACGAGATCAAAGAGGCTAAACCCTAAAAGCTAGCCTATGGTATGATTGTTGTTCGTCCTACGGACTAAAACCCTCCGGTTTATATAGACACCGGATAGGGTTAGGATTACACAGAGTCGGTTACAATGGTAGGAGATCTACATATCCGTATCGCCAAGCTTGCCTTCCACGCCAAGGAAAGTCCCAACCGGACACGGGAGAAGTCGTCAATCTTGTGTCTTCATAGTCTTGGAGTCCGGCTGATGATGATAGTTCGGCTATCCGGACACCCCCTAGTCCGGAACTCCCTCAGTAGCCCCTGAACCAGGCTTCAATGACGATGAGTCCGGCGCACATGTTGTCTTCGGCATTGCAAGGCGGGTTCTTCCTCCGAATAATTTACAGAAGATTGTGAACACCAGGACAGTGTCCGCTCGCAAAAATAAATTCCACATACCACCATAGAGAGAATAATATTACACAAGATCAATCTGGCGACGTATTTTGTGGCGTGACGTCGCACCACTACCAAGCCTTTACTCAAATCGTTTTATTGTTCCACCTCGGCGTGTTTAGCGGCGGTTTCCTTGGCACGTCTTGTCGAGGCAGAGATCGTGTTCCCCTTATTCCGGATTCCCATCAATACGGACGTGGGTAACCCGACCGCGCCATTGATTGTGACGCTTGGGGGATAAGCGAGTTTTACCAGGCCAGTGGGGACACACGTTTTTGTCCGCCCATATAAGGGGATAAAGATCCAACCCTTTAACCTATGCCTTCTTCCTCCTTTGCTCATCCATTCCCGTGCACTCGAGCTCTAGCGCCCAAGTCCGCACTTCTCACCTCAACCTTCTCCAACTATGTCCGGAGCGGGAGGCAAGTGGATGGCCTCCTCCGTCACGGAGGGGCAGATCCAGAAGTTGCGCGATGCCGGATATCTGTCCAGCGACATCGCGCATCGGCTCCCCGACGAGGGAGAGCTCGTCCCCAACCCCAGGCCCCATGAGAGGGTAGTATTTCTTCCCCATTTCCTCCGCGGACTGGGCTTCCCGCTTCACCCCTTTGTCCGGGGGCTCAGGTTCTACTACGGCCTAGATTTCCATGATCCGCCCCAATTTCATCCTCAACATCTCGGCGTTTATCGTCGTATGCGGCGTTCCTGCATCCAGCCCCACTTCGGCTTGTGGCTCAAGACCTTGATGTCAAGCGAAGGTTGTGGAGGGCAGCCAAGCGGAGTGCGGAGGCGCCATGGTGGGCGGGATGTCCCACGTTCACGTGGGTGGTGGGCACTTTCGTGGAAACCATCAAGGGGTGGCAATCGGGGTGGTTCTACATCACCGAGCCGCGTGACCCTGATTGGGCAGCGGCCCCTGAATTCAGATCTGGCATCCCCACACGGCTCACCTCCTGGAAAGAGAGTGGCCGAATTTGGGGGAATTCGGAGGAGCTGACCGGACTCCAAGCCTGTATCCAGAAGCTGGTGGACAACAAGCTCAAGCTTGTCAACGTAGTCCAGGTCATGCTCATCCGCCTGATTCTCCCGTGCCAGCGATGGGGCTTTAATATGTGGGAGTTTGATCCGGCGCAGCACCAGACCCTGAGCGGGCTCTTCGACACTACGTACGAAGATGTCTGGAAGGTGATGTTCAAGGGCGTCGAAGCTCCCGCATCCGCTACCGAAAATCGCGGATTCTGCTCGCAGCGTCCAGCTGACGAGGTAAGTGATTTCACCACTTGTTTTCCATAGTTTGGCTCTATGCGGGATCTAAACTCCCTTTACCTTTGACAGGAATGGCTGGCGAAGGCCGAATGGATTACCTGTCCGGCCCCATTGCCAGAGGACCCAGCGGACGCCCGCCTAACGGGGCTGCTGGCTCCGGCACCCCACGTGGTGCCGGAGAAGAAGGCCAAGAAGACGGCCACGGGGACTCGGAAGAGTTCCCGTTTTCAGGTGCTATCGGATGATGAATCCGAGGTCGACTCCTCCCACCAAGGTGAGGGGGAGAAAAAGCCTCTCCCCAGCGGGGAGGAAAAGAAAGGAAGGCCTCCCCAACAAGGGAGGCCAAGGGTCCAAGAAGGAAAAACTCTTCCTCCGGACTGCTCCGCCAACGCCAGTGACGGCGACGAAGACTGGCATCCAAGGGCCAAGCCCCTGGTGAGATCGTAAGTATCCGGACTCCCGAATAACTTCAAGGTTTTTTTATTTTCGCCACATAATGTCTTTCTAATGCCGCATACAACCCTGCAGTCCGCCCAAGGATGATCTTCCCGTTTCGTCGAGCGGGTCCTTAGGTGTGTCGAATATGGATTCCCTTCCGACTGCCTCCAACCCCCGTGCCGCGGATGACGCCGAGGTGGGATCCCAGAAAAGGACCCACCAGGAGGAGGAGGCCCTGGAGGTGTCACAGGACACCCTCCCGGACTGTGCACCGGACTCAGCCCCGGAGGCCACGGTGGCTCCGAGTCCGTGAGCGACCTTCGTAAGAAGGGCAAGACCGAGACGCCGGCTGCCTCCGTCCAACCGAAGGTGCCGGATAATTCTTTGGAGGCTCAACGGCGCCTCCATCAAAGAGGAACACCGCACTGTTATGAGTGCGGTGATTCGAAAGGTTCAGCTCGCCAAGAGCGGGTGACCCAGCTGCAGTAGCCTTCTAACAGGCTTTGAGGTAAGAATTTAAATATATGTAAAATGGTACCGCATAGACAGTAGCCCCTGATGCTTGGTTCGGTGTTCGGAAAGAAAAGTCGGACTGAGGATCTTTAGAAAGATAAACGCAGGAGTCATAAAAAATATGTCAATATGGGATTTGCAGGCTGTCTTTGACCTCACGACCGCCTTGACATGAGGTCAATAATTTGAAGAAAAACCTCGGCGGTCCGATATGAGCTCGGTCATGCCAAGAAGCAGCTCGAGGAAAAGAAGGTGAGTAATACCTTATGAAAATTGTACCTTACAGAAAAGGATTTGGTTGCAAGAAAAATGACAAGGATAACGTGGGTATTGTAGGGGCCACTAACGAGGTGGCGACCACAGAAGGAGGCGGTGGCATGCGGCGCATAATGCTGACCCGGAGCGCACCGAGCGAGAGAAGCAGGAGGTGCGGGTGGCGGAGGTACAACAAGAGCTCCAGGATCTCGTGAAAAAACATGAGAGCTTGGAGCATTACTCGAAGACTCGAGAGTTCGAGCTTGCAACGGCTCTTGAGAGTGCCAAAGCCGCTAAGGCCGAAGCCTACAAGGCCCTCCAAGAGATTGAGGCGGTGAAGAAAATAGCAGCGGGTAAGGCATTTTTCATGCAAAGTAAGCATGTGAGTGTTAATTACCTGTTGCTTACCCGAATTCGGAGCTCTCCAGGGGCGTTCGCAGATCTTCCTCGCAGCGTGTCCGATGCTGCCGCATTCTACCGGGCCGAGGAGGGAGCTCGACGGAGAAGGTCTTCTGGTCTCAGTATGCTGAGGCCGGACATCCAGTGCCCCTTAGTGACCAGCTGAAGCAGCTGGTCGAGCTCCATAAGGCGGCCGAACAGGCCATGAAGGGCCTCATAGTTCGGCTGTGGCCTAAGGAGGCCATGCCTAGGAGCTACTTCAGCCTGGTGCGGCGGCTGATGGATGCGTGCCCGTGGGTTGAAGTGATCAAGCATTTCGCTTGTATTGAGGGTGCCCGTCGGGCCCTTGCCCGTGCAAAGGTGCACTGGGGCAAGATGGATGCCTGTAAGCTTGTGACGGACCCGCCACCGGAGGGCAAGGAGCATCGCATGCCCGAGATGTATTATAAGAGTGTCTTTGAAGGGCGCCCGCACTATTGCGGGTGAGTGCTCCAAAGATGTAATATTTGAGTAGACTCGCATTTTGTTATCCTGTGCGCTGAAAACTTAGTTCATATGCGCTAAGCAACGCTTGTTAATTTAAAATATTACCTTTTGTGCGGCTGTTTATCAAATCGAGAGATGGCAAGTCGTCGGGCTTCAGCCCCATGCCACGAGTCTTTGGGGTGTTTGGGATAAACTTGAGCGCTCTTGTTCCCATTTTGGGTCCATCTAGGGAGGCGCTCAACACAGCGAACAAGGCAACCGGACTTATAATGCTTGAACACTCTCACTTAGCCATAGAATTCTATAATTTTAAATTTCAACGAAGCCCCTAGTCTTCGGAAGGCCGAATTTGGGGCGCTATCCACGCCTTGGCAGACGGTATCCGGCTCCTCGCTCTAAGCGGCATAAGTCTTTAAGGACTCGCAAAAACCTCTCGAACAGCGACCGGTCTCTCGCCTCATCATGATGGTTAGTTTTAGCTTTCTCCGAGGCGTTAACCCGGCCCGAATCGGGCGGAATCGCGGTGGTTCTCCGGTGCTACCTTACCCGATATAACGGAACGTAAGGTACCAAAACACGGAGCCGGGCAAACCCAACTATTGACCCAAGACATGATTCGGAGCCGATGCATATAGTGCTATAAGTTCGGGGTGCCGCACTTGTGAAAGTGTTCGGACTCATCATACCATAATGTGGGGAACATAAGCCCCTGGTGTATATTAGCCGCACCAAAGTGTACGGATGCAACATGTCGTGAATGAACATATGTATGAAAAAGAAATGCAATTATAAGCAAAAAGGTGCTACATTGTTTTATTCAATAAGGGCTGCTACGAATGCAGAATGATACAAATAGTACGATAAGCAAGGTATGGAACTGTTAAACATGTCCCCTCCGTGGGTAGGCTGCAGATTGGTGTATGAAAATGCTCGTAATGGAGACCACCTGTATATTCGTTGTAGCCTTTATCCTTCCCTGGCTGTTGCATCGTGAGTTCGGCAGGTCTGCTGCCGGACAGGGCTTCTGACAAACGGAGTCCCGTGGGTAAAAAGTAGAAGGAAAAAAGAAAAGAAAAAGGAACGACACACTTGAGAGCCCCTCGTGTGGTTGAGCCGCAGTCTGGGTGTATTGTCGTCGTGCCCCCCTCCCCATGCCCATAGTATGTTCAGAGCGTAATGGTGTACGCGAAGGACATGCTGCTGACGTTCGCCGCAGTGGGGTTGGGGCCGCCTTGCTCTGGCGATGCTCGGAACGTGCAGGTGGTCTTGTTGTAAGTTACTCCGGGCGCGCTTGGCTGTGTCCGGCCGCTTAACGGCCGGACTTGAGAATTGCCTTAAGAGGTTGCATTGCACTTCTGCCGCGAGAGCCGCTGTATGTTCCTTCGTGCGGAGAGAACGTTCAGTGTTTCCGTTGACCGTGATGGCTCCTCGAGGGCCTGACATCTTGAGCTTGATGTATGCGTAGTGTGGCACCGCGTTGAACTTTGCAAACGCGGTACGTCTGAGCAAGGCATGATAGCCGCTGCGGAACGGGACTATGTCGAAGATTAACTCCTCGCTTCGGAAGTTATTCGGGATCGAAGACCACTTCGGTGTAATTGAGCTGTACAATTGGCTTCTACACCTGGTATGACGCCTTTAAAGGTCGTTTTGGTAGGTTTAATCCTTGAGGGTCTATGCCCATTTTGCGCATTGTATCCCGGGTAAAGCAGGTTCAGCTGCCGCCGTCCATCGGGACTACGGTTAGGTGAAATCCATCGACGATTGGGTCTAAGACCGGTCTGGCGAATCCTCCGTGGCGGATCTTTGGTGGGGTGGTCCTTCGGTCAAAAGTGATCGGGCAGGAGGACCATGGATTGAACTTCGAGGCAATCGCTCCATCGCGTAGACATCCTCGAGTGCATGCTTCCGCTCCCTTTTTGGGTATGTGCGTTGCGTATATCATGTTCACCGTCCGCTTTTGTGGGGAAACCCTTCATCCTCTATTGTTCGGCAGTTGGGTCTTGTCCTCGCCATCGCTATGCAGCCCCTTGTCATTGTTTTCGCAATTAACTTGCCTGCCTTCTTGAATACCCAACAGTCCCTGTTGGTGTGGTTAGTGGCTTTTTGGGGGTGCGTGTATCCGCACAAGCGGTCGAGTATTCGGTCCAAATTGGACGGACCGGGTAGTTCTTTTGAATGGCTTTTTCGCTGACCGGTTTAGAGCCTCTGAATCCGCATTGACTGCCGTATCCTCAATATTGTCGCCCGTTAATGCGGCGTTTGTTTTTGTTACGACGCTGACCTGCCATTTCGGTCCTTGAAGTCCGGACTGCCAGAATTTTTCTTTGAGGTTGTTGCTGCGTGCTAGCCAGCTGTCCTCACCGCTGAAGCGGGTCATGAGTGATGTGAGGGCTGCCATGGATTTCGCTTTTCCTGTCCTAGGTGCCGGGCAAGCCACTCGTCATGGTGTTATGCTTGAAGGCCGCGAGGGCCTCCGCATCCAAACAGTCCACGATTTGGTTTTCTTGGTTAAGAACCGTGTCCGTAATTGTCCGCCGATTAAATGCAGCTGCTGAATTATGTGGCTTAGGTCATCGCCGTCTGGTCGCACATAAGTGCCACAGAAGTTATCGAGGAATGCGGCTTCCAGGTCCTCCCAGCTCCCAATTGACTCTGCTGGCAAGCTGTTGAGCCAACGCCGGGCTGGTCCTTTAAGCTTGAGGGGGAGGTATTTGATGGCGTGAAGATCGTCACCGCGGGCCATGTGGATGTGAAGAAGATAGTCTTCGATCCAAACCGCGGGGTCTGTTGTGCCATCATAGGATTCAATATTGACGGGTTTAAACCCTTCGGGGATTTGATGATCCATTACTTCGTCTGTGAAGCATAGCGGGTGTGCGGCGCCTGTACTGGGCGATATCACGACGGAGCTCAAAAGAGCTTTATGCTGTTTTGTTCGGCCCGGACTTCTTTGTGTCGGTAGCGACGGTTGTAAATCACGTGCATCGTGGGCGCCGATCCATAGATCGATCTTGATTGTCTTGCCTTGTCCTCCAATATATCTCGCAGGTCCGGGCGTTCCCCTTTGGCCGTGTGCTTTTTGAGCGATGCCGGGGTATGGTTCTAGTGAAGGGCCTAGAGGCCTCTCTGTCGCGACAACGGGGTGGTCGGTCAGCCATATTGTCTCCTGGTGATGCGGGTTCATAAGCCTCCTCCTCTAATCGGGGAGCATCTTGCGTTTAGGGTAGCTTTTGGAGGGCGTTCGAGCTCATGCTCTTGACGCGAGGACTTCAGTCCATCTGTCGGCTAGCAGATCTGATCAGCTCTAAGCTGTTGCTTTTTCTTGAGGCTGTTCGCCATGGCCATAAGCCTGCGTCTAAAACGCTCTTATTCGACGGGATCCTCGGGCACGACAATTCATCGTCGTCGAGGCTTGCTTCGTCTCGGAGGAGGCATATAATCATCTACCTCTTCTTCGCCGCTCTCTCGTGAGGGTCTGGCGTCTCCTCTACTGGATCTTGCTGGAGTGGATTGTCTTCGGCACTGTCCGGTGTATTGTTATCTCTGGTGCCGGAATCTTCATTCTTGCTGTGGCGGGATTTAGAGCGGCGCCGCTGACGCCGGCGCTTCGGTTGCTTCTTGGAGGGGTCATCCTCTGTTGTTCCATCGCCGTTCCCATCTTTTGGGATGTCCACCGTGTATATGTCGTATGACGAGGTGGCCTTCCAGTGCCCTGTAGGCGCTGGGTCTTGGTCGTCTCCGGCATCGTCGTCCATACCGTCGATGTCTTGAGTCGTAGTCTAGCATGTCGGTTAGATCGTCGACGGCGGCTACCAAGTGGGTGGTGGGTTGGCGTTGAATTTCTTCGTCGTCGCATCCCAACCTTCTCGACCGTAATCCGGCCAGGGCTCTCCGGATAAAGAGAGAGATTTTAGTGAATTCAGGATGTCGCCAAAGGGCGAAAATGAAAGATGTCCGCGCGATGAACTCCATGACGGGCGCCCAATCGGATTCGATTGGCAGGAGCGCGGGGGGTTCGGAGTCCGGAGAGGAGTCCGGCACCCTGGAGTCGAGGTCTTCGCAAAGGACAGGGATAGAGTTCGGCTCGATCGCCGTAGAGATTAAAGCCCCCGAGGCGGTGTCCAACCACTCGTCCTCGATCGGGGAATCCGCTCCAGATTAAGGGTCGAGCGGATTACAGTGCGACCTCCAAGGCACTGCTCGGTGCAGAGCTAGATCATGCCCATCGAGACAAGGCGGCACGCTTATTGCGTCGAATCCGTCGAAGATCAAGTCTCCGCGGATATCGGCCGTATAGTTTAAACTTCCAAATCTGACTCGACGGCCAGGGCGTAGCTTTCAATCTGCTCCGGATGGCTAACCGAATTGGCCCGCAGCAAAGGTAAAGCCGAACACGAAGATCTGTCCAGGAGAAAAGTCTCACCCTGGACCGCGTCGTTGTTGATGATCAAAGGAGCCATCGAGCCTATCGGTGACGGCACAGAGGAACTCTCAATGAAAGCACCAATGTCGGTGTCAAAACCGGCGGATCTCGGGTAGGGGGTCCCGAACTGTGCGTCTAGGCGGATGGTAACAGGAGACAAGGGACACGATGTTTTACCCAGGTTCGGGCCCTCTTGATGGCGGTAAAACCCTACGTCCTGCTAGATTAATATTGATGATGTGTGTTACAAGAGCGGATCTACCACGAGATCAAAGAGGCTAAACCCTAAAAGCTAGCCTATGGTATGATTGTTGTTCGTCCTACGGACTAAAACCCTCTGGTTTATATAGACACCGGATAGGGTTAGGGTTACCACAGTCGGTTACAATGGTAGGAGATCTACATATCCGTATCGCCAAGCTTGCCTTCCACACCAAGGAAAGTCCCATCCGGACACGGGACGAAGTCTTCAATCTTGTATCTTCATAGTCTTGGAGTCCGGCCGATGATGATAGTTCGCTATCCGGACACCCCCTAGTCCGAACTCCTCAGTACCATAATCCTAGTGTTGGTGTGTGAGCTAGATATCAAGAATATGCTTCACAGCCTTATGGTGTGATTCCTTCGGAGTAGCTTGAAATCGGGCACACATGCAAACACTAAGCATTATATCTGGCCTAGATGCACATAAGTACAATAGAGAACCAATCATGGAGCGGTATATCTTGTGATTGAAGTCAATACCATTTTCATCAGTGCATAGATGGCCATTTGTGGGCATAGGAATGTTGACGCCTTTGCAATCTTGCATGCCGAATTTCTTCAGGACATCTTTGAGGTATTTCTCCTGAGATATGAATATGCTATTGTGTTGTTGATTTAATTTGAAGACCTAAGAAGAATTTCAATTCTCCCATCATAGACATTTGATATTCTTCACTCACCATATAGGCAAATTCATCACTATAACGTTGGTCAAGACAGCCAAAGATAATATCATCAACATATATTTGGCACACAAACAGTTCACCATCATATGATTTAGTAAAGAGAGTAGGGTCGAGTGAACTGGTGTGAAGCCATTCTTCACGAAGAATTCCTTCAATGTATCATACCACGCCCGTGGGGCCTGTTTGAGGCCATAGAGGGCCTTGTTGAGTCTGAAGACTTTGTCGGGATTCTTTGGATCTTCAAAACCTGTGTGTAGCCTTGAGCTACAAGTCGTGCCTTATTCCTCACACAAGGCCATTTTCATCTTGCTTGTTGCGGTAGATCCACTTTGTGCCAATGATATTATGCTTGCGAGGATCTGGACGTTTGACCAGTTCCTGCACATTGTTGAGCTCGAATCGATGTAATTCTTCTTGCATTGCCTGAATCCACTCAGTTCGTAAATGCTTCATCTACCTTAGTGGGCTCTGTGATCGAGACAAAAGCATAGTGCCCACAAAAGTTAGATAAATGTGAAGCTTTTGAGCGTGTGAGAGGACCTGGTGCTTCAATATCATCGATGATCTTGTCAAGTTGTACTTCTTTTGCAATGCGAGGATGAGCTGGTTGTCGTCGAGGAATTTGATCAGCATTTTCTTCAGCACCATTTTCTTCAGCATTGTCTTCAGTGCATCACCGACGTTCTTCGCGTCTGAGGAATGAATTCTTCAGCAGATTCTTCAGTAGGAATGACATCCTCAGATGCCTTGAACTTGATAGATTCCTCAAGTGCTGGTTCATCTAACACAGAAGGTAGGTGCTCTCTTTGCGAGCCATTAGTTTCATCGAACCGCACATATACAGTGTCAACAATCTTGTGAAGAGCGATGTTGAAGACTCAGAGGTGTGCGAGTCCTTTCCATAACCAAGCATAAAACCTTCATGTGCTTTCGGTGCAAATTTAGCATTGTGATGAGGATCTCTAATCCAGCATTTAGCAATCAAGACTTTGAAATAACTCACATTGGGTTTCTTGTCGTTGAGGAGTTCATAGGCAGTCTTCTTGAAGAATTTGTGAAGATATACTCTGTTGATGATGTGGCACGCGGTATCAATTGCAGCAATCCAAAAACGACGAGGCGTTTTGTATTCATCAAGCATAGTGCGAGCCATCTCAACAAGAGTTCTGTTCTTGCGCTCCACGACGTCATTTTGCTGAGGAGTATAGGGAGCAGATAACTCATGAGTAATACCAAGTTCATCAAGATAGTCATCAAGACCGGAATTCTTGAACTCAGGCCCATTGTCACTCCGATGTGCTTGATCTTCACACCAAAGTTGGTTGAAGCCCTCGAGGAAAATCGTTTGAAGACTTCACGCACTTGATTTTTGTAAGTAACAATGTGTACCCATGTGTAATGAGAGTAATCATCAACAATAACAAAGCCATATAGAGATGCATCATTAACGACAAATGAGTAATGATTGGGACCAAAGAGGTCCATGTGAAGCAATTCAAGGGACGAGTAGTGGTCATGATAGTCTTATTTGGATGCTTGGCCTTGGTCATTTTTCCAGCTTCACAGGCTCCGCATAAGTGATCCTTGAGAAATTTGACATTCTCAATGCCAATGACATGCTTCTTCTTCGCAAGCGTGTGCAAATTCCTCATGCCTGCGTGACCAAGTCGTCGATGCCATAGCCAGCCTTCCGAAGCTTTTGCAAGTAGACACACGGCTGGTTGTGGTCCTGTAGAGAAATCAACAATATAGAAGTCTCCTCTCCTAAAGCGTTCGAAGACTTTGGAATTGTCAGCTTCCATGATCACAACACAACGATACTTGCCAAAGAAAACAACCATATCAAGATCACCAAGCATTGAGACTGACATGAGGTTGTATCCTAAGGACTCAACAAGCATGACTTTGTCCATGTGTATGTCCTTAGAGATCGCAACCTTACCAAGACCCAATACCTGACTTTTGCCTTTGTCAGCAAAGATGATATGCTTCAGATGTGACGGTGATAAGGGAGCATCCATCAATAGATTCTTGTCACCAGTCATGTGATTTGTACATCCACTATCGAGGACCCACTCATTGGCTTTGGGTTGATCATCCTGCAGATGAATTAGTGCAACTTACGATCTCATATACTTCATCAGTGAAGAATATGATATCAATTTCATCAGATGAATTTCATCGAGCAGTATAACGAGATAAGCAAGATGAGGACGTGTGAAATGAGAGTTCATTTCTTCATGATTAGCCTGCGTCCTTTCGTGCATTTTTGTCGTGTCCCCAAGAAATTCATCGACGTTAAAGCACGCCCGGAGACCTGACCTGCAGAAGAGATTAATTCTTTTTCTTCACCACCCACATCTGAAGGGGTGGCAAAGAGTTCATCACTCTGCGAGCACCAAATGATAATGGTGGCATAGAGGCCAAACCATTTCGTTTCACATAAGAGGGGTTAGGGTAAGCATATGAATAAGCAGAGAAATTCTTCGAGGACTTATGAACATATTGGTTTGAAGAATAATGCACATATTCATAGCCCTTAGCTCTACCCTGTGAAACAGAGTTGTTAGCACGATGATAATCATATGAGGACTTTGATCCTTACGAGGAATTTGATCCACATGAGGAATTTGGTCCGTATGAGGACTTGGATCCATATGAAGAATTTGGTCCATATGAAGAGTTTGATCTGGGGTTCCTATTCTTCACAGGTGGTGTCATGAGGACATTCACCTGAAGACTTTCAAGGCACTTCTTGGGAATCCATATTTTCTTCATAGGGAACCGTTCCTGCAGTTAGTGCCAACATATCTATCAAATACTTCACCATTCTGATTTTTGAACAGTTTATAGTTGGAGTCAAATGACTCATCAGAAGAATGAGGAGATTCACATGTAAAGCCAGATAAGTTAGATGGATCAACTGATGGTCCCTTTGCAGCAACCCATGAGGTTTTGGGGTATTGCTCAGGCTTCCAGTATGTACCATCGGCATTGATTTTCCTCTCAAAGGCAATACCCTCTTTCCTAGGGTTCTGTTGAGGATCTGCTTTTAAGCACATCACAAAGAGTCTCGATGCCCTTTGAGGCTTTTGTACATGCCTGTCATGTACAATTCCTTCAACCACTGCATTGTCAAGGATACTAGCAATGTCCTCGGATGAGGAATTAGTGATAGCAGAGGCAGGTGAAGAATTTGTAACAGTTGAAGCATTTGAACATTCAGTGAAGAATTAGCAGATTCACGCTCAATGCATTTTAAGCATGGAGGAACAAATTCTTCACGAGAAGCGCTGATTTGTTGAGCAAGTAATGAATCGCGCTCCTTGGAAGATCTTCATAACTTCGCTCTTAGCTTCTCAAGATCTTGCTTTCTCAAGAAATTCATAAGAAAGTTTCTCATGATCGCATAAGAGAGTGTTATGATGACCTTGAAGATCGTCAAGCCTAGACTCAAGTCTCTCAAGATTTTCAACAGGCTTTAGTGTGATCCATTTCTTCACCCAACATATCATCACTTTTATCTAGCATGTTTTGAACCTTTTCAAAAGCCCTTTGTTGTTTTACAACAATCTTAGCAACTTTTGAGTAGCTGGGCTTGAGATCTTCATCAGATTCATTTTCACTAGATTCAGAGGAGGTATATTTGAATACCTTGGCACCCTTTGCCATGAAGCAATAGGTGGGAGCGTAGTCATCACTATCTTCATCAGCTTTGTTGGTGAGGTCAGTTTCTTCAGAGTTGAAGATGGACTTGCTAACGAATGCAGTAGCGAGAGCCAGACTCGCCACACCAGACTCGGATTCTTCTGATGCCTCCTCTTCCTCATGTTCCTCAGATTCAGCTTCAGAGTCCATTTCCTTGACAATGAATGCCCGAGCCTTCTTGGAGCTGCTCTTCTTGTGAGAAGAAGACTTTGAGGATTTTGATGATGAAGATTTCGACGATTTATTCTTCTTCTTAGCGTCATCAGAATTGTAATCCTTGTATTTCTTCTTCTTTAATTCCTTTTCCCAATCGAGGACAATCTTCAATGTAGTGACCAGGTTTCTTGAATATGTGGCATAGTCTTCTCTTATAGTCACTGGATGAGGAATCACTGCTCCTTGAGGATTTTCCAAAGCGACCTCGTCTTGAGAACTTCTCGAATTTATTCACCAGAAGTGCTAGCTCCTGGCTCAATTCTTCAGGATCTCCAAGGCTACTACCAGAGTCTTCACCATCAGATTCAGACACGGCCTTGGCCTTGAGGGCACGTGATTTTCCATAGCTAGAACCATAGAGATCTCTCTTTTAAGCAAGCTGGAACTCATGAGTATTTAGCCTCTCGAGGATATCAGCTGGATCAAGTGACTTGTAGTCAGCATGCTCTTGTATCATTAGTGCCAGAGTATCAAATGAGGAATCAAGCGATCTCAACAATTTCTTCACCACCTCATGGTCGGTGATGTCAGTGGCACCAAGCGCTTGAAGCTCATTTGAGATGTCGATGAGGCGATCGAAGGTTTGTTGAACATTTTCATTGTCGAGTCTTTTGAAGCGGTTGAAGAGATTGCGAAGAACATCAACTCAAGAGTCACGCTGAGTTGAGACTCCTTCATTTACTTTGGACAGCCTGTCCCAGATGAGCTTAGCAGTTTCCAAAGCAGTCACTCTTCCATATTGTCCTTTGCTCAGATGGCCACATATGATATTCTTCGCTTGAGAATCGAGTTGCTTGAATCTCTTCACATCGGCAAGATTCAAAGGAGGGTGAGACAGAGGGAACACCATTTTCCACAACATACCGTAGATCGTTGTCAATTGCCTCAAGATGCATTCGCATCTTGTTCTTCCAAAGAAGGGTAGTCCGTCCCATCAAAGGTAGGACACCCACCGAGACCTTGATCATACCTGCGGTCGACATAACTAAAACTCCGGTGGTTAAACCAAAATCACACGTAACAAGGGAGTACCTTGCTCGATACCAATTGAAAGTGCGTTATATCGACTAGAGGGGGGTGAATAGGCGATTTTTATGAATTCTTCAATGATGAATTTGCGGTGAGGAAATTCCTAAGTGAAGAACTACTTGCATGAATAAGTACTCGTAAGTAAGCATAAGAGAATGCGGGCATGGTCATCATGATGAAATGAAGACAATCAAAGAGTACGTAAAGCGTAAACACGTAATAGCACAAGATGAAGACAAACAGATCAAGAATTGAACTGAGGAAATTGAGAAAGTCTTCACCAAAGTCTTCAAACACAGATATGAACGAACACTCAACACAAGAATGAGGAAATGAAAGAGTTGAGGAAATAGAACCAGTTAGGTTGGTGAAGACAATGTTTTTGTAGTCCAGTTCGAACTGTTGTCTCAGTTTTAATTATGGTTGAAGCGTCTGAGTATTTAAACTCGAGGAGACACATTCCCGGACACCCAGTCCCTGAGCACGCAGCTCAGGACACCAAGTCCTCACCGTATTCTCCTTGAACAAAGGTCACACAGACCTCGTCCAATCACTCGTGGTAAGTCTTCAGGCGACTTCCAAACCTTCACAGACTCGGTCACTCGGCGATCCACAATTCCTCTTGGATGCTCTAGACCATGACGCTTAACCATCTGGAAGAAGCACAGTCTTCAAAGGTAACAAGCATCAGATCCACGCAGGATCAATCTCTTCAGTGATACTCAATCACTTTGGGTTTGTAGGGGTTTGGTTTTTGGGTTTTTCCTCACTCGATGATTTTCGCTCAAAGTCCTCGGAGGATGGGTTGCTCTCAAATGACAAGTGTCAAGTTCTCTCGTAGCAGCCAACCAGCTAGTGGTTGTAGGGGCGGCTATTTATAGCCTAGGGAGCAGCCCGACATGATAAGACATAAATGCCCTTCAATGATATGACCGTTAGGTGGATAAGATATTTTGGGACAGTCAACAAGAATACAAGAACGGTCGGAAATTTGACTTTCAAATTCCTCGGGGCTATCATGTTCCTCATCAGATAGGCAATCCGACCGGGCGAATTCCTAACTCCTCGGTCGAGAACAAATTCCTCAAATGACGGAAGAACTTCGTCTCACATCAAGAAATTGACTAAACTGTATGAGATTTCCAAAGGCTTCACTCAAAGGGATTGGTAGGTGTAGGCTTTTGAGTTGAGCATCACATGGAAATTTTTCCTTAGTATTTCCTCGACCCCCTTTAACAGTACGGCGTTTCCTATGACTCAAGAAGGAGAAAACGAAACAACGAAAACAAAAGTCTTCACGCTTCATGTTCCTCAAATGAATACCAAGTCTTCAAGGTCACACCAATTTCTTCACTTTCAAAGTCTTTAGAAAGTCTTCAGAATATCAAAGTCTTCAATCAAGAACTTTATTTTTAGGGATCGACTTTCTCTGTAAATATCAAACTCCTCATAGACTTATAGACCTGTGTACACTCATAAACACATTAGTCCCTTAACCTATAAGTCTTCAATACACCAAAATCACTAAGGGGCACTAGATGCACTTACAGCTACTACTGAAAAAGAATTCTTAGCAGTTGTATTTGCTTGTGATAAGTTCAGACCTTATATTGTTGATTCTAAAGTAACTATTCACACTGATCATGCTGCTATTAAATATCTTATGGAAAAGAAAGATGCTAAACCTAGACTTATTAGATGGGTTCTCTTGCTACAAGAATTTGATTTGCATATTATTGATAGAAAGGGAGCTGAGAACCCCGCTGCGCATAACTTGTCTAGGTTAGAGAATGTTCTTGATGACCCACTACATATTGATGATAACTTTCCTGATGAACAATTAGCTATCATAAATGCTTCTCGTACTGCTCCATGGTATGCTGATTATGCTAATTACATTGTTGCTAAATTTATACCACCTAGTTTCACATACCAGCAATAGAAAAAGTTTTTCTATGATTTAAGACATTACTTCTGGAGTGACCCACATCTTTATAAAGAAGGAGTAGATGGTGTTATTAGATGTTGTATACCTGAGCATGAACATGAACAAATCCTATGCAAGTGTCACTCCGAAGCTTATGGAGGACACCACGCTGGAGATAGAACTGCACATAAGGTATTGCAATCCGGTTTTTATCGGCCTACTCTCTTCAAAGATGCCCGTAAGTTTGTCTTGTCTTGTGATGAGTGTCAAAGAATTGGTAACATTAGTAGACGTCAGGAAATACCTATGAATTATTCACTTGTTATTGAACCATTTGATGTTTGGGGCTTTGATTATATGGGACCGTTTCCTTCCTCTAATGGGTATACACATATTTTAGTTGTTGTTGATTACGTTACTAAGTGGGTAGAAGCTATTCCAACTAGTAGTGCTGATCATAACACTTCTATTAAGATGCTTAAAGAAATTATTTTTCTGAGGTTTGGAGTCCCTAGATATTTAAAGACTGATGGTGGTTCACATTTTATTCATGGTGCTTTTCGTAAAATGCTTGCTAAGTATGATGTTAATCATAGAATTGCATCCCCTTATCACGCACACTCTAGTGGTCAAGTAGAATTGAGCAATAGAGAGCTCAAGTTAATTTTGCAAAAGACTGTTAATAGATCTAGAAAGAATTGGTCCAAGAAACTTGATGATGCATTATGGGCCTATAGAACTGCATATAAAATCCTATGGGTATGTCTCCGTATAAAATGTTTATGGAAAAACATGTCACTTACCTCTCGAACTAGAACATAAGGCATATTGGGCTATTAAAGAGCTCAATTATGATTTCAAACTTGCCGGTGAGAAGAGGTTATTTGACATTAGCTCACTTGATGAATGGAGAACCCAAGCCTATGAGAATGCCAAGTTGTTTAAAGAAAAAGTTAAAAGATGGCATGACAAAAGGATACAAAAGCGTGAGTTTAATGTAGGTGATTATGTGTTGCTATACAACTCTCGTTTAAGATTTTTTGCAGGAAAACTTCTCTCTAAATGGGAAGGTCCTTACGTTATTGAGGAGGTCTATCGTTCCGGTGCCATAAAAATCAACAACTTCGAAGGCACAAATCCGAAGGTGGTGAACGACCAGAGAATCAAACATTATATCTCAGGTAATCCTATAAATGTTGAAACTAATATTATTGAAACCGTAACCCTAGAGGAATACATAAGGGACACTTTCCAGAACATTTCAGACCCCGAAAAGGAATTGGTACGTGGTACGGTAAGTAAACCGACTCCAAAACAGTTATAATGGCAATTTTTCTCTGTTTTGGAATATTTAAAAAAATAGGAAAATAAGAAGCAGTCCGGGAAGGACACGAGGCTTCCACGAGGGTGGGAGGCGCGCCCTACCCCCTGGGCGCGCCCCCCTGCCTCGTGGGCACCCCGTGCGCTCTCTAGACTCCGTTTTCTTGCACGATACTTCTTTTGGTAGGTAAAAATTCATTATATAATCTCCCGAAGGTTTTGACCACCGTATCATGCAATTATCCTCTGTTCTTGTTAGAGCTGTTTTCTGTCAGGGTTGTCAAGGCCAGGCATCATGTCGTCCCCCTCCTCCAACAATGGTGACAACGATGCTTGGCTAATGAAGATAGAGCTGAAGAGGGAGGAACCCATGGAGATCAATAAGGATGAAGGGACCAAGGAGGGCCAAGTTCCGGCAGCAGAAGACATCCTTCAACTTGATCACAGTCTTCTTACCCGAACTGAGATCGAATCTTTCAAGATGATTGAGTTGGCTCGTATACAAAACAAGTATCTCACACGTGAAAACATTTTGTTGAAGGAGCATATCACCGCACTCAAAGGCATTATCCGCAACTTGGAGGACCTCCTACACTCGATGTGCGACTATCCATCATCACCACCGTCTTCTTCACCAGCAAAAGAGATATAATCATACGGGTATGGGCACTCCCCTTGGCAACTTCCAAGCTTGGGGGAGGCGCTCCGGTATCGTATCACCATCACACTCCTATCTTTACCGTTTTTCTTAGTTCGATCCTTTTGGTAATATCTTGATCTAGTAGAATAAAGTTTTAGCATGATTTAGCTTTGAGTTTTGAGTTTTGCTTTATGATCTCTCTATGTAATTGAGTCCATGAGCTATATAATAAAGATTATTTTTGAGTCAAGGGCTTGATTATCTTGCTATGATCTTGAGGGAATAAAAGAAAAAGAAAGAATAAAAAGAAACAAAGAGATCATATTGATCTTATGGAGAGCAATGACTTCACATATAAAGAGTATGATGATTAAAAGTTGTTGAGAGTTGACAAACATAGTTTTGGTCATCGTTGCAGTTAATAGGAAGTAATAAACAAAGAGAGGTTTCACATATAGATATACTATCTTGGACATATTTTATGATTGTGAGCACTCATTAAAATATGACATGCTAAAGAGTTGATGTTGGACAAGGAAGACAACGTAATGGGTTATGTTTTCTTATATCTGAAATAAAGTATATTGTCATGGATCATCCAACATGTTGAGCTTGCCTTTCTCCCTCATGCTAGCCAAATTCTTTGCACCAAGTAGAGATACTACTTGTGCCTCCAAATATCCTTAAACCCTGTTTTTTCCATGAGAGTCCACTATACCTACCTATGGATTGAGTAAGATTTCAAGTAAGTTGTCATTGGTGCAAGCAATAAAAATTGCTCTCTAAATATGTATGATTTATTAGTGTGGAGAAAATAATCTTTATACGATCTTGTGATGTGGAAGAAATAAAAGCGACGGACTGCATAATAAAGGTCCATATCACAAGTAGCAATATAAAGTGACGTTCTTTTGCATTAAGATTTTGTGCATCCAACCATGAAAGCGCATGACAACCTCTGCTTCCCTCTGCAAAGGGCCTATCTTTTACTTTTATCTCTTACCCTTATGCAAGAGTCACGGTGATCTTCACCTTTCCTTTTTACATTTTATCCTTTGGCAAGCACATTGTGTTGGCAAGATCCTGATATATATATCCAATTGGATGCAAGTTAGCATGAACTATTATTGTTGACATTACCCTTGAGGTAAAAGGTTGGGAGGCAACACTATAAGCCCCTATCTTTCTCTATGTTCGATTAAAACTCCGTAACCACAAGTATTGCGTGAGTGTTAGCAATTGTGAATGACTAAATGATAGTTGAGTATGTGGACTTGCTGAAAAGCTCTTACATAGACTCTTTATGATGTTATGATAAATTGCAATTGCCTCAATGACTGAGATTATAGTTTGTTAGTTCTCAATGAAGTTTCTGATTCATACTTGACATTGTGGATATATTGTTACTTTATCATAAGAAATCATTAGACAATATCCATTTATGTTGCTGTTGTAAGAATGATCATGATGCCCTCATGTCCGTATTTTATTTTATCGACACCTCTATCTCTAAACATGTGGACATATTTATTGTTATTGGCTTCCGCTTGAGGACAAGCGAGGTCTAAGCTTGGGGGAGCTGATACGTCCATTTTGCATCATGCTTTTATATCGATATTTATTGCATTATGGGCTATTATTACACATTATGTCACAATACTTATGCCTATTCTCTCTTATTTTACAAGGTTTACATTAAGAGGGTGAATGCTAAATTTGGAATTACGGGCTAGAAAAGGAGCAAATATTAGAGACCTATTCTGCACAACTCCAAAAGTCCCGAAACTCCACGGAAGTTATTTTTGGAAATAATAAAAATATCGAGCGAAGAAAATACCAGAGGGGCCCACACCACAGCCCACGAGGGTGGGGCGCGCCTACCCCCGGGCACGCCCCACGCCTCGTGGGCCCCCAGGCCCTCCGTGCCCATCTTACGCTATATGAAGTCTTTCGTCCAAGAAAAAATCATAAGCAAGCTTTGGGATGAAACTCCGCCGCCACGAGGCGGAACCTTGGCGTAACGAATCTAGAGCTCCTACAGAGCTGCTCATTGGGAAACTTCTCCCGGGAGGGGGAAATCATCGCCATCGTCATCACCAACACTCATCTCATCGGGAGGGGCCCAATCTCCATCAACATCTTCACAAGCACCATCTCCTCTCAAACCCTAGTTCCTCTCTTGTATCCAATCTTTGTCTCATAGCCTCAGATTGGTACCTGTAGGTTGTTAGTAGTGTTGATTACTCCTCATAGTTGATGCTAGTTGGTTTATTCGGTGGAAGATCATATGTTCAGATCCATTATGCATATTAATACCCCTGTGATTATGAACATGAATATGATTTGTGAGTAGTTACGTTTGTTCCTGAGGATATGGGAGAAGTCTTGCTATTAGTAGTCATGTGAATTTGGTATTCGTTCGATATTTTGATGAGATGTATGTTGTCTTTCCTCTAGTGTTGTTATGTGAATGTCGACTACATGACACTTCACCATTATTTGGGCCTAGAGGAAGGCATTGGGAAGTAATACGTAGATGATGGGTTGCTAGAGTGATAGAAGCTTAAACCCTAGTTTATGCGTTGCTTCGTAAGGGGCTGATTTGGATCCATATGTTTCATGCTATGGTTAGGCTTACCTTAATACTTCTTTTGTAGTTGCAGATGCTTGCAATAGGAGTTAATCATAAGTGGGATGCTTGTCCAAGTAAGGACAGCACCCAAGCACCGGTCCACCCACATATCAAATTATCAAAGTACCGAACGCGAATCATATGAACGTGATGAAAACTAGCTTGACGATAATTCCCATGTGTCCTCGGGAGCGTTATCCTTCATATAAGAAATTGTCCATGCTTGTCCTTTGCTACAAAAAGGATTGGGCCATCTTGCTGCACTGTATTTACACTTGTTACTTGTTACTCGTTACAAATTACCTTATCACAAAACTATCTGTTACCGATAATTTCAGTGCTTGCAGAGAATACCTTACTGAAAACCGCTTATCATTTACTTCTGCTCCTTGTTGGGTTCGACACTCTTACTTATTGAAAGGACTACGATAGATCCCCTATACTTGTGGGTCATCAAAACTTGCCCGAGTGTTTGTCCGAACTTTCGAGGGTACTTGCAAATGGCCAGCAGGTTTAACAGAATTGCAACATTGCGTGCAAAAGAGACTCTGAGGGATTACATTCAGAGGTGGACCACTTTTCACCGCACAATGGAAAATGTATCTCAACATCAAGCAGTTTGTGCCTTCAAGGAAGGCGTGCGGTATCGAGAGCTTAACCTGAAATTTGGTCGGACGGGAGATATGTCTCTGACTCGGATGATGGAGATAGCCACTCGGTACGCTGACGGAGAAGAAGAGGATCGACTCCGCAGTGGGAAGAGCAAACCAGTCGGTCAAGATACCGGTGGAGGTAATTCCAATCGGAAACAGAAACGTAAAGCTGAGCCTGCAGGACCTGGAGAAATTGCAACAGTGATCCAAGGAAAGTTTAAAGGGAAACGTAAGGGGCCCTGGACCCCCAAGAAGGTAAAAGATCAAGCAGGGAATGATGTGTTGGATTTGCCATGTCACATTCACACCAAGAAGGATGAAGAGGGTAATCTGATTTACCCTAAACACGCCACTCGACAGTGTCGGCTCCTGATCAAACAATTCTGAGAGAAGCAGCCCAGTGAAAAGGAGAAGGAGTCGGACAAGGATGAGGACAAGGAAGAAGGTGATGATAGTTTTCCCAACGTCAATTCCACTCTGCTGATTTTTGCTAATGTTGAGAGCAAAAGTCGACTGAAGGTGATAAACCGAGAAGTGAATATGGTTGCTCCGGCAACGACAACATACCTGAAGTGGTCACAGACAGCTATCACATTCGACCAATCTGATTATCCCGCACGCATTGCCACTCAAGGGAGGCAAGCGCTGGTAGTCGACCAGTTGTTGGAGGCACTCGACTGACCAAATTGTTGATGGATGGTGGTAGCGGCATGAATATTCTTTATGCTGAAACCTTGAAGGGGATGGGCATTCCGATGTCCAAGCTTAGCGAGAGCAACATGAGTTTCCATGGCTTTACCCCTGGAAAGAAAGCCGAATCACTCGGCCAGATCTCTCTTGACGTGGTTTTCGGTGATTCGAAGAATTACCGTAAGGAAAAGTTGACATTTGAAGTAGTGGATTTCCAGAGTGCTTATCATGCTATTTTGGGTAGGCCTGCATATGCACATTTTATGGCTCGACCATGTTACGTGTACATCAAATTGAAAATGCCTGGTCCCAGAGGAGTGATCACGGTCACTGGCAATCGGCAGAAGGCAAAAGAGTGCCTCCAGAAGGGTTCGAAAATTGTCGATGCACAAATGGCAGCAGTTGAAATGCAAGAATATCAGAAGAATGCAGATCAGAGTGATTTGTTGCGAGCCAAGAAGCCTGCCATGGATTCTGCATTTCAGTCGTCCGGTGAAGCAAAGTCGATTCATATTCATCAGACCGATCCTAATGCTGATCCTACTCATATCTCAACATCACTCGACAGCAAATAGGAAGAAGCGCTCATCCAGTTCCTCCGTGAGAACTGGGACATCTTTGCATGGAAACCTTCGACATGCCGGTGTACCTGTGGAACTGGCCGAGCACCGCTTATGAAGTCGACCCGAAAGTGAAACCAGTCAAAGAGCATCTTCGACTGTCCGCCGTATAGAAGAGAAAGGCAATTGGAGAGGAAGTGGCTCGGCTTCTGGCAGCTGAGTTCATCCGAGAGATTTACCACTCCTAGTGGCTCGCCAATGTTGTCATGGTCCTCAAGAAGGACGACTCACTTCGTATGTGTATTGACTTCAAGCATATCAATCGGGCCTTCCCGAAAGATCATTTTCCTCTCCCCCGCATCGACCAAATAGTTGACTCAACTGCGAGGTGTGAGTGTTTGTCTTTTCTGGACGCATATTCTAGGTATCATCAGACCCGACTGTATGGGCCCGATGAAATAAAAACAACTTTCATCACCCCATTCGGGTGGTTTTGCTATGTCACCATGCCATCCGGTCTCAAAAACTATGGTGCCACATTTATGAGGATGATTCAGAAGTGCCTGCTCACTCAAATCAGTCGGAATGTGGAAGCATATATGGATGACATTGTGGTCAAGTCGCGTAAAGGTTCCGACCTGCTGACTGACCTCGCTGAAACCTTTGCCAACCTAAGAAGGTATGATATCAAGCTTAATCCGTCGAAGTGCACATTCGGAGTTCCGGGAGGAAAGTTACTCGGTTTCCTCGTCTCCGAATGAGGGATCGACGCGAACCCAGAGAAAGTTGGGGCCATACTCCGGATGAAATGCCCTGTGCGTGTGCATGACGTTCAGAAGCTTACTGGTTGTTTGGCCGCCTTGAGTCGATTCATCTCTCGCCTCGGTGAAAAGGCATTGCCTCTTTACCGACTGATGAAGAAATCTGATAAGTTCGAGTGGACTCCAGAAGCTGACGCAACGTTTGAGGAGCTCAAAGCCCTGCTATCCACCTAGCTGGTGCTCGCTGCTCCAATCAGCAAAGAGCCTTTACTGATTTATATTGCAGCCACTGGACAAGTCGTCAGTACAGTACTCACGGTCGAGCGAGAAGAAGAAGTAAAAGCTTATAAAGTTCAGCGCCCAGTATACTATATTTCTGAAGTCTTAACTCCGTCCAAGCAGAGATATCCGCATTATCAGAAGCTTGTTTATGGAATTTACATGACCACGAAGAAGGTTGCACATTATTTCTCTAATCATTCCATTACAAATGCCAAGGATTTAATTCATTGTCGTAAATTCTGAACAATGAGATGCAACTAGTCGAGTGGCAAAGTGGGTGATTGAACTCCTTCCATTGGATATCAAGTTTGAGGCAAAGAAAGCTATCAAGTCCCAAGCAATAGCAGATTTCATCGTCGAGTGGGTTGAGCAGCAACAACCGACTCAGATCCACTCGGAGCATTGGACCATGTTCTTTGATGGATCTAAGATGCTGAATGGTTCTGGTGCTGGGGTGGTATTGGTATCCCCCCGAGGAGACATGCTCAGCTATGTTCTTCAGATTCATTTTGATTCCTCCAACAATGAAGCTGAATATGAAGCACTTCTGTACGGGTTGCGTATGGCCATTTCACTTGGCGTCCGTTGCCTAATGGTCTACGGTGACTCAGATTTGGTGGTTAATCAAGTAATGAAGGAGTGGGACGTCAGGACCCGGCTATGACTGGCTATTGTAATGCAGTAAGAAAGTTAGAAAAGAAGTTAGAGGGGTTAGAGCTTCATCATATACCCCGACTGAAAAATCAAGCAGCTGATGATTTGGCAAATACAGGGTCCAAGCGTGAGCCTATTCCCAGTAATGTGTTCTTCGAACATCTTCACACGCCGTCTGTCCAAGAGGATCCCTTCACGGAGGAGCCCCCACAACCTAAAAGCCCTACTGATCCGACTGAAGTTGAAATCCCAGCCGTGGTCGACTTGGTCATGGAAGTTTTGGTTGTCATACCCGATTGGATAGTGCCGTACATTGCGTATATTCTCAAGAAAGAACTACCAGAGGATGAAGAAGAGGCCCATCAGATTGTCCGTCGATCCAAAGCTTTCACAGTAATGGGTGGACAGCTTTACAGAGAAAGTGTTACCGGAGTCGCTCAAAAGTGCTTAACACCGGAAGAAGGTCGAGTGATCCTCTGACATCCACTCGAGGACCTGTGGTCACCATGCGTCCTCTCGGACCATTGTGGCCAAAGCATACCGAGCGGGATTTTATTGGCCACGAGCGAATGAAATGGCAAAAGAAATAGTCGAAATATGTGAAGGTTGCCAGTTCAATTCCAACATGTCTCACAAGCCTGCATCAGCCCTGAAGACCATTCCACTCGTCTGGCCCTTTGCTTTCTGGGGGTTAGATATGGTTGGACCTCTGAGGACTGGTAGGAGCGCTGATACGTCTCCAATGTATCTATAATTTATGAAGTATTCATGCTATTATATTATCTGTTTTGGATGTTTATGGGCTTTACTAAACACTTTTATATTATTTTTGGGACTAACCTATTAACCGGAGGCCCAGCCCAAACTGCTATTTTCTTGCCTATTTCAGTGTTTCGAAGAAAAGGAATATCAAACGGAGTCCAAACGGAATGAAACCTTCGGGAGAGTTATTTTTTGAATGGAAGCAATCCAGGAGACTTGGAGTAGACGTAAGGGAAGCTTCAAGGAAGCCACGAGGCAGGGAGGCGCGCCCTACCCCCCTGGGCGTGCCCACACCCTCGTGGGCCCCTCGTGGCTCCCCTGACCGACTTCTTTCGCCTATATATGTCCATATACCCTAAAAACATCGATGAACACAATAGATCGGTAGTTCTGCCGCCGCAAGCCTCTATAGCCACCGAAAACCAATCTAGACCCTGCTCCAAGCACCTCACGGAGGGGGATCCTCACCGTGGCCATCTTCATCATCCCGGCGCTCTCCATGATGAGGAGGGAGTAGTTCACCCTCGGGGCTGAGGGTATGTACCAGTAGCTATGTCTTTGATCTCTCTCTCTCTCTCTCTCTCGTGTTCTTGAGGTGGTAGGATCTTGATGTATCACGAGCTTTGCTATTATAGTTGGATCTTATGATGTTTCTCCCCCTCTACTCTCTTGTAATGGATTGAGTTTTCCCTTTGAAGTTATCTTATCGGATTGAGTCTTTAAGGATTTGAGAAAACTTGATGTATGTCTTGCATGTGCATATCTGTGGTGACAATGGGATATTCACATGATCTACTTTGGGGCACTCTTTGAAGTACTTTATGTTGGTTTGAATAGATGAATCTGATATTGTGTGATGCATATCGTATAATCATACCCACGGATACTTGAGGTGACATTGGAGTATCTAGGTGACATTAGGGTTTTGGTTGATATGTATCTTAAGGAGTTATTCTAGTACGAACTCTTGAATAGATCGATCCGAAAGAATAACTTTGAGGTGGTTTTGTACCCTACAATAATCTCTTCGTTTGTTCTCCGCTATTAGTGACTTTGGAGTGACTCTTTGTTGCATGTTGAGGGATAGTTATATGATCCAGCTTATGTTATTATTGTTGAGAGAACTTGCACTAGTGAAAGTATGAACCCTAGGCCTTGTTTCCTAGCATTGCAATACCGTTTGTGCTCACTTTTATCATTAGTTACCTTGCTGTTTTTATATTTTCAGATTACAAAAACCTTTATCTACCATCCATATTGCACTTGTATCACCATCTCTTCATTAACTATGCATCTATACAATTTACCATTGTATTGGGTGTGTTGGGGACACAAGAGACTCTTTGTTATTTGGTTTCGTGGTTGCTTGAGAGAGACCATCTTCAACCCACGCCTCCCACGGATTGATAAACCTTAGGTCATCCACTTGAGGAAATTTGCTACTGTCCTACAAACCTCTACACTTGGAGGCCCAACAACATCTACAAGAAGAAGGTTGCGTAGTAGACATCAAGCTCTTTCTCAAGGCCGTTGCCGGGAGGTGAGTGCTTGAAGGTATATCTTTAGATCTTGCAATCGAATCTTTTAGTTTCTTGTTTTAGCACTAGTTTAGTCTATAAAAGAAAACTACAAAAAATGGAATTAAGGGTGCCTCATATGCTTCATCTTTTTAATGTCTTTCGTGAAAATGATGGGAAGGAAAATTGTGCTCAAGTACTATAAGAAGAATTACATAGAATGCTTGCCATAAAATATGTGAATGATGAGCATGATTGCTTTGTTGTTAGTATAAATTATTTGAATACCCATGATGATAATGATATGCAAAGCCACAAGCTTGGGGATGCTATGTTTGATGAAGATGATATGTTTAGTCTCCCAAGTTTTGATGAGCAAATTTATTATGATGAAAGCATACCTCCTATTTATGATGATTATTGTGATGACATGTATGCTATAAATAATGATGATAACCATGAAACTTGTCATCTTGATTTTAATTTTCAATCGGATTATGCTTCACATGATAATTATTTTGTTGAGTTTGCTCCCACTACTATTCATGAGAACAAATTTGCTTATGTGGAGAGTAATAAAATTTCTATGCAAGTAGATCATGAAAAGAATTTTCTATGTGCTGGTTACATGGTTGAAATCATTCATGATGCTACTGAAAATTATTATGAGGTAGGAATATATGCTTTTAGGAATTGCAATAATATCAAGTTTCCTCTCTATGTGTTGAAAATCTTGAAGTTATGCTTGTTTTGCCTTCCTATGCTAGTTGATTATTGTTCCCATAAATTGTTTGCTCACAAAATCCCTATGCATAGGAAGTGGGTTAGACTTAAATGTGCTAGTCATATTCTTCATTATGCTCTCTTTATGTTTCAATTCTTATCTTTTATGTGAGCATCATTGAAATCATCATGCCTAGCTAGGGGCGTTAAACGTTAGCGCTTGTTGGGAGGCAACCCAATTTTATTTTTGTTCTTTGCTTTTTGATCCTGTTTAGTAGTAAATAATTCATCTAGCCTATGGTTAGATGTGTTTTTATGTTTTAATTAGTGTTTGTGCCAAGTAGAACCTTTGGGAAGACTTGGGTGAAGTCTTTGTGAACTTGCTGTAAAAAACATAAACTTTAGCGCTCACGAGATTAGCTGCCATTGTTTACTGGAGAGTGCTTTTAGGTTGATTCTTTTTGCAGATGATTAATAGACAAATTCCTCAGATCCACCAAGTTATTTCAGAATTTTTTGAGTTCCAGAAGTATACGTTTGATACAGATTACTACAGACTGTTCTGTTTTTGACAGATTCTGTTTTCTATGTGTTGTTTGCTTATTTTGATGAATCTATGAGTAGTATCGGAGGGTATGAACCATATAGAAGTTGGAATACAGTAGGTAGTACACCAATAAGAATTTAGAATGAGTTCAGAACAGTACCAAAAGTGGTGATTTATTTTCTTATACTAACGAAGCTCATAAGATTTTCTGTTGAGTTTTGTGTTGTGAAGTTTTCAAGTTTTGGGTGAAGATTCGATGGCTATGGAAAAAGGAGTGGCAAGAGCCTAAGCTTGGGGATGACCAAGGCACCCCAAGGAAATATTCAAGGACAACCAAGAGCCTAAGCTTGGGGATGCCCTGGATGGCATCCCCTCCTTCGTCTTCGTTCATCGGTAACTTTACTTGGAGCTATATTTTTATTCACCACATGATATGTGTTTTGCTTGGAGCATCATTTTATTTTGTTAGTATTTTCTTGCTGTTATTTATAATAATGTTTTGCATCTCTAGTTTCAATAAAAATGTCAAGGATAGCTTTTACCATGCTTATTTTGCAAGTATACATGTTGCTGTTTGAAATGTAAAGTTTACATTGTTGCAAAAATTCCCTAGAAAAGTCAGAATGTGGTAAAATGTTGAAACTTTTAGCATAATAAGCTCTGATAAATTTCTACAGTGTGGTAGAATTTCATAATGTTTGGAGTTAGGGAAGTATTGATACTCTTGCATTCTTTACAGACTGTACTGTTTTGGTAGATTGCTGTTATGTTTGCTTGTTTAATGATTCTATTTGAGGATAGGAGTATTAAATATGCAGAGACATTTAGTATGCAATGTTGAATAATAATTTTTGTGATTTTCTACAGTAGGGAATGATAAGGTCTTTGCATTGGTTTATACTAACTTATCTCACGAGTTCTTGTAGAGTTTTGTGTGGATGAAGATTTCGAGATTTAGGAAACCGTGATATGAGAGGAATTAAGGAGACACAAAAGCTCAAGATTGGGGATGCCCAAGGCAACCCAAGATAATATTTCAAGAAGTCTCAAGCATCTAAGCTTGGGGATGCCCCCGTAGACATCCCACCTTTCTTCTTCAACAATTATCGGTTAGTATCGGTTGAGCCTAAGTTTTTGCTTCTTCACATGATGAGTGCTATCCTTGAAATGTCGTTTCATTTTGTTTTGCTAGCTGTATGAATAAAATACCAAGATCTGAAATTCTTAAATGAGAGAGAGTCTTCACATAGCTACATAATTATTTAACTACTCATTGATCTTCACTTATATCTTTTTGGAGTAGTTTGTCATTTACTCGTGTGCTTCACTTACATCCTATGAGTAAATGGTTGAATGATTTGAATGTCATAAATCTGAAATTATATATGTTTCATATGCTTTCCAATTGCAAGTAATGCCTTCACATATAAGAAGTAGAGGTGGTAAATTTTTTGAAGGTTAGCAAACATTGTATTGGTCACTTGAACAATTCATGAAAGAATTTTGAAGGAAGAGAGATTTCACATATAAATATACTATCTTGGACATCTTCTATGATTGTGAGCCCCATTAATTATTTTCAAACCTGAGCAAATTAGTTGAAGTTGGACAAGGAAGACAACATAATGAGTTATGCTTGGGTATATTTGTATAGAAGTTATATTGTTATGGATCCTCTAACATGTGGTGCTTGCTATTTAGAATCCTTTGCTAGCCAAAATATCTGTACTAAGCGGGAATACTGCTTGTGCATCCAAATTCCTTGAACCAAGTTTCTTCCATGAGTGTCAACCATATCTACCTATATGCGGTATTTACCTGCCATTCCAAGTAAATTTGCATGTGCCAAATTCTAAACCTTCAAATAATAATCTATTTTGTATGCCCGAATCGCTCATGTAGCGACTAGGGGCTGTCAGTATCTTCCATGGTAGGTGGGTTATTCTCATGATGAGTGGACTACGCTCATCATTCACGAGAAAATAGCTGGTAACTGGGATGCCCAGTCCTATGATCAAAAGATCAAAAACAAATTCGTAAATAATTTAAACCAAACTCCCCCAGGATTGTTGATAGTTGGACGGCACCCGTTGTTTCGGAAAAGCCGTGGAGTGTGATTGTTGGTGGAGGGGGAGTAAAATCTTTACCTTTCTGTTTGGGAACCGCCTATAATGTATCTAATATGGAAGATATTGGGAACTCTTGGTCATTATGTTGACAATGAAAGCATACCTCTCAAAATTATTTTCATCTCTGTTTTAGCTTCGAGCTCTGGCACCTCTGCAAATCCCTGCTTCCCTCTGCAAAGGGCCTATCTTTAATTTTATGCAAGAGTCAGTAGTATTCCTTCTCACTCCAACCTACTTTTTAGTTGGCAAGCATCATGTCGTGGAGAAAGATCTAAGCGTATATGGCCATTCAAATATATTTGATCATCAATTATTATTGTTGACAATTATCTATATGATAAATAAGTTGGGAGGCGAAACATTAAGCCCCTATCTTTCTCTGTGTTCAATGGATGCTATTTGTTCTAAAAATATGCTTTGAGTGGTAGCAATCATGGAAGACTATATGATATTTGAGTATGTGGGATTTGCTAAATCAAAGCTCTTACATAGACCCTTCCTGAAAATAAGATGAATTGCAATTGTTTGATGACTGAGAACATAGTTTGTTAGTTTTCAAGAAAGTTTAGGGTCTATGCTTGAACATGTGAATAGCTTGTTACTTGATCATGAGAAGTTTTCTGACATGAGCTACTGTTATGACATATAATGATGCCAGAAAATGTAATTGAAATTATCATTGATCAAACTTGTGTACCTGCTAGCATTCACACTTCATAAATTATTTATTTTATCATTTACCTACTCGAGGATGAGCAGGAATTAAGCTTGGGGATGCTGATACATCTCCAACGTATCTATAATTTATGAAGTATTCATGCTATTATATTATCTGTTTTGGATGTTTATGGGCTTTATTAAACACTTTTATATTATTTTTGGGACTAACCTATTAACCGGAGGCCCAGCCCAAACTGCTGTTTTCTTGCCTATTTCAGTGTTTTGAAGAAAAGGAATGTCAAACAGAGTCCAAACGGAATGAAACCTTCGGGAGAGTTATTTTTGGAACGGAAGCAATCCAGGAGACTTGGAGTAGACGTCAGGGAAGCTTCGAGGAAGCCACGAGGCAGGGAGGCGCGCCCTACCCCCTGGGCGCGCCCCCACCCTCGTGGGCCCCTCGTGGCTCCCCTGACCGACTTCTTTCGCCTATATATGTCCATATACCATAAAAACATCGACGAACACAATAGATCGGGAGTTCTGCTGCCGCAAGCCTCTGTAGCCACCGAAAACCAATCTAGACCTGTTCCGGCACCCTGCCGGAGGGGGGATCCCTCACCGGTGGACATCTTCATCATCACGGCGCTCTCCGTGACGAGGAGGGAGTAGTTCACCCTCGGGGCTGAGGGTATGTACCAGTAGCTATGTGTTTGATCTCTCTCTCTCTCTCTCTCTCTCTCTCTCGTGTTCTTGAGGTGGTACGATCTTGATGTATTGCGAGCTTTGCTATTATAGTTAGATCTTATGATGTTTCTCCCCCTCTACTCTCTTGTAATGGATTGAGTTTTCGCTTTGAAGTTATCTTATCGGATTGAGTCTTTAAGGATTTGAGAACACTTGATGTATGTCTTGCATGTGCTTATCTGTGGTGACAATGGGATATTCACGTGATCTACTTGATTTATGTTTTGGTGATCAACTTGCGGGTTCCGTAACATTGTGAACTTATTCATAGGGGTTGGCACACGTTTTCGTCTGGACCCTCCGGTAGAAACTTTGGGGCACTCTTTGAAGTACTTTGTGTTGGTTTGAATAGATGAATCTGAGATTGTGTGATGCATATCGTATAATCATACCCACGGATACTTGAGGTGACTGGAGTATCTATGTGACATTAGGGTTTTGGTTGATATGTGTCTTAAGGTTTTATTCTAGTACGAACTCTTGAATAGATCGATCCGAAAGAATAACTTTGAGGTGGTTTCGTACCCTACAATAATCTCTTCGTTTGTTCTCCGCTATTAGTGACTTTGGAGTGACTCTTTGTTGCATGTTGAGGGATAGTTATATGATCCAGTTATGTTATTATTGTTGAGATAACTTGCACTAGTGAAAGTATGAACCCTAGGCCTTGTTTCCTAGCATTGCAATACCGTTTGTGCTCACTTTTATCATTAGTTACCTTGCTGTTTTTATATTTTCAGATTACAAAAACCTTTATCTACCATCCATATTGCACTTGTATCACCATCTCTTCACCGGACTAGTGCACCTATACAATTTACCATTGTATTGGGTGTGTTGGGGACACAAGAGACTCTTTGTTATTTGGTTGCAGGGTTGCTTGAGAGAGACCATCTTCAACCTACACCTCCCACGGATTGATAAACCTTAGGTCATCCACTTGAGGGGAATTCGCTACTGTCCTACAAACCTCTGCACTTGGAGGCCCAACAACGTCTACAAGAAGAAGGTTGCGTAGTAGACATCAAGCGGCTTCACTCATGTGATCGTAGCAGTTGACAAGTTCACCAAATGGACTGAAGCCAAGCCTATCAAAAACCTCGAAGCCAGTACTGCTGTCAGCTTCATCAGAGAGTTAACATTCAGATATGGTGTTCCTCACAACATCATCATTGATAATGGGTCGAACTTTGATTCTGATGAGTTCAGAGCCTTCTGCGCTTCCCAAGGCACTCGGGTCGACTATGCTTCAGTTGCCCATCCCCATTCGAATGGACAAGCCGAGAGAGCAAATGGATTCATTCTCAAAGGACTGAAACCTCGATTGATGTGTGACCTCAAGCATGCGGCAGGTGCTTGGGTTGATGAGCCTCCATCAGTGCTTTGGGGATTGAGGACAACTCCTAATCGGTCGACTGGTCGAACTCCATTCTTCTTAGTCTATGGGGCTGAAGCCGTGCTTCCGAGTGACTTGCTTCACAATGCACCCCGAGTCGAACTTTTCTCAGAAGATGAAGCAGAACAGGCTCGGCAAGATGCAGTTGTTCTCCTGGAAGAGGAAGGAGAGATGACTCTGATCCGATCGACCATTTATTAGCAAGATCTGCGTCGATTCCACACTCAAAATGTGAGAGGTCGAGCATTTCAAGAGGGGGACATGGTTCTTCGAGTGGATCAGCAGCAACCACACAAGCTCGCTCCTGCTTGGGAAGGCCCCTTCATCATCACCAAAGTGCTCCACAATGGAGCCTATCGCCTCTACAATGTGGAGCACAATAAAGACGAGCCACGCGCTTGGAATGCGGAGCTGCTCCCCCCCTTTTATACTTAAGCATTCAGACTGTTGAGATGTAATAAGAAATACTTCCTAGTTTGATTATCAAAGACACAGTTTTACAGTCTCCTAAATGATTGTTGTTCCTTTTTTATGTGATCTAAATCCCCCAGTGGGTTCCTTAGCTGCGAATCCGCTTCGCCTAAGTCCCAAAAAAGAAAATCCTGCCGAGTGAAGAGCAAGCCTCTCACTCGGGGGCTTAGCTGCGTATCCGTTTCGCCTAAGTTTGAAAAATCCCACCGAGTGGTGAGCAAGCCTCTCACTCGGGGGCTTAGCTGCAGTCCAGTACTCGCCTAAGTTTGAAAAATCCCACTGAGTGGTGAGCAACCCTCTCACTCGGGGGCTTAGCTGCAGTCCAGTACTCACCTAAGTTTGAAAAATCCTACCGAGTGGTGAGCAAGCCTCTCGCTCAGAGGCTTAGTTGCAGTCCATTACTCGCCTAAGTTTAAAAAATCCTACCGAGTGGTGAGCAAGCCTCTCACTCGAAGGCTTAGCTGCGGTCCAGTACTCGCCTAAGTTTAAAACACGTCCCGATCCACAAGGACGACGAGGTGCAGGTCGACTGCGACCTTCTCCTCAGAGCTGCGCCATAAGTACAATGTGCGCTCCATCCCGATCCGCAAGGACGACGAGGTGCAGGTCGTCTGTTACCTTCTCCTTAGAGCTGCATCACGAGTACAAAGACTATTCCGAGTGAAGAAACAAGTTCCACTCGAAGGCAAACACAAGCATATTCAGATATAAACCAAGTTCAGATAAATCCTAAGATTCCAGACCACGGATTAAAGTACTCGGGCATTAGGCTTGAAGGAGTTTAACGGTTACAAAATCACTCGGCATTCCGAGGCAAATTTAAGGCAAGGAATAAAGTTTGTTCAATCCGCAGGAGGAGGGCTAGCAGGCTCGACGAACTCGTCTAGATCGATTCTGTCAGCAATCTGAGTGGCAGCAGCAATGAAGGTTTCCATGAAGGATTGGAAGTCGTGCTTTTTGGTATTGGCAACCTTGATCGCCGCTAGCTTCTCTTCTCGCACTTCCTTGCAGTGGACACGAACCAAAGACAGAGCCACGTCAGCACCGCATCAAGCAGAAGGCTTCTTCCATTCGTGCACTCGACCAGGGACCTCATTGAGTCGAGTCATCAGAGACTCGAGGTCATTTTGGAGCATCGCCCCTGGCCAGAGTGCTGCGTCGATTCGCGACACCGCAACTTTCAGTCGAGCAAGGTAGTCGACAACACCAGCAACACGGGATTCCAATCGGAGCACGTTCATGGCAGCTTCGTCCTTAACAAGAGAGAGGATGGGGTCCAAGCTTGTCTCAATTCGCCCAGTCTCTTCCTCGAAGTTCTGGCAAAATTCTGCACACGCAATACAACGATGAGTCAATGGTTATATGTTGAGTCGACGACAACAAGCCAGTCGGACAAAGGAAAACACCTTCAAGCATGACGAACAGCTTCTTGGCAAGACCTCCCAGATAATTCTCCAAGTCATCTCTCTTGGGGGCGATGTCTTCCACTTTGTCGGTCAGGCCCTCTTGTCCTTCTTCAGACGAGTCACTTTCTTGTTGGCTTCATCAATGGCAGTTTTCAGCTTGGCGTTCTCTTCCTCCAGTTTGCCGACTGAAGCCAGCTTTTGGTTGGCGAGTGCAGTTTTTTCTTTGGTTGTTTTCTGCGCGGTTGCAAGGTACATATCCTTCTTCGCCAGAGCCTGGTCCATTGTTTCTGAAAGAAATAACGCTCGGATCAGAAAAAGAAAATAACACCCGGTTCAGGAACAAATCAGTCGACAAATTTTTCATACCAACAACTTCATCCTTGGCCTTCTGCAAGTTTGTCTTGGATAGCTCTAGATCGAGATTGATCTGAATCTGCTTTTGCTCCAGGTCAGCAAAATGAGCTCCAAGTTCACAGGATTTCTATAATCAAAGGGCGGTCAGTCGATAGATGAAAAGATTGGTTACTTTAGAGCAATGGAGTGATAAATTCAACAAGTTCTAAGACTACTACCAAATCAAACATCCAACAGTAGTCTCGGGGACTACACCCAGTGGGTGCACTTAGCATGCCCCCACTGATCCAGTTTCCACTCGACATGGTCCGCCCAGGCCGAGTGTAAAAAAAGAAGAAGAGGAAAGTTGTTCTCAGACCACAGTCGACTTCCTGCAGTCGACTACGGTCTCGGGGACTACACCCAGTGGGTGCACTCAGCGTGCCCCCACTAGTTTAGATTCCACTCGACAGAGTGAGAAAATTCTGATTCTCAGACCATAGCCAACTGCCTGCAGTCAACTATGGTCTCGGGGACTACACCCAGTGGGTGCACTCAGCGTGCCCCCACTGGTTCAGAGACTCAATCGACACAACTTAGTCGACCCAAGAAGCAAAACTATTCAGCAGTAAGTTAAACACCCACTGGGTGTACAAATGCAAAACGTAGATTGATGAAAAGATGCACAAGGGAAGTTTTTAGGTACCATATCCTAACAGAACAAGCGACAAGCTAAAGGATCAGTCTATAGTCAACCAACCTGGACGTTGCTCTGAAGAGCTGAACTGGCATCGTAAGAAACTTGACTAGCCTCCCAAACCACCTTCATCTGCTCCGTCATGATGCTTGCCTGGCGTATAGCCTCCTTGGCAGCACCCACTTGGTCCTCTGGGACGTGATGCGCAGTGAAGAGTGAAGATGGATCAGCTGGAATCTGTGCAGTCGACGCTGAAGGCTGGGCACTCGACAATGGTACGACAAAAGTCACAGAAGCCCGGTTGGAATCGCCGGTCTCCTGGATCTCTGGCTCCATCACTAGCGTCGACTGAGGCACCTTGCCAGTTCATGTCTTCCTGCTTCTTCTTCCCATGGGCCTCAGTGGCACATCCTCGTCATCGTCTGGAAGATCAATGACATTGGGAGGAGCTGCAACAAGAATCAATCGCCAGAATTCAGTCGACCAGTAAAATGGCTGAAAAAGTAAAGACAAGATTGCAAAAGTCATACCTGGGTTGGAAGTGACCGCGTCTCCCATTTCCTCGTCACCGCCTCTCAGAAGCGTAAGTCCCTAAGTAGCAGCACTACAAGTTTCAAGATTCACTCGGTTAAATCAAGAAGAGAGTCGACAGCGCAGGTCCTTGAGCAAAAAATGAGGACAAGACACTTACGCAGAAGCGACGGGAACATCGATCTTGATCTTGGGTAGGGTCTTCTGAGACTTTGATGCTGCAACTTTGGGCTGCTTTGAAGCCTTTTCACTCAGCGCAGGAGAAGAGGTTCGAGTGCGCTTGGAAGTCTGTCCAGTCGGCAGAGCTACTTTGCCGTGGACACTTGCTGGGTCGTGCTTATTCTTGGAACGTCTTTCATTGCAAGGAGGTGATTCGACTTCTTCACCACTGCTCGAGTCCTTTCTTTCCTCCTCCTCTTCTCCTCCATCAGACTGCCAATCCATGCTTTCGCCTCCGCTTTCTTCTCCTTCCTGGTACTGCTCTTGCTCCCTGTTCGGCATCGAGTATGTCTTCGTATAGATCTGCGAAGCAAAAAAGGTGAACAAAGGATGGCCGACTCAGTAAACAATTGCAAGTCAGAATGAAAAACACTCGGAAAACAAAGAATAGACCTTGTCTGGTTGGTTGTTGGCATCAAAAGGTAGAACTCTTCGGGACCCCCTGTGGTTGTCCTTGTTTCCTGTGATGCCTTGCACCCACTGCACCACCTTCTTCTCATCAACGTCCTCCAGGTGGATCCGAGTGGAATCATCAATCCCCGAGTACATCCACATCGAGTGATCACGAGCCTAGAGAGGCTGGATACGTCGACTGAGAAATACCTCAAGCAAATCCATACCAGTCACACCTTCATGGATCCGCTGAACTACTTGTTCCATCAACATGGTCACCTCCACCTTCTCTACTGGAGTCACTTTCAAGGTAGTGGGTTTCTTGACTCGCGCCAAAGAAAAGGGAGGGAGACCAGACCAGGGGTCGACTTGTCTTTCCAATAAAACCAAGTCGACTGCCACCCTCTAACCGAGTCAGGGAGAGTCATCGTGGGAAAAGCACTCTTTCCCCGCATCTGGATGCCTAAGCCCCCACACCTCCGATTACCCGGTTTTCTCACACTGGCTAGCTTTTTTCACAGTCTGCGAGCGGCATGTGAAGATGTGCTTAAACAGACCCCAATGCGGTCGACAGCCCAGGAAATTCTCACACAGAGAGACAAAGGCAGCAAGGTACGTGATAGTGTTGAGAGAGAAATGGTGGAGTTGAGCTCCGAAGAAGTTCAGAAAAGCACGGAAAAAGGGATGTGGGGGCAATGAAAAACCACGGGCGACGTGGGTGGTGAGCAAGACACACTCGCCCTCCTGAGGCTGCGGCTCAGTTTCATCCCCCGGGAGCCTCCAGGAACCGTGCTCGATCAGCCCACTCTTGGCCAGATCTCGCAAATCATCCAGCTCGATTGTGGACTGAATCCAGTCGCCCTGGAGCCAGCCGCGCAGCAAGCCGGATCTCGACGACGACCCGCTCATGCCAGTCTTCTTCCCCTTCCCCTTCACCGCCCCCTTCTTCGCGCACTCCAGCGCTGCCGTCTTGTCCTTCGCCATCGCAGCAAGAGGCGCACATGCGGGATGCAGCGTTGAGAGCGGAAGCGGTAGCGGTGGAGAAGCAGAGGAGGAAGGAGGAATTGAGGCGCACTGTGCAGAATTCCCCAATCCAATGCCTTATATGGAGTCATTTCCGAGTGGCTGACCCATGGGCCCAAGAAATCCTGTCAAATCCCGCAACAGTTGCGCGCGCAGTACGTGACGAAAAAGGTGGCACAGATATTGAGGCGCCCCTGCCTAATCCGCCTCGATTACTGCGACCTCCTCCGTCCCTCGCACTTCCCAAAATTTCGAATCCTGCAAGATCCGGGAGCAGCAGAGCAGTCCGTCAGACCGAAGATTTTTTTCCATATCAATAGTCGAAGCTTAGCAGCAAAGTTCATTCGACAAACTAAGAATGGATCAAGGTGACTGAAAAAGAAGTTGAAGTCGTCACGTTGTTCATTGGTTCGAACAAAACGCTTTCGAAGCGCAAGAACTGAGTCGGAATTATTTTTCAACTCCTTCTCCACTCAAATCCTGAACCATTCGGGGGCTAATGATGACAACATTTACCTAGGGTAGGGTCATAGGCCTCACCTAGACACCCTCCCCAAGGACATCACCCTAAAGTCAGAAGCATCCAAGGGATAACATCATCCACTCGACCAAAAGCATTCCACTCAGAAGATTCAATGTCACTCGACCATAGCAATAGTCACTCGACGACCAGAAGATCTAAAGCCACTTTGTACAGCAATGGCCAGGCATTTACTCTGTAGACTTAATGGTCATTCATGTATCTTTATTGCTGGCGTTACCCGTAACGCCCCATCTTTATGTACTTTAAACCCTGTGTAACTGAGGGCGGGAGGGGTCTGGCGAACTCTATATAAGCCAGCCCCCTCCTCAGGGACAAGGGTTCGCACCTCTTGTAACTCCACACGCATAATTCAATCGACCGAGCTCCCGAGCACTAAGACGTAGGGCTGTTACTTCCACCGTGAAGGGTCTAAACTCATAAACCTTGTGTGTACAACTTCACCATAGCTAGGATCTTGCCTCCTCATACCTACCCCCCATTGTACTATCGGGCTTAGAACCATGACACCTGTCCTTGAGCAGGAAGTCTATGAAGGATCTCCGCGGCAGGTATCTGGCCGCTCGGAGGTTCGCAATGTCCTCCTCTGTAACAGAGGAAGCCATCCATCGGCCCCGTGGGCTGGGTCCGGACATGATTGGGAAGCCGGAAGCAATGAAGTCGAACCTTGGGTGCTGGAACTCGAGGTTGGAAGGGCTTGGCGTAAGAAAAAGAGACGGCCCTTAGCTCCTTTATAAAGGCGATGGATATCAAACGCCTCCTCCTAAACCCGGAAACCTGCCTATTCACGAGGAATTGTGCCAACGGATGGTTGGGTTACCCACGCTCGTATTGATGAGGATCCCGCGATAAGGGGACACGATCTCTGCTTCGACAAGACGTGCCAATGAAAACCGCGTCTCGAAACGTGGAACGGCAGGACAAGAAACGGTTCGAAATAATAACCGGGTAGGCCTGATGTCACCCTACGAAAGGTTGTTAGCGGATTGGACTCGTGGAATATTATACTCTCTACGGTTGTGTGTGGTAATTGTGTTGCAGATCCGGACACATTTGTTACATCCGAAGACCATCTTGGAGTATTCGATGAGGGGAACCCGCCTTGCAATGCCGAAGACAATCTGCGTGCCGGACACCTCGTCATTGAAGCCTATTTCAGGGGCTACCGAGGGAGTCCTGGACTAAGGGGTACTCGGGCTTCCGGCCTGTTAGACATGGGCCAGACTGATGGGCTGTGAAGATACGAAGACCGAAGACTCTACCCTTGTCCGGATGGCACTCTCCTTGGCGTGGAAGGCAAGCTTGGCGACCAAATATGAAGATTCCTTTCTCTATAACCGACTTTATGTAACCCTAGATCCCTCCTTGTGTCTATATAAACTGGAGGGTTAGGCCCGTAGGGCCGAATACTCATCATCGTAGTCATACAGGCTAGATTTCTAGGGTTTTAGCCATTACGATCTCATGGTAGATCAACTCTTGTAACACTCATATTCATCAAGATCAATCAAGCAGGAAGTAGGGTATTACCTCCATAGAGAGGGCCCGAACCTGGGTAAACATTGTGTCCCCTGTCTCCTGTTACCATCGACCTTAGACGCACAGTTCGGGACCCCCTACCCGAGATCTGCCGGTTTTGACACCGACACCCGTTGACTAAGCCTCTCTCACGAGCAAAACATGATCAGCACGAAGACTTCATGGGTGTTAGAATCATTACTGTATAATCTAGATTATTGACTCTAGTGCAAGTGGGAGACTGAAGGAAATATGCCCTAGAGGCAATAATAAAGTTATTATTTATATTTCCTTATATCATGATAAATGTGTATTATTCATGCTAGAATTGTATTAACCAGAAACTTAGTACATGTGTGAATACATAGACAAATAGAGTGTCACTAGTATGTCTCTACTTGACTAGCTCGTTGAATCAAAGATGGTTAAGTTTCCTAGCCATAGACATGAGTTGTCATTTGATTAACGGGATCACATCATTAGAGAATGATGTGATTGACTTGACCCATTCCGTTAGCTTAGCACTTGATCGCTTAGTTTGTTGCTATTGCTTTCTTCATGACTTATACATGTTCCCATGACTATGAGATTATGCAACTCCGAATCTGGAGGAACACTTTGTGTGCTATCAAACGTCACAACGTAATCGGGTGATTATAAAGATGCTCTCTGTGTGTCTCCGATGGTGTTTGTTGAGCTGGCATAGATCAAGGTTAGGATTTGTCACTCCGATTGTCGGAGAGGTATCTCTGGGCCCTCTCGGTAATACACATCACTATAAGCCTTGCAAGCAATGTGACTAATGATTTTGTTGCAAGATGATGCATTACAGAACGAGTAAAGAGACTTGCTGGTAACGAGATTGAACTAGGTATTAAGATACCGACAATCGAATCTCGGGCAAGTAACATAACGATGACAAAGGGAACAACGTATGTTCTTATGCGTTTTCACGTATAAATATCTTCGTAGAATATGTAGGAACCAATATGAGCATCTAGGTTCCGCTATTGGTTATTGACCGGAGATGAGTCTCGGTCATGTCTACACAGTTCTCGAACCCGTAGGGTCCGCACGCTTAACGTTCGGTGATGATTGGTATTATGAGTTTATGTGTTTTGATGTACCTAAGGTAGTTCAGAGTCCCGGATGTGATCACGGACATGACGAGGAGTCTCGAAATGGTCGAGACATAAAGATTGATATATTGGACGGCTATGTTCGGACACCGAAAGTGTTTCAGGAGGTTTTGGATAAAACTGGAGTGCCGGAGGGTTATCGGAACCCCCCGGGAAGTTATTGGGCCCTTAGTGGGCTTTAGGGGAGAGAGAGGGCAGCAGCCACGAGGTGGCGCTCCCCCAAGGGAGTCCGAGTTGGACTAGGGGAAGGGGGCGCGGCCCCTCTTTCCCTCTCCCTCCCCCTCTCCTTCCTTCCCTCTCCTAGTAGGACTAGGAAAGGAGGAATCCTACTCCTACTAGGAGGAGGATTCCTACCCCCTTGGCATGCCCTCTATGGACGGCTGGACTCCTCCTCCCCTCCTTTATATATGGGGGAGGGGCACCCCATAGACACACAAGTTGATTGTTTAGCCATGTGCAGTGCCCCCCTCCACAGATTTCCACCTCGGTCATATCGTCGTAGTGCTTAGGCGAAGCCCTGCGTCGGTAACTTCATCATCACCGTCATCACGCCGTCGTGCTGACGAAGCTCTCCCTCGACACTCAGCTGGATCTAGAGTACGTGGGACGTCACCGAGCTGAGCGTGTGCAGATCGTGGAGGTGCCGTACTTTCGGTACTAGGATCGGTCGGATCGTGAATACGAACGACTACATCAACCGTGTTGTCATAACGCTTCCGCTTTCGGTCTACGAGGGTACGTGGACAACACTCTCCCCTCTCGTTGCTATGCATCACCTAGATGGATCTTGCGTGTGCATAGGATTTTTTTTGAACTTACTGCGTTCCCCAATAGTAGAAGTGTTGGGTTGTCTCCCAACAAGCGATTTTCTTTAATGCCTTTTAGCTAGGCATGCTGAGTTCAATGATGCTCACATAAAAGATAAGAGTTGAAACATAACAAGAGCGTCATGATTGTAAGTGCATCTAGTGCCCCTTAGTGATTTTGGTGTATTGAAGACTTATAGGTTAAGGGACTGATGCGCTTGTGAGTGCACACATGTCTATAAGTCTATGAGGAGTTTGATATTTACAGAGAAAGTCGACCCCTAAAAATGAAGTTCTTCAACTGAAGACTTTGGATTTCTGAAGACTTTGAAAGTGAAGAAATTGGTGTGACCTTGAAGACTTGGTAATACTAAGGAAAAATTTCCATGTGATGCTCAACTCAAAATCCTACACCTACCAATCCCTTCGAGTGAAGCCATTGGAAATCTCATACAGTTCACTCAATTTCTTCAGTGACATAGACGAAGCTCTTCTGGTCTATGAGGAATTTGTTCTGACTGAGGAGTTAGGGATTGGCCAGTGCGGATTGCCTACAAGTGAGGAACATGATAGCCCTGAGAAATTTGAGCCTCAAATTTCCGACCGTTGCTGTGCTACGTGCCAGCTGTCCCAAAATATCTTATCCACCTAACGGTCATATCATTGAAGGGCATTTATGTCTTATCATGTCGGGCTGCTCCCTTGGCCATAAATAGCCGCCCCTACAACCACTAGCTGGTTGGCTGCTTTGAGAGAAGCTGACACTTGTCATTTGAGAGCATCCCATCCGCTGAGGACTTTGAGCGAAAATTGTCAAGTGAGGAAACCCAAACCCAAACACCTACAAACCCAAAGTGATTGAGCATCACTGAACAGATTGATCCTGCGTGGATCTGACGCTTGTTACCTTTGAAGACTGTGCATCTTCCAGACGGTTAGGCGTCATGGTCTGAGCATCCAAGAGGAAATTGTGGATCGTTAAGTGACCGAGTTTGTGAAGGTTTGGAAGTCACCTGAAGACTTACCACGAGTGATTGGGCGAGGTCTGTGTGACCTTAGCTCAAGGAGAATACGGTGAGGACTGTGTGTCCTCACGTTTAAATACCTAGCCGCTCCAACTAGACGTACAAGCATCCTAGCTTGAACCGGTCTACCAAATCATTGTCTTCACCAAGCCTACTGGTTCTATTTCCTCAACTCTTTCATTTCCTCATTACTGTGTTGTGTGCTTGTTCATATCTGTTTTGAAGACTTTGACTGAAGACTTTCTCAATTTTCTCAGTTCAATTTCTTCAGTTTGTTTGTCTTCATCCTGTTTTATCATGTGCTTACGTTTCCCGTACTCTGTATCTGTTTTCATTTCATCATGACGTTCATGTTTATGTTATGTCATGTACGCATCTAGGTACTTATTCCGCTGCAAGTAGTTCTTCTCTTAGGAATTTCCTCACCCTGAAATTCCTTAGTGAAGAATTCATAAAAATCGCCTATTCACCCCCCCTCCAGTCGATATAACGCACTTTCAATTGGTATCAGAGCAAGGTACTCCCTTGTTCTGTGTGATTTTGGTTTAACCGCCTGGAGTTTTAGTTATGTCGACCGCAGGTATGACCAAGGTCTCTGCTGGGTGTCCTACCTTCGATGGGACGTACTACCGCTACTGGAAGAATAAGATGCGGATGCATCTTGAGGCAATTGATAACGATCTTTGGTATGTTGTGGAAAATGGTGTTCCCTCAGTCACACCTTGTCTGAATGCTGCTGATGTGAAGAGATTCAAGCAACTCGATTCTCAAGCGAAGAACATCATATGTGGCCATCTAAGCAAAGGACAGTATGGAAGAGAGAGTGCTTTGGAAACTGCTAAGCTTATCTGGGATAGGCTGTCCAAGGTCAATGAAGGAGTCTCAACATAGCGTGACCCTCGAGTTGACGTTCTTCGCATTCTCTTCAACCGCTTCAAAAGACTCGACAATGAAAATGTTCAACAAACCTTCGATCGCCTCACTGACATTTCAAATGAGCTTCAAGCACTTGGTGCCACTGACATCACCGACCATGAGGTGGTGAAGAAATTGCTGAGATCGCTTGATTCCTCATTTGATACCCTGGCACTGATGATACAAGAACGTGGAGATTACAAGTCACTTGATCCCACTGATACCCTCGAGAGGCTAAATACTCATGAGTTCCAGCTTGCTAAGAAGAGAGATCTCTATGGTTCGAGCTATGGCAGATCACGTGCCCTGAAGGCCAAGGCAGTCTCTGAATCTGATGGTGAAGATTCTGGTAGCAGCCTTGGAGATCTTGAAGAACTAAGCCAGGAGCTAGCATTGCTCGTGAAGAAATTTCAGAAGTTCTCAAGACATGGTCTCTTTGGAAAATCCTCAAGAAGTAATGATTCCTCATCCAGTGACTACAAGAAGAGGCTATGCCACAAATGCAAGAAACCAGGTCACTACATTCAAGATTGTCCTCAGTGGGAAAAGGAATCAAAGAAGAAGAAATACAAGGATTACATTTCTGATGACTCAAAGAAGAAGAAGGAATCTTCAAAGTCTTCATCATCAAAATCCTCTAAGCCGTCATCTCACAAGAAGAGCAGCTCCAAGAAGGCTCGAATAACACTATGTTACCTCAACGGGGATATGCACATCCCCAATAATAAGAATATCATATTTCTTCTTGACAGTAGGTAGAGGAAATTCAAAACCTCCAAAAATAATCGATGGAATTTTTCCAATAGAGTTTATACTATGAACTTGAGGTTGTTTCCTCGGAAAGTGTACCGTATGCTCATTGCCATTAACATGAGAAGTGACATTGCCTTTGTTGCAAGCAATAACAGTCCCTGCAGTATTCAAAAAGGGTCTTCCAAGAATAATAGACATACTATCGTCCTCGGGAATATCAAGAATAACAAAGTCTGTTAAAATAGTAACATTTGCAACCACAACAGGCACATCCTCACAAATACCGGTAGGTATAGTAGTTGATTTATCAGCCATTTGCAAAGATATTTCAGTAGGTTTCAACTTATTCAAGTCAAGTCTACGATATAAAGAGAGAGGCATAACACTAACACCGGCTCCAAGATCACATAATGCAGTTCTAACATAATTTCTTTTAATGGAGCATGGTATAGTTGGTACTCCTGGATCTCCTAACTTCTTTGGTATTCCACCCTTAAAAGTGTAATTAGCAAGCATGGTGGAAATTTCAGCTTCCGGTATCTTTCTTTTATTTGTAAAAATTTCTTTCATATACTTAGTATAAGGATTCATTTTGAGCATATCGGTTAAACGCATACGCAAAAAGATAGGTCTAATCATTTCAGCAAAGCGCTCAAAATCCTCATCATCCTTTTTCTTGGATGGTTTGGGAGGAAAAGGCATGGGTTTCTGAACCCATGGCTCTCTTTCCTTACCGTGCTTCCTAGCAACAAAGTCTCTCTTATCATAATGTTGATTCTTTGATTGTGGTTTATCAAGATCAACAGCAGGTTCAGCTTCTACATCATTATCATTGCTAGGTTGAGCATCAACATGAACATTATCATTAACATTATCACTAGGTTCATGTTCATTACCAGATTGTGTTTCAACATCAGAGATAGAAATATCATCGGGATTCTCAGGTGTGTCAGCAACAGGTTCACTAGAAGTATGCAAAGTCCTATCATTTTTCTTTTTCTTCTTTTTAGAAGGACTAGGTGCATCAATATTATTTCTCTGAGAATCTTGCTCAATTATCTTAGGATGGCCTTCAGATACAAAGGTTCCTGAGTCACTTTACCCCCTCTAGTTGCAACTCTAACAACAAAGTCATTATTATTACTATTCAATTCCTTGAGCAAATCATTCCGAGCCTTAAGTAATTGTTCTACTTGAGTGGTAACCATAGAAGCATGTTTACTAATGAGTTTAAGTTCACCTTTAACTCTAGACATATAATCACTCAAGTGTTCAATCATATAGGCATTACATTTGAATTGTCTACCAACATAAGCATTGAAGTTTTCTTGTTTAACAATAAAATTATCAAACTCATCTAAGCATTGGCTAGTAGACTTATAACGAGGAATATCACCTTCATCAAATCTATAGAGAGAATTTACCTTTACTACCTGTGTCGGGTTATCAAGACCGTGTGTTTCTTCAATAGGTGATAAATTAAGATCATGTATTTCTTCAACATGAGGCAAATTCTTAACATCTTCACCTTTTATACCTTTTTCTTTCATAGATTTCTTTGCGTCTTGCATATCTTCAGGACTGAGAAATAGAACACCCCTTTTCTTCGTAGTTGGCTTAGGAGTTGGTTCAGGAAGTGTCCAATTATTTTCATTTGTCAACATATTATTTAATAGAGTTTCAGCTTGATCTGGTGTTCTTTCCCTGAAAACACAACCAGCACAACTATCCAGGTGGTCTCTGGAAGCCTCGGTTAGTCCATTATAAAAGATATCAAGTATTTCATCTTTCTTGAGAGAATGATCAGGCAAAACATTAAGTAATTGGAGAAGCCTCCCCCAAGCTTGTGGGAGACTCTTCTTCAATTTGCACAAAATTATATATTTCCCTTAAAGCAGCTTGTTTCTTATGAGCAGGGAAATATTTAGCAGAGAAGTAATATATCATATCCTGGGGACTACGCACACAACCAGGATCAAGAGAATTAAACCATATCTTAGCATCACCCTTTAATCTGAACGAAAATATCTTAAGGAAATAATAGTAGCGAGTTTTCTCATCATTAGTGAACAGGGTGGCTATATCATTTAATTTAGTAAGATGTGCCACAACAGTTTCAGATTCATAGCCATAAAAAGGATCACATTCAACCAAAGTAATTATATCAGGATCAACAGTGAATTCATAATCCTTATCAGTAACAAAGATAGGTGAAGTAGCATAAGCAGGATCATATTTCATTCTAGCATTCAGAGATTTTTATTTCATCTTAGCTAACAATTTCTTAAGATCACTTCTATCATTGCAAGCAAGAAAGTCTCTAGCAGTTTCTTCATCCATAACATAGCCCTCAGGCACAACAGTAATTCATATCTAGGGGAGAATCTTCATCATCACTTTCATCAATATTACCAGTTCAATAATTTCATTCTCTCTAGCCCTAGCAAGTTGTTCATCAAGAAATTCACCAAGTGGCACAAAGAGTATCAAGCATAGAAGTAGTTTCATCGTAAGTATCATGCATAGTAGAAGTGGCATCATCAATAACATGCGACATATCAGAATTAATAGCTGAAGCAGGTTTAGGTGTCGCAAGCTTACTCAAAACAGAAGGTGAATCAAGTGCAGAGCTAGATGGCAGTTCCTTGCATCCCCTCGTAGTTGAGGGATAAATTTTTGTTTTCGCGTCTTTCAAGTTCTTCATAGTGACTAGCAGATATAAATCCCAAGTAACTCAAAGAATAGAGCTATGCTCCCGGCATGGCCTTGAAAATAGTCTTGATAACCCACAAGTATAGGGGATCGGAACAGTTTTCGAGGGTAGAGTATTCAACCCAAATTTATTGATTCGGCACAAGGGGAGCCAAAGAATATTCTCAAGTATTAGCAGTTGAGTTGTCAATTCAACCACACCTGGATAACTTAGTATATGCACCAAAGTATTTAGTAGCAAAGTAGTATGGAAGTAATGGTAACGGTAGCAAAAGTAATATTTTTGGGTTTTGTAGTAATTGTAACAGTATTGACGGAAAAGTAAATAAGCAAAGAACAATATGTAAAAATCTCGTAGGCATTGGATCGGTGATGGAGAATTATGCCGGATGCGGTTCATCATGTAATAGTCATAACATAGGGTGACACAGAACTAGCTCCAATTCATCAATGTAATGTAGGCATGTATTCGAATATAGTCATACATGCTTATGGAAAAGAACTTGCATGACATCTTTTGTCCTACCCTCCCGTGGCAGCGGGTCCTAGCGAAACTAAAGGATATTAAGGCCTCCTTTTAATAGAGTACCGGACCAAAGCATTAACACATAGTGAATACATGAACTCCTCAAACTATGGTCATCACCGGAGTGGTCCCGATTATTGTCACTTGAGGTTGCGGATCATAACACATAGTAGGTGACTATAGACTTGCAAAATAGGATCAAGAACTCACATATATTCATGAAAACATAATAGGTTCAGATCTGAAATCATGGCACTCGGGCCCTAGTGACAAGCATTAAGCATAGCAAAGTCATAGCAACATAAATCTCGTAACATAGTGGATACTAGGGATCAAACCCTAACAAAACTAACTCGATTACATGATAAATCTCATCCAACCCATCACCGTCCAGCAAACCTATGATGGAATTACTCACGCACGGCGGTGAGCATCATGAAATTGGTGATGGAGGATGGTTGATGATGACAATGGCGACAGATTCCCCTCTCCGGAGCCCCGAACGGACTCCAGATCAGCCCTCCCGAGAGAGATTAGGGCTTGGCGGCGGCTCCTTATCGTAAAACGTGATGAATCTTTCTCTCTGATTTTTTCTCCTCGAACACGCATATATGGAGTTGGAGTTGAGGTCGGTGGAGCTCCAGGGGGGCCACGAGGTAGGGGGCGCGCTCCCCACCCTCGTGGAAAGGGTGTGGGCCCCCTGGCCTTGATTCTTTCACCAGTATTTTTCATTATTTCCAAAAGTAATATCCGTGAAGTTTCAGGTCATTCCGAGAACTTTTGTTTCTGCACAAAGATAACACCATGGTAATTCTGCTCAAAACAGCGTTAGTTCGGGTTAGTTCCATTCAAATCATGCAAGTTAGAGTCCGAAACAAGGGAAAAAGTGTTTGGAAAAGTAGATACGACGGAGACGTATCAATGACCTAAGGTTTATCAATCTGTGGGAGGTGTAGGATGAAGATGGTCTCTCTCAAACAACCCTGCAAGCAAATACAAGAAATCTCTTGTGTCCCCAACACACCCAATACAATGGCAAATTGTATAGGTGCACTAGTTCGACGAAGATATGGTGATAAAAGTGTAATCTTGATGGTAGAAATATATTTTTATAATCTGATTAAATAAAAACAGAAACGTAGCAAATAGTAAACGGGCACAAAAACGGTATTGCAATGCTTGAAAATGAGGCCTAGGGTCCGTACTTTCACTAGTGCAATCTCTCAACAATGCTAATATAATTGGATGATATAACCATCCGTCAACGTGCAACGAAGAATCACTCAAAAGTTCCTACCTAGCGGAGAACATAAGAAGAAACCGTTTGTACGGTACAAAACCACCTCGAAGCTATTCTTTCCAATCGAATCCAAGAGTTCGTACTAAAATAACACCAAATAATTTCAGATTCATAATACTCAATCCAACACAAAGAACCTCATAGAGTGCCCCAAGATTTCTACCGGAGAAACAAAGACAAGAACGCGCACCAACCCCTATGCGTGATTACCCCAATGTCACCTAGAGAATCTGCGAGTTGAGTGCCAAAACACATATCAAGTGAATCAATATGATACCCCATTGTCACCACGAGTATTCATATGCAAGACATATATCAAGTGCTCTCAAATCCATAAAAGTATTCAATCCGATAAAACAAAATCTCAAAGGGAAAACTCAATTCATCGCAACAAGATAGAGAGGGAGAAACACCATATGATCCGACTATATTAACAAAGCCTGTGATACATCAAGATCGTGCCATCTCAAGATCACGAGAGAAAGAGAGAGAGAGAGAGAGAGAGAGAGAGAGAGAGAGAGAGAGAGAAAGAGATTAAACACATAGCTACTGGTACAAACCCTCAGCCCCGAGGGTGGACCAATCCCTCCTCATCATGGTGGCCGTCGGGATGATGAAGATGGCCACCGGTGATGATTCTCCCCTCCGGCAGAGTGCCGGAACGGGGTCTAGATTGGTTTTTGGTGGCTACAGAGCCTTGCGGCGGCGGAACGTCTGATCTAGGTTAACCCCGAGGGTTTTTGGTATATTTGGGATTTAATAGGGCAAAGAGGGGGTGCGGGAGACCGGCGAGGTGGGCACAACCCACCTGGCCCATTGGGAGTCTTCTGGTCCATAAAAACCCACAAAAAGTTTCGCGGTGTTTGGACTCCGTTTGATATTGATTTCCTATGATGTAAAAAACAAGCAAAAATAGCAATCGGCACGAGCACGGGGTCAATAGGTTAGTCCCAAAAAATGATACAAAGTTGCTATAAAATGATTGTAAAACATCCAAGAATGATAATATAATGGCATGAATACTTCATAAATTATAGATACGTTGGAGACGTATCAGCAGTTGAAATTGCATCTGAACATAAGCGAAAAACTTGACAAGTATGTGAAAGATTCTGGACTAATGCTTGAGAGGGAAAGTCCAGACATAATGCATGTAATCTTCGATAATAACCAAGTAAAATTGGTAGCCTGATATGCTTACAAAATGGGAAGTCCATACATCAAGATGCAAGAATTGAAAAGCAAACATGATGTGGCTACTAGATGACTCAAACGGGAGACGGGTATGCTTGCCAATGCCATATGCATGACAAACATGAAGCGTGGACTTGGTGAACTCAAGTGGAAGAGGTCCGCACGACGCGTGCCTCAGGTGTCCTAGCCGCTGGTGCCATAGATCGATCATGACAGCGCCAGCAAACCGCCGTGAGGAGGATGACGAGGGACGGCCCACGGGGGAGATATTGCCACCGGAGTTACATCGGAGGATCGCAACCTGCGGTGAGGCCATGTCCAAGGCAAGAGCCGGCGGGAAAGACGAGCTCGCCCCTGGGTGACCATAGCTAGGGGCTGGCCGTCGACAGGGGGCGCACCCGGAGTGTCGTAGCCGTACGGTGGGGGTACGGGCATGGTCGATGCAACCATCATAGCCTGCTGGTGAGGCGTGCTAGGGCGTGGCCCAAGGACAACGAAACCGGGGGCGCACCAGGCTATCGTCCATGCCTGGATGAGGCCAGTGTAGGAGTTGGCCCTAGGCACCAGAGCAAGCATGGATGGCAGACATGGTGTAGAAGGAGCCGACGAGGGAGCTTGTCCATTGCCACGTCTGCGGCGACGCTTGTCGGTGTCAAAACCGGCCGATCTCGGGTAGGGGGTCCCGAACTATGCGTCTGAGGATCAAAGGTAATAGGAGACAGGGGACACGATGTTTTACCCAGGTTCGGGCCCTCTTAATGGAGGTAATACCCTACCTCCTGCTTGATTGACTTTGATGAGTGTATGGACTACATCAGTTGATCTACCTCGAGATCGTAATGGCTAACCCTAGATGTCTAGCCTGTATGATTTGTAATAGCCTCTACGGACTAACCCCTCTGGTTTATATAGACACCAGAGGGGGCTAGGGTTATACAGAGTCGGTTTACAAAGAAAGGAAACTAACCATCTGGCCGCCAAGCTTGCTATCCACGTAAAGGAGAGTCCCATCCAGACACGGGGAAGGCCTTCTATCTTGTATCTTCACGGCCCATTAGTCCGGCCCATGTCACCTAGCCCGGCCACCCGAGTACCCCTTAATCCAGGACTCCCTCAGTAGCCCCCGAACTTGCCTTCAATGACGATGCAGTATCCGGCTTTATGTCTTCGGCTTTGCAAGGCGGGTTCTCCATTATACTTCGGATCGACGATAGTTCGGCTCCACATTAAATACCATATTCTATTTTTTCGTCGCTGTTGTCGCCTCGGCTTCCACGTGTCAAACGAATGCGAACGATCTAGGTGTTTTTTTAGAAATAACCCCTCGACCATGTAGGAAAGGCGTCTATTTAAGGAGACTAGATCTCAGATGCCATTCCACACCACGCAGAAATCCTTAGAGCTTGCCATAGGAAATCGTCCAAACATGGCCGGCGCTCCTAGATATTCCTCACGTCCCCATGGCCCTCAAAAAGGCAATTGGGAAAGCTGCTCGGTGTCCCTCGCCCATCTAAATAAACTTCAGACGCAGGGATATCTTCCTCCCGCGGATCTGGTCTCCGTTCGGGCTGGATTGACCTCCCTCAACGGCGAAGCCCTGGCGGAGAATTTTCCCAATCCTTCTAAAGAGGAGTGGGTGTGCTTCCTTTCCTTCCTTTTGAGAGGCATAGGGTTTCCTATCCACCCTTTCATCATAGGTCTCCTGGAGTATTACGACCTCCAACTGCACAATCAGACGCCAGGCTCCATTCTGCACATCGCGGGCTTTGTTGCTCTTTGCGAGCTATTTCTGGGCTGTGAGGCTCATTTCGAGCTATGACGGAAATTTTTCTGCCTTGTCCCCCGTCCCAAAAGGGATCTATATTCGAAGTGGGCGGCGCCAAAGTATGGCGCATAGCCGCGATAGGATACATGTCCGACGATCCAAAGAAGGCATCCGAAGAGTGGCCCTCGGAGTGGTTTTATATTGAATACGTCGTTCTTCCGGACCCAATCCGGCGCGGTCTTCCCAAATTCTCCGGTGCTCCTTTAAATAAGCCCGCCAGCTGGCGTCCCCGAAGCCTTGAAGAAGAAGATAGTGTAGAGGTTACGAGGTTGGGAGGCAAGATCAGAGTACTTGCCAACTCCGAGTTGTCTATAATCGAGGTAATGGTGATTTCAATAACGCGATGCGCTCAGCCGCTCCAATCTAGAGGTTTTCCTATGTGGAATTACAATGGGGAGGATGATACATCCCGTTGTCTATGCAAGGGTCCGGACAATTTTGCCGCCCTGGCCACCATCTTAGCTGACCTTTACAAAGGGGAGAAGGAAGACTTCACTCGCTCGAAATGTCGGGAAGGTTTTTCCATGTACAACCCCATCGACTGGGTGAGTTTTTTGATTATTGGCCCCATTCAATCTTTTTCCAGAATTATGCTAGTCAAATTTAATCCGGCTATTTTTAACAGGAGTGGAGAAAGGTCGTCGAGGGGGTCTACAGCCCCGCTTCGTAGCCAGAGGACCATATTCGAGACCTGGATCCCGGATATGAAGAAGATCCGGACATATTTATAGAACTTAAGGAAGGAGTCTTTTATCAGGCGAGCTACGACAGCACGGAAGTGGCCATTATAGCCGATTACCCCGGCCTTCTCCCCTCCTCCCATGTAAGTACCCAGGAGACGTCTCCTCCAAAAGAGTTTTCCCGTGGCGCCTCACCCACCGCACTTTCTCATGCTCCAAAGGGGCGGCATTTGTCTCGCCGAGCTGTATCAGAGGCGTCCTCTAAGAAGGTGACACACGTGCAGGGCGAGTCTTTGAAAAGAAGGGCAAACGGTGATACTGCCGGCCCCCCGCCTTCACCAAAGAGGTATAGTTTTTAACATGCACTCGACGGATAGACCGAATTGTGACATTTTCCGCCAGGACATTTTTTAGGAAGATCATATGCCGGACTGTATCCGGGGACCTCGCAGGCCATGCATCAACCATTCTGGCCCCGGACCCTGCCACAAGGACTATGGTTGAGACGGGCACAATGCCAGATTTTCATCTCCAAGAGGATTCAGATAATGTATCCGTCACTTATTCCGAAGTGGAGAGCGCGATGAATCATTAAAGGCGGAAAGAGGCCATGCGCGACCCAAGTTTCACCGAAGAGGCGTTTAATGCCCTCAGCTCCGCGGATGCATATATCCAAGCTGCTCGGGATGGACTTGCCAGAGACACTCACCAGCTTTCAAAGGATATGCGGATAAAAACTTTGTGTAGATTCAATAATCATGTGCTAGTAGCCCCCGAGACTTGAAGCAGTTGGCCCAACTGATTTAAGGGTCGTTTATATCATCAGGTACTTACGGCAAAAAATAACACGTTGTCCAAGGAGCTTGAAGAATGTCGGACCAAGCTAACTATTGTCACCGCCGAACTGGAAAATTTGAAAAAAATCCAAGAAGGTTCCTGATAGTAAGCACAACAGTGTTCGAAAAATATGGTTCTGTGCCAACAATGATTTTTTAAATATGCATTGTGTTGTTTACAGCTGCAGGATCGGCAGAGCAGTTGGAGGAAATGCTGAAGGCTACTTAGGCGGACAAACAACATGCCGAAGGGTAAGAAGCCGCTGGTCAACATGTATTAACATGGACCATTAATGAGAAAAACAAGCTACAGGATGCAAACATCAAGGAAGTTGAAGAGCTAAAGGGCGTAAGAGCCCAACTTTCGGATGCCTTGAAGGAGAACCGAAAGTTGAGAGGCGGCATATTCAGTATGTCCTTTAACCTGACTTTCATATGGTCGCCCGATGGAAAGATTTACGAGATTGTTCTCGTAGGTTTGTTAACTGGACGGCCCGAGGGAGAAGTGTCCGGATTTCAAGGCGACCTGATGCAAGAGCTGTCCAAAGTGCACAAGAGAGCTCGGAAAGCAATGAGGAACATGGCTAAGGCTTTATGGCCATCCGATTCTCCTCCAGAAATTATGGAGGAGCTCGTGAATTTATTCAAGGGAGTTCATCTTTGTTTTGAGCTATGGAAGGCATCAGCATGTCGAGAAGGTGCACGAGAAGCCTGGGCCATGGTGAAAATGTGGTATACCGGACTTGATCCGAACCATATGGCCCGGGTCAGACCTCGGGGACCAGACGGACAAGAAATTCCGGTTAGCTTGGTGTACGACCAAGTAAAGACAGCCGCCAAATTTTCACAACAGGATTGTAAACTAGACAGCCTGATAGATGATATAGATAAAGAGTAGGCGTTTGATTTCATGTAACAATACACTTTATCATCAAACTTATCTCCGGCCGAATTGTAAAAGATTGTCATGGCAGACCTTCCGCTTCGACCTCTGAAACCCAAGGGTTGGAGTGTTTCTGAATACTATACCTGTGGTAAACACCAATTATGTGCGGAAACCAGGCAATCCGGTCATAGTGCTTGAACAGACAAACAGTGTTTGTGGAGTTATGTTATATTACTTTTTAATCGTAAGAAACATCTTCCAGAGAGAATAGTTCCGCTAGGGGTTCCTCTCCCTGGGTAAGCATGCGTTGTTTATGCATGCCAATACCGTGATGCTGGAAATCAAAAGAGGCTTTATATTTTGAGACTTTATATATCGCCATGAAGGCAATTCGTCATTTGTCCGCCGACCAATTATTCTCTTAAGAACGCTAGCTTTCGGCTTCACCCGTCTTAGGTACACGTCCGGATGACCCGGTTGTAACAATCGTAGAGGTGCTCCCTTTATGCCCTAGCCGAACAAGCGGGAACGTAGGGCATAAGCACAGGAGCCAGGCAACTGAGCTTGGCAAAAACTGAAGTCATAGAGGTGCATATACTGGCTAAGAAAGGACATATATGATCAAAAGACACATATATATGGCGAGCTCTATGCTCAAAATAATAATTAAGCTTCTATTGGGAGAAGACCCCAGTTACGGTGGAGTGTGTACATTTAAGGATGTATACCCCTCAAGTGTGCGGCTTACCCGAACACACGCTAGAAATCGTACAATAATGAGAAAAAGAAAAAAAATTGAAAAAAGGAGAAAAAGGAACGCACAAAGGTGTATGTCCGGACTTAGGCGTAGAATCTTCGGAGCCGAGCAGCGTTCCTTGGGTTCGGCTCTAAGCGATTATCCAATGCATTGCGAAGGCGATAGGTTCCTCCAGTGAGAACTTCATCTGTAATGAAGGGACCCTCCCATTTGGGCTTGAGCTTGTCCTTTTTCTTCTCTGGTAGGCGTAGAATGAGTTCGCCGATGTTGTATGTCTTCGCCCGCACTTCTCTGCTTTGGTATCTTCGAGCCTGTTGTTGGTAAAATGTGGAACGAGCTTTTGCGACATCGCGCTCCTCCTCCAGGCCATCTAAGTCGTCCTGCGGATCGAGCTCGGCCTCTCTCTCCTCATACATGCACACTCGAGATGAGTCATGAATAATGTCGCAGGGCAAGACAGCCTCTACACCGTACACCAAGAAGAACGGTGTGTATCTGGTCATGTGGTTGGTCGTGGTCCGCAGCCCCCAGAGTATGAAGTCAAGATCCTCGACCCAGTGTTTATCCGGCTCCTTTAGGGAGCGCACTAGTTTGGGTTTGATGCCACTCATTATCAGGCCATTGGCCCGTTCGACCTGACCGTTTGTTTGAGGGTGATATACAGAGGCGTAATCGAGTTTGATACCTAGATTAGCACACCAAATTTTCACCTCATCGGCTGTAAAGTTAGAGCCGTTGTCAGTAATAATGCTATGTGGGACACCATAACAGTGTACAACGCCGGAGATAAAATCTATCACCGGTCCGGCTTCAGCCGTTTTTACTGGTTTGGCCTCTATCCACTTAGTGAATTTATCCACCATAACCAGTAAATATTTCTTCTTATGGCTTCCCCCTTTAAGGGGTCCGACCATATCTAGCCCCTAGACCGCGAAAGGCCAGGTAATGGGGATTGTTCTTAAGGCTGTGGGTGGCATATGGCTTTGATTGGCGAAGAGCTGGCACCCGACACAGCGTTGTACAAGGGCCTGTGCATCTGCTCGGGCCGTGGGCCACAAAAAACCTATACGGAAGGCCTTGCTTACGAGGGCCCGGGCTGCGGCGTGATGGCCGCCGATGCTAGCATGTATTTCGGCCAAGAGCTGCTGCCCCTCCTCTTCGGAGATACATCTTTGAAGAACTCCAATAGTACTTTTCTTGTAGAGTTCTCCTTCATGAACTTTGTAGGCTTTCGAGCGTCGAACAATACGACGAGCCTCATTCTGGTCATTAGGGAGCTGGCACCAATTAAGGTAGGCCAGGAAAGGTTTAGTCCATGGAGCGATTACCGCCATGATTACATGGGCGGAAGGTGTCGGTTCGATGCCCGAGCCCCCGACGATATCTGAATCGTGTTCGGCATCTGGGGGTGTGATCGGCGCCGGACTGATATTTCCGCTCTCGTCCTGCCATACTACAGATGGCTTAAAAAGTCTTTCCACGAAGGTGTTAGGCGGGACGAGATCACGTTTAGCGCCCATTCGACCAAGGATGTCCGCTGCTTGATTACTGTCTCGGGCCACATGATGAAATTGGATCCCCTCAAACCGAGCTGATATTTGAGTATGGCGTTGCGGTAAGCTGCCATCTTTGGATCTTTTGCATCGAATTCACCGTTAATTTTGGATATTGCAAGGTTCGAATCCCCGCGTACCTCGAGCCGTTGTATGCCCATAGAAACAGCCATCCACAGACCATGCAGTAGTGCCTCATATTCGGCTGTGTTATTAGAGTCCGTATACATGATTTGAAATACATAACGGACTGTGTCACCTTTGGGGATGTTAGGATGACACCGGCCCCTGATCCGGCTAACATTTTAGAGCCGTCGAAATACATCACCCAATTGGAGTATGTGATGTACTCTTTAAGGAGTTTGGCTTCTGTCCGTTCGGCGACAAAGTCGGCCAACACTTGAGATTTAATAGCTCGGTGTGGCTTGTATGTTATTTCAAATGGTAAGAGCTTGATAGCCCATTTGGCAATGCGGCCGGTGATGTCTTGATTGTTTATGATGTCATTGAGTGGTACCTCGGAGTCCACCGTGATCGAGCACTCTTGAAAGTAGTGTCGTAGCTTCCGCGATGCCATGAAGACCGCATATGCTATCTTTTGATAGTGCGGGTATCGGGATTTGCATGGTGTGGGGACCGCCGATACATAATATACTGGTTTTTAGAGTGGGAATTTACGTCCCTCTTCCTCTCGTTCGACGATGAGTACAACGCTCACCACATGGTGAGTTGCAGATATGTACAGGAGCATAGGTTCGCCGATGTTAGGTGCGACAAGGATTGGGTTGTTTGCTAACAGAGTGTTTATTTCTTCCAACCCGGCTGTTGCCGCGTCCGTCCACTCCAAGTGGTCGGTACGCCGGAGCAGGCGATAGAGTGGCAGCGCCTTCTCTCCCAATCTGGAGATAGAGCGGCTCAAGGCTGCCACGCACCCAGCTAGTTTTTGGACCTGCTTTAGGTCTGTTGGTGTTGCCAACTATGACAGGGCTCGGATTTTGGTCGGATTTGCTTCGATTCCTCTATTGGAAACAATGAACCCGAGCAGCTTTCCGGCCAGAACACCGAAAACGCATTTTTCCGGATTGAGCCGTATGTCATATGTTCGGAGGTTGTCGAATGTAAGGCGCAAGTCGTCCACCAATGATTCGACGTGTTTAGTTTTAATTACTACATCATCTACATATGCCTCCACCGTCTTGCCAATTTGCTTTTCCAGGCATGTTTGAATCATGCATTGGTAAGTGGCACCGACATTTTTGAGTCTGAAAGGCATAGTGTTGAAGCAAAAAGGCCCATACAGAGTAATAAATGTTGTTGCGGCCTGATCGGATTCCTTCATCTTAATCTGATGGTATCCGGAGTATGTGTCGAGGAAGCACAGTGAATCGTGTCCTGCAGTTGCATCAATGATTAGATCAATGCGGGGCAGTGGGAACGGGTCCTTAGGGCAGGCCTTGTTGAGCTCGTTGAAATTGACACAAAGGCACCATGATTTGTCCTTCTTTGGCACCATGACCAGGTTTGCTAGCCAGTCCAGGTGTTTGATCTCCCTGATGAACCCGGCCTCAAGTAGTTTGGCTAGCTCCTCCCCTATAGCTTGTGGCTTGGGTTCGGAAAATCGTCACAGCGTCTGCTTGACTGGCTTGAACTCCTTTATTATGTTGAGGCTGTGTTCGGCCAGTCCGCGTGGGATTCCCGACATATCCGAAGGATGCCAAGCAAAGATGTCCCAATTCTCTCCCAGGAATGCTCTTAGAGAGGCGTCGACCGTCGGATCCAGCTGTGTTCCAATGGCTGCTGTTTTATTAGGATCCATCGGGTGAACTTGAAATCTGACTATTTCGTCTGCTGGCTTGAAAGAAGTGGACTTAGACCTCTTATCGAGGATTACATCGTCCCTGTCCACTGTGGAACACGGAGCGGTGAGCTCCTCGGCCGCAAGGGCCTTGGATAATGCTTCAAGGGCCAGGGATGCGGTTTTGTTTTCGGCGCGGAGTGCTATGTCCGAATCACTGGTGATAGTGATAACACCGTTAGGCCCGGGCATTTTGAGCTTCATGTACCCGTAATGGGGTATGGCTTGAAAGCGTGTGAATGCGTCTTGCTGCAACAGGGCATGATATCCGCTGTTGAAAGGTGCCACGTGGAAGATTAACTCTTCGGACCTGTAGTTCTCCGGCGTGCCGAATACCACATCGAGTTTAATTTTCCCCGAACATCACGCTTCTCGAATGGGGATAATGCCTCGAAAGGTTGTACTGCTTTGCTCAATGCGTCTCTTGTCCATTTGCGTTTTGTCGAGCGTGTCCTCGTAGATGAGGTTTAGTCCGCTGCCATTGTCCATGAGCAATTTAGTGAGCCGAAAGCCGTCCACAATTGGGTTTAGGACAAAGCGGTAGGTGCTCGGACTTGGTTCGTCATCGTCATTGAAAGTTATCGCCGTATCGTTCCAAGGATTTATTGCAGCTACTTGGTTGACTTCGGCGAGGTCGCGAAGCGCCCTTTTGCGCCGCTTATTTGAAGAAAAGGTCTCATAGACCGTAAATACATTGAGATCGTTATCCCCCGTTACAGTACTTCTCTGGGGTAGTGTTGGTGAGGATGGCCTCCCCACTCTTAGCCACCTACCGGAGTACCCAACATGCCCGAAGGCTATGTGTTGGTTCAGAATTTGGCGTCGTGTGTATCTGGCAGGGATTGTTGAGCCATTCATCAAGGACAGTTCTGTGTCCCTTAAGGGTTTAATTTTCTTGTCCGTGGGATGATGATCAGGTGCCCCGTGAGGGTGCATCATTTTTGCCCGTCCGGTGGATGGCTTAAAGGTGGGCAGTTCCCACCGGGCTGTCTGGGCTTTCCAGGCGCTTTCCATTGTGCAATACTTCTGTACTATGTGTGCCAAATCTGCAAAGTGCAGTATGCGGCATCGGTTGAGGGCATTGACGATCCTCTCGTCTGTACAGTTGTGCCAAATACTGAAACCGCATCGTTGTCGCAGCAATCTTTGATCTTGTTTTTAACAAGGAGGAATCTAGCCCAAAAGTGATGGACTATTTCCTAAGGTTGCTGCCTCACATACATTAGGTCGCATATGTCTGGAGGACCAGAATTGCTTGGGGAATATTGATTGTGGTGGGTGGGTGGGCTTAAATCCGAGCCCTGACCCACTATGGCATCCGGAGTTTTAAGAACTTCTGAGGTCACTGGCCTAGGATCCGGAGTATCCTGGGAGTTTTCAGGCTTAAAATCTGGTTCTATGTTTGGATGATAGGGAGTCTCTTCCCGAAGATGGGTATCCGGCTCGCACGGCTTAGAAATCCGAACATAGCTTGTTCTCAGCATAGGTGGGGGGGGGGGGGAGATATCCTTGGATTGCTCCTCCACAATCGCAACTAGATGGGTGATCGGCGGGGACCTGATTTCTCTCTGATCGGGTTTAAGCCCAATCTGATCATAGTCTGTTGCGACCCCCAGGGTGGCGATGCGATCTAGCAGTTCGTTCAAAGACGAGATATCAGCCGGATCCATCTTATCAGAGTGTTCGAGGCCAATGCGGAGATGATTTTTGGTAGCTTGGGGGACAAGCTTTGGCTTAATGGCCGAGCGGGCACCCATGGTAAAACTGCCGAGCTGGAGGATCTCCCTAGGAGCTAGGGCCCTTCTAGAGGTGATTTTGTCGTTGATGACCAGGCGAGCCATCGATCCTTCTATGGACGACACAGAGGAACTCTCAATGAAAGCACCATTGTCGGTGTCAAAACCGGCCGATCTCGGGTAGGGGGTCCCGAACTATGCGTCTGAGGATCGAAGGTAAGAGGAGACAGGGGACACAATGTTTTACCCAGGTTCGGGCCCTCTTAATGGAGGTAATACCCTACTTCCTGCTTGATTGACTTTGGTGAGTATATGGATTACCAGAGTTGATCTACCTCGAGATCGTAATGGTTAACCCTAGATGTCTAGCCTGTATGATTTGTGATAGCCTCTACGGACTAACCCCTCTGGTTTATATAGACACTGGAGGGGGCTAGGGTTATACAGAGTCGGTTTACAAAGAAAGGAAACTAAACATCTGGCCGCCAAGCTTTCTATCCACGCAAAGGAGAGTCCCATCCGGACACGGGGGGCAGGCCTTCTATCTTGTATCTTCACGGCCCATTAGTCCGTCCCATGTCACCTATCCCGGCCACCCGAGTACCCCTTAATCCAGGACTCCCTCAACGCTGTCGACCAGGCCCACGCAAGTTTTCGATGACCGGAGCGAGAGGCGTCAAGGCGGGCGGTTGAGGGAGTCCTGGATTAAGGTGTCCTTGGACGTCTGGGCTATGTGACGTGGGCCCGACTTATGGGCCATGAAGATACAAGATAGAAGACTTCCTCCCGTGTCCAGATGGGACTCTCCTTTGCGTGGATGGCAAGCTTGGCGTTCGGATATGAAGATTCCTTCCTCTGTACAACCCTAGGCCCCTCCGGTGTCTATATAAACCAGAGGGTTTAGTCCGTAGAGGCAATCATAATCATACAGGCTAGACTTCTAGGGTTTAGCCATTACGATCTCGTGGTAGATCAACTCTTGTAATCCTCATATTCATCAAGATCAATCATGCAGGAAGTAGGGTATTACCTCCATCAAGAGGGCCCGAACCTGGGTAAACATCGTGTCCCCTGTCTCCTGTTATCATCGACCTTAGACGCATAATTCGGGACCCCCTACCCGAGATCCGCCGGTTTTGACACCGACATTGGTGCTTTCATTGAGAGTTCCGCTGTGTCGTCGCCAGAAGGTTCGATGGCTCCATCCATCATCTACGACAATGCTGCCCTGGGGGAGGTTTTTCTCCCCGGACAGATCTTCGTGTTCGGCGGCTTCGCATTGCGGGCCAACTCGCTTGGCCATCTGGAGCAGATCGACAGCTACGCCCCAGGTCACCAGATTAGTTTTGGAAATCTGGACTATGTCGCTGATATTCAAGGAGACTTGATCTTCCAAGGGTTCACGACCCCAACCTCCGCTCTGGCCTTAGATCCAGAGCACATTGCCAGGTCCAAAGATGGGATTCCTGAGCCGGCCGGACTATCTGCGGCCACTAAGCCCAGTATGGGAGAACCAGAGAAAGTAGTGTCGATGGAAACCATCAGGAAGCTGGACTCTTCTCCAGACATTGGCTCCGAACCCTTGGAGTCAGCAACGTGCAAGCTCGGCCAAGAGGTCTCGTTCCAGCCGTACTCCATGAACTCTTTTCTCCCTGGCCAAACCTCTCCTTTAAGAGAGGCTCTGGACTTGATGCGATCCCTCGTCATTACAGAGGAGCAATGTCCGAACTACGCCCAGCCCGGACCAGGGGTTGAGAGCAGGGAATTTTACGTCCCACCCACCACCCACTTCATAGCCACTGTCGAGGACTTAACTGATATGCTCGATTACGGCTTCGAAGACATCGACGGTATGGACGACGATGCTGGAGAAGAGCAGGCCCAAAACCCGCCATTTACCGGACGCTAGACGACCACCTCTTTGTATGACGTGTACATGGTGGATACACCCAAAGAGGGTAACAGCGATAACGAGAAGAATGCAGTCGAGGATGAACCTCCTGAAATACAACCAAAGCACCGACGTCGGCGGCGCCGCTCTAAATCACGCCGTGGAAAAGACATAAATACCGGCACGAGAGACAACAATACTCCAGACGATGCCGAAGACCAGGAAGAACCCGTCGAGCCAACCTCCGAACAGGACGATCGGGAAGATGGGCAAGTTAGCCCTGATGAATAGGCTGTAAACAAAGACTGGGAGGACAGCAATTATCTTCCACTCTCCAAGGATGAGGTAAGCCTCGGCGACGAAGACTTTATCGTTCCTGTGGAACCTCTCGAGTAGGAGCGCTTTAAGCGCCGGCTAATAGCCAATGCAAGGAGCCTGAAAAAGAAGAAGCATCAGCTTCAAGCTGATCAAGATCTACTCAACGACAGGAATACGGCCTCGAGTGCCCAACCAAAAGTTACCCGAAGCGTAAATTGCTACCTCAATTTGATGACGAGGCACTGGAGACCGTACCATCAGCGCGTCACGCGGCTGACCGACCACCACGTGGCCAGGACAAAACGACAACTCAAGCCGAACACCAGCCCATGCCACCTCGCCGTAAAGGTAGAGACATAGCAGCTTGGGGATATACATATGACCTACGACAGGACCTGGAAAACAGAGCAGGTCAGACCAGATCGATCTACGGATCGCGGGGGCATGCCCCGACGCGCGACAACAGATATCTAGCCGGACGTGACAAGTATAACCATGCCCGGGCCGTAAACCGCAGACGGACTCCATCCGAGCTACGACGTGACCTGGCCCAATACAGAGGCGCCACACACTCCCTCTGCTTCACTAATGAAGTAATGGAGCACGAATTCCCAGAAGGGTTTAAACCCATGAATATCGAATCATATGATGGAACGACAGATCCCATGGTATGGATTGAGGACTTTCTTCTCCATATTCATATGGCCGCGGCGACGATCTTCATGCCATCAAATATCTCCCACTAAAACTCAAGGGACCAGCTCAGCACTGGTTAAACAGCCTGCCAAAAAACTCCATTGGCAGCTGGCAGGACTTGGAGGACGCCTTCCACGACAACTTCCAAGGAACATACGTCCGACCTCCGGATGCCGATGACTTAAGTCACATAGTTCAATAGCCCGGAGAGTCAGCCAGGAAATTCTGGACTAGGTTCCTAACTAAAAATAACCAGATCATCGACTGTCCGGATGCCGAAGCCCTAGCAGCCTTTAAGCATAGCCTCCGCAACGAATGGCTCGCCCGACACCTCGGCCAAGAAAAGTCAAAGTCCATGGATGCCCTCACGGCACTCATGACCCGCTTTTGCGCGGGCGAAGATAGCTGGCTAGCCCGTAGCAATAATAATGCAAGCGAACCTGGCACCTCTGAAGCCAGAAATAGCAACGGCAAGCCCAGACGCAACAGGCACAAGCGTCGAAGCAACAGTGACAATACCAATGACACGACGGTCAATGCCGGATTCAGTGGCTCCAAGTCCGGCCAGCGGAAGAAGCCATTTAAAAGAAACAATCCGGGCTCATCCAGCTTGGACCGCATACTCGATCATCCATGTCAGATCCACGGCACCCCTGATAAACCAGCCAATCATACCAACAGAAGTTGTTGGGTCTTTAAACAGGCCGGCAAGTTAAATACCAAGAACAAGGATAAGGGGTCACAAAGTGAGGATGATGACGAGGAGCCCCGTCCGCCAAACACAGGGGGACAGAAGAAGTTTCCCCCCCAAGTTAAAATGGTGATCATGATATACGTTACCCATATCCCCAAGAGGGAGCGCAAACGCGCGCTCAGGGACGTCTACGCGATAGAGCCAGTCGCCCCAAAATTCAACCCATGGTCTTACTGCCCGATCACCTTCGATCACAGGGACCATCCGACCAGTATCCATCATGGCGGTTCAGTCGCACTCATCCTCGACCCAATCATCGATGGATTCCACCTCACGCGAGTCCTCATGGATGGCGGCAACAACCTCAATCTGCTCTATCAGGATACAGTCTGCAAGATGGGCATCAATCCATCAAGGATCAAGCCCACAAAAACTACCTTTAAAGGAGTAATACCAGGTGTAGAGGCCCGCCGCACGGGCTCAATCACATTGGAAGTCGTCTTCGGATCCCCGGACAACTTCCGAAGCGAAGACTTGATCTTCGATATCGTCCCCTTCCGCAGTGGCTATCACGCATTGCTCGGACAAACTGCATTTGCTCGATTCAATGCGGTGCCACACTATGCTTATCTCAAACTCAAGATGCCCGGACCACGCGGTGTCATAACAGTCAATGGAAACACCGAATGCTCCCTCCGTACGGAGGAACACACCGCGGCCCTGGCAGCGGAAGTACAGAGCGGCCTTATCAAGCAGAATATTAATTCAGCGGCCAATCTCCCGGACACTATCAAACGAGTGCGGACTACTCCGCATCTTGACAGTCCAGCTCGTCAGGAGTTCGACTAGCAATTCGGCCTCCGCCTCAGTCCCGACCAAATGGCGGCGTACGTACCACGCGTACATAACTACGCACTCAAAATACCATGGGCAAAGACGGAGGCACAACTTGATTGTGGTCCATAATACAGCTTGACCTTCCTCGGACGCACTTACTTTCTGTTGTCTTCTGATCCTTTTTAGGTTTCTTTTCCACAGGCCCCCGACGACGGCCTGATCATTGACCCTTTCGAAGGATGGATATACCAAGGCAGCAAGCAGCATAGACATGTGGGGGAATTTCTAGGTGGTCTTCTTGACGATCACTCTACCTGTTTTCAGGACCCGCACACAGCTCCCCCTTGGTCTCGGCATGTTAAATAGCCATGTTTCCTATCACACTATTTGTACAAATACGCTTTGACGTATTAATCAAATTATAATGGAAACATTTTGCGGCCCAACTTATGCGGCACTAGCTTACTACTTCATTTTATTTCGCTATTCTTATCGATTGCACCCGTACACTTTGGTACGCTTTAATTCACCAGGGGCTTCACTGTGCTCCGTACTATGGCAACAATGTCCGAACACTTTTTGCAGTATAGTTCGGCACCATGAATTTAGCATTATATGCATCGGCTCCGAATCATGTCTTTGGTCAATAGTTGGGTTTCCCGGCTCCTGTGCTTACTACCTTACATTTCGTCCTATCGGCTAGGGTAGTAAAGGGAGAACTACTGCGATTGTGTTTCTGGTTTATCCGGGTAAACACCTCAGTAGAGAAAGCCGAAAACTGACTATCATGATATGGCGAGAGCTGGTCAGCTATTCGGAGGTTAAAATCTCTTGCAATTTTTCTTTCCCGCATTATGCGACGGATCGGCCTCCATCTGATCAGGTGTTTACAGCACCCTAGTCCGGATTAACTTATCCTAACTAGGGGTTGCGCCTACATTTCTATTGTCAAACTCCTATGGCTAAGTGAGGGTGATAAAGCCACATAGTCCGATTGCTTGGTTCATTGCGCTAAACACCTCCTTCAAGGACCAAACTCTTGGATCAAGAGTGTTTAGGCTCCAACCCGAACATCCCTGTACTACCTACGTGGGGGCTGAAGCCGGCAACTGGCCAACTCTTAAATTTAATAAAACGGCCGCACATGAGGAGAAATATTAAATAAACAAGAAGCATTATATTACATATCGGCTTTGTTTCATAATACAGGACGAGGATAAATGTATTCATTCAAAGATAATGTCCTTTGCGCACTGGCCCTCTACAATGCGGGATCGCTCCAGGAGATCATCAAAATATCGCTCGGTCGTGCGATGCTCCTTGCCCGCGGGCGGTCCCTCGGTAGCGAGCTTGACGGCTCCCATTGCACTTTGACACGGGCAAAGGCCATCCGCGCACCTTCAATGCAGATCGACCACTTGATGGCATCAAGCCGAGGGCAGACATCGACCAGCCGCTTCACGAGCCCTAAGTAGCTGCTGGAACGCTTCACTGATCGTATTCGAATCAGAGGCCTTTGAAATTAAGTTTACTATTCATTATACTCTGTAAAGTATAAATGTTATTAAGAGCCAGGTAAACATTATATGTGCCAACTTTCAGGAGTTAAACTCACTCTCTGATTCGGGTCACATAAGCCGGCGAGAATACCAAATAAGATCGCAGGTATGCTATTGTGATCATACTCATAAACGGCCTTTATATGATGTTTTGGTTCATACTCCGGGTTATCAATACTTTATGTGACCCCGGATGCGATAAGTCACCAAGGAAATTCTGTTTTGTTTTATACGCAGGATAAAGCAATGTAAGTTTTTAACATCAAGGAAAGATAAACATAAGCTGGAAGTATATAGCGATGGTGGCTTACGAAAGTATTAAGCACCACAAACATGCGCGAAGGCATGACAAAGTTGAGAGGTTTTTTTTCTACCCTATTACAAGACTCCCCGAGTCTGAATAATGAAGCATTGTTTTTTGCAAAGTCATAACGCCTGGCGGTTCACTCCTTTGGTGGGCTTGAAGATTCCGGGTTATCCTTCTCCGCCTCTCCGTCTGCTGCCCTGTCCTGGAAGGTTGACAAGGTCCGATCAATGCCGCAAGGCTTCAAACTCAGCTTCATCATATATTAAACCGGCTGGGTCAACTTCAGGGGCAAAGGTGTGCTTACGAGTTGGAGGGATCAGGCTGACATCATCATAGTGAGGTGTTGGAATTCTCCGGTTCTCGCTATCATAGCCCGGCTGATATTTGGTAAGATCAATATCATTCCCAATGATGGTAGCCACAGGACGTACGACTCTCACACAGGCGGTAAAGTCTGTTTCGTCGAATACAGAGCCGTCTTCCTTCAAGCTGGGATATCCAAGAGCAATGTCTGCCGGGTCTAACTCTAGAAGCAACGCCTTGGCCCGGCTTAAAGGCGATTATGGCCCCGATTACGGCAGATGCCCGCCTTAGCTCTTGAATCCGCTGGGGTAGCACAGCAAGCCGCTTTAGCACATCTTGCAAGAGATGGGGAACATCATTTGATAAAGCCACAACGGCCAAAGCATGTTGTGACTCGGCGTACAACTGCTCCACCAGAGTGTAAACCGCCTTTAGCTTGATCAACATGTTCTGCTTGAGGTTTGTGCTCCTGGGGCCTGCGTTTATATACATAAGGTGAGCCGGAGATGACAATTAAAATAGTCATCAAAGGAAATATTGCGATGTTCAAGGTTATATATAGTAACTTACCGAAGATTGCTGAGACCATTTGAGATATCTAGCGCTTTAAGCCGGACAGCTTTCATTGTTATACCGCCATGACTTTTCTTTGTCTCGGCCGGGTCACCAGTGAGGCCTTTTCGTCAGCCCAGATTTTCTTCTCCGCATCAAAATTCTTCTTCAACTTCTCTTGTTCAGAGACGCTAAATGCAAATTTGGAGTTGGCCTTTTGAATTTCAAGTTCTTGAGCTGCCAGGAGGTTCTTCAGGTCAGTGATCTCCGACTCAAATTGACTTGTGGTGGCCTGCGTTGATGCCGGGTTATAATCAAAATTATGGTAAGATATCATTAAGTCCCAAGCACTTTGCAAGCAATGGTACTTGACACTTGGGGGCTAATGTATGCTGAAGAAATTTAAAGGTACAATGCCGGTTCATGAGAAATTAAGTCCCAAGCACTTTGCAAGCAAAGATACTTGAGACATGGGGGCTAATGCGTATTGCAAATTCAAGGTATCATGTTACAACCGGGTTAAATATTTTCATATAAACCGGAAAAGGCAGTGCTAAGCAGGTTTTCTAAGTCTACAGCATATTCATTCATAAGCAATAGACTTGGGGGCTGATACAGTAAGTATGATTAAGGAAAGTAGCATAAGTTGTACCTTAGATTTTTGCTGTATTTGTTTCACCATATTAATCTCCACGTCACGGCTTCTATGTACTTGATTGATATAGCCAGAGACTATATCTCCAATGCTCAAATTAGTATAATCTACAATGTCTAATTTGGCCTTTTGGCGCTCCAAAAGCTCTTCTTTGGCAGGACACTTGGCAAGGACGATGGGCTGACTTGGCTCGACAAACTGAGTCTTGGTAATTTCGACCTCCGGATCAATTGTCTTGACCGGGCTAGGAGTTTCCGGTTTATCAGAGCCGCCAAAAGTTTCTTCAATGGGCGGATCAGTGGATGGTGCTGGAATTTCATAAGCCGATTCAGGCGGCGGTTGATGAGTGGAAGTGTCAGGGGCGGCTGTTCCGAGTTCCGGTTCAGTTTCTACCGGGTCTTGGGATGGCTTATTCTTTTTCTCCCTCTTACTGGGCTACACCTGCACGCTGTGGACAAAGCAGAAGGGTGAGCTCAAAAGTATCAGTAAGGTAAAGCATAAGGAAAACAAAATTATATTACCCTGGGGCAGTCTTGAAAGCCAGCATGTTGGATTGCATAGACTCACCGGATGAAGGAGAGGTATCCTGATAATTGGAGTCAGATGAATTGAGAGGTTGACGAATTAAACCCGACAAAGGGTAAACAGAACGTAAATCAAAGATAACCACAGCCCGACGCTTCCTGGTTACATCAGGTAAGCCGGAGGAGAGCTCTATATCCTTGCTGGTCCGGGTCTGCCTCCGGCTTTCAAATTTCTGTTGCTTCAAAAGAAATTGAGGATCTTGGTAAGCCAAAGGATGTGAAAATCTTACTTTCCGGGTTACTCTTCGAATTTTTTGGCGCGGCAGGGGCTCGGAGTCGGAGGAGATTATAGTTACCTCTTCCTCGACGGCTTGGCTGTTCCCCGTATCCTCCTAAAAAGATTAAGGGTCAGCAAGGTGATGATAAAGAGTCAAGGGAGTTAAAAGTTACCTCTTCTTCGTCGTCAGAAGTGTCATCTAATTTAAGTAAGTCGGAAGCACTTGGCTTCCTTTTCCTTGAAGTTCCGGTCTTGGCGGTTTTCCTTTCGACTCTTTTGGCTGCTCTGGCTTGTTTCGCCACCTCATGATTATACTTGACCTTCCAAACATTATCATCTGCCTGTGAAGAATGATAAGGGGTTATGAATAAAAGTAAGGTATAACACAGTAAGGAGTAATTATTAAGGTTGATGACTTACTGCAGGAGCCGGGTTCTTCTTGCAGAAAGGAAGTAAGCCAAAGGCATTACTGGTCACCGTGCCCTCTTTCAGCAACGTCTGGGTCGTAGCATCCACCACATCATCTGGTAAGTCGTCGGGACTATGACGCAGTGGGTCATTCTTCTCGCCTGAGTAAGTGCACATTAAGCCGGGGCGGCGGCTTAACGGAATCACTCGCCAAGCAACCCAGACTCGAACCAGGTCAACACCATCTAAGCCATTTCCAAAAAGATCTTTGATTTTGCTAATGGTGGGAGCAAGTGGCAGACGCTCAACGGCAGACAGTTTATCCGGCAGCGGGTGGTTGGATTCAAGGCGCAAGGCGCGAAAAGCGAGAGGATTTTTAAATCGAAGTATCCTCGTAGTAAAACCATGTTTGATTCCAATCCTTTGGATGACTCGGCATTTCAGCGCAAGGAAAAAGACAATCTCTCCGCCGCTGAATCGAGATGCCACCAAGCTCCAGACTGGGCCCGTTGGCACGTTCGTTCTGCCGGTTTAAGTAAAACAGTTCTCTGAATAAAAGTATGCTGGGTTCCTCTCCAAGATATACTTCGCAGAAAACTTGGAAGTTGCAAATATTTGACATGGAATTGGGTCCGATGTCTTGAGGTCTGAGATCGAAGAAATGCAAAACATCCCTGAAGAATTTTGAACCGGGTGGAGCGAAGCCCCGGTTCATGTGATCAGTAAAAACGATCACCTCTCCCTCTTTGGGTTGAGGCTTCTCCTCTGACGGGTTAGGAGCACGATAAGACATGACTTCTCTCTTGGGCAGGTGGCCGGATTTCACAAAGTCAGACAAGGTGCTCTCTGTGACAGTGGATTTGACCCAGTTGCAGGTCACATGAGCTTTGGGGGCCTTGGGAGCCATTGTGTAAATTGAAGCCTATGACAAAATAAGAAGTTCCGGTTCAAATTTAACCCGGAGGAAAGCATTTTAAAGTTTATTCAAATGGCGGCTTAAGAAGGGGCCTAATGACATATGGGTAGCTATGTAATAATATTTAAACTGTTACAGGTATCAAAGGCACTTAAATTTTCTTAAGTCGCCGGAACAAGCGAGGTCGACAACCGGTGTTGTCTTAAATCGGCCGTATGGGCTACCATGGCTGAACAGATTCAACAGAGGCAGCTTTTGGCTAAGTGTGGAACAAACAGGTTTCACAATTTTTCGAAATTATTTTGGATCAAACGGTTGCTCTGAAAGGAAAAATTTCTAGACCTAAAACAGTGAAGAGAAGTTCATACACTCGAAGAGGGCTTCCGAACAAGGGAAATGAGATATGTTTCTATGCAAGTCAAGCGCAAACAATCACCGCAGCAGTTCTACGTTATTTTTACGATCTAACAGGGCATTGGAGGTAAAAACTATTGAGGGTTTGCAGCAGGCGGCGATGAACACCGACGAACTCAAAAAAAGTTCCAATGAAGATCTAAGAAAGGGAAGGAGAGGAACTCATGGATGTGGACGCGCTGCGGGGATTCGCCGTGGATTTCTGGTCAGAGTCAGGTTGATGTAGCGGCCTAAGTCGGTGAAGCCGGGGAGTTCGACGGCGGCGGCGGCGGGGCTCGAGAGACAGAGAGGCAGCAAGAGGAAGAAGACGACTGGAAGAGGGGAGAATGGAAGACCTAGGTCGTGCCTATTTATAAGGAAAGGCCGATCGAGGGCAGCACGAGAAACAAGGAGACCAAACATCATTATCCAGCGGCCCCGACGCCTCGGTTTTCGGAAGGGTCAGTAAAGGCAAAGATTCGTTGGAGGATACGACGGAGTAAAATATGAATTTACTTAAAGATGACGTCACGGCGGGTTAACACGGATCCAGAATATGACGTCACAACGGGTTATGACCTTTTCACAGGGCTGAAGATAGAAGGACTGGTTGTCAAGGTATTTTAAGATTGACATGAACCGGTTCAAATCAATCTGGGGCCTAATGTTGGGGATTTGACTATTTGTGTAAGCCGCCCAGGAGGGGCCGGGTTACGCAAAGAGAGACTCATCAGAAGAAACCCAAGACCAAGCATGAAGATGGTAGTTCAATAAAGGGTCTAAGGCCCGTAGGTGACTTAAGGACCATAGTGATAAACCGCTATGATGGCATGACTTGTATTATAAGGTAGAATTAACTAGTCACCGAGCGGACCTTTGTCTATAAGCCGGCCGGGACTCTGTAGGCTGCAGGGCATCAACCCGTGTATATAAGGGGACGACCCACTGGCGGCTTAGGGCAAGAAACAACTCTTCGAGAGCCGGGCATAGCGTATCTCGCTCCCTGGTTATCGAAACATCAAGCAATACCAACCCAACTAGACGTAGGCCTACCTTCACTGTAAGGGGCCGAACTAGTATAACTCTCTCGTATCCTTTGTCCCGATTAACCCCTTTAAGCTTCCTAGTTGCGATGGCTCCACGACTAAGTCCTTGCAAGAGGACATCTGCCGTGACAATTCCACGACAGTATGGCTTCGGCAGGCCATCGACGGATTATCAAATCCTTCATAGCCAATTCGGCCACCCTATGCAGTTCGGTCAGCTGTTTCAGCTGATCGCTAAAGGGCACCAGATGCTCTAGTGCAAGGTATTGCGACCAGAACAACTTCTCTGTTGAGCTCCCCTCTTTGGCTCGGAAGAACTCTGCAGCATCAGCAACACTGCGCAGCAGATCCGCAAACGCTCCTGGAGAACTCCAAATCTGTGTCAGTAAGAGGTACCTTTTCTTCACAAATTTGCTCTGCATAATAAAGGCCTTACCCGCCACGATCTTCTTGTCCTCTTGGAATTCTTGGAGGGCGCCCTGGGCTTCAACCCGGGCCTCTTGTGCGCTTTGGCGAGCCTTAGCAAGTTCAGACTCTTGGTCCGCAAACTTGCGCTCCAAGGACTCGCATTTCTTTACGGCGTCCTGGAGCTCCTGCTGGACCTCCCCGACCCTAGCCTCGTGTTTTTCGCGGGCGGCTTGTTCCTCCGCCGCTCTCTTCTGGGCCTTGGCCAGCGCGTCCTTGAGGGACTCCACCTCGGTCGCAACTCATACGAAATATCATGATAACATGATCAACACAAGCAATTCATATATTTCTAGATCTGAATAGGTCATTGCATACCTTGCTTGTCCTCCTGTTGTTTTTTCACATGGCCAAGCTCTTCTTCGGCCCGCTCCAGACTTTGCTTCAGTTTGGAGACCTCGACAGAATGGGAGGTCGCAGCCAGCATCGACGCCTGCTTATTCACATAGACATGTATGGTTAGTCTCCTGCGAAAATTATTTGATCCTCTGTCTGGTTTTTCTTTTCGAACACCGGACAGAGTCTCAGGGGCTACTGTCTATACTACGACATTCTTTTGCATAATTACGTAACATACCTCAAAGCCTGTTAGAAGGCTGGTGCAGGCTTCGGTCAGTCCGCTCTTAGCGGACTGAACTCTCACAACCATCGTACCCGTAAGGATACGGTGTTCCTCAACAATGGAAGCAGTTTGCAGTGCTTCCAGTAAAGTATCCAGTGCCTCTGGATGGACAGGGGTCACTGGCGGCCAGTGACCTCCTTCTTTCAAAGGAGGCTACTTGACTGATTCCGGAGCCGTATGAGCCTCCGGAATATTATTCGGATGGGGGCCGAATTGGATATGGCCCCCATCGCCAGTTGCCGGGGGGATTTGCTCCCCCATGTGTCCGGCGGCCGAGGTATCACCCTCTAGCGCCACCCTGACGGTCTCCTGTGCCTCTCCCCAACTTGGGACGGTCCTTCGGGACAACACTTTGGTGTCGTCCGTAGCCTTGGGGGAGAAGACCGGCGGAGGCGATCCGCTGTCCATCACATTGGGATCCAGTGAATTCCCCGAAGATGAGGATCGCTGGGCACATGGTTTAACATGTTAAATACCACGAGGTAAAGAAGCTGGATATATATGTACATAAGTGCCTTTGAGTACTTATGATTCGGCCAGGGGCTTCTCCCCGGGGCGCCACTCGGAGTTGCTATCAGTATCCAGTGCGGGATTATCCGCGGGGGAGACCCTCCCTCTCTTGGACGCCTCTACCTCCAGATTTGTGGAGGCCTCCCTTTTCTTTCTTCCCCCCTCAAGGGGAGAGTTGATTTCCTCCTCCTCCTCTTCATCTTCGGTGGCGGGGGAGGAGTGGGTTTCAGCGTCTTCGGACGTCATTTCCGAAGTGCCTTTACGGCGGAGGCCACTTCGGGTTTCCTTGGCCTTCTTCTTGGCCTTCTTCTCTGGCGCCTGGTAGGGCGCCGGAACCATCATCTTCGTTAGAAGTGGGATTGCTAGGTTTTCAGGTAGCGGAGCCGGACACTGGATCTACTCTGCCTTCGTTGTCCAGCCCTGAAAGGACAGATAGGCAAGATTAGACATCTTCCTTGAATGTACAGGTGAAGGATGCACCTTGAAATACGAAAAACTTACCGGACTGGCGGGATGGGTCAGGTTGTACCTGATATCTACTATGCAACCTTCTTCTTGTAGACGTTGTTGGGCCTCCAAGTGCAGAGGTTTGTAGGACAGTAGCAAATTTCCCTCAAGTGGATGACCTAAGGTTTATCAATCCGTGGGAGGCGTAGGTTGAAGATGGTCTCTCTCAAACAACCACGCAACCAAATAACAAAGAGTCTCTTGTGTCCCCAACACACCCAATACAATGGTAAATTGTATAGGTGCACTAGTTCGGCGAAGAGATGGTGATACAAGTGCAATATGGATGGTAGATATAGGTTTTTGTAATCTGAAAATATAAAAACAGCAATGTAACAAGTGGTAAAAGTGAGCGCAAACGATATTGCAATGCTAGGAAACAAGGCCTAGGGTTCATACTTTCACTAGTGCAAGTTCTCTCAACAATAATAACATAATTGGATCATATAATAAGTCCTCAACATCCAACAAAGAGTCACTCCAAAGTCACTAATAGCGGTGAACAAACGAAGAGATTACTGTAGGGTATGAAACCACCTCAAATTTATTCTTTCCGATCAATCCATTGGGCTATTCCTATAAGTGTCACTGAGGGAGTCCTGGATTAGGGGGTGTCCGGATGGCCGGACTATAACCTTTGGCCGGACTCCTGGACTATGAAGATACAAGATTGAAGACTTCGTCCCGTGTCCGGATGGGACTTTCCTTGGCATGGAAGGCAAGCTTGGCGATACGGATATGTAGATCTCCTCCCATTGGTAACCAACTCTATGTAACCCTAACCCTCTACGGTGTCTATATAAACCGGAGGGTTTTAGTCCATAGGACGAACAACAATCATACCATAGGCTAGCTTCTAGGGTTTAGCCTCTCTGATCTCGTGGTAGATCTACTATTGTACTACCCATATCATCAATATTAATCAAGCAGGAGTAGGGTTTTACATCCATCGAGAGGGCCCGAACCTGGGTAAAAACATCGTGTCCCTTATCTCCTATTACCATCTGCCTAGACGCACAGTTCGAGACCCCCTACCCGAGATCCGCCGGTTTTGAAACCGACATTGGTGCTTTCATTGAGAGTTCCTCTGTGTCGTCATCTTTAGGCCCGATGGCTCCTCCGATCATCAACAAGGATGCGGTCCAGGGTGAGACTTTTCTCCCCAGACAGATCTTCGTATTCGGCGGCTTTGCATGCGGGCAATTAAGCTTGGCCATCTAGAGCAGATCGAAAGCTACACCCCTGGCCATCAGGTCAGATTTGGAAGTTTGAACTACACGGATGACGTCCGCGAAGACTTGATCTTCGACGGGTTCAAGCCACAGCCGAGCGCGCCGCACTGCTACGATGGGCATGATCTAGCTCCACCGCCGAACAGTGCCCTAGAGGCCGCACCCGTGTCCGCTCCGACCCTCAGCTCAGAGCCTACTGCGCCAATCGAGGACAGGTGGCTGGACACCGCCTTCGGGGCTGCAATCTCTACGGCGATCAAGCCGAACACCAGCCTTGTCCTTTGCGAAGCTTGTGACTCCAAGGTGCCGGACTCCCCTCTGGACTCCGAACCTTCCGCGCCCCTGCCAATCGAATCTGATTGGGCGCCGATCATGGAGTTCACTGTCACGGACATCTTTCAGCACTCGCCCTTCGGCGACATTCTGAATTCACTAAAGTCTCTCTCTTTATCAGGAGAGCCCTGGCCGGACTATGGTCAGCAAGGTTGGGATGCGGACGACAAAGAAATTCAAAGCCCACCCACCACCCACTTCGTAGCCACTGTCGATGATTTAACCGACATGCTCGACTTCGAATCCGATGACATCGGCCAGTATGGACGCCGATGCGAGAGGCGACCAAGAACCAAAGGCCTACAGGGGCCTTTGGAAGGCCACCTCGTCGTATGACATATACATGGTGGACACCCCAAAAGAAGGGAACTACGATGGAACAACGGAGGATGACCCCTCCAAGAAGCAGCCTAAGCACCGGCGTCAGCGGCGCCACTCTAAATCCCGCCAAAGCAAAAACGGTGATTCCGGCACAGGAGACAATAACACCCCGGACAAGATCAAGACAACCCCCTCCGGCGAGGATTCAGCGCAGGAGGATGGAGAAACCAGCCCTCATGAGAGAGCGGCAGACAAAGAGGTAGATGACGATAATTACATGCCTCCCTCCGAAGACGAGGCAAGCCTCGACGACGACGAATTTGTCGTGCCTGAGGATCCCGTTGAACAAGAGCGTTTCAAACACAGGCTTATGGCCACGACGAGCAGCCTCAAGAAAAAACAGCAACAGCTTAGAGCTGACCAAGACTTGCTAGCCGACAGATGGAATGAAGTCCTTGCGGCCGAAGAGTACGAACTCGAACGCCCCTCCAAGAGCTACCCAAAATGCAGGCTGCTACCCCAATTAGAGGAGGAAGCACCTAGACCTACATCACCAGCGCATGATGCGGCCAACCGGCCACCTCGTGGCCACGACAGCGAGGCCTCTCAGTCCTCCACTCAAGCCGCACCCCGACGTCGCTCAAAGAATACCAAGGCACGGGGAAATGCGCCAGACCTGCGAGATATATTGGAGGACAAGGCAAGGCAAACAAGATCGATCTATGGGTCACGTGGGCGCCCCACGACACGTGACGATAACCGTCATGCCGGATATGCTAAATCCAGCCGGGCCGAACAAAGTAGACAAAGCTCGTTTGAGCTACATCGTGATATAGCCCAGTACAGAGGCGCCGCACACCCACTATGCTTCACAGATGAAGTAATGGATCATCAAATCCCCGAGGGTTTCAAACCCATAAACATCGAATCATACGATGGCACAACAAATCCTGTGGTATGGATCGAGGATTATCTCCTTCATATCCACATGGCCCGCGGTGATGATCTACACGCCATCAAATACCTCCCACTCAAGCTTAAAGGACCAGCTCGGCATTGGCTTAACAGCTTGCCAGCAGAATCAATTGGTTGTTGGGAGGACGTGGAAGCCGCATTCCTCGACAATTTCCAGGGCACCTATGTGTGACCACCAGACGCCGATGACCTAAGCCACATAATTCAGCAGCCAGAGGAATCGACTAGACAATTCTGGACACGGTTCCTAACCAAGAAAAATCAAATAGTCGACTGTCCGGACGCAGTGGCCCTTGCAGCCTTCAAACATAACATCCGTGATGAGTGGCTTGCTCGGCAGCTAGGATAGGAAAAGCCGAAATCCATGGAAGCCCTCACAACACTCATGACCCGCTTTTGCGTGGGAAAAAGACAGCTGGCTAGCTCGTAGTAATAACATGACCAAGAGCCCTGGTAATTCGGATACCAAGGACAGCAATGGTAGGTCGCGTCGCAACAAGCACAAGCGCCGCATTAACGGCGACAATGCCGGAGGATACGTCGATTAATGCCGAATTCAGAGGCTCTAAACCCGGTCGTGAAAAAAGCCATTTAAAAGAAATACTCTGGGCCCGTCCAGTTTGGACCAAATACTCGATCGCTCGTGCCAGATACACGGCACCCTCGAAAAACCAGCCAATCACACCAACAGGGATTGTTGGGTGTTCAAGCAGGCAGGCAAGTTAAGTGCTGAATACAGAGACAAGGGGCTACATAGCGATGACGAGGAGGAGCCCCAGCCGCCGAAAAATAGGGGACAGAAGGGCTTCACCCCACAAGTGCGGACGGTGAACATGATATACGCAACCCACATCCCCAAAAGGGAGCAGAAGTGTGCACTCAGGGACGTATATGCGTTGGAGCCAGTCGCCCCAAATTTCAACCTATGATCCTCCTGCCCGATCACTTTTGATCGAAGGGACCACCCCACTAGCATCCGCCATGGCGGATTCGCCACATTGGTTCTAGACCCAATTATTGACGGATTTCACCTCACTAGAGTCCTTATGGACGGCGGCAACTGGACCTGCTTTTATCGGGATACAGTCACGAAAAATGGGCATAGATCCCTCAAGGATTAAACCCACAAAGACGACCTTTAAAGGCGTCATACCAGTGTAGAGGCCAAGCTATGCAGGCTCGGTTACACTTGAGGTGGTCTTCGATCCCCGGATAATTTCCGGGCGAGGAGTTAATCTTCGACATAGTCCCGTTCCGCAGTGGCTATCATGCACTACTCGGACGAACCGCATTTGCAAAGTTCAATGCGGTGCCGCACTACGCATACCTCAAGCTCAAGATGCCAGGCCCTCGAGGAGTCATTACGGTCAATTAGAACACTGAACGCTCTCTCCGAACGGAGGAGCATACGGCGGCCCTCGCGGCGGAAGTACAAAGCAGCCTCTCAAGGCAATTCTCCAGTCCGGCTATTAAACGTCCGGACACCGTCAAGCGCGCCCGGAGTAACCTAAAACAAGACCGCCTGGCACGTTCTGAGCAAACGTAGCAATGCGTCCCCAACCCCAGCCCTCGCGAAATTGCAAAACCAGTACTACGCGTACATAACTACGCTCTGGAAATACCATGGGCATAGGGGGAGGGGCACGACCACGGCATGCCCAAATTGCGGCTAAACCGCACTAGGGGCTCCTGATTTTGTCATTATTTTTCTTACTTTCAGGACTCCAATCTACGGAAGGCCTGTCCGGCAGTACAATCACCGAACACACGATGCAACAGCCAGGGAGGCAGAAAGCTACGTCGAGTGTCCAGGTGGTCTCTATAACGAGCAGTATACTTGTTTCACATATCATCCCGCAGCTCACCCCTGGAGGGGGACATGTCAAATAGTCCCATCTCTCGCTTATCTCACTATTTGTATCGTCCTGCTTTTACCGCAGCCTTTTCAAATAAACAATACATAGCTTTTGTCTATTATTGCATTCCCTTTTTTATCTATATATGTTCATTAATGACATGTTGCACCTGTACACTTTGGTACGGCCAAATACACCAGGGGCTTAAGTACCCCAACATACGGTGTGATAAGTCCGAACACTTTCACAAGTGCGGCACCCCGAACTTATAGCATTATATGCATTGGCTCCGAATCATGTCTTGGGTCAATAGTTGGGTTTGGCCGGCTCCCATGTTTTGGTACCTTACGTTCCGTTATATCGGCTAAGGTAGCGCTGGGAGAACCACTGCGATTGTGCCCCGGTTGAGCTGGGCTAAGCAGCTCAGTGGAGAAAGCTAAAACTGACCATCATGATAGGGCGAGAGTTGGTCGCTGTTCGAGAGGTTTTCGAGTCCCTAAAGACTTATGCCGCTTAGAGCGAGGAGTCGGCTTTATCCGGCCTAGGCGTGGATAGCGCCCCGAACTCGGTCTTCCGAATACTAGGGGCTTCGCTGAAATTTAAAATTATAGAATTCTATGGCTAAGTGAGAGTGTTCAAGCATTATAGTCCGATTGCCTTGTTCGTTGTGTTGAGCGCCTCCCTCGAAGGACCCAAGAATGGGAAAAAAGCGCTCAAGTTTATGCCGAACACCCCAAAGACTCATGACATGGGGGCGAAGTCAAGACTCACCATCTCTCAAATTTAATATACGGCCGCCATGTAAGGTAATATTTTAAATTCAAAAGCGTTGCTTAGCGATATGAACAAGTTTTCAGCGTCTGAGGATCACAAATGCGAAGTTTACTCAAAAATTACATCTTTGGAGCATTCATACGCTATAAAGGCGGGCACCCTTCAGGACGCCCTCATAATACATCTCGGGCTTCCGATGGTCCTTGCCCGGCGGTGGTCCGTCCGTCACAAGCTTCTCAGCGTCCATCTTGCCCCAGTGCACTTTAGCACGGGCAAGGGCCCTACGGGCACCTTCGATGCATACGGAGCGCTTGATGACTTCAAGCCATGGACAGGCATCCACCAGCCGCCTCACCAGCCCGAAGTAGCTCCTAGGCATGACTTCCCCAGGCCACAGCCGGACTATGAGACCCTTCATGGCCTGTTCGGGCACCTTATGGAGCTCGACCAGCTGCTTCAGCTGGTCGCTCAAGGGCACTGCCGGTGTCCGCCTCAAAGATACCGAGACCGTAACACCTTCTGCGTCGAGCTCCCTCTTCGGCTCGGTAGAATGCGGCAGCGTCGGACACACTCTGGGAAGATCTCCAATGCTCTGGAGAGCTCCGGACTCGGGTAAGTAACAAGTAATTCACTTTCACGTGCTTGCTTTGCATAAAGAATGCCTTACCGCCGCTATCTTCTTCATCGCCTCAATTTCCTGGAGGGCTTTTTGGGCTTCGGCCCTGGCAGATTTGGCGCTCTCAAGGGCCGAGGCGAGCTCGGACTCTCGAGTCTTTGAGTCAAGCTCCAAACTCTCGTGTTTTTCCACGAGAGCCTGGAGCTCTTGCTGCACCTCCGCCACCCGCGCCTCCTGCTTCTCTCGCTCGGTGCGCTCCACGGCCGCCTTGTCTTCGGCCTTGGACATCGCTTCCTTCAGGGTCGCCACCTCGGTTGTGGCCCCTGTAATACTCACGTTGGTCCTGTCATTTTTTGCAACCACATCTTTTTATATACTTACATAAGGTATTACTTACCTTCCTTGTCTTCGAGCTGCTTCTTGGCAAGGCCGAGCTCGTTCTCGGACCGCTCGAGGCTCTGCTTCAATGCATCGACCTCCGCAATCAGTGCGGCAGAGGTCAGCAGCGCAACCTGCATTCCCATATTGACATACTTATGTTAGACTCCTGCGTATATCTTTTAGATCCTCAGTTCGGCTTTTCTTTCCGAACACCAAACTGAGCATCGAGGCTACCGCCTATGCGGTAATATTTTTACATATCTTAAATACATACCTCAAAGCCTGTTAGAAGGCTGGCACAGGCTTCAGTCAACCCGCTCTTGGCGGACTGAACCTTCTGGATCACCACACTCATAATAGTGCGGTGATCCCCATTGATGGAGGCGCCGTTAAGCACCTCCAGCAGATTATCCGGTGCCTCCGGTTGGACGGAGGTCACCGGTGTCGTAGGCTTGCCCTTCTTACTAGGGGGGCACCTGCCGGACTCCGGAACCACTGAAGGTTCTGGTGCGGTGTCCGTCCTAGGGCCGGACTTGGAGCCCTTGGGGGTTTTGTCCCCTTTGCACCTGGAGTCCGGGAGGTCACCTTGCGGTGCCTCCAGGACCACCTCCTCTTGGCTTGGACCCTTTTGGGACTTCACCTCGGCATCATCCGCAGCGCGAGGAGAGGAGGCGGCCGAAAGTGAAGTGCTATTCACATCCGACAAACCCAGGGAGCCGCTCGACGAAGCATCGAGCCCGGCCTTGGGCGGACTGCATGATTATATTCGGCGTTAGAAGATAATGTGCAACAAAGGAACGCCATGAGTTATTCTGGTATCCGGATACTTACGATTTTGCCGGGGGCTTCGCCCTGGATGGCCACTCCTCTTCGCCGTCGTCGGCGTTGGTGGAAATAAATGCGGAGGAAGGGTCCTCCCTTCTTGGACCCTCCGCCCCCCCCCCCCCGGTTGGGGCGGCCTTCCTTTTCGTTCCTCCCCCCGCTGGAGGGGGAGAGGCCTCTTCTTCCTCCTCCTCGTCTTCGTGGGAGGAGTGCACCTCGGAGTCATCGGACGATGAATCCGACACCACCGGGCTCCGGGAACTCTTTCGAGTTCCCGTGGCCTTCTTCTTGGCCTTCTTCTCCGGCACCACGTAAGGTGCCGGAACCAGCAGCCCCGTCAAGCGGGCGTCCGCTGGGTCTTCGGGCAAGGGAGCCGGACAGTCAATCTGCCCGGATGTCTTCTGCCAATCCTGTCAAAGGTAAGGGAGTTTAGATCCCGCATAGAATCAAACTATGGAAAACAAGTAACCCGTAAAGGTTAAAATAGCTTACCGCGTTGGCTTGATGCTGCGCGCTGAATCCGCGATCCTCGGTAGCGGATGCGGGAGCCTCGGCGCCCTTGAACAGCACCTTCCAGGCGTCTTCGTACGTAGTGTCGAAGAGCCTACTCAGGGTTCGGTGATGTGCCGGATCAAACTCCCACAAACTGAAATCCCGTTGTTGGCACGGGAGGATCCGGCGGATGAGCATGACCTAGACTACGTTGACGAGTTTGAGCTTCTTGCTCACCGGGTTTTGGACGCAGGTTTGGAGTCCGGTCAGCTCCTCCGAATTACCCCACGACAAGCCCGTATCTTTCCAGGAGGTGAGCCGTGTGGGGATGCCAGATTGGAATTCGGGGGTCGCTGCCCATTCAGGATCACGCGGCTCGGTGATGTAGAACCACCCCGATTGCCACCCCTTTATGGTCTCCATGAAGGAGCCCTCGAGCCATGTAACGTTGGGCATCTTGCCCACCATGGCGCCTCCGCACTCCGCTTGGTGGCCGCCCACTACCTTCGGTTTGACATTGAAGGTCTTCAGCCATAAGCTGAAGTGGGGCTGGATGCAGAGGAAGGCCTCGCACACGACGATGAACGTCGAGATGTTGAGGATGAAGTTCGGGGCCAGATCATGGAAATCCAGGCCGTAGTAGAACATGAGTCCCTAGACAAATGGGTGAAGTGGGAAACCTAGTCCGAGGAAATGGGTGAGGAACACCAGCCTCTCATGGGGCCCGGGGGTGGGGATGAGCTGCCCCTTGTCGGGGAGCCGGTGCGCGATGTCATTGGACAAGTATCCAGCTTTCCTCAGCTTCTTGATGTGTCCCTCCGTGACGGAGGAGGCCATCCACTTGCCTCCCGCTCCGGACATGGCTGGAGAAGGTTGAGGTGGGATGTGCAGACTTGGGCGCTGGAGCTCGAGTGCGCGAATATGGATAAGCAAAGGAGGAATAAGGCGTAGATGAGAAAGGTGGATCCTTATCCCCTTATATGGCGGACGAAACTATGTGCCCCCCACTAGCTTGGTAAAACTCGCTTATCTCCCAAGCGCCGTAATTAATGGCACGGTTGGGTTACCCATGCCCGTATTGATGAGAATCCCGGAATAAGGGGACCCGATCTCTGCTTCGACAAGACGTGCCAAGGAAACCGCCTCGCTAAGTGCACTGAGGTGGGACAGTAAAAACGATTTGAATAAAGGCTTTGTCGTGGTGTGATGTCACGCTATGGAATACGTCAGCAGATTGGATTTGTGTAAATATTATTCTCTCTACGGTGGTATGTGGAACTTATTTTGCAGAGCCAGACACTATCCTTGTGTTCAAAATCTTCTATGAAGTATTCGGAGGAGGAACCCGCCTTGCAATGCCGAAGACAATCTACGCGTCGGACTCGTCGTCATTGAAGCTTGGTTCAGGGCTCTTGAGGAGTCCTGGATTAGGGGGTGTCCGGATGGCCGGACTATAACCTTTGGCCGGACTCCTGGACTATGAAGATACAAGATTGAAGACTTCGTCCCGTGTCCGGATGGGACTTTCCTTGGCGTGGAAGGCAAGCTTGGTGATACGGATATGTAGATCTCCTCCCATTTGTAACCGACTCTATGTAACACTAACCCCCTCCGTGTCTATATAAACCGGAGGGTTTTAGTCCGTAGGACGAACAACAATCATACCATAGGCTAGCTTCTAGGGTTTAGCCTCTCGATCTCGTGGTAGATCTACTGTTGTACTACCCATATCATCAATATTAATCGAGCAGGAGTAGGGTTTTACCTCCATCGAGAGGGCCCGAACCTGGGTAAAAACATCGTGTCCCTTGTCTCCTGTTACCATCCGCCTAGACGCACAGTTCAGGACCCCCTACCCGAGATCCGCCGGTTTTGACACCGACAGTCACAAACATCCCTAGAGTTCATAGTAAAATAACACCTTAAGACACACATCAACCAAAACCCTAATGTCACCTAGATACTCCAATGTCACCTCAAGTATCCGTGGGTATGATTATACGATATGCATCACACAATCTCAGATTCATCTATTCAAACCAACACAAAGTACGTCAAAGAGTGCCCCAAAGTTTCTATCGGAGAGTCAAGACGAAAACGTGTGCCAACCCCTATGCATAGGTTCATGGGCGGAACCCGCAAGTTGATCACCAAAACATACATCAAGTGAATCAATAGAATAACCCATTGTCACCACGGTTATCCCACGCAAGACATACATCAAGTGTTCTCAAATCCTTAAAGACTCAATCCGATAAGATAACTTCAAAGGGAAAACTCAATCCATTACAAGAGAGTAGAGGGGGAGAAACATCATAATATGAAGCTATAATAGCAAAGATCGCGATACATCAAGATCGTACCACCTCAAGAATACGAGAGAGAGAGATCAAACACATAGCTACTGGTACATACCCTCAGCCCCGAGGGTGAACTACTCCCTCCTCGTCATGGAGAGCGCCGGGATGATGAAGATGGCCACCGGTGAGGGATCCCCCCTCCAGAAGGGTGCCGGAACAGGGTCCCTATTGGTTTTTGGTGGCTACAGAGGCTTGCGGCGGCGGAACTCCCGATCTCTTCGGTTCCCCGATGGTTTTAGGGTATATTGGTATATATAGGAGGAAGAAATACGTCAGGGGAGCCACGAGGGGCCCACGAGGGTGGAGGGCGCCCCCTGCCTCGTGCCCTCCTCGTTGATTCCCTGACGTGCACTCCAAGTCCCCTGGATTGCTTCCGTTCCAAAAATAACTTTCCCGAAGGTTTCATTCCGTTTGATACTCCTTTTCTGCAAAACACCGAAACAAGGGGAAAACAGAAACTGGCATTGGGCTCTGGGTTAATAGGTTAGTCCCAAAAATAATATAAAAGTGCGTAATAAAGCCCATAAACATCCAAAATAGATAATATAATAGCATGGAACAATCAAAAATTATAGATACGTTGGAGACGTATCAGTACCCACGGTCCTCGGTCGTCTTCGGCCACGTCTCATTAGCCTTAAAAAGCACCTTCCAGATGCCTTCATGCATAGCGCCGAAGAACTATTGCAAGGTCTGGTGCTTGACCCGATCGAACTCCCACATATTACAAGTCCGGCTTAGGCAAGGAAGGATCCGGCGAAAAAGCATCACCTGGATCACATTGACAAGCTTGATGTTTGATACGTCCATTTTGCATCATGCTTTTATATCGATATTTATCGCATTATGGGTTGTTATTTCACATTATGTCACAATACTTATGGCTATTCTCCTTTATTTTACAAGGTTTACATGAAGAGGGAGAATACCGGCACCTGGAATTCTGGGCTGGAAAAGGAGCAAATATTGGAGACCTAGTCTGCGCAACTCCAAAAGTCCTGAAACTCCACGAAATATCTTAAAATAAATAAAGAAAAATCATCGCCAAAGATGAAGGCCAGGTGGGCCACACCCTTCTCACGAGGGTGGGGGGCGCCCCCCTAGGGCGCGCCCCCCTACCTCGTGGGCCCCCTGGTGGCTCTCCGATGCCCATCTTCTCCTATATGAAGTATTTCGTCAAGAAAAAATAGGAAGCAACCTTTCGGGACGAGACTCCGCCGCCACGAGGCGGAACCTTGGCGAAACCAATCTAGGGCTCCGTGAGCTGTTCTGCCGGGACACTTCCTCCGGGAGGGGAAATCATCACCATCATCATCACCAACGCTCCTCTCATCGAGAGGGCAATCTCCATCAACATCTTCACCAGCACCATCTGCTCTCAAAACCCTAGTTCATCTCTTGTATCCAATTCTTGTCTCCAAGTCCGGATTGGTGCTAGTAGGTTGCTAGTAGTGTTGATTACTCCTTGTAGTTGATGCTAATTGGTTTATTTGGTGGAAGATCATATGTTCAGATCCTTTATGCATATTATTACCCTCTGATTATGAACATGAATATGCTTTGTGAGTAGTTACGCTTTGTTCCCGATGACAAGGGAGAAGTCTTGCTATTAGTAGTCATGTGAATTTGGTATTCGTTTGATATTTTGATGAGATGTATGTTGTCTAGCCTCTAGTGGTGTTATGTGAACGTCAACTACATAACACTTCACCATTATTTGGGCCTAGAGGAAGGCATTGGGAAGTAATAAGTAGATGATGGGTTGCTAGAGTGACAGAAGCTTAAACCCTAGTTTATGCGTTGCTTCGTAAGGGATTGATTTGGATCCATATGTTTCATGCTATGGTTAGGTTTACCTTAATACTTTTGTTGTAGTTGCGGATGCTTGCAATAGAGGTTAATCATAAGTGGGATGATTGTTCAAGTAAGAACAGCACCCAAGCACCGGTCCACCCACATATCAAATTATCAAAGTACCGAACGCGAATCATATGAATGTGATGAAAACTAGCTTGAGATATTCCCATGTGTCCTCGGGAGCACTTTTCCTATTATAAGAGTTTGTCCAGGCTTGTCCTTTGCTACAAAAAGGATTGGGCCACCTTGCTGCACCTCATGCTGCTATTAAATATCTTATGGAAAAGAAAGATGCAAAACCTAGACTTATTAGATGGGTTCTCTTGCTGCAAGAATTTGATTTGCATATTGTTGATAGAAAAGGAGCTGAGAACCCGTTGCGTATAACTTATCTAGGTTAGAGAATGTTCTTGATGACCCACTACCTATTGATGATAGCTTTCCTGATGAACAATTAAATGTCATAAGCACTTCTCATAGCACTCCATAGTATGCTGATTATGCTAATTATATTGTTGCTAAATTTATAGCACCTAGCTTCACATACCAACAAAAGAAAAAGTTTTTCTATGATTTGTGACATTACTTTTGGGATGACCCACATCTTTATAAAGAAGGAGTAGATGGTGTTATTAGACGTTGTGTGCCTGAGCATGAACATGAACAAATCCTGCGCAAGTGTCACTCCGAAGCTTATGGAGGACACCACCGGAGATAGAACTGCACATAAGGTATTGCAATCCGGTTTTTATTGGCCCACTCTCTTCAAGGATGCCCGTTAGTTTGTTTTGTCTTATGATGAATGTCAAAGAATTGGTAATATTAGTAGACGCCAAGAAATGCCTATGAATTATTCACTTGTTATTGAACCATTTGATGTTTGGGGCTTTGATTATATGGGACCCTTTCCTGCCTCTAATGGATATACACATATTTTCGTTCTTTGTTGATTACGTTACTAAGTGGGTAGAAGCTATTCCAACTAGTAGTGCTGATCATAACACTTCTATTAAAATGCTTAAGGAAGTTATTTTTCCGAGGTTTGGAGTCCCTAGATATTTAATGACTGATGGTGGTTCCCATTTTATTCATGGTGCTTTCCGTAAAATACTTGCTAAATATGATGTTAATCATAGAATTGCATCTCCATATCACCCACAGTCTAGTGGTCAAGTAGAATTGAGCAATAGAGAGCTCAAATTAATTTTGCAAAAGACTGTTAATAGGTCTAGAAAGAATTGGTCCAAGAAACTTGATGATGCATTATGGGCCTATAGAACTGCATATAAGAATCCTATGGGTATGTCTCCGTATAAAATGGTTTATGGAAAAGCATGTCACTTACCTCTCGAACTAGAACATAAGGCATATTGGGCTATTAAAGAGCTCAACTATGATTTCAAACTTGCCGGTGAGAAAAGGTTATTTCATATTATCTCACTTGATGAATGGAGAACCCAAGCTTATGAAAATTCTAAGTTGTTTAAAGAAAAAGTTAAAAGATGGCATGACAAAAGGATACAAAAGCGTGAGTTTAATGTAGGTGATTATGTATTTCTATACAACTCTCGTTTAAGATTTTTGCAGAAAACTTCTCTCTAAATGGGAAGGTCCCTACGTTATCGAGGAGGTCTATCATTCCGGTGCCATAAAATCAACAACTTCAAGGTACAAATCCGAAGGTGGTAAACAGTCAAAGGATCAAACATTATATCTCAGGTAATCCCATAAATGTCGAAACCAATATTATTGAAACCGTAACCCCGGAGGAATACATAAGGGACACTTTCCAGACCGTTTCAGACTCCAAAAAGGAATAGGTATGTGGTATGGTGAGTAAACCGACTCCAACACAATTTCTAAGGCAATATTTCTCCATTTTGGAATATTTAGAAAAATAGAAAAATAAGTGGCAGTCCGGGAAGGACACGAGGGCTCCACGAGGGTGGAGGGCGTGCCCTACCCCCCTGGGCGCGCCCCCTACCTCGTGAGCACCCCGTGTGCCCTCCGGAATCCGTTTTCTTGCACGATACGTATTTTGGTCCGTAAAAATTCATTATATATATTCTCCCGAAGGTTTTGTCTCTCGTATCACGCAAATCACCTCTGTTTTTGTTTTGAGCTGTTGCTGCTGTAGATTAGAGCAAGATGTCTTCTCAAGAGTCAGTCGGGGAGAGCCGGGTATCTAATCCAGCACCGGAACCAAGGGCAAACAGCGACGCGGACCACTTTGGGCCAGCAACGGAGGCATAGATGGAGGCCGAGTTGATGAGGGTGGATGCCATGGAGGATCAAGAAGTCACCTCTCGCCTCCGAGCTGGGTTCACGATGGGGGAACTGCAGAGCTCAGCTATTCCAAACTCGGTTATCCCTTCCAATGTTAAATTTCTTTCTTATGAAAGTATGAAGAGGAGTGTCACTTGTTCTCCCGCAGCTATGCAACACCCTTGGGTGCAAGGGGCTTTAGCCGTTCTGAGGAAGCTTCGTAAGGAAATAATGGACCTCAAGCAGCAAGTTAATAAGCTCGAGGAGGAGAACCGTATCCTGAGAGGAATCATTGCCAAGAATATCACACCAACAACAAAGAAGAAGGCATGATCACATGGGTATGGGCACTCCCCTTGGCAACTGCCAAGCTTGGGGGAGGTGCCCCGGTATCGTATCACCATCACAACTCCTATCTTTACCGTTTTTCTTAGTTCGATCCTTTTGGTAGTATCTTGATTTAGTAGAATAAAGTCATGGCATGATCTAGTTTTGAGTTTTGCTTTATGATCTCTGTATGTAATCGAGTCCGTGAGCTATATATATAATAAAGTTAGTGTTGAGTCAAGCGCTTGATTATTTTTCCATGATCTTGGGTGAACAAAAGAAAAGAAAGAAGAAAAAGAATAAAAAGAAATAAAGAGTTCATATTGATCTTATTGAGAGTAATGAATTCATATAGAAAGAGTATGATGATTAAAAGTTGTTGGGAGTTGGCAAATATAGCTTTGGTCATCGTTGCAATTAATAGGAAGTAATAAGGAAAGAGAGGTTTCACATATAGATATATTATCATTGAAATCTTTTATGATTAGGAGCACTCATTAAAATATAACATGATAAAGAGTTGATGTTGGACAAGGAAGACAACGTGATGAGTTATGTTTTCTTATATCTGAGATAAAGTATGTTCTCATGGATCCTCTAACATGTTGAGCTTGCCTTTCCCCCTCATGCTAGCCAAATTCTCAAAGACCAAGTAGAGATACTACTTGTGCTTCCAAATACCCTTAAACCAGTTTAGCCATGAGAGTCCACCATATCTACCTATGGATTGAGTAAGATCCTTCAAGTAAGTTGTCATCGGTGCAAAGCAATTAAAATTGCTCTAAACATGTATGATTTATTGGTGTGGGAGAAATAAGCTTTATACGATCTTGTGATGTGGAAGTAATAAAAGCGACGAACTACATAATAAAGGTTCATATCACAAGGGGCAATACAAAGTGACGTTCTTTCGCATTGAGGTTTTGTGCATCCAACCATAAAAGCGCATGGCAATCTCTGCTTCCCTCTACGAAGGGCCTATCTTTTATTATTATCCTCTACCTTATGCAAGAGTCACGGTGATCTTCACCTTTCCTTTTTAATTTTATCCTTTGGCAAGCCCAGCATGTTGGAAAGAACATGATATATATATCTAACTGGATGTAGGGGAGGATGAATTATTATTGTTGACATTACCCTTGAGGTAAAAGGTTGTGGGGCAAAACTATAAGCCCCTATATTTCTCTGTGTCCGATTAAAACTCCGTAACCACAAGTATTGCGTGAGTGTTAGCAATTATGAAGGACTAAGTGATAGTTGAGTATGTGGACTTGCTTTTAAGCTCTGACATAGACTCTTTCCGATGTTATGATAAATTGCAATTGCTTCAATGACTGAGGTTATAAGTTGTTGGTGCTCAATATGGTTTCTGATTCATACTTTTGCATTGTGAAAAGATCATCACTTGAACATAAGTAATCATATGACAAAATCTATATGTGTTGCTATTATGAGAACAATCGTGATGCCTTCTTGTCCGTATTTTATTTTTATCGACGCCTCTACCTCTAAACATGAGGACATATTTATTGTTATCGGCTTTTCGCTTGAGGACAAGCGAGGTCTAAGCTTGGGGGAGTTGGTACGTCCATTTTGCATCATGCTTTTATATCGATATTTATCGCATTATGGGCTGTTATTTCACATTATGTCACAATACTTATGGCTATTCTCTTTATTTTACAAGGTTTACATGAAGAGGAGAATGCGGCAATGGAATTCTGGCCGAAAAGGAGCAAATATTGGAGACCTATTCTCCGCAACACCCAAACACCTGAAACACCACCGAATATGTTGAAACACAAAAACAAAAATCATCGCCAAAGATGTAGGCCAGGGGGCACACACCCTGCTCACGAGGGTGGGGGGCGCGCCCCCCTAGGGCGCGCCCCCCCTAGGGTGCGCCCCCCTACCTCATGGACCCCCTGGTGGCTCTCCGACGCCCATCTTATCCTATATGAAGTATTTCGTCAAGAAAAAATAGGAAGCAACCTTTCGGGACGAGACTTCGCCGCCATGAGGCAGAACCTTGGCGGAACCAATCTAGGGCTCCGGCAGAGCTGTTCCGGCGGGGACACTTCCCTTCTGGAGGGGGAAATCATCGTCATCATCATCACCAACGCTCCTCTCATCGGGAGAGGGCAATCTCCATCAACATCTTCACCAGCACCATCTGCTCTCAAAACCCTAGTTCATCTCTTGTATCCAATTCTTGTCTCCAAGTCCGGGATTGATGCTAGTAGGTTGCTAGTAGTGTTGATTACTCCTTGTAGTTGATGCTAATTGGTTTATTTGGTGGAAGATCATATGTTCAGATCCTTTATGCATATTATTACCCCTCTGATTATGAACATGAATATGCTTTGTGAGTAGTTACGTTTATTCCTGAGGACAAGGGAGAAGTCTTGCTATTAGTAGTCATGTGAATTTGGTATTCGCTCGATATTTTGATGAGATGTATGTTGTCTAGCCTCTAGTGGTGTTATGTGAACGTCGACTACATAACACTTCACCATTATTTGGGCCTAGAGGAAGGCATTGGGAAGTAATAAGTAGATGATGGGTTGCTAGAGTGATGTGCTTAAACCCTAGTTTATGCGTTGCTTCGTAAGGGCTGATTTGGATCCATATGTTTCATGCTATGGTTAGGTTTACCTTAATACTTTTGTTGTAGTTGCGGATGCTTGCAATAGAGGTTAATCATAAGTGGGATGCTCGTTCAAGTAAGAACAGCACCCAAGCACCGGTCCACCCACATATCAGATTATCAAAGTACCGAACGCGAATCATATGAAGGTGATGAAAACTAGCTTGACGATATTCCCATGTGTCCTCGGGAGCTCTTTTCCTATTATAAGAGTTTGTCCCGGCTTGTCCTTTGCTACAAAAAGGATTGGGTCACCTTGCTGCACTTTATTTACTCTTGTTACTTGTTGCTCGTTACAATTTATCTTATCACAAAACTATCTATTACCACTTATTTCAAGATTTCTGCAGAGAATTCCTTGCTGAAAACCGCTTATCATTTCCTTCTGCTCCTCGTTGGGTTCGACACTCTTACTTATCGAAAGGACTACGATAGATCCCCTATACTTGTGGGTCAGCAATGTTCTTGTCTACCATGCTCTTAATGCGCATCTGCAACGCTGTCAGCTCGTCCGACGAAGCCCAGTCTAGGCCCGTCTCTAGCCAGGAGGTGAGCTGCATTGGGGCCCCGAACTTGAATTCGGGAGCCGCGGCCCAGGTGGTGTCGCGGGGCTCTGTGACATAGAACCACTGCTGTTGCCACCCTTTGATAGTCTCCACGAAGGTACCTTTGGGCCACGTGACATTGGACATCTTGCTCACCATAGCGCCTCCGCACTCTGCGTGTTGACCAACCACCACCTTCTGCTTTACATTAAAGATTTTCAGCCACAATCCAAAGTGGGGTGAGATGCGGAGGAAGGCCTCGCTCACGACAATGAATGCCGAGATGTTGACGAAGGAATTTGTGGCCAGATCATGGAAATCTAGCCCGTAGTAGAACACGAGTCGACGGACGAACGGGTGGAGAGGAAACCCTAACCCGCGGACAAAGTGGGGAATGAACACCACCCTCTCATGGGGCTTTGGGGTGGAGACGATCAGTCCCTTGGCTGGAAGCCGGTGGGCGATATCCTGGGCCAAGTACCCCGCCTTCTGGAGCTTCGTAATGTCCTTCTCCGTGACGGAGGAGGCCATCCACTTGCCCTGCGCTCCAGATCCAGACATGACCGGAGTGCTTTTTCGAGGCGGAAAAGATGGAAGCTTGGGCGCTGGAGTTCGAGAATGGGTGGTCAGAGAGGAAGAAGGCGTGGGTGAAAGAGTGAATCCTTATCTCTTTATAAAGGCAGCGAATATCAAGCGCCTCCCCACTCACCTTAAAGCTCACCTATTCCCCAAGGGTCGTGCGGACGGCGCGGTGGGATTACCCATCCCGTATTGATAAGAATCCTGTGATAAAGGGACACGATCTCTGCTTCGACAAGACGTGCCAATGGAAACCGCATCTCGAAACGTGGAGCTGGAGGCTAGAAAGTGGTTCGAGATAATGACCATGCAGAGACGTGGTGTCTCAGTACAAAAGATATCAGTAGATGGGACTTGTTAAATATTATACTCTTTGCGGCTATATGTGGAGCTTGTTTTGCAGAGCCGGACACGTTTTCTGTGTTCGAGGACTACTTTGAAGTATTCGGAGGAGGAACCCGCCTTGCAATACCGAAGATAATCTGCGCGCCAGACACATCATCATTGAAGCCTGGTTCAGGGGCTACTGAGGGAGTCTTGGATTAGGGGTCCTTGGACGTCCAGGCTATGTGAAGTGGGCCGTACTAATGGGCCATGAAGATACAAGATAGAAGACTTCGTCCCGTGTCCGTATGGGACTCTCCTTTGCATGGATGGCAAGCTTGGCGTTCCGATATGAATATTTTTTCCTCTGTAAACCGACTATGTACAACTCTAGGCCCCTCCGATATCTATATAAACTGGAGGGTTTAGTACGTAGAGGCAATCATAATCATACAGGCTAGACTTCTAGGGTTTAGCCATTACGATCTCGTGGTAGATCAATTCTTGTAATCCTCATATTCATCAAGATCAATCAAGCAGGAGGTAGGGTATTACCTCCATCAAGAGGTCCCGAACTTGGGTAAACATCTTGTACCCCGTCTCCTCTTACCATCGACCTAAGACGCACAGTTCGGGACCCCCTACCCGAGATCCGCCGGTTTTGACACCGACAGCGGTGTCGGAGTGTTGCCGCGCCCAGCGAACATGGCGTGCGCAGACTATAGGCACGCCACCTATTCGACACAGTGCTCTTCCATGAGAGCAAAGATCACACCTGGAGGAAGGAGGGCAGGGGGACCTGCAACGTGATGTGGGGAATCACAACGTGGAACTGGCGGTTGATCCCTCGAAACAGGTGGAAGACTTGGTGCATCTCTATCACGGCCTGGCCAAGGTCATGCAGCTGATCGGTGAACACCTTGAGGCGGGTGCAGTACTGCATGAAGTTGAGGTCTCCCTGGAGAAGCGCGTGGTACCAACATCGATGTAGACCGCGTGGGCAAGCTGATTGTCGCGGATGATACCGTCAACGGCGGCCTACACGGCGAGCGCGGTGTCGTCGGGCTCCATGATGACACGTCTCCGCCGTATCTACTTTTCCTAACACTTCTCCTCTTGTTTTGGACTCTAATTTGCATGATTTGAGTGAAACTAACCCGGACTAACGATGTTTTCAGCAGAACTACCTTGGTGTTGTTTTTGTGTAGAAATAAAAGTTCCCGGATTGGAACAAAACTTCGCGAGGATTTTTTATTCAATAAAAGAGAATTTCTGGAGCCAAGAACCACCGGAGGGGGCACCAGGGTGGGCACAACCCACCAGGGTGCGCCCCCCTCCAGGCGCGCCCAGGTGGGTTGTCCCCACCTGGTGGCCCCGTAGACTCCAAACCTGATACTATAAAATCATATATTTCCAGGAAAAAATAAGGGAGAAAGAATTATTGCGTTTCACGAGAAGGAGCTACCGCCACCTCCTATTCTTCATCGGGAGGCCAGATCTGGAGTCCGTTTGGGGCTCCAGAGAGGGGGATCTTCGATCTTCGTCATCACCAACCCTTCTCCATCGCCAATTCCATGATGCTCCCCACCGGGAGTGAGTAATTCCTTCGTAGGCTCGCTGGTCGGTGAGGAGTAGGATGAGATTCATCATGTAATCAAGTTAGTTTTGTTAGGGCTTGATCCCTAGTATCCATTATGTTATGAGATTGATGTAGCTATGACTTTGCCATGCTTAATGCTTGTCACTTTCGGCCCGGGCGATCTGAACCGTTTATGTTATCACCATTATATCTATGTTCTAGATCGATATTGCAAGTTATAGTCACCTACTACGTGTTATGATCCAGCAACACCGGAGTGAAAATAGTCAGGACACTTCCCGGTGATGACCGTAGTTTGAGGAGTTCATGTATTCACTATGTGTTAATGCTTTGTTCCGGTTCTCTATTAAAAGGAGACCTTAATATCCCTTAGTTTCCAATAGGACCCCGTGATACGTCTCCAACGTATCTATAATTTTTGATTGTTCCATGCTATTATATTATCTGTTTTGGATGTTTAATGGGTTTTAATATGCTCTTTTATATTATTTTTGGGACTAACCTATTAACCGAAGGCCCAGTGCTAGTTTCTGTTTCTTTGTCTATTTTTGCAGAATAGGAATACCAAACGGAATGAAACCTTCACGATGATCTTTCTTGGAAAGAAACCAATCCAGAAGACTTGGAGTAGAAGTGCTGAACTCCATGAGGCGGCCACGGGCAGAGGGCGCGCCTGTGGTAGGCGTGCCCCCACCCTCGTGGGCCCCATGGAGCTCCACCGACGTACTTCTTTCGCCTATATATAGTCTTATACCCTAAAAACACCAGGGGGAGTCACGAAAGCACTTTTTCCCCTCCACAACCTGTGAGATCCCATCTTGGGGCCTTTTCCAGCGATCTGCCGGACGGGGGAATCGATCACAGAGGGCTTCTACATCAACACCATAGCCTCTCTGATGAAGCATGAGTAGTTTACCACAGACCTTCAGGTCCATAGTTATTAGCTAGATGGCTTCTTCTCTCTCTTTGGTTCTCAATACAAAGTTCTCCTCGATGTTCTTGGCGATCTATTCGATGTAATGCTTTTTGTGGTGTGTTTGCCAAGATCCGATGAATTGTGGATTTATGATCAAGATTATCTATGAATAATATTTGGTTCTTCTCTGAATTCTTATATGCATGATTTGATATCTTTGCAAGTCTCTTCGAATTATCGGTTTAGTTTGGCCAACTAGATTGATCTTTCTTGCAATGGGAGAAGTGCTTAGCTTTGGGTTCAATCTTGCGGTGTCCTTTCGCAATGACAGTAGGGGCAGCAAGGCACATATTGTATTGTTGTAATCGAGGATAAAAAGATGGGGTTTATATCATATTGCTTGAGTTTATCCCTCTACATCATGTCATCTTGCTTAATGCGTTACTCTGTTCTTATGAACTTAATACTCTAGATGCATGCTGGATAGCGGTCGATGTGTGGAGTAATAGTAGTAGATGCAGAATCGTTTTGCTCTACTTGACAAGGACGTGATGCCTATATTCATGATCATTGCCTAGATATTCTCATAACTATGCGCTTTTCTATCAATTGCTCGGCAGTAATTTGTTCACCCACCGTAATATATGCTATCTTGAGAGAAGCCACTAGTGAAACCTATGGCCCTCGGGTCTCTTTCTTATTATATTGCATCTCTTTTATTTACATCACATCTCGTTTTACTATTTTGCAATCTTTACTTTCCAATCTATACAACAAAAATACCAAAAATATTTATCTTACTATCTATATTAGATCTCACTTTTGCGAGTGACCGTGAAGGGATTGACAATCCCTTTATCACGTTGGTTGCAAGGTTCTTGATTGTTTGTGCAGGTACTAGGTGACTTGCGTGTAATATCCTACTGGATTGATACCTTCGTTCTCAAAAACTGAGGGAAATACTTATGCTACTTTGCTGCATCACCCTTTTCGCTTCTAGGGAAAACCAATGCATGCTCAAGAGGTAGCAAGAAGGATTTCTCGCGCCGTTGCCATGGAGATTTGCGCCAAGTCAAGTCAAGATTTGATCTCCCATCAACTAGCCATTTCTGGCACCGTTGCTGGGGAGATCTACGCTCAAGTCAAGACATACCAAGTACCCATCATAAACTCTTCTCCCTCGCATTACATTATTTGCCATTCGCCTCTCGTTTTCCTCTCCCCAACTTCCAAAACAATTTTCGAAAACCTTTGCCTTTTCTTCGCCCTCCTTCCGTTCGATCTTGTGTTACCATGTGCCTTCTTTTTGCTTGCATCTTCGCTTGCTAAAATTTTATGGATCCTCATCCGCTTGCTAATCTTTCTAAGAGATCCAATTATGATGAACCAATTGCTAGTGAGTTTTGTGCACTAGATTATCTTTATGAAGTTTTGCTTAAAATTCGTGAATCTAAAAATTGTGATGAAGAAATTTATGAAGAGATTCATGATAGATCTTTGAATAAAAAGCATGATTGAAATGATGTTATTTTAAATTCTATTAATGGCAATCATGCTAAAAATAAGTAAAACCCTAAACTTGGGGATGCTAGTTTGGTTATGTCCACTGACGGTGTCCTGGACTAGGGGATACTCACCACGTTGTCTCCCGACCAGCTGGATCGGGCTGAGGACCCCCGTGGCGGTTCACTATTGGGCCAGTTCGGACAGCCCATGCCGCATACAAGGAAGACTCCACAAGACTTGGCGCTCAAGCCAAGGACTCTCCAGAACCCTGGGCCTCCGGTGTTTTATATAAACCGAGGCCAGGCTAGTCGATGGACAATCTCATATTAATTACTACTATCTCGTGGTAGATACATGTACTCTGTACTACACCCCATATGAATACAATCAAAGCAGTATGTAGGGTATTATCTCTTCGAGAGAGCCCGAAGCTGGGTAAAATCCCGTGTCCATGTTACCATCGCTCCAAGACGCCTAGCTTAGGACCCCTACTATGAGATATGCCGGATATAGAACCGACATTGGTGCTTCCATTGAGAGCCTGCTAGGTGATCGACATGGATCGATGTGACGATCAGGTGTTATTTTTTCAATTAGGTCTATACCATATATTATCTCTTTTTGCAAAATCGTTGGTTCCGCGGCATGCTACTTTATTTGCAGAACGAGATCAAGAAATTTTCTAGCGGCGGCGGCCTTGTCCGCTACCTGCCAGAACGTAAGATCCGAGGTGTGATGCTACTAGCAGCACACCCAAAGGCAATTTATATATACCCCGTGCTGCCGACGTGATCCGGCCAGCGGCGCTGATCACGCATGCACAGTACTTCTGGCGTACGGCAACACACCAGGCCGGCGGTAACTCATCTATGCGGAAACACAGGGAGATTCCCTCCTTCCTTCCTTTTTTTAATATTATTTAATGAAGTCTTTTGCGCTGGTGGCTTGTCCCGTGCATATTTCATATACAGGATTAGCTTGACCCCAGCGTGAGGAGTAGTACTATACACTACTACTTGCTAACCTCCGCATGAGATACTAATATCTCCTCTGCCGTATTGATTTTAACCTGATGACTAATTGCTACAGCATCCGCTATTGTTGCGCCAGATTACAGTACGGCTGATATAATGGTGCAGTCCTATCCGCGGTCCTACGAACGCAACATCGGAAACTCGAACCGCCCTGTGATTTCGGGTTTTTTACGCCTTCACTGCGTGACGCCGGCGCCCAACATCAACATCGATTTCGGTGCCAGATACTAGTGACCCATGCAGGCTATCAAGGCGGCAAGAGGCCTGGCGACCAAACTCCATCCCAGCGTTGGGGACGCGTGTCGAGCCAACCCGATCAGGGCCAAAATCATACACTGGCTGGATAAGAACTCACCTGCCAGAAAAGGAAATCCGACCCAGCAAGGAGACTGCACAGCGCTAGTACTACTCATGCAGAACAGCGCACAGGGGCCAACTAGAATTTGGATCGATGGCCGCACAACAAGGAGACCTGATCCTTTTCCTCTTTTATTTATTATTCAATTATTACTAAAGCAGTCTATGCTTTTGACTAATCATCTGTCTTTGTGCACTTCCCACGTGTAAGCACTAATACTATTACTAGTGCTGCCCGTGCCCACGTAATGGAAGCAACAAATCTCTCTCGGATTACTACATAGTGGAGGCAAGGACCTTAAGCATACACAACACACAGGACTATATATTTGTATAGACTGCTATTTATTTGCTTTGATCGGCTATGGACAGGGTCATCAAACAAGTTTAATTTCTCCTGTATATTCCCTTTAGCACGTAAAGTTATTATTACGCATAGAGCATTTTTCTGTTGCTTTCTACTGCCTTAGTTTTGCAGAAATATTCTGTCGGCATTTGTACATGGCTATTTCCTTCCGCGTCAGTCTGACCAATGTCTCGATTGGGCGATCGCTTTTTCATAAGCCTGGCACACATCTAAAATTGATTGTGGCTGTGTCATCACCTCGGCCAATCGACCTGCGCAGATGCCTCCGTGCGACCACTCCATCGAGCTGACCGCGGCGCTCAGGCCACTTTTTTCTAAATCATTTACATCACTTAAATTAATTAAGTAGAAGAGATTTCTTTTTAAAATATCTTATTATTATTGGCTTGAACTATTTTCTATGCACATATAAATGATCCGGTTCCGGCATCGCTGTCACCTCGGCGTACCGACGTACCATGTCACCTCGGCTCGACTGGGGCTTCGTCATCACTTCATTAACCCACGCCGGGGACTTCGGCATCATACTGCCGGTTAGCTCCATCGCCTCGGTCCAACTGGGGGTTCCACCTCGCCACATTGGCCGTGCTACGTCGCCACTTCAGAGTGCCGAGCTCTTTGCTCTGCCACCTCGGGACCAGCTCGGGGGCTGGGACCTTGTCCCGCATCCAGCTCAAACTGCATCATTAATGCCGAACACATTAAACAGCTAAGTTGCTTTCATGCTCAAAAACTTTCAGTTTTAAATTTTGTTCGGTTCGACCAAGCATTATACTTTCTTGGCAAAAAGTTGTTTGTGAAAAATTTCCATGTCATAACTTTGTTTATGACACACAAATTAAAATACCCCGTTTATTTGGGGGCTTCCTTTATGAAGCTTTTCCTCTTGCATATGTTTATACTTGTACGGCTTCGTTCCTTGTTCGTGTATTACGCCACAATATGCACCATATTGACTTAAGTGTTCCGCAACTGGGTTGCCTTGCTCCTGTGTTTACCCCTACGTTCCCGATTGTTCGGCTAGGGAGTAAAGGGAGCACCTCTGCGATTGTCACGATCGGGTCATCCGAGCTCGGACCTCGACTGGTGAAGCCGAAAGCTAGCGCTCTTATTGTTTTCAATCATGGTCGGCACACAACGGAACTCATGAGTACAAAAAATCTATTGCACAAGTCTCATAGTGACAATGAGCAACCGAAGAAAGGTACTGTTGGAGGTACTATTTTCTTCGAAGATGCTTCTTACACTTCGTCAGTAATATAGCATAAGTTCCCTGAGCGTGCTTTGTCTGTTACAGCCTTATGGCCTGATTGCCTGGTTATCGGAAACACCGTCGATATTCTCGACAGGTGGAGTACATAACACTTTTCGGTCCTTGACCGAAGAGGGAGAAGCCGACGGTCGGTTAAGACGCGTTTAAAGTTCGGGTGAACACAAATATGATACAAGTACTTCGGTACATAAGATCATTATACATAAAAATTCTTTTACCCAAGTCACTTGGGGGCTCTTAAATTTATGTGAGCCGTTTTATAATAAATGATTTCTTCCTAGTCGTTGCAAAGTCTTTTTCAATCACTCCTTTTTCGAGCGAGTGTGTGGTCAATAGCCGGGGAGTCTAATTTCTCTCTCAAAGCTACTAGAGTTTAGTTTGCTAAATTGGCCTAACGAGAAGTACCCCGCCTTAGGGATAGGAGGTTGAAGCCGTAGGCTGACCCGCTTGAAGTCTTGAGATAGGATGTGTCATATTAAAGCACGGCATAAGCACTTTTTTTCCAAGACCAATTTTCGGATTGGCACCGAACACTTGATCTTGTTCGGACGTCAAGTTTTTACTGACGTTTTTTGGTTTTCCAGGCCTATGGCACTTTTAAGCTATTTGTGTGTTTCTGGCATAAGTCTCGCAGTGCAACGCCGGACACCTTTAGAGATTTGGCAAAAACATTCTCGAATATTGCTATATATGCATCAGTTTCGAATTGTGTCTTCGGTCAGTAGTTGGGTTGCCTGGCTCCTGTGCTTGCCTCCTACGTTCCACTTTGTCCGGCTAGGTGTGCAAAGGGAGAACCACTATGATTGTGCTTCCAGCTCGCATGGTAAAGCACCCCAGTGGAGAAAGCCGAAAACTGACTGTCATAATAAGCGTAAACTGGTCAGCGATCCGATGACTATGTTAAATGACGGGCTATTCATAACATTGGCCGAAGCGTTTACGGCTTGACCTCGACTGTCACAGAACACTAACCCGGGGCTAGTTACTGGCTTCCCAACTTAAAGCTCCTATGAATAAGTGAAAGTTATAAAGCCCGCATATCTGATTGCCTCGTTTCTGCTAACACAACCGCCTTTGGGCACCGAGACGTCGGCTAAGGGTTGTTTTGTTATTGCGGAAACACCCTGCATAGTATCTACAAGGGGGTGGAAGCTGACGATGGGCCACTTTCAACTGATAAACGGTCGCAACAGAGTCAAAATAAACATATCATCGACATTTTACAAGGGTTGCCTTCCGTAATCATCGTTATAATGCCATACATATGCATCAATTTGACTTAAGATTTTGGCCAAGCTGGGTTGCCTGGCTCCTGTGCTTACCCCTACGTTCCCGATTGTTCGGCTAGGTGGTAAAGGGAGCACCTCTGTGATTGTTACTACCGGGTCCTCTGAGTTAGTACCTCAGACTGGGTGAAGCCGAAAGCTAGCAATCTTAAAGGATCACATTGGTCGGCAGCGAGGAAGTGAAAATTTTGGTTCATTAATACCATAGAGTTCGGGAACTTTCCCCAAACTAAAACCTCAATATTTTCCTCCCACATTGATCGGAGGTGAGGTTTCATGATCATGATAAGCATGACGACCCAAAGAAAGGAACCGATAGCGGGACTATTTTCTTTGGAAGATGTTTCTTACGTTAAAACGTAATATAACATATCTCTCCGTGTACCTTTGTTTATAAAACCGTATGGCCGGATTGCCTTATTTTCCATAAATCTTTGCCCTTATAACAGCTCTATAAAGTAGGAAAACACACCTCGGCTACTGGCCGAAGAGGTTGAAGTCGATGGTCGGTCAACAAAGTTTTGTACAATACGGCTCTGAGCATTAATGATGTAAAGTACTTAGGTACATAGAGTCATTACACTTAAGTTGTGAGCAAAAATCAATTTTCTCGCAACCAATCTTTTAAAGAGTCAATGGCACAGTCTCTTTGAGACAACCGATCAGCTGACATAACGCTCTCATAGTTCCCTATTGGCCTTGATTTCCTATTAAGCCCCTTAAGGCCGAACTTGGTGAGCTCAACTTTCGTTAGCTTTAACTCCTTTTTGAGATCTTTATTCTCTTTCCGAGAAGTTTGTGTTAAACACAACAACATTTTCTGTCAAACGGATATCGATCCTTAATTCGTCCACCCGTGCCCACATTAAGGCTCGGGGGCTACTGGGCTTCACGCTTATTATTTACACATATTACAGGGGCACATCGATCCCCTGATCTGGTGTTGCCACCCGACCAGTGTCTTGGGGGCTACTGCATTGCCTATTCAATACAAAAAATTCAAAGTACTTAGAGTTCGGCTTGACCGAACTATGGGCAAATGCGTCTTTAGACAACTATATGTACCATCTGGACCTATCCGGCATTAAGCTCGGCTAACCACCTTTAAAACTTCTTCAAGCCAAGGTGATCTATAACACCTCGGATATAGTCCGGTGTTGGAGCTCGGGTACGGTCCGACGTTGGAGCTCGGATACAGTCCGGCGTTGGTGCTCGACTGCAAAAGATACCTCGAATGCAGTCTGGCGTTGGAGCTCGGACGCGAGAGAACACCGCCGCACGGGAAACACTTCAAACCCGAGCTGGGCGTAAAATTAACAATGCATTGATAAAGGCCGATAACTTAAAGGGGCTCCTCGGATAACTGACGTGTAAATTCTTCGGATTCTCTTCGGCGATCCTCAAGATTGAAGATGAGAAGATTTGTTGAACCAGTTTTCAAGACCGACGACCGAAGATGAAGAACAGTTCTGAAGAATCGAGGAGCGTCCCCAACTTGAAGACCGGTTCAGGGGGCTACTGACGGTGTCCTGGACTAGGGAGTACTCACCACGTCGTCTCCCGACCAGCTGGATCGGGCCGAGGACCCCCGTGGCGATTCACTATTGGGCCAGTTCGTACAGCCCATGCCGCATACAAGGAAGACTCCACAAGACTTGGCGCTCAAGCCAAGGACTCTCTAGAACCCTAGGCCTCCGGTGTGTTATATAAACCGAGGCCAGGCTAGTCGATGGACAATCTCATATTCATTACTACTATCTCGTGGTACATCATTACTGTGTACTACATCCCATATAAATACAATCAAAAGCAGCATGTAGGGTATTATCTCTTCGAGAGAGCCCGAAGCTGGGTAAAATCCCGTGTCCATGTTACCATCGCTCCAAGACGCCTAGCTTAGGACCCCTACTACGAGATACGCCGGATATAGAACCGACATCCACTACTTGTTGCAATGATCATGATTGGGGTGATTCTTCTTATAATCTTGAAAATTTATTTAATCCCCACGATGAATATGTGATTGATAATAGTGTTTGCAATATTATTGAAAGTGGGTTTGTAAGAGTGTCAACTTTAGATCCCACATATTTGGAGAATGTTCAATCTTATGAAGTTTTTGATAAAAGCGGGTTTGGAGAGGTCATGACTTTAGTTAATGTTAATCCCACTATTTTGGAAGAGTGTCAACTTTGCATACATGTGGATCGTGTTAAGAATATGTTTTGTGATAGCTATATTGTTGAATTTTCTTATGATCCTACATGTAATTATTATGAGAGAGGAAAATATGGTTGTATAAATTTTCATGTTACTAAAGTTACCTCTCGTTATGTTGAGATTGCTATTGTTTCCTTCCGCTTCCTTGCATATGCTAGTTTTTGCTTGCCTTGATAATTTGTTTGCCTATAAGATGACTATGCATAGGAAGTATGTTAGACTTAGATGTGTTTGTCACGTGTTTTATTATCCTCTCTTTGTGCTTCAATTCTTGTCTTTCATGTGAGCACCATCGAAATCTCAATGCCTAGCTAGGGGTGTTAAACGATAGCGCTTGTTGGGAGGCAACCCAATTTTTTTTGTTCTTTGCTTTTGCTCCTGTTTAGTAATAAATAATTCATATAGCTTCTGTTTATATGTGGTTTTATTTTTTAATTAGTGTTTGTGCCAAGTAGAACCTTTTGGAAGACTTGGGTGAAGTCTTTGCGATCTTGCTGTAAAAAACAGAAACTTTTGCGCTCACGAGATTAGCAATCATTTTTTAATGGAGAGTGATTTTAGGTTGATTCTTTTTGAATATTATTAATAGACAAATTACTCACGTACACCAATTTATTTCAGAATTTTTGGAGTTACAAAGTATTTGTATGATACAGATTACTACAGACTGTTCTGTTTTGACAGATTCTGTTTTTCGTGTGTTGTTAGCTTATTTTGACGAATCTATGAGTAGTATTAGGGGGTATGAATCATAGATAAGTTGGAATACAGTAGGTTTAACACCAATATAAACAAAGAATGAGTTCATTACAGTACCTTAAAGTGGTGGTTTGTTTTATTATACTAACGGAGCTCATGAGATTTTCTGTTAAGTTTTGTGTTGTGAAGTTTTCAAGTTTTTGGGTAAAGATTTGATGGAATTTAGAATAAGGAGTGGCAAGATCCTAAGCTTGGGTATGCCCAAGGCACCCCAAGGTATAATTCAAGGACAACCAAAAGCCTAATCTTGGGGATGCCCCGGAAGGCATCCCCTCTTTCGTCTTCATCTATCGGTAACTTTACTTGAAGCTATATTTTTATTCACCACATGATATGTGTTTTGCTTGGAGTGTCTTGTATGATTTGAGTCTTTGCTTTTTAGTTTACCAAAATCATCCTTGCTATACACACCCTTTGGGAGAGACACACATAAATCGGAATTTATTAGAATACTCTATGTGCTTCACTTATATCTTTTGAGCTAGATAATTTTGCTCTAGTGCTTCGCTTATATCTTTTTAGAGCACGGTGGTGGTTTTATTTTATAGAAATTATTGATCTCTCATGCTTCACTTATATTATTTTGAGAGTCCTTTAAAACAGCATGGTAATTTGCTTTGGCTATAAAATTAGTCCTAATATGATGAGCATCCAAGATAGGTATAATAAAAACTATCATATTAAGTGCATTGAAAACTATGAGAAGTTTGATTCTTTATGATTGTTTTGAGATATGAAGATGGTGATATTAGAGTAATGACAGTTGATTAATTGTGAAATCGAGAAATACTTGTGTTGAGGTTTGCAAGTCCCGTAGCATGCACGTATGGTAACCGTTGTGTGACAAATTTGAAGCATGAGGTGTTTCTTTGATTGCCTTCCTTGTGAGTGGCGGTCGGGGACGAGCGATGGTCTTTTCCTACCAATCTATCCCCCTAGGAGCATGTGCGTAGTGCTTGGTTTTGATGACTTGTAGATTTTTGCAATAAGTATGTGAGTTCTTTATGACTAAGGTTGAGTCCATGGATTATACGCACTCTCACCCTTCCACCATTGCTAGCCTCTCTTGTGTCGCGCAACTTTCGCCGGTACCATAAACCCATCATTTACCTTCCTCAAAACAGCCACCATAACTACCTATTATGGCATTTCCATAGCCATTCCAAGATATATTGCCATGCAACTTTCCCCCCTTCCCTTTATTATGACACGTTTCATCATAGTCATATTGCTTTGCATGATCATGTAGTTGACATCGTATTTGTGGCATGGACACCATTCATAATTTTTCAACATGTCACTCTTGATTCGTTGCACATCCCGGTACACCGCCGGAGGCATTCACATAGAGTCATATTTTGTTCTAAGTATCGAGTTGTAATTCTTGGGTTGTAAGTAAATGAAAGTGTGATGATCTTCATTATTAGAGCATTGTCCCATGTGAGGAAAGGATGATGGAGACTATGATTTCCCCACGAGTCGGGATGAGACTCTGGACGAAAAAAAGAGGCCATAAAAAAGGAGAAGGCCCAGACAAAAAAAATGATGAGAGAAAAAGAGAGAAGGGACAATGTTACTATCCTTTTTCCACACTTGTGCTTCAAAGTAGCACCATGATCTTCATGATAGAGAGTTTCTTTTGTTGTCACTTTCATATACTAGTGGGAATTCTTCATTATAGAACTTGGGTTGTATATTCCAATGATGGGCTTCCTCAAGTTGCGCTAGGTCTTCGTGAGAAAGCAAGTTGGATGCACACCCACTTATTTTCTTTTGTTGAGCTTTCATACACTTATAGCTCTAGTGCATCCGTTGCATGGCAATCCCTACTCACTCACATTAATATCTATTAATGGGCATCTCCATAGCCCATACGCCAAGTTGATGTGAGACTATCTTCCTCTTTTTGTCTTATCCACAACCACCATTCTATTCCACCTACAATGCTATGTCCATGGCTCGCGCTCATATATTGCGTGAAAGTTGAAAAAGTTTGAGAATACTAAAGTATCAAACAATTGCTTGGCTTGTCATCGGGGTTGTGCGTGATTGAAGCATTTTGTGTGATGAGGATAGAGCATGGACAAACTATATGATTTTGTAGGGATGAGCTTTCTTTGGCTATGTTATTTTGAGAAGACATAATTGCTTGAAGTATTATAATTTTTATGTCAATATTAGACTTTTGTCTTGAATCTTTCAGATCTGAACATTCATGCCACAATAAATAAAATTACATTAAAAACATGTTAGGTAGCATTCCACATCAAAAATTCTGTTTTTATCATTTACCTACTCGAGAACGAGCAGGAATTAAGCTTGGGGATGCTTGATACGTCTCCAATGGATCTATAATTTTTTATTGTTCCATGCTATTATATTATCTGTTTTGGATGTTTAATGGGCTTTAATATGCTCTTTTATATTATTTTTTGGGACTAACTTATAAACCGAAGGCCCAGTGCCAGTTTCTGTTTTTTTGCCTATTTCAGTGTTTTGCAGAAAAGGAATACCAAACGGAATGAAACCTTCGCGATGATCTTCCTTGGAACGAAAGCAATCCAGAAGACTTTTAGTAGAAGTTTGGAACTCCGCAAGGTGGCCACGAGGCAGGAGGGTGCGCCAAAGGGGTAGGCGCGCGCCCCACCCTCGTGGGCCCCATGGAGCTCCACCGACGTACTTCTTTCACCTATATATACTTTTATACCCTAAAAACATCAGGGGGAGCCACGAAACCACTTTTCCACCGCTGCAACCTTCTGTACCCGTGAGATCTCATCTTAGGGCCTTTTCCAGCGATTTGCCGGAGGGGGAATCGATCACGGAGGGCTTCTACATCAACACCATAGCCTCTCCGATGAAGCGTGAGTAGTTAACCACAGACCTTCGGGTCCATCGTTATTAGCAAGATGGCTTCTTCTCTCTCTTTGGTTCTCAATACAAAGTTCTCCTTGATGTTCTTGGTGATCTATTCGATGTAATACTTTTTGCGGTGTGTTTGCCGAGATCCAATGAATTGTGAATTTATGATCAAGATTATCTATGAATAATATTTGGTTCTTCTCTGAATTCTTATATGCATGATTTGATATCTTTGCAAGTCTCTTCGAATTATCGGTTTAGTTTGGCCTACTAGATTGATCTTTCTTGCAATGGGAGAAGTGCTTAGCTTTGGGTTCAATCTTGCGGTGTCCTTTCCCAGTGACAGTAGGGGCAGCAAGGCACGTATTGTGTTGTTGCCATCGAGGATAAAAGGTCGGGTTTATATCATATTGCTTGAGTTTATCCATCTACATCATGTCATCTGGCTTAATGCGTTACTCTGTTCTTATGAACTTAATACTCTAGATGCATGCTGGATAGCAGTCGATGTGTGGAGTAATAGTAGTAGATGCAGAATCGTTTCGGTCTACTTGACACGGACGTGGTACCTATATTCATGATCATTGCCTAGATATTCTCATAATTATGCGCTTTTCTATCAATTGCTCGGCAGTAGTTTGTTGGCCCACCGTAATATATGCTATCTTGAGAGAAGCCACTAGTGAAACCTATGGCCCCCGGGTCTCTTTCTTATTATATTGCATCTCTTTTATTTACATCACATCTCGTTTTACTATTTTGCAATCTTTACTTTCCAATCTATACAACAAAAATACCAAAAATATTTATCTTACTATCTTTATTAGATCTCACTTTTGCGAGTGACCGTGAAGGGACTGACAACCCCTTTATCACGTTGGTTGCAAGGTTCTTGATTGTTTGTGCAGGTACTAGGTTGGTTGCGTGTAATCTCCTACTGAATTGATACCTTGGTTCTCAAAAACTGCGGGAAATACTTACGCTAGTTTGCTGCATCACCCTTTCCTCTTCATGGGAAAACCAACGCATGCTCAAGAGGTAGCACCCCGCTGCCACGGGAGGGTAGGACAAAAGATGTCATGCAAGTTCTTTCCGTAAGCACGTATGACTATTGACGAAATACATGCCTACATTATATTTATGAACTGGAGCTAGTGCTGTATCGCCCTAGGTTATGACTGTTATATGATGAATATCATCCAACGAATTCATCGATCCAATGCCTATGAATTTCTCTTATTTTGTTTCTGCTAACTTACTAGTGCTGCTGTTACTATTGCACTTGCTGCAAAATCGTTGCTATCACTGTTATTGTTACTATTGTTGTTGCTACTGCTATCAAAACCATCATACTACTTTGCTACTGATTACTTTGCTACATATAATTAATCTCCCGGTGTGGTTGAATTGACAACTCAGCTGCTAATACTTTGCAAATATTCTTTGGCTCCCCTTGTGTCGAATCAATAAATTTGGGCTGAATACTCTACCATCAAAAACTGTTGCGATCCCCTATACTTATGGGTTATCACATGACGGCGTCGAGAAGCTTAGGCGAGATGGTGGTGTATAGCCAGTGCACCACGACGTGGTCAGCCATCAGCCACTCCGGGTTGTCGAGGCAAGAAACCATCTCGGGGTCGGCGTGGTCACGGAGACTGAACATGCCAATGACGGTGTCAAACTGGTGATGCCACTACAAGTAGTTGCTAGCGAGGAGGTCCAGCATGACGGGAACGTGGCAACGGATGTCAACCGTCTGCAGGATCGACGATGAGAAGGTGGGAGTCGGGGGCATAGAGTAGGTTGGGGCAGGAAGAGCGGGTGCCGGTTGATACGTCCATTTTTCATCATGTTTTCCTACTGTTATTTATATTGTTTTTATGTATAATAATGCTTTTTGGAGTAATTCTAATGCCTTTTCTCTCATAATATGCAAGGTTCACACAAAGAGGGAGAATACCGGCAATTGGAATTCTGGACCTGAAAAAGCTATGCCAGGCTACCTATTCTGCACAACTCCAAATGAGCTAAAACATCACGAGGATTTTTTATGGAATATATAAGAAATATTGGAGCAAATAAGTACCAGAGGAGCCCCACCAGGTGGGCACAACCCACCTGGGCGCGCCAGGGAGCCCAGGCGCGCCCTAGTGGGTTGTGCCCTCCTCGGCCCACCTCCGGTGCCCCTCTTCTTGTATATAAGTCATTTTGACCTAGAAAAAAATAAGGAGAGGACTTTCGGGACGAAGCGCCGCCGTCTCGAGGCGAAACTTGGGCACGAGCACTTTTGCCCTCTAGCGGAGCGATTCCGTCGGGGGAACCTCCCTCCCGGAGGGGGAAATCATCGTCATCATCATCACCAACAACTCTCCCATCTTGGGGAGGGAAATATCCATCAACATCTTCAACAACACCATCTCCTCTCAAACCCTAGTTCATCTCTTGTGTTCAATCTTTGTACCAAAACTATAGATTGGTGCTTGTGCGTGACTAGTATAGTGTTGATTACACCTTGTAGTTGATTACTATATGGTTTATTCGATGGAAGATTATATGTTCAGATCCATTATGCTATTTAATACCCCTCTGATCTTGAGCATGATTATCATTTGTGAGTAGTTACTTTTGTTCTTGAGGTCACGGGAGAAATCTTGTTGCAAGTAATCATGTGAACTTGATATGTGTTTGATATTTTGATGGTATGTATGTTGTGATTCCCTTAGTGGTGTCATGTGAACGTCGACTACATGGAACTTCACCATATTTGGGCCTAAGGGAATTTATTGTGGAGTAGTTATTAGATGATGGGTTGCGAGAGTGACAAAAGCTTAAACCCTAGTTTATGCGCTATTCCGTAAGGGACTGATTTGGATCTAAAAGTTTAATGCTATGGTTAGAATTTATTCTTAATAGTTTTCTCGTAGTTGCGGATTCTTGTGATGGGGTTAATCATAAGTAGGAGATTTGTTCAAGTAAGAACATCTCGTAAGCACCGGTCCTCCCACATATCAAATTATCAAAGTAGCGAACACAAATCAAACCAACATGATGAAAGTGACTAGATGAAATTCTCATGTACCCTCAAGAACGCTTTGCTTATCATAAGAGACCATTTTGGCCTGTCCTTTGACTCAAAAGGATTGGGCTACCTTGCTGCACTTTTGTTACTATTACCGTTACTTGCTCGTTACAAATTATCTTGGTATCAAACTACTCGTTACTTATAATTTCAGTGTTTGCAGAGAATACCTTGCTAAAAACCACTTGTCATTTCCTTCTGCTCCTCGTTGGGTTCGACACTCTTACTTATCGAAAGGACTACAATTGACCCCATATACTTGTGGGTCATCAAGGCTTTTTTCTGGCGCCGTTGCCGGGGAGTGAAGCGCTCTTGGTAAGTGGAAATTGGTAAGGAAAAATTATTACTACGTGCTGAAATTTACTGTCACTTGTTACTATGGAAAATAATACTTTGAGGGGTTTGTTCGGGGTATCTTTACCTCAACCGGAACCAACATTAGTAACCCCTCAATCTACTGCACCTACTGAAAATATTGGTTATGAAATTCCTTCGGGTATGATAGAACAACTGCTAGCTAATCCTTATGCAGGAGATGGAACCGGACATCCTGATATGCACTTCATATATGTGGATGAAATTTGTGGATTTTTAAGCTTGCAGGTTTACCCGGAGATGAAGCTAAGGAGAAGGTTTTACCTTTATCTTTGAAGGGAAAATCATAGGCATGGTATAGGCTATGCGATGATATTGGATCTTGGAATTGGAACCGATTGAAATTGGAGTTTCACAACAAGAATTATCCTATGCGTCTAGTTCATCGTGATCAGAATTACATATATAATTTTTGGCCTCGTGAAGGAGAAAGTATCGCTCTAGCTTGGGGGAGGCTTAAGCCAATGTTATATTCATGCCCCAATCATGGGCTCTCAAGAGAAATTATAATTCAGAATTTTTATACTCAGCTTTCTCATGATGATCGATCCATGCTCGATACTTCTTGTACTGGTTCCTTTATGAAGAAGACTATTGAATTCAGGTGGGATCTTTTAGAAAGAGTTAAACGCAACTTTGAAGTTTGGGAACTCGACGAAGGTAAAGAGTCATGTATTAAGCTTAAGTATGATTGTGTTAAATCTTTTATGAATACCGATGCTTTTCAAAAGTTTAGCACTAAATATGGACTTGACTCTGAGATAGTAGCCTCCTTTTGTGAATCTTTTGCTACTCATGTTGATCTCCCTAAGGAGAAGTGGTTTAAATATCACCCACCTATTAAAGAAGAAACTAAACAACCGATAATAGCTAAAGATGAAACTATTATTTATAAAGTTGATCTAGTTGTTCCTACTGCTTATATTGAAAAACCACCTTTCCCTGTTAGGATAAAGGAACATGCTAAAGTTTCAACTGTGGTCAATAAAAGCTATATCAGAACACCTAAACCGTCTGAACAAATCAAGGTAGAACCTAGTGTTGCTATGGTTAAAGATCTCTTTGTTGAAAATATAGATGGACATGTTATTTACTATTGTGATGAAGCTGCTAGAATTGTCAAACCTGATGAAAAGATAAACATAGACCTGTTGTTGGCATGCCTGTTGTCTCAATTAAAATAGGAGATCACTGTTATCATGGTTTATGTGACATAGGTGCTAGCGTGAGTGCTATTCCTTTTACCTTATGTCAAGAAATTATGAATGATATAGCACCTGCTGACATAGAAGACATAGATGTTACTATTAAACTTGCTAATAGAGACACCATCACACCACTTGGGATTTTTAGAGATGTTGAAGTCTTGTGTGGGAAAACAAAATATCCTAGTAATTTCTTGTTCTTGGTTCCCCACAAGATGACTTTTGTCCCATTATCTTTGGTAGACCTTTCTTGAACACAGCTAATGCTAAAATAGTCTGTGAGAAGCAAACCGTCGGTGTAAGTTTTGGTGATGAGTCTCATGAGTTTCTTCTTTCTAAGTTCAGTAGAAATCTTCATAAGAAAGAATTAACTAGTAAGGATGAAATAATTGGTCTTACTTCTATTGTCGTACCTCCTACTGATCCACTAGAACAATATTTGCTAGACCATGAGAATGATATGCATATGCATGAAAGAAATGAAATAGATAAGATTTTGTTTGAACAACATCCTCTGCTTAAACAAAAATTGCCTATTAAAACTCTAGGAGGTCCTCCTCCACCTAAAGGTGATCCTGTGTTTGAATTAAAAGAATTGGCAGACACTTTGAAATATGCTTATCTTGAAGAGAAAAAGATATATCCTCTTATTATCAGTGCCAACCTTTCAGAACATGAGGAAGAAAGATTATTGAAGGTTCTGAGGAAGCACCGAGCTGCTATTGGGTATACTCTTGATGATTTAAAGGGCATTAGTCCCACTCTTTGTCAGCACAAAATTAATGTGGAACCTGATCCTAAACCCATTGTTGATCACCAATGACATGTAAATCCTAAAATGAAAGAAGCGGTAAGAACTAAAATACTGAAGCTTCTGGAAGCAGGTATAATCTATCCTATAGCTGATCATAGATGGGTAAGTCATGTTCATTATGCCCCTAAGAAGGGAGGTATTACTGTTGTTCCTAATGATAAGAATGAACTTATTCCGCAAAGAATTGTTACTGGCTACAAAACCGTAATTGATTTTAGGAAATTAAACAAAGCGACTAGGAAGATCATTATCCTCTGCCTTTTATTGATCAAATGCTAGACAGATTGTCAAAGCACACACGTTTTTGCTTCCTTATTGGATATTCTGGTTTTTCTCAAATACCTGTCTCACAACCTGATCAAGAGAAAACCACCTTTACTTGTCCTTTTGGAACTTATGCTTATAGATGTATGCCTTTTGGGTTATGCAATGCACCTGCTACCTTCCAAAGATGTATGACTGCTATATTCTCTGATTTTTGTGAAAAGATTGTTGAGGTTTTCATGCATGATGTTTCCGTTTACGGAACTTCTTTTGATGATTGCTTAAGCAACCTTGACCGAGTTTTGCAGAGATGCGAGCAAACTAATCTTGTCTTGAATTGGGAGAAGTGTCACTTTATGGTTAATGAAGGTATTGTCTTGGGACATAAAATTTCTAAACAAGGTATTGAGGTGGATAAAGCTAAAGTTGATCCAATTGAGAAAATGCCATGTCCTAAAGATATCAAAGGTATTCGTAGTTTCCTCGGTCATGCTGGTTTCTATTTGAGGTTTATTAAAGACTTCTCTAAAAATTTCCAGGCCTCTTACAAATCTCAGAGGAAAGGATGTTCTATTTGTTTTTCATGATGATTGTGTAGAAGCCTTTGAAACACGTAAGAAAGCCTTGATTTCTGCACCTATTATTCAACCACCTGATTGGAACTTGCCTTTTGAAATTATATGTGATGCTAGTGATTATGCTATTGGTGTTGTTCTAGGACAAAGAGTTGATAAGAAATTAAATGTTATTCATTATGCTAGTAAAACTCTAGACAGTGCTCAACGCAACTATGCTACTACCGAAAGAATTCTTAGCAGTGGTGTTTGCTTGTGATAAATTCAGATCTTACATTGTTGATTCTAAAGTAATTGTTCAAACGGGTCATGCTGCTATAAAATATCTTATGGAAAAGAAAGATGCTAAACCTAGACTAATTAGGTGGGTTCTTTTGCTACAAGAATTTGACTTACATATCACTGATAGAAAGGGAGCTGAGAACCCCATGGCTGATAACTTGTCTAGGTTAGAAAATATTCTTGATGACCCATGCTACTTCTTGAGCTTGCGTAGAGGAATTAACTCAAGCAATATGATGAAAACCCCATACTTTTATTCTCGATGGAAACAATACAATACCTGCCTTGCTGCCCCTACTGTCACTCGGAAAGGACACCGCAAGATTGAACCCAAAGCTAAGCACTTCTCGCATTGCAGGAAATACCAATCTAGTTGGCCAAACCAAACCGATAATTCGAAGAGAATTACAAAGACATCAAATCATGCATATAAGAATTCAGAGAAGATTCAAATAATATTCATAGATAAGCTGATCATAAATCCACAATTTATCGGATCTCAGCAAACTCACCGCAAAAAAGTATTACATCGAATAGATCTCCAAGAACATTGAGGAGAACATGGTATTGAGAATCAAAGAGAGAGAAGAAGCCATCTAGCTACTAGCTATGGACCCGTAGGTCTGTGGTAAACTACTCACGCTTCATTGGAAGGGCAATGGAGTTGATGTAGAAGCCCTTTGTGATCGAATCCCCCTCCGGCAAGGTGCCAGAAAAGGTCCCTAGATGGGATCTCACGGGTACAGAAGGTTCGCTACAAAAATATACACTTACGTGATGATACGTGTTTGTCACAGTAGGTCACGTTTTCTGTCATGCATGTACATCCATGACAAATTTATGACAGAATCAAGATAGTCATACCTGTACTGTCGTAGAAGTGTTCCATGACATTACCAAAATTATCATCACAGAAGTGTCCACTTCCATGACGATCAATCGCGCGTCCGCGAAGTGCTTTTCGTCAAGGGTGACCGACACGTGGCATCCACCGTAACGGAACGCCGTTAAGCTATCGGGTCCGGTTTTGGATCCGATAACCCGTTAACAGCCCCGACCAATGGGGATTTTCCACGTGTAAAATCATCATTGGCTGGAGGAAACACATGTCAGCTTATCGTTGGGACAGATGTCATCCACTCATTGGGCACAAAGCGCCTATGATACGTCGACACGTGGCACGGCCCAACAGAGGCCCATTCCCGTGAAAAGGCCGGCCCGTTTGACTTGGTCAAAAGGTGGCGGGCCGGCCCACGGCAAGCCTGTTAACGGCCTGTTCGCGTATAGCCCATTTACAGCCCGCTAACCCTGGGCCCGTTTACGGCCTAACCGAATTAGGCGCAGTAGCATCATCTAGGTCGTTCAATATAATTCCAGCCCATTTTAACTTCCGGCCCATGTATGGCACATGATGCCTTTCGGCCCATATGAGGCCCTTATTACTCTCGGCCCATTAACGGCCCGTGGTAAAACTGGCCCGTAATGAACAGTGTATCACTTTATACCCATTAACGACCCGTGGTGAAACTGGCCCGTAATGAACAGTGTATCACTTTATACGCATTAACGGCCCATTATTCCGTTGGGCCGTTTCCAACCCATGTTATCTTCCGGCCTTCTCGGGGCCCATTTATTCTTGGGCTCATTTCCACATTCGTTTACTTACGGCTCATTACTGTCATTTTCTGCTTGTGGGCCAAATTCAGCCCGTGGTTACAGTCGGCCCGTTTGTGGCCCGTTAATACGTTGGGCCGTTTTCATAGCATCATCATAATACGACGGATTAACGACGGCCCGTTATGGTCGGCCCATGAACGGACGATTTCAACTCTAGCCCATTTACGGCCATAATGTGGTCTGTTATTGGCCCATGTTTGGCCAACCGATCATAAGCCCGTAGAAGGCCCATTGATGATATGACCCATAGAAGGCCCATTGTGTCTACGGCCCGTATAAGGCCCATTGTTTCTATGCCATGTAGAAGGCCCATTGTTTCTACGGCCCTTAGAAGGCCCATTGTTTCTACGGCCCGTAAGAGGCCCATGTAAACTATAGCCGGTGGGCATCAAAGTTCGCCACCAATGCAAATATAGGGAACACCCTACACTATACAAAAATGGCTTGCTGTTTTCTTCAGCCGGTGGCTCACGTTAAGAACAAATTTTGTATCGCACCAAAACAAATTACAACTATAGAACAACAGGAAGGTTGGCATAAAAGCTAACAGTCTAGCAGATAAATGCACCACCAGAAGTTCAGAAGCTCAGTTCATTTGACCTGGTATTACGTTTTCATGTTGTATTGTCCGATGGAGCACCATAACCTTCGCCTTCAGTTCTCCGAGGCTCCTGAAGAACATAGCAAATGTCTGATAGTCTGGTTTCAAAACCATGCATATCTTGACAACATCAAACAATGTCTCTCCTTGTTTCAAAGGGTCTCTGTTAGGGAATATACTTGTGTCTGGAGCGCAGATACAACATTGTTTTGAGAGTGCATATCTTGATCATGAGGCAGTTTGGACGAGATTGCCTTAACAACTAACCCAGTATTACGCAGGAACGTGCTTTTGGCACTGTTAGTGGACAGGTACTGACCCACTGCAACAAGAGCCGACATTGTGGTTATAGTTGCCTCGGCACCTTCAGAAGGTGGTAGTTCCACCATTTTTTCCATAGCTCGCTGAAAAGTTGTGGTTTTACATTAGTAGTACCAGAATAGAAGATATTGAGGAGGCAGCAAAACCAAACAAAATAGCTTTGGTCTATATACAGAACTTATTCTGGTGAACCCATGTAAAATAATAGTTGTATTTTATTGCAAAGTACATAACAAAACCAGGTTCCAAACATATGACCATGTACCACTGCTAATGTATTGTCTATTTCTTCACATTGTATTGAGGGCTAAGGATAAAGAGGCGAAGTTTATAATACAGTAAGCATAGTATGACATCATTCATATCACAAAACAATTGAGAACAAACAAACATGCAATTGTAATGTTGTGTGGGCAAGTCCAGCACGGAACTAGATTACAGGTCAAGATCAAAGGAACATCACTCCTCTCTTTTAAACCTTGTAAGGTGCAATGATACGCTAAGACAATTGTGTATAAAATTGAAAAGAGTAATAGACATTGTCTGCAAACCATGCAGTTCAGGGCACAAGTCAGAGTAAGTAGTAGTTAAAAGGCGTGAGGATTAAGGACTTACAACATCGGATTTGGCTGATGTAGTCATGCCCTTCTTCTTGCTGGTGTGACAGTCCTTGAAGATTTCCACATCATTTGGTTCAGGTATTTTTTGGTCCTTGCAGGCTTTCCTCTGCATTTGGAACAAGTCAACATAGATCTGATAATATGGTACAGCAAAACGAGTGAAACAACAGCTAATTACAAGAACCTCACAGTGTGCAATATAGCTACGAGATCCGTAAATGCATTGGAATTTCACTTTCATACGGTTGGCCTTGTTCTTTGAACAGTTCACCTACAAGAAGATAGATTTGTGTGGCACATGCGTAAATAGGACTTCAACATGTGATCCGATGACATATATATAATGTACCTGATACTTCGGATCGGACCAGTGTTTAACGAGGCCTCTCCAGTCTTCATCAGATATATTTTCCACTGGAGATGTTTGGGCAAGTTCACTGTTAGCCTTGCCTTCAAAGTGAGTTTTCCTCAAGTTATACCGATATTGTCGTAGAGCAGGCTTGAAAACATGGGTGCAAGCTTGTCTGGTTGCATCATCTTGATTATCCAACTTGAACCTCATCTGTTGAAAATTATGGGAGTCTCAGTATCAACAACCTAGAAAGTATTGGACAGAGCAAGACGATATTACTAGTTTCCATACATAACCATACTTACAGATAAATGGTCGAGGAAGGTGTTGAACTGGGTTTCGTCTTTTTCATTCCTGTACTGAATCCATGTTGGGAGGATACATACATGACACCTAACAGCAACCGCTGCCTCTGATACTAACTTGGCTGACTCTGTAGAATCACGTGGCCTTTTAAACCTGCCTCAAAACGGATCCCCATTCTTCCTCCTCTAGATTTAGTTAACCTATTGAGCATTATCCCTGATGTTTGTTTCCTCTTGCGCCTAGGTGCTAGTCCAACAACAAACATAGGAAGTGTGGGTGTACATCAAACTGTGAGACTACATATAAAGAAGCATGCAACTATAACTTGACTCCAGCAACTACCTTCTTGCTATTGAAGCTCACAAAGTCCATCTGATCTTGCCAACTCATCTTGTGTCAAGAGTTCTTCGGAAGTAGTGTCAGGTGGCAAGGGAGCTTGGGAACATGCTGCTAGCTGAGTTGACCAACGAGAAAATCGTGCAGCTGGTGGTAATATGGAAGGTGTTGCAACAACTAGGGTTGTCTTTGCTTGTTTGGTGGCAGCTATTTGTTTCTGTTTGGCTTGTTCTGCAGCTCGTGTAGCATGGGATACCCTGTAGGTACAATTTTCCGCTGGACTTTGACCTTCTATTGCACCATCAGTACCAGCAGAATCTGCAGGATTGTTCCGCTTCCCTTTCCCTGTCATTCTGTCTTGCTTCCTCTTTCTCTGTGCCATGTTAAGTCAAGCCGACAAGAAAAACGAATAACAATTTAGTTCTTCAGAAGAAATGTACTTTGATGTAAGAACATGGTGTGATAGATGATATTGTATGTTCTAGAAACAGAACACGTGTCTTAGTCACAAGTATAATGTGTAAAAGTAAGCAGATGCAATTCAACAAAATTAGAAGCAATACAAGCTAGACATCATACATAACATGCAACCACATATAACAGTGCCAAGTTAGAGGGAGCACCTGTGATGGTGCACTAGGGGAGACGTGCTCATCACCAACATAGCTACGTTGAGTGTCTCTGCATGTGTTGTCTTGGAAATCATCTTGGGGGGATGGAGGAGTAGAATCTGTAGAGGCCCTCCATTTGGAAGGAGCACCTTCATCCGCTGCCTTGCTAACTTCCTTCCGCTTTATTGATTTTGAATTGTCAAGAAAAACCCATAAGAAAAAGCAATAAAATTCACTCTTCATAACTCATTCGTGCATGATACTGACAATCACTACTTTGATGTAAGGCAAACACAACTGTTTGTGTAAACTAAGCAGAAACCATTTCACCAAATAAGAAGCAATGCAAGCTAGACACCACGTGAAAGATGCAACCAATATGACTCTGCCAAGTTAAAAGTGTCCCATCATAAATGGCATTTCAACAAATTAGAAGCAGATCATGCTATAAATCATATCAAAGATGCAACTAATATCACTATGCATATTCTGATTGTGTCTAGTCATATTGATTTATGCGGGATACAAAAAACAATAGTTTTATGTGAGGACATGCTTAATAGACAGATGTACTATGTACTAAATACAGGAAGGCATGTCACATTAATAGGTATGATGTATAAGCTAAGCAGAATAGCACATGCAGTTTAACCAGATTGGAAGACTTACAATCTAGACACCATATGCAACATGCAACCACATATCACGCTGCCAAGTTAGAGCAAGCACCTGCGATGCTAGTGTAGGGAAATGCGGTAATCAACTATAGAGCTACGTTCACTATCTTCATCTACCCTTGCTATTTCTTGAGAATCATGTCGGGAGGTCGACGCCAAGCGTTCTTTAAATGAGGAGTATTCCACTTGCTGTTGCCTCATCATAAGTGATTGATGAGGGATACACAAGAACATTAGTTTGATGTAAGAACATGGTTAATACACGGATGTACTAGTATGTACCAAAAATAGAAAGGCATGTCATATTCAAAGGTATAATGTGTAAGCTAAGCAGATGCAATTTAACCAAATTGGAAGCAATACAAGCTAGACATCCGGCTGGAGTGGTGAGCATGATCATCTAGGACCTGAGAGCTTGGTGGGAGGTGGGCTGCTTCGCCACCATCGCGGCTTTTTAGTTGGCTTCCAGGTGATGCCTCTCTTTGTTGGGCTTGTCCCTGGCTCGGCCAGTGCCTTGACTAGCTATTTGTCTTCTGGTGCTCACGGGATGGTGGTTCATGTAAAAAAATATCTTTCCTTATCTTAATAAAGACCGACTTCGGCCTTTTGAATACAAGCTAGACACCATATGGAACATGCAACCACGTATGACACCATGAAGTTAAAGCAAGCACCTGGGATGGTGGTTCATGGCGAGCAAGATCATCAACTCCAGAGCTACGTTCCCCGTCTCCATCTGCTGACACTACACCCTTTAAAGTATTGAAACGTGTCTGGCTTAGCCGCGTACCACGCTGGAGCGACTTCTCTCTTATCTTTTCTGCTTCTGTCAAGGCAGGGTCTGAAATACCCTTGCATGTGGGAGTATGGGTGAAGTGTGTGCAAAACTAGTGCACTGTAAAAGTAGCAGATAGCAGGTGGCTGAAAAATAAATGACAGGAGACATATGATAGCTCTACAACATTGCATGGCAAACAAAATAAGATTCTACTCAGTATGATTTTCTAATATATGAGCATAGGAAATGCAGGTACTACTCCAGCACACCACCACATGTGGTCATGTCAAGATAACGATCATTTGAAAATAAATAGGTCACCGATTTTTTAATGAACCGTCCGATCTATAAGGAACAGGCGAGATGGCCTTCGCTTACCTCCCGCCAACATCAAGTTGACGATCTTTCTCGAACCGCCAGCGACCACCGGCCCAGACCCCTGCCTCCGCCGCCCCGCCCTCCCCTCGACCTCACACCACCGCCGTGCTTGGCAGCGCCCCCAGGCCATCCCTTTAATCCTGGCCGACCTCCAGATCGGGCGCCAGTAGCTCTAGGCCCCACACGCCCCTAAGATAAACACCGAGGCGCTGCTTCCCCGGCGTAATAGGCGGACTAGCGCCTGTTACGGCGAGGAATGCTTCCGTTAATTGGGAATCAACTGACCAGGAATTGAAATTCAGGGGGGGCGACGGACCTCTAGCCAAGGTGAAATAGTATATGAGGAGAAACCTTGTGCATCATGAGTTACTAGGAACATCTAGAATCAAGAAGAAGCGGTCAACTAGTGTCTTCTGTGGGATGGATACCGTGCAAGAAGACACGTAAGATTTGCATGAATAAGGGAAGAGGAGTACCATTTTCGGTTGCCGGTGTGGTCACCTCCACATGTCGCACCGATCTTCTTCTTTTTTCCGGGGAAACCGATGTTCGAGGGTGCGAGCTTGGACGAACCCATGGCCAAATTGTTGATCATGTTGTCGTGGCCGTATGTCGGCGGAGGAAGCAGATCCGAGGCGGCGAAGGGCGGCGTAGCAGGAACAGCTCGGTGCGGTGGAGGGTGGCGAGTTGGAGCGGCAGCGGTGAGGCGCAGGACGGCGTGGTGGAACTGCCTCGGAATGCAGACGACTCGGCCTCGGCTTCAACTACTAGCCGTGGAGGGCGTTGCGGTTGAGGTTGCGGCGGACAACGATGTCAGGGTATCGGCTCCGGCGTGATGGAGGAGGGCGGTGGTTGATGGGTGGAATGGGGTGGCGGATGGAGGACACCGGGGTTTCGCGGCTGGTGGAGAGGTAGTTTTTGCGCCCACGGAGTACGAATGGGAATCAGATGGGTGGGCGGGGGGGGAGGGGGAGAACCATGTTTCGGTCTGGGACGCGCTTGTTTTTGTATTTTTTCAATAGAAGATGGGACGTGCTTGTTTGAAATTTGGGGAAAGTACAAACTTTGCCCCCCTCTTAAATTTCGGACCTACTGCGGGTCGGGGGTAGGATGGTAATCCCAGGTGTCACAAATAGTGGGCGGAGGCGATTTCAGCCAGCATGTGTGCTTAAGCGGCCATGTGTATGAATGTTTTTTGAGGCGGTTGCGTGGCGTCTAGATGAAGCTACAAACCTACCCCGGTTTAGACCTTTGGATGTCGAGCCGGTAGGTTTCACGGGTCGGAGTTATTAGAAAAGTAATTTCCTTGTACTACCAAACATTGGTCCTCGGTTTCAAGTAGTAGAGGCTCTTTTGGCGCTTTGTTTGAAATTTTGAAACACAAGCATTCACGTTTAGAGTACTCTTGAACTTTGAGGATTGACCTAAATAGACAACGTTAAATTTGACCTTGTATGTTTGAAAACCTCATTAAATAATCCACTTCTTTTTGAAATTTTGACACTTGAAAATCCTATAACTACGATTATTTTGGAACGGAGGAGCTAAATTAGAATCTATTTTGTACACGACTACATATGCTATTATGTACAAAATCAGGGCAAATATTGGTGGCCCCATAATTTTGGTATGATTTACAAATGCCATGATATCAAATTCAAATAATTGAATGGACTTCATGTTGAATTCGATTTTTAAAACCACCTTAAGTTAAATTCAAATGTATGCTAGTTCATAGGTAGCTATTTATAAAGTTCATTGTGTAACTTTCATATGTATAATGTGCTTTACACACACAACATGAACTATACTCACGTTTATATTCGATTGCTAAAGTGATGCATTGTCTGGAGTTCAAAATACTAACTATGTGGATCAATTGTGTCGAATAATAACATAGACATGCTCAAATTCGATAGAATCTAGATGTCTGATGGATCAATGACCCTTCCTTACGCGAATTGCAAATATCATGATCCCATCCTAATATTTGGATACAATTTATATCCTTAATCAATGTGTACAACAGTCATGTACGTGTAGTTTCAGTCTCCATCGGTGGTCTCTCACACATGCTCACACACTCTCTCCCAAGGTGTCTTTCTCGCACACATGCTCTCGATATAACCCTCCCTCCCTCTCGTAACCATTTACGACTGTTTTCACTAACCTTTATCACAATCACTCTTCCTCTCGCAAGCATACACACGCACAATCCCCATCGACCCTTTCTATATACATAGACCTGCCTACATGTCTCATGTACGCACATTATCTTTAGGCATGTCTCTCACGCATTGTCTCACACCTCTCTTCCTAATAGACGAGTATGATTCTAGTAGAGCATTCTGTAGGATGCCCCTTAAAGTTAGGTTGGATGAATAGTAACATCAGAGATAAAGTGGTTACCTTAGTCCGAGAACCTAGGGTTACAAATCCTAGCCTGCTTTGTCAGTGGACATAGAGTCCTTCACAATTATGCTATCTTTATCTTGTACGACTAGTCATCCATGGGTCTCCCTAAATGCGTCACGGGCCGACCAATTTGGCGCAGGACGGAACCGAACGAAGGGCCTCACCTCGACCCACCGGACCTCACACGGTGACACACCCTCTGCCCCCATGTCTCGTTATCTTCTCACACCCACACATACCAACACAAACACCACACACAAAAAATATATTCTCCTGGTGCCTCTATCCACTCCCCCCTTGCATATACACACTCAAGGGAATCTCTCGTCGTGACGTCATATTCGTCTCTCTCTCTAGACCACTCTCATTTCTCGTGCTATCTCTCCCACGCCCCCCCTGTCGGCCCCTCTATCCATGCCTCTCTCGAATACGTAATACACACACATACCTCTCTAGGCCCCGCCAAATGCATCAACTACACATTCACACACGTTACATCGCTGCACTCGTTGATCTAAAAAGCCCTCTCTTCACGTTTATTTCACATACAACATTCCTTTTGAATAAAGTGTGGCCAAAAAAATATTTTAGAATTTCTACATATATACAACATTACAAAGTTATATGGAGGAGTATGAACGCTTGCATTGAATGGTGCCCACAATGATATTTATTCCGCACTGTGAATTTGTATATTTTTATACTACATATAAAGTTAGTCATAATAAAGAGAAACGAAGAGCATCTCTCTCTCCATCGCATAATACCCCCCCCCCCTGTACGCCCCTTTCACATACGCACACAAACTATCTCCAGGTCCTCTAAAAGTAAGCCCCCAGGACATTCACGCATGTTTCATCTTTCTCTCGCGATATATACAAAGGATTTATCATTGTATTTGAAGCGAAAGCATGGTACGTACATTGGACTTCAGAATCCACTCATTACGGTCACCATTTACATTTTGTGGTTATTATACAGTCACAGGCTCACCGTACAACTCTATATTTGCTCAAGACATGACTAGTTGACCAGTTAAACGCTCCACGTGGCACCTCTAGTGTTGCATCACATTATCTCACTGCCATCGGGCCCACCTGTCGGCTTGTATCTACTCTACATCTACACTCTTATAAAATACTAGCAAGATGCCCATACGTTGCACGGAACATCAAGATGCATTTGTATGAGTAGTTTATCTTGTGGGAGAAAAGGATGAACAAGGGAAGGCCTTATTTGCAAGTGTGGACAGGGGTGTGGGTATCTATTTGCCATAGTTTCCTTCCTATCCGTCAGACATAGATCGGACGGCCTATATTGCAGGATGGCAGGCACTCGATCATCACCGACTATGCTTTTTATAAGAGTAGGGATAAAATACACTCTTATAAAAACGATGATGGTGTGCCTGCCATCCTGCAATATAGGCCGTCCGATTTATATCTGACGGATAGGAAAGAAACTATGACAATTTTGCCTAAGATGTACCCACACACCTCTCCACATTTGCAAATAAGGCCTTCCCTTGTTCATCCTTTTCTCTCACAATATAAACTAGTCATACAAATGCATCTTGATGTTACGTGCAATGCACGGGCATCTTGCTAGTAAGAATGAAAACAAACGACAAAAAAATATTGGACGGTGGTTGGAAGTCATGACCGCGGGCACAGCGGACAAGGTGGCCTTGTATTGGTATACTGAGCCATCTGTTTTAACACACCGGAGCTGGTGTGGTGATTATACACACACGCACGCATGCACACGAACTGCATGCACGCAACACTCACACGAACACATGCACCCACGCACGCACGCAACACTCACACATACACACACAGCCACACATGCACGCAACACTCACACGCACACACGCACGCATGCATGCACACACCAGCACACCACACGACCAACACACACTCTCATGCTCAAGTGCTCAACCTACACGTGCATGCGCACACATCAGGCCCTCGATGCATACATACACAACCAGGTGATTCTCACAAGACGGGTGGAGTCTTGTCGCGCCTGCGTAAATTTGTGTTTATTTGACCTTTTCCCTATGCGAACTGACAGGTGGGACCCACAAGGAACGTTGTCAATTTAACTAGTCAACATGGTGCCATGCAGACTATTTGGCCGGTCAACAGAGTGCAATCCGATGTTGAACCGTGAACAAGTGACGGTATAATCACCGCAAAACATATATAGTGACCGTAATCAGCTTATTCTGAAGTTCGGTGAACGTATTATGCTTTTCTCTCTGTAGGCCCTCCAAAACTACATCTCTACATGTTCTCGCATGTTACATCTAACAACTATGCAATACAACACTACTACTACACTCTAACACAATAAATCATGTGTGTTTTTAGTTTTACCAGATATCATATTGTTACTTAATTATTCAGTTTGCATACATTAAAATTGCCTTTGAAATGTATGGCCAAGATTATCATATACATGTGGGAAAAATCCCGCCCTTTCCTATTTAATCGGGTTTGTATCGATGGATCGTGCAAAACAGCAAAACTATAGTACTATATACAGTTCACTGGGCCATCGTGTCGTGTACTCCTCCGTCATAAGAGTGGAGCATTCGCTTTCATAAATCTTCTAGTCCCTTTGGCCGACATGTGGGGCATCAAGCTACCGGGTCCACGTGCCATACCGGAATACAGTGCAGAGCAGCCGGGGTGAAGCACCCAGTCATGGCGCCGGCGTAGTAATGAGCAATGAGGCGTCAAATCACAAAGCTGCACCTTTCTCGCAGTTAAGTTGGAGGGACGAAGTAATAATGCTAAAAAAATAAGTTGGAGGGACGAAGCAACCATCATTTCACTCGTTCTTTGAATCCGCTTCTCCCTCATCTTCTTCGAAGTTAACCACATGTTGCTTCGCCGTTGTTACGCCTCATGTGGGAAGCGGATCGGCTTGGTAAAGCACCGACACGTGGGACCCCATGTTAGCAAACCGCCAGGCAACGCCCTCTAAAAATAAGAAACCTCCCCGCCATCCGCTGCAAAATCACCTCCTTTTTACTAATCTTGATTCTATAATTTTTTAGATCAATATAATTGAGATTTCTATAGATAGTACACAGGAGAAAAACCAAGTGGTACGGTTAAGGGCATCCACAATGTGTAGCCAAATGTGAAAATAGCTTTTGGCTTCATGGGAACCATTGTGGACGGTGTTGCCAAAGCCAAAAGGATGGAACCAAAGCTCCCTAATTGATTGATTGGAGGAATAGAAAAATGAAACGTCTCTACACTTTCTCCCGTGCTTGGACGCATGTAGAGTATAGAGGACAGAGTCTACTCCACTTTCACTTCTATCACAAATCACGAAGCAATGAGGCGTCAAATCACAAAGCACAGACGAAGCAACCATCATTTCACTCTTCGTTGACTCCGCTTCTCCATCGTCTTCTTCGAGAAACCATCTCACCGCACTAAGCTGGACGGACGACGCTATTGTGTACGAGTAGTACTAGTACATTTACGCATCCTTTGGTTCAACGTACTTCTTGGATGCAAATAAGGTGGTTGTCTCGGCTTGTAGGTGGCACTTGCGAACAACTTACCGTGGTCTCCCTCAATGGTGTTCTCCGTCGAACGCACTTCGCCAAACCACAACGTTCGAGATATCGTCGACGTCACCGCAATGGGGAAGGAAGTCAAATATAGTTACTACCTCCATCTTTTTGTACACAAGGCCAGTATATCAAAATTACAATTTGCAAAAGGCCACTAACACTAATCGAGGCAAAATTGATGGGGTTTGCCTCGTACTAGCAACCAAGGACATTAAAATCCCCTGCATGCATGCGGAAGTGAGAAGGTTGGTTTGCATGGCGCTGCATTAATCAAGCGATGAGGAGTGAGATGGTTAGCTCTTTGGTCTTTGGAAAAAATACGCATTAATTGACACGTGAAACGAGGATTTGTATCGATTAATCCCGCGAAGGAAAACCCCGCCTTTCTTTTTTAACACTAGTACTCCTAGTACGTAGTACTAGTACTACGTACTTATCCTGTTTGGGTCTAGGCCTTGCATTGCCATACTTTGCCACACATTTTTGCCAAGCTTGCCTAAAGTTTTCAAAATGAAAAGGAGGTACACTTGCGCACGGCTGTTGGGGTCGCACCGCAACCCCACACGGTTGCTCCTGCACGCCGCGGTCGCACCGCACCCTCACATGCACAGTCGTCCTGCACGCCGCAAACCCAACCAAGGGAACACACCCTCACAGACACGTGTTGTCGCATGTGAACAAACCAAACTCAGCCATCCTACCGCTAACACATAATTTTCGTTCATATAGTATGTTTATCCAACCGCATGTCGGGGAGTATCCGTACGGCCCGTGCGGTGGTCTGTTGGGGAAGAAGAGAGGTGAGGAAGAAGGGTTAGGAGACGTAGGATTTTCATCCAACCGCCTGAAATGGTAGACTGACCCAAGTCAGGCGACTTGCATAACAATATATGTTTTTACACAGCAAAAGATCCATAAAAACAACAACATAAAGAAAAACTATCACTGCTTGCGGAACGAGACGGCCTCGTCATCTTTGGCTGCCGGCGCGAACCAGCCATAACTGCTGATGTGTGTCTCCGCACCGTGGTTGTCCTCGGCATCCAGCTACTCGTTCACGCAGAGCGTGCGGGCGCTCTGCACGGACGAGAGCACCGCCCGGTTCAAGTCGAGGACATCCGGTTCCGCCTGCAGGAGGGCCTCGATGGCAGCGGCATCCGCGCGCTCCGCGTTGAGTCGAGCCTCCGCCGCCCGGTTCAAGTCCAGGACGTCTGGTTCCGCCTGCAGGAAGACACAAAACAGTGCCATCATGAGCACGGATACGGATGACAAAGAGACAACTAAAATGTATGCTAACATAATGTATATTGTTCAGCTTGCGGTATATCTCGATTTCGAGGATCATCGGTGTGTGGTTACATTGTCTTTGTCGTTGGTATAACCTGTTTTCCAGGATCGCAAAACCCAGAGCTGATGATTATTTCAAATCCATCAATGTCAAGGCGGCGTACCAGACCAACGAGCCTTTTATTTTAGCAAATCAACCAACACCGATATTTTTCTTGGAAGACACATTTGCACATAGCGATGACTGGAGAGTAGTGCAAAGGTTTGAGAAGAGGAATTCGTTTAATGAAGTTGCACAACAAGATGATGCTTACACTGCTCCTGATGTACAAGATAACACAGATGTTCCTAATATCTTTGAGAACCATCACGTCAATGACGCCGGTGAAAAGATTGTCTGTCGTGTTGTGGACATACAGGAGTTGATCAAAAAGAAGCCAACGTTCAAGGACATTGAGGACGAAGAAGAAGATGACACCATGGGGAATTACAATTCAGACAGATACACATGGCGAAGATGTTAACACTGCTGCTGCGGATGATGATTACATTGCTTTTGTCGTATTTGCCTGTCAGATGTTTTTTATTTACTATGTGAAATTGTGTTTGCTATGACAACTGAAACCTGATGAACATGTTGTTTAGTATTTTTCCTGTGAGAACATCACTTGTTATGTATGCAGATTTGTGTTTGGTGATTGTATGACGACTAAAACATGATGACATTGTTGTTTAGTTGTACTCATATTTGGCTGTGAAACTTGAATTTGATGACATAGTTTGCTGTTGGACTGCAATTTGCTCAACGTCTTCGAATGAGAACAAAGCTGAACCGACAGGTCCTCTGCTAATTTATTTATTTATTACTAAAAGGGCCTCTGCTATTTATTTATTTATGAGAAAAAGGGGATACCCCCTGATTTCCGTTAATAGAAATCATTAGATGTTCACAACACTATGCTCATCCTGCTACACAGGTTTCATTCATTACTAGTTTCAGCAAAGTGCTCATGTCATAGCCACTGAATACATCACGAGTGCTACATACACTGCAAATAAAGAGACAATCATCCTACAGAGCACATCGATTTTGCCCATTATCTTCACAAGCTCTTTCATCTCCTCATTGCTGTCAAGGCCGTTCAGCAGTTGTTGCTTGGCCATGATCAGAGGAACTGCATCTTTAACCTTCTGCTCTGCATCTTCCTCTTCTGTCGTTCCTTCAGTTACTTGTCCAACACCCCAACCTTCTAGTATTGAGATTCCTCGGCTAACCAAATAATCAGCGTAGTTGCACTCCCCATCAAAGAACTTCCCGTAAATACAAATCACACGAATCTTCCCTTTTCTGCACGAATCAAATTGGAAGATCATCAACCAAACTATTTAAAAAATCAGCAACTGAAAGCCGCAGAACAACACTTAAACATATTATTACCCCATGATTCGGGCATTTGTAGTAGACTCGGCCAGGGTTGAGGATTGTGGCTGAGACGCGACGGATGACTCTGCGTGATTTGCAGCAGTGGCACCACACCAACGGCAGCGGGTTGCGATGAGCAACCGGCTGCTTGGCGCTTGGCGGGGTGTGATGAGACCCACAGGCGATGGTATGGGTGGCGACTTGGCGCATATTTGGTTTTTTCCTGCTGAAGAGCAGGTGGACGAGTAGCCAGCGGACATTGTTGTTGCGGCAAGAGCTTCTGATGCTAGGCATAGTAAGTAGAGAACAGGAGAAGCGAACATTGGATATGTCAGTTTCATTACTTGAGGAGTAGCATAGCACCATATATAGTCATAGTTTAGGATTAGATTCGAACCAGCTACAGGAGCACGTCTCTCTTTTTTCTATAACTCAGCAACGTCTCTTTACTGGTACACTAGCTTGTTCTGTACGCCTTCTCAAGTCTTTGATTCCTCCACCTGACATCTGGGACCCATCGGAAGGGCCTCTGTATTTCGTGAAAAAAATGTGCCCCCCGCTAACAGGTCGGACCCACCAGCTATCTTCCCACGCAAGGAAGTGCCTCCTTATTATGCACAAAAAAATGAATACTCCCCCTGCCAGCTGGAACCCAGCATCGTGGGAGGCTGACTTGTGGACCTACCAAGTTGACGAGGACGGAGGGCTTCGTCAACTTACTCAATATGAACGATTCTAGCTCTAGTTACCGTATGATGTTCATCCAACGGCAGTAGTGCTTCTTCAACCTCTGGTCTTCTTGCTCCAGTCGCCCAAACCAGCACCGGTCGTGCCGCGTGCTCCTGCCTCCCGTGGCCGGCCATGATGTCGGGGAGGCCTCACCACCCCCTACTACTCCCACCGCTCGCCAGGCCATCCCTCTACTCATCCACCCCCCTGTTATTCTGTGGCGACGGCAGGCCCACACCGCAGCCGAACCAGTGAACCCTCGTACTCCTCTCCGCGTGGGCATCCACTGTCGCGTCTTCCCCGGCTCCGCGTCGGCCCCTTCCTAGGCCTCGCCGTCGTCCACCGCCTTGGTGCTCTCGGCGCGGTCAATATAGGTCAACGACCGACTTCTATCGGAAGAGTACTTTACATGGAGAGGCTGACAGCTGGGTCCACGGCCGCAGCTGGGTTCATGGCCATAGCCCAGTTTTTCTGTGATTTGCCAAGTAAGTCGCTTTGTCAGGCTTGTTGGGCTGCAAATCTTTCAAGACGAGGAGAGCTTCATTCGGCTGGCCGGGAAAATGGCCTATCAGTAATGAGAAATGGGCTGTACATTTTTAAAACACATCAAACCGACAATTAGTTTCAAATTTCTTTTTTTAATTTTGAGATTTTAAATTGCATTGATTTTTATGCATGGACAATTTGTTGGATTTTATATTGATATACATTTATTTTTAAAATCAGTTTGACTGTGACTCGAAATTTCGGATTAAAACAGTTCGGACCGCTTTTGAAATATGCAAAATTTTGTATAATTTTTTAACTGTGGCCACAATATGGACTGTAATGCTAACAAAAAGAATATAGGCTCCAAAAAAACCTTAAGAATTAGCAAATGGGCTGTAATTATTAGAAATAATGGCAGATGGGTTGTATGATGTTTTCCACAGATTTGAGGCTTTCCTAAAAAAAAGGTTGACACACAATCAGTGACTGTTGGATGTCCATCCAACGACCGTCGTGCTTCTTCAATCTCTGATCTTCCTGCTCCAGCCGCTCAAACAAGCGCCGCTGGACTGCTCGCTTCTCTCCTCCCTCATGGCCGATCAGGTTGCTGAAAGGCCTCACCGCCCATCAGATTCCCATCGCTGGCCTAGCCATCCCTCTACTCACCCACACCTGCCGTTATTCTCCGTGACGGCGGGCAGACGAATAAACCCTCGTGATACCGTACTCTCCACATGGGAAACAACTGTCGAGTCTTTCCGTGTCGTTCCCTTCCTAGGCCTCGCCATCGTCCATCGCCCTGGTGCTGTCGGCGCGGCCTGGTCAACGTGGTCAAGGAACGACTTCCATCGGAAGAGTACTGTACGTGGAGAGGCTGACAGCTGGGTCCACGGCAGCCGCAAGGAAGTGCCTCCTTATTACGCGGAAAATAATTATTCCTCCACCTAACAGCAGGGACCCACCAGACGGGCCACCGTATTTGGCGAAAAAACGTTTCCCCCTGACTGCTGGGACCCACCGGACGGGCCAACGTATTTCACGAAAAAACGTTCCCCCCGCTGTCAGCTCGGACCCACCGGAGGTGCCTCCTTATTACGCACAAAAAAATGAATACTCCCCCTGCTAGTTGGGACCCACCTTGGTGGGAGGCTGACTTGTGGGCCTACTAAGTTGACGGGGACGGAGTGCTTTGTCAACTTAGTCAATATGAACGATTCTAGCTCCAGTGACCGTATGATGTCCATCCAACGGCCGTAGAGCTTCTTCAACCTCTGGTGTTCTTACTCCAGCCGCCCAAAGCAGCGCCGGTCGTGCCGCATGCTCCTGCCTCCCGTAGCCGGCTGTGCTGCCGCGGAGGCCTCACCGCCCCCTGCTATTCCCACCGTTGGCCATGCCCTGCAGCGACGGCAGCCTCACACCGTAGCCGAACCAGTGAACCCTCGTACTCCTCTCCGCGCGGGCTTCCACTGCCGCGTCTTCCCCGGCTCCGCGTCGTCCCCTTCCTAGGCCTCGCCGTCGTCCACCTCCCTGGTGCTCTCGGCGGGGCGTGGTCAACATGGTCAAGGAACGGCTTCCATCGGACGTGGATTGTACGTGGAGAGGCTGACAGTTGGGTCCACAACTACAGCAAGGAAGTGCCTCCTTATTACGCGCAAAATAATTATTCCTCCACCTGAAAGTGCAACTATCCCTGGGTGGTTTTGGTAATTCCTAACAACATATAGCTCATTGAGCTAACATTATTCCAAGATAAATATTTCAAGAAAAGCTCAATGAATGGCATGGCATGGATGAGAAAAGTGGACCCCTCAAAATACTTAGGATAAAAGGATTGGCTCAACCTCAAAGCTCAAGACTCTACATTTTATATTTTAGTGATCCAAGATCACATTGAGTCTATAGGAAAAGACAATACTATCGAGGAGGGATGAGGTGTTGCTTAATGAGGTTCTTGCTTCATAGTGCTTGGTGATATGCTCCAAAACCCTCAACTACTTTCTCACATCCACATATGACCTAAACCAAAAGTCCAACTCGGCCCCATCAATTCTTTCTATCCGGCGCCACCGAGTTCAGTTGTCATAGCCACTGCCACAAACCCTAGGCAAATCGGTCTCACCGATAGGGATCTCGGTCTCACCGAGATGGGATTGTAATCTCTCTGTTTCCCTTCGTAGCATTCCGGTCCCACCGAGATGAGCGATCGGTCCCACAGAGATTGCAATGTAAACTCTCTGTTTCCTTTTTGTAACATTTCGGTCTCACTAAAATGAGCGAATCGGTCCCACCGAGTTTACCTGACCAACTCTCTGGTTAGCTTATTACCAAAATCGGTCCCACCGAGTTTGTGTAATCGGTCTCACCGAGATTACGTTATGCCCTAACCCTAACCATATCGGTCCTACCGAGTTGCATGTCAGTCCCACCGAAAATCCTAACGGTCACTAGATTTGCTGAATCGGTCCGACCGAGTTTCTTAATTCGGTCCCACCGAGATTGGTAAGTTGTGTGTAACGGTTAGTTCTTGTGTGGAGGCTATATATACCCCTCCACCTCCTCTTCATTCGTGGAGATAGCCATCAGAACGAACCTACACTTCCAATACACATTTTATGAGAGAGAACCACCTACCCTTGTGTTGAGACCAAGATATTCCACTCCTACCATATGAATCTTGATCTCTAGCCTTCCCAAGTTGCTTTCAACTCAAATCTTCTTTCCACCAAATCCAAATCCCGTGAGAGAGAGTTGAGTGTTGGGGAGACTATCATTTGAAGCACAAGAGCAAGGAGTTCATCATCAACACACCATTTGTTACTTCTTGGAGAGTGGTGTCTCCTAGATTGGCTAGGTGTCACTTGGGAGCCTCCGACAAGATTGTGGAGTTGAACCAAGGAGTTTGTAAGGGCAAGGAGATCGCCTACTTCGTGAAGATCTACCGCTAGTGAGGCAAGTCCTTCGTGGGCGACGGCCATGGTGGGATAGACAAGGTTGCTTCTTCGTGGACCCTTCATGGGTGGAGCTCTCCGTACTCAAGAACTGCTACCCTTCGTGGGTTGAAGTCTCCATCAACGTGGATGTATGATAGCACCACCTCTCGGAACCACGACAAAAACATCCATGTCTCCAATTGCGTTTGAATTCTCCAAACCCTTCCCTTTATATTCTTGCAAGTTGCATGCTTTACTTTCCGTTGCTCATATACTCTTTGCATGCTTGATTGAATTGTGTTAAGATTGCTTGACTTGTGCTAAGATAGCTAAAATCTGCCAAAGACTAAAATTGGGAAAAGGATAAGTTTTTATTTGGTTAAGTAGTCTAATCACCTCCCTCTAGACATAATTTCGATCCTACAAGTGGTATCAGAGCCAGGTTTCCATTTGCTTTGATTTCCATAGCTTTTGGTAGTCATAGCCTTGGTTTCACAACCTAGGAGAGTATGGCGTCTAGCGAGAGAAATTATAACCGTAGAGGTCCTTACTTTGATGGTACTAATTTTGCTAGTTGGAAGCATAAGATGAAAATGCATATTCTTGGACATAACCCCGATGTTTGGGGTATTGTGTGTATTCTCTTGCAAGGTGAATTCTTTGATGGGAGAGAACCGAACCGTGAAGCTACCGCGGAAGAGTTGAAGATGCTGCAATACAACGCTCAAGCTTGTGATATCCTCTTCAACGGATTGTGCCCCGAAGAATTCAAAAAAATCAGCCGCCTTAAGAATGCAAAGGAAATTTGGGATACTTTGATTGATATGCATGAAGGTACCGACTCCGTCAAGGAATCCAAGTTGGATGTGCTTCAAAGTCAACTTGACAAGTTCAAAATAAAGGATGGTGAAGGTGTCGCTGAAATGTACTCTAGGCTTGCTCTTATCACAAATGAGATTGCCGGCTTAGGAAGTGAAGAGATGACCGACAGATTCATCATCAAGAAGATCCTAAGAGCCTTGGATGGAAAATATGATATCGTGTGCACATTGATCCAAATGATGCCCAATTACAAAGATCTCAAGCCAACGGAAGTTATTGGAAGAATTGTTGCTCATGAGATGTCACACAAGGATAAGGAGGAACTTCACAACAAATCAAGTGGTTCTTACAAAGCCTCATGTGAAGCCCCCACATCATCAAGTGAGAAACAAACCTTCAATGAAGAATTGAGCTTAATGGTGAAGAACTTCAACAAATTCTACAAGAGTAGAAGCAAAGAGAGAAGCTCCAAGTCAAGGTCCTACAATGACAAAAGATCTTCTAGTCGAGAGCATAATTGCTACAATTGTGGAAGACCCGGACACTATTCCAATAAGTGTACGGCACCCTACAAAAGAAGAGAAGATTCTCAAAAAAGAAGAAGTAGAAGAGAAGAATCACCACCAAGAGAGAAAAGGAGTAGAGATGATCGTTATGGACGAAGACCCTCAGGGAGAAGCAAGGATTCGAAAAGGAAGGACAAGTCATCAAGGAGCTACACAAAACAAAGACATCAAGCTCATGTTGGTGAATGGGTATCCGGCTCCGGCTCCGACTCCGAAAATCACTCCGAGAGAAGCTATCACTCCGACTCGGAATATACTCAAGATGAAGGTGTTGCCGGTCTAGCGCTTGTGTCAACCAACTCCTATGACATATTTGATTCACCAAATGAAGGAATTGGAAGATGCTTCATGGCCAAAGGTCCAAAGGTAACACACCCCGAGTATGTTGATTTCAATAGTGATGAAGATGACTTGTTAGGTGATGATGATTTACTTGTTGACAATTCTAGTGATGAATACTATGATGAAATGTCAATTAATCATGCTAATCAAGATAAAACGAATGACAATGATAAGGAGAAGATTGAGCTTCTAACTAAAGAACTAAACACTCTTAAGTTAGCTCATGAAACTATCTTAGGAGATCATCAAGAACTTTAAAGGACTCATGAGAAGTTACGCTTTGAAAAGCTCAACCTTGAGCAAGAGCATGAGTTCTTAAAGGCAATCAATGATGATCTTCGCAAGAAAAGTTCTTCTTACATTGCCAAGCGTTTAATCTTATCTACTTACATGCCTCAAGTCAAGTCTAGTAACAAGAACAAGAAGGATTCTTCCTCTAGTAGTAACAATAATCATGCTAAATCCAATGTTGTTGCTTCTAGTAGTTCTCTTGATTCCACTAATGATTCTCTTAGCCAAGTTACACTTGAGAAAGAAAATAGCTTATTGAAGGGAATTATAGAGAAAGGTGTTTACAAGAGCCTTGCCGGGAGCAAGCAATTTGAGGAAATTGTACGCAAGCAAGGAAGGCACCGGAAGAACCAAGGTGTTGGTTTTGAACGAAAGTTCAACGCCAATGGAGTTCAGTGGGAAGAAGATCAATACCCCAAGACGAAGTTTGTTCCTCAACAAGAGAAGTATGATCCTACTTCCTTCAAGGGGACACAAGCTCAAGATGATCTTCCACCAGAAGCCCACGAGCAAAAAGGCAAGGACAAGCTTCAAAAAGAAACTGATGCATTTGAAGAAGCTCCTAAGGCCTTGGTCAAGTGGTTTCCCAAGACTACTTCAAGTTCCACTTCATCAAGTACGACTACAACTCCGAGGATTCCCATCAAGATGATGTGGATCCCAAAGAAGAAGAACTAGAGAGTTCTTGAGGGTGACTCCGCCAACATATTTCACTCATATCATTTTCGCAAGAACAAGTGCAATCAACTTCCACATATTGCACTAGTTCAAGGAGTCACAAACCCTCTTGTTGGTAAGACAAGGGACAAGGTAACCTAATGCTCTCATAGACATTATCTTGTGTGTGCATCACTGTAACATCCCAAAATTGTAAATTTTGGAATGTTATAAACAAATAGATAGATTTGATTTGATTGTTTGATTGACTGACTGAAAGTGAGTGAATTCGAAACTTTTGAAAGTTAAATGAGAGGGAATAAAAGGACTTTCCCAAACTTTCATTTTGCATTTTATGATCTTGAGAATTCAAATTCTTTTCATCACAAAACCACGGAGAGAAGATGACATGACTTCTTCCATTTATTTAAATGACAAGGGGTGTTGAAAATATTTGAATTTCATTTGGAAAATATTTCCAATTCTGAAACTTTATGCAACTCAATGATTTTCACGAGCGAAGATAAAATGACTTCTTCAAAACATATGAATAATGAGTTGGGAGTTTCAAAGAATTAAATTCAAAGTTCTTTTGAATTTATTTTCAATTTGGAGTTAATTGAGTTTTATTCAAATTATTTTTCTCCAAAAATAAAACACATGGAAAATAGGGTAACATGATTCCCTACATCAGAAAGTTGGAGAGAAATAAATTTGAAGTCATTTTGGTATTTTTAAAATGATTTTCAGTGGATTTTATTAGGGCAGTAGCACTGTTTGAATTATTTGAATTATTGTGTATTTTATTTTAATCTGGAATAAAGTTCATCTTGTAGGAAATATTTTTCTGAAAATTTTGATATATTATATGCCTATATAATATTTTATTTCTTTGGTTTTTTTATTTGTCTCTGTAAAAAAACAAATGTAAAAAAAAAGTTTCTCCGCCGATTTGGTGGCCCAATAGCCAAAGCCAGCCAGCCCGCTGCCCATCCAACCTGCGCCCGTCCGAGCTCCAGGCGGGACTCCGTCCGTCGTCGCCGCCAGCGCCTCATGGAGCCATCCCGATCCGGACTCCTCCGCCGCCTCTCTGTGCCCCTTCCCAAGGCCGCCGTCGCCTCCTCTTATAAATCCGGCCCCTCTCTCCTCTCTTCGCCCGCCCATCTCGCCGGGTCGCCCGACGAGATCGCCCGCCACGCGCCTCTTGCCGCCACTGCGCGGTCCCAGCGCCATCGCACGGTCCCGCGTTGCCCTCACCTCGCCGCCCTCGCCTCTCGCCCGAAGCCCGCCTCGCCCGAGTTCGCCGAACCGCCGCTCTTCTCGCCGGAGATCGCGGAAACCGCCGCCCGACGACCCATGGACCGAACCGGTATAGCCGTTGTTTCTACCGGTTTATTTAGGGTTATCTCGGTTTTTAAACCGGTTTTCCTAATTAAATCATTAATTAGTAAACGTTTTCCGATTACTAGTTTTAGTGAGCGAATTATTTGTTTAGTCCTAAACAGTGAATATATTCGTTAGATTAGCGTTTAAATGTGAGCGTTCGTTGTTTAGTATTTTTTTTTAATTTTCGGCCAGGGACCTATCTGTGAATACTTTTTCTGTAGATTAGCCCCTGATTTTCAAACCCTCATAACTTTTTACTCGTTAGTCCAAATCCAACGAAACCAACGCCCACTTCTTCGTTATGATCTCCTCTATCCAGCAATCCAACTCAAACATGTTTTTGAAAGTTTAAAATTTGAATTAGATCAGATTTGAATTCAAACTTCGTTTGATCATAACTTGAGTTTCGTAACTCCGATTTAGGGCGTGTTCTGATCTTCTCCCGCTCCACGCTTCACAAATTCCTGGAGCAGATTCGTGTCGAACGAAATATCACCGAGAAGCTAGCTTCAGGAAGCTGCCATCGAGCGTAGTACAAAAACGCAAAGCAGGGTCGGCCCAGCTCCACCGATGCGAAAAGCTGGAGTTCGCCAATATTACATTGGAAGTGCCACCGCCAAGTGAAGGTAATCGAACTGCACGTTGCCCAAACATATCGCTAGTCATTCTCTCTCGATCGAATCGGTACATAGGCTCTCTGGGCTGCCTCCACGGCCCGAACTGGCGCCCAATCAGGCCCAACAACCTTCTAGCTGGGCTTTAGCGATGCAAGAAGCTACGATCGACGCCGAACACTTGGGAATCGCCGGGTGAAGCAAGAAGCTGACTAGGGAAGCTGGATTTGTGAAGTTTTGTGAAGTTGGAGGATATCAAAACACGCCCTTAGCTGATTCTTTTTGCAAATCGAAGCTCTTGACCTAAACCTTCTGATAAGGCCAAATCCATATAATTTTGGTACTGTTAGAAATTGTTTTATGTTGCAAGAGTTATTTGCTTGGTTTTGATGTTTTCCGAACCGTTTTCTTCGTTCTTTCCGATCTTTTGAGTGATTGCTTATGTGTGGTTACTATTGATTGCTTACGATAGATTAACCGGAGTGTGACGAGTAGACCTATCAAGAGTTTTGAGTGCGAATCATATTCATCAACATTGCAGGCAAGTAACACTTGATCATATCTTTTCATACCCAGTTTTTATGCATTAGCTCAATCCTCAAACATTGCATGATTAGGATGTCAATAATTTGTGGGTTGGGAAGTAGATGATGAGGTAGGAACCTATTGCCTTGTTACTATCAAACCCTTGGGAGTTACTTCTACGTGTTGCTTATATTGCCATTCTATGCTCGTAGACGTGGTTTGGGTTTGAGAGATATTCACGACATATGTGAGATTATTAATTAATGGTTTACTTTAAGGTGGCAACTTAAATACACATCTGGGTGGATTGAGGCACAGGGAACCCAAAGTGTTGTCTGTTTTATTTTGGAAATCCCGGGTACCGTGTGATCTTCCTATGGACCGCCACCAGGCTCAAAGGAACTGAGATTATTCATGCTAGAAACTTCCGTGTGCAGCCGCAAGCTATTATGGGCTCTAGCATAGTTGAGTAAGTTATGTGAAGCTTTCAAGAGGTAGATCAGCGGTAGTGGGTTTTATAGGTTTGGTATGATCTATCCGAGTAGAGAGTTAATGTTTCACGAAAGGCGTGTCTCGGTCATCCGTTTCTCAAACACCATGTAGTGCGAGAAATCAACGGAGGCTATCGAGTCTTGTGGGGAAAAGTGCGCAAACCACTGCAGAGTGTACAGTCTAATCATGGTTAGCCGTGTCCCCGGTTATGGACAATTCTGAGTATCTAGTACTTGAGTATTCACATGTATCTCGTCACTCTAAATTAATATTGTTGGGTTGTTAATCACTTTAATTGGGATTGAGTTGGGGTTATACCTTCTCAATGATGTTTCAACCACCATGATAGTTAAATTAAAACTTATTCCTTTGATGTAGGGAAAAATTGGCTTTTGCAAAACTATAACCATAGAGCTTTCCACCAGCCATATATGCATGTAGTATAGCTTATTCTTTCATTACTCTCTATGTGTTACATTGCGGCATATTCCATGTGTTGACCCGTTTCGGGCTGCAACGTTTCATGTTGCGTACTTTTCGATTTACGAGTAAGTGATACGTTAGGGTTACGATTTCCTATTCTCAACTTTGCCGTTGGTGTTGATGGGAATCCACAACCTTGTTGCTTCTGCTATATATTTGGATTGATGTAATAGTATTTACGCTACTTTTTACATGTGATTTACCTCTGTTATAAATCCTCGAGTACTGTGTGTGTCAGCATACCGATCCAGGGATGACACATAAGCACAGAGACTTGATCCATTCGGGTCGGGTCGCTACAAGATGGTATCAGAGCACATGTTGACTGTAGGACGTGACCCTAGAAACTAACAAGCCCATAGGAAAGATTTTTCTCTACAACTTCATTTTCAAAAAGATCTTTACCTCTCTTCTCTTCTGAGCTTATTCAAATATTCCCTTTTAGTGAGACTATACCCCTTTTCCCTTTTGACCACTCGAAGATTCGAATGATAAGACCACTCCAAGGAGACAATATATCGGACAACCAAGACCATTTGGAATGAAGAGGATTTTACCGTGTAAATGGAAACTACAACTGTTGAAGACTCCGAAGACTATGAGATTTTGAAAGCTCTGAAGAATTCCCATATTTTTATGACCTAGGAAGGTTACGCTTATGGAATTTGATGACTAAGGAAGTTGTCAATACCCGAGATCAAGGTGTATCGGAGAAAGACCGGAACATGGAGAGTTAGAAACTCAAAGTTTTGTTAAGAAAACCATAAGACAGGAGATATCAATTATGGAATTATAGCCCATGGAAATGACAAGAGCAGAAACACGCTATCCATGATGTTATCGCCCGCTTATGCCAATGTCACCGTGCGGAGTTAAGTATGCAGATACATGGAAGGATAGATGGTAGAATGCTGATGGAGCATCTGTCGGCAAAAGATGCGATTTTAAATCTTAGCTGGTGTATCACCGGGATCTGGAATGTTACATCGAAGTTAAGATGGACCTACAAGAAGCAATATTTGACAAGAAGGCAATTGGTGAAGAACTCAGGAACCGGAAGCTGAAGTAACCAACCTGGAGGAACAAAACCTCGAGATACCGGAGATTCGTCAGGACTGGAGGAAAGTAGGATCATGGTTCATGTCAAGGAAGTTGAAACCAGAAGTTTGGAATGCAACTCCAGAAATATTAAAGGACGTCGCGAGAGACTTCGCGTCAACAGAGATGATTTGACAAAAGAACTTGAGAAGGACAAGTATGATTGGAAGAAGCCATCGGAGACATGAACATGACTTGAAGAGTTTGATGACCTTGAAGATTTATTGACCTTTAGAAGACCAAACCCCAATTATATACCTACGTTAGATGCGACGATTGTGAGCTGTCATTTTGTTTGATGTTTTATTTCCGACAACCACAATAAAATCTATCTTTTCAAAACTCTTGTTTGTATTGTGTGTATCCCCTCTCTATCTCTCTTATCCCACCCCAAACCCATGGACCCGTTAGAAGATGAATGGAGAAGAACTTATATTTTCTAGACCGATGAGTCAATTGGAGATGGACCGATGGATTCAGAACATGAGGATCACATGGAGAATAATCCTATAGCCGGAAAGGATATGACCCAGCATGCTTTTCCATTCTTTGAAAGAAGTGCTGCTACAGTGGAGGATGTACCAAACCATCAACGGATGGCAAGGAGTAACCACTTGGGGAGAAATTAAGTTGACTTTACTAATGTCTCGGTTTGTGTCCCAGAAATTGAAGCCTTCGAAAGGATATGAAGAAACCTTGTGCATGCAAGCTACGTGGAGAAATAGGACACACCCATAAGGAACACAAGGATGAATGCCCTAATTGTGAAGGAAGTCACCCAACTGAAGAATGCCCAACTAGACAGATTACTTGTTTCTTGTGTGAAGGAACTACCCACTACCCTGCTCAGTGTCACATTTACACTATGGTACAGAGAACCATCTAGCAGAAGGAACAAGAAATGAACGGAGCCCCCATGGAGATGTTAGAAGAACCTGGGACGAAGGAAGATGTTGAGGACACACACAAAGGAAACAAAATTAAAGCCAGCACCAAGTCATGCTATTCATGTGGAGAAGAAGGACACATCTCCCAAGATTGTTAGAATGGAGATCTAGTAGAATTCCCGATAGAGGAAGTAGAGTATGACCCACAGGAAATAGAAGCCCTGATTGGAACGGAAAGGTCCAGGAAGAGGAATAGATTGGATTCCAGGAAGGACCTGAGTCATGTCACCTGTTACAAATGCAAGGAGTCAGGGCACTACATCAACACTTGCCCAAAATGGAAGCCGAGGACCCAAGGAGGCTATGTGATCATGAGGAAACCTCAAAACCTGTTAGAAGTAATATGTTTCCATTGTAATGTAGCAGGGCACTTTGCCAGAGATTGTCCGAAGGAGAAGGAGACTGGTGATAAATAGTTGAATTCGTAACAGAATAAATGGAGTAGTAGAAGTGAGAGCTTTTTCTTTTATATTGAGGTGTTAAGTTGAGACATGTAATGGAAAAGCGAGATGATTGTAATAATTTAAGAATCAATAAAGTTAGCAGTGTTGGTACTGCTTTGGATTTTATGAGTTACCCTATGAGGAAAGATGTTGACCAGTTTGAGGATATGAGAAATATGGTCTATGGAATATTGGAACATTTTAAGGGTGGTAGTACCCTGTAAGAACCGTTGAACCCGGGAAAAGATAAGGATACCCACTGAATGGATTTCAGACAAAATGAATATGAGTTTTGTCTCGATCTGTTTGATACCCCAAGAGAGTGTGGGATGACGTTGGAGACCGTCAGTTGTTTGGACCAAATGTGATCAAGGATTCGGAAGAGAATGCTAAGTTGCTTCGAGATAGACTAAAGGTAGCTCACCCAGTGCGGAAGAGTTATGCAGACTCAAAACGCAAGGAGGTAGTCTATGAAATCGGAGACAGAGCATATATTTGTGTGCCACCTCTGCGAGGAGTTAAACGAATTGGAGTTAAGGGAAAGTTAGCCCCGAGATTTGTAGGACCATACGGAGTTTTGGAACGTATGGGAGAATTGGCTAACAAGTTGGAGTCACCCGAAGGACTGTCAGGAGTTCATGATGTGTTTCACGATTCCCAGTTGAAGAAGTGCCATGCAGAGATGGCCAATATTCCCCTGTAAGGACGTTTTTCCATTGAAAGGATAATGATGTTCCACGAAGTGGAGTATGGACTTCATAAGTATAAGTTTTTATCTCGGTAAGTGGGATATCCCACGAGGATGAAGAGATGAATTACTATTGGATATAAAGGAGGTATGATGTTGGAAATATGGATCAATGGGAATTCCATGATGAGTCTGAGTAATCATGTCCTAGTTTGGTGCCAATAGAAGGAAGAAAGACAGTACAATTTGATGGATTTTAAGTATGCCAGGAAGTTGGATGTTGGGATAATGATCAGTTGCCCAGATGATGTGTTCAAGGATTATAAGTGAGGAGATGGGCCATAACCCACAGGGCCCAAAGACTGCCAAGAAGCAAGCACACTCTTGCTGAAGGAAAACCCTGGAAGAAGTTATGATTTTATCGACCGACGATTCTATAGGAGTTTTCGCAAAAACCTGAGAGTTGTTAAGGAACGATAGATGTTTTGTTTGGCTTGCAGAATCAATGGATTTTCCGAACTTGGTTCATCGACAAGAGAAATTCTGCAATGCTTGTGAGGATGACCGAGTGTTAGAATGCGAGATTCGCTAAACCATGTACAAAGTAATGATTTGGGTGCGGGATGGACTGATCACCATACCGACTTACTCTTATTATTCGCTTTGCTATATGGGATGGTAAATCTGAGTGACTTACCTATAGTAGAGAGACGACGATCAAAACCTTGTTTAAACCTTAGAATGGTATAGGTATTATTTTTTTCCCTTGTACAAGGCAGTTGTTGCCAACCGTAGGTTATACAGTGAGGTTCAACCCAGACCCATTTCCTGCAGGACAAACCATAAATCGTTGACCACCACGAGATACCGATAGTTGTTTAGAATTGGCGCCAGACCCGTTAGTTATGAAGACCCAGTCTTGGAACAACCTTACCAAGAAGTAAAGGACAAAAGGATTGAGGAAAAGGTTATGCCACTACCAGAAGAGCCCAGAGAAGGAATTTTCCTTGCATATGAGAAGACCGACACTGTCAACGATAAGGATGGAGTATATGAGTTTTGATGGAACCGTAACCATGCTTCTAAGGGTGGTAGCACCCTGCACTTTGTGATGATCGATGGATTTTGAAGACCCCCAAACCCTAACCTATTTCTTTCTAGCCTCTCCGAATCTAGAGGACGAGATTCATTTTAAGGGTGGTAGTTTGTAACATCCCAAAATTGTAAATTTTGGAATGTTATAAACAAATAGATAGATTTGATTTGATTGTTTGATTGACTGACTGAAAGTGAGTGAATTCGAAACTTTTGAAAGTTAAATGAGAGGGAATAAAAGGACTTTCCCAAACTTTCATTTTGCATTTTATGATCTTGAGAATTCAAATTCTTTTCATCACAAAACCACGGAGAGAAGATGACATGACTTCTTCCATTTATTTAAATGACAAGGGTGTTGAAAATATTTGAATTTCATTTGGAAAATATTTCCAATTCTGAAACTTTATGCAACTCAATGATTTTCACGGCGAAGATAAAATGACTTCTTCAAAACATATGAAATATGAGTTGGGAGTTTCAAAGAATTAAATTCAAAGTTCTTTTGAATTTATTTTCAATTTGGAGTTAATTGAGTTTTATTCAAATTATTTTTCTCCAAAAATAAAACACATGGAAAATAGGGTAACATGATTCCCTACATCAGAAAGTTGGAGAGAAATAAATTTGAAGTCATTTTGGTATTTTTAAAATGATTTTCAGTGGATTTTATTAGGGCAGTAGCACTGTTTGAATTATTTGAATTTTTGTGTATTTTATTTGAATCTGGAATAAAGTTCATCTTGTAGGAAATATTTTTCTGAAAATTTTGATATATTATATGCCTATATAATATTTTATTTCTTTGGTTTTATTTTTTTTGTCTCTGTAAAAAAAACAAATGTTTAAAAAAAGTTTCTCTGCTGGGCCGGGCTCAATAACCGGCCAGGCCACGGCCATGACCCATCCGCCCATCATTCGCCCGTCTGAGCTCCCGGGATGTCCGTAAATGCCTTGCCCAGCCATGGGAGCCGTCCCCTATCCGGACTCCTCCGCCGCCTCTCCGTGCCCCCTTCCCAAAGGCCGCCGTCGCCCCCCTCCTCTTATAAATCCGGCCCCCTCTCTCCTCTCTTCGCGCCGCCGCATCGTGCCGGGTCGCCCGATGAGAGATCGCCGCCGCCACGCACCTCTTGCCGCGCCACCGCGCCGGTCCCCGCGCTGCCCTCACCCCTCGTCGCCCTCGCCTCTCGCCCATGGCCCGCCTCGCCAGTTCGCCGAACCGCCGCTCTTCTCGCCGGAGATCGCCGGAAACCGCCGCCAACGATGACCCGCGGACCGAACCGGTATAGCCGTTGTTTCGACCCGGTTTATTTAGGGTTATCTCGGTTTTTCTTTAAACCCGGTTTTTCCTAATTAAATCTGTTAATTAGTAAACGTTTTCCAGTTAGTAGTTTTAGTGAACGAATTACTGTTTAGTCCTAAACAGAGAATATATTAGATTAGATTAGCGTTCATGACGACGTTCGTTGTTTAGTATTTTTTTTTAATTTTCGGCCACGGACCTATCTGTGAATACTTTTTCTGCAGATTAGCCCCTAATTTTCAAACCCTCATAACTTTTTACTCGTTAGTCCAAATCCAACGAAACCAACGCCCACTTCTTCGTTATGATCTCCTCTATCCAGTAATCCAACTCAAACATGTTTTTGAAAGTTTAAAATTTGAATTAGATCAGATTTGAATTCAAACTTCGTTTGATCATAACTTGAGTTTTGTAACTCCGATTTAGCTGATTCTTTTTGCAAATCGAAGCTCTTGACCTAAACCTTCTGATAAGGCCAAATCCATATAATTTTGGTACTGTTAGAAATTGTTTTATGTTGCAAGAGTTATTTGCTTGGTTTTGATGTTTTCCGAACCGTTTTCTTCGTTCTTTCCGATCCTTTGAGTGATTGCTTATGTGTGGTTACTATTGATTGCTTACGATAGATTGACCGGAGTGTGACGAGTAGACCTATCAAGAGTTTTGAGTGCGAATCATCTTCATCAACATTGCATGCAAGTAACACTTGATCATATCTTTTCATACCCAGTTTTTATGCATTAGCTCAATCCTCAAACATTGCATGATTAGGATGTCAATAATTTGTGGGTTGGGAAGTAGATGATGAGGTAGGAACCTATTGCCTTGTTACTATCAAACCCTTGGGAGTTACTTCTACGTGTTGCTTATATTGCCATGCTATGCTCGTAGACGTGGTTTGGTTTTGAGAGATATTCATGACAGATGTGAGATTGTTAATTAATGGTTTACTTTAAGGTGGCAACTTAAATACACATCTGGGTGGATTGAGGCACCGGGAACCCAAAGTGTTGTCTGCTTTATTTTGGAAATCCCGGGTACCTGCAGTGATCTTCCTATGGACCGCCACCCGTGCTCAAAGGGAACCGAGATTATTCATGCTAGAAACTTCCGTGTGCAGCCACAAGCTATTATGGGCTCTAGCATAGTTGAGTCGATTACGTGAAGCTTTCAAGAGGTAGATCAGCAGGTAGTGGGTTTTATAGGTTTGGTATGATCTATCCGCAGTAGAGAGTTAATGTTTACGAAAGATCGTGTCTCGGTCATCCGCTTTCTCAAACACCATGTAGTGCGAGAAATCAACGGAGGCGATCGAGTCTTGTGGGGAGAAGTGCGCAAACCTCTGCAGAGTGTACAATCTAATCATGGTTAGCCGTGTCCCGGTTATGGACAATTCGAGTATCTAGTACTTGAGTATTCACATGTATCTCATCACTCTAAATTAATATTGTTGGGTTGTTAATCACTTTAATTGGGATTGAGTTGGGGTTATACCTTCTCAATGATGTTTCAACCACCATGATAGTTAAATTAAAACTTATTCCTTTGATGTAGGGAAAAATTGGCTTTTCGCAAACTGTAACCGTAGAGCTTTCCACCAGCCATATATGCATGTAGTATAGCTTATTCTTTCATTACTCTCTATGTGTTACATTGCCACATATTCCATGTGTTGACCCGTTTTGGGCTGCAACATTTCATGTTGCAGACTTTTCGCATTTACAGTAAGTGATACGTTAGGGTTACGATTTCCTATACTCAACTTTGCCGTTGGTGTTGATGGGAATCCACAACCTTGTTGCTTCTGCTATATATTTGGATTGTGGTAATAGTATTTACGCTACTTTTTACATGTGATTTACCTCTTATAAATCCTCGAGTACTGTGTGTGTCAGCATACCGATCCAGGGATGACACATAAGCATAGAGACTTGATCCATTCGGGTCGGGTCGCTACAATCACTCTATGTCTATGGATATCCTTGTTTGTTCCTTGTGGGACTAACCCGTGTAGGTATTGAAAGTGCAATTCACACCAAAGGATTGCTCCAAATGATCTACATCAACATTGAGCATCCACATCTTCAACACCTACATGAATTCATCATCGACAAAACCCAAGGTTAGTTCATCCCTCTAAGGGGGGATCTCACATCTAGGGGGAGCTTTACTCTAAGAATTGAGCTAAAGCAACTCTAATGGTGTGAACACAACAATGCATTATGTAAAAGTGGTAACCCCACTTGAGCTTAAACGATGAGTATGACCTATGATCAAATGTTTCATTTGACTCCTAAGTCAATATACTCATATATAGATGACCTAGTCATCGCCAATTGCTTGATAGATGCTAGAATTGGTTGTGCATGCTTCGCCACATATTTCATTTGCCATTTTATTGTGTGAGCATGTTGGTTGCATATTTTACTCATTCGAGGACATCAACTTGTTGTTTTGATTGATTGTTTTCTTTTTCTTTTGCCAAGTGGATGGACAAGAATGCCTAAGAACCTTCTCTAGCTATCTATGCTTTTCTCGTCTCAAACTCTATTCATGCTACATCACAAAATTTGATCAAGTTAGATTCGAACCACTGCGTGTGAGGAGCACTTTCGAGTCCCCGATTCGTCATAGACTTAAACTTCCAAAACTTCTTTGTGCGTTTCGGTCTGACCGATACATCCATTTCGGTCATACCGAGATCACTAAGTCGATCTAGGTTTTCAATCTTGGTGCAACCGATTAGAACTTTTCGGTCACACCAAGTTGCTTTATCGCTTCTTGCGATTATGCATCTCAGTGCCACCGAGTTGTTCCACTCAGTCCTGCACCGAGGTCGGGCTATATATATCCACGGCAAAACTTTGGAAATTTTCTCCGAAATCTTTCGTCTGCTCAGCCCGCTTCTGCCTCCAGTCTCCGGATCGTCCTCCTCGTCGCTTGTTGCCTCCTGCCGCTGGTTTCCGCCGCCGTCAACGGGAATCATCCCCACCGTTGCCGCCGTAGCGAGTTCATCGCCGAACTAGGGTATGAACTCGATCACTGTGCTATCCCTATCTGATTCCTAGCACATTGTGTTTGCCATGAATCTTGCCACGATTGAAACTATCTTATCCAGTCAAAACACTCCGTAGATTACAGATGAATTGAAAATTTAGGGTTAGGTTTACGCAGAAACCATCTCGGACCAACCGAGTTGTAGAACTCGGTACCACCGATTCGGCTAAGGCCATTGCACATGTAAATCTCGGTCTGACCGAGAATTGCAAATCGGTGTGACCGAGTTCAGGACTTTGTGGAACCCTAGCAGTCTCGGTACCACCGAACTGTGACTCGGTCTGACCGAGTTCACTAGTTTAGGTTCCAAAAGCTGCTTCGGTATCACCGAGTTTACAAATCGGCATATCCGAAATGCTTTCTATGGAAAACTAAAACTAAGTTTTTGACTCATTCTTTTGCAAAAACCTCTGTATTTTGTGATGCTCATCCACTCTATCTCATATATATCTACTCACAGGGTCTATTGTCAGTGTTTGCACTATGTCTGATCAAAGTGACAGCCAGAACAGGGAACAGGAGCAGGTTCACATGAGTGAGGGCACTAGTCCCTCTAGCAGCTATCATGAGGGCAGCAGGAGCACCCCAAGCAACCTACCCAAAGCAGCCACCAGGGCCAGAAAGAAGAGAACCTCAAAATCTGAGGATAAAGACTATGTGGCTGTTGAGGATGAGGCCACTTCCAAGAAGAAGGTGCTCAAGAAAGAATGTGGCTCAGCTGCAGCAACTAAGCCAGGTCTAAAGACCAAAAGGCCAGCAGGAAGACAACCCATGTCTAAAGCCAGAGCCTCCACTCAAGCATCTTTGGAAGCTGAACCCAAAGAGGCTGCTGCAGAAGGGAAGAAGAGGAAGGAAGGGTCAAGAAGACGATGGAAGAGTAATTGGAAAGCCTTCCATGATGGAAGAGGAGGAAGAAGAAGAGGATGCTGCACCAGCACCCAAAGCTCAGAAGCTTATGGGTGATGCCATTAGGTCAGGGGCTGCTTCATCAAAGCCCAAAGTAGCAACCAAGGCTGCCTCGAAACCCAAGACTGCACCCAAGAGGAGTACCAGAAACATCCCAGCCGCTGAGAAGAACAAGGCCCCAGTGCCTGAAACTGTTGTTGAAGAAGAAGATGATGAGTCACATGTTTTGAGAAAATTGAAGCCTAAAATTCCATATCATAATGATGCCCACCCTGTAGCTGAGAACATGAAGATCAGGAAGGACTCAAGATTGAGGCTATGGAGAGAGTCGGATTCATATGCCACCAGAAGGAGAACTGCTGTAGACTACAGGTTCCACACAAAGGAACAACATGACTACTATGAGACAATTCTGCTGGACAAGAAGCCAATAGTGTGTGACATGAGATGGGTGAACTGGGAATACATCAAGGAGAATGAAGAACACTATCCTGGTGTGTATGACAGCTTCAGTGCTTGTGGAGTGGTAGACTTTGTTGGGCGAGAAGCTCACAAAGTGGAATGATGAGCTAATAATGCAATTCTACTCCACAAGCACACTTCTATCCGGATGGCGAGGATAGTATGGATGTCCAAGGTACTAGGTACCAATCATCAATTGAAGAATGGGCTAATCTGATCAATGCACCTAAGGAGGAAGAGGATGACTTGGATGTCTATGCCAAGAAGAAGATGGATCACAATACTATGGCACATATGTACAAGGAGATCCCAGATGCTGCTATAGAATCACACAAGTTTGGATCAAGACATTACCTTCCGTCAGACTGCCAACCATTAACTGGATCCTCGGGCACACTCTCTTGCCCAAGTCGGTGACCACAACATGATCGTGAGGCCATGCAATAAATCTGCTACACTTATTTGATGTGCCACAAAAGTTCAAGGTCATGAGTCTTATAGTTGAAACTATCAAGAGGACAAATTCTTGACCAAAAGAGAAGTTGTGGGTATGCCCCACCGATCCAGAGCTGATTAACTCCAAGATGGGCACCGCACATACTTGTTGGACAAGGAGCACATGCCTATCTATCCAGACTTTGAGGACAACCAAGTGGTTATGAATGAAGATGAACCATCTTACGTGCAAGCACAAGCGAAGAAGGAGAAGGCAAGGACCGAGAAGGCTGCCAAGATGCCAACAATGGAAGAGGCATCTCAAGATTTCTTGAAGAGCAAACAGGATCAACTTGGCTACTTGATTGCATCCACTCTGAGGATTGAGAAGGGGCTGGCCACCTTGACTCAAAACCAGGAGAGCCTGGAGAGGATCATGGAGCAGAAGTTCTACGACATGGATGTGAAGGTAACTGAGATCCAGTCTGTTGTTGAGCAACTTCAGGATGATATGCAGGAGAGGAAGGGCAAGACAACCACTAAGGCATTTTCCAGAGTGCCTAGAGCTCAGAGGTCAGCTGCAGTGCCAGTGACAGACACCAGAGCCACTTCATCTGCACCATTACAGCTTCAGTGCCACCAGCTCCAGCACCTACTCCACCAGCTCCATCTACATCAACTGATGCCTTCGTCCTTGGCGTTCTATCTACACCACCACTTGAAGATCAAGCTTGAGAGACGATTTAGTGCTATGCATTTTCTATGAACTTTTTGGTAACTTGTTGCCAAAGGGGGAGAAAAATGTATAGATCATAGGCTTTGAGAGAGAGAGTTGCTTTTTATTCTCTCTTGCTTTGGTGGTTGAACTTTATTTTCTTGATTGAGATACTTTCTGTTTGTGTGATACTTGGATGATCATGTGTTTGATCATATGCTACATTAATGCTTGTTGGTTGACATTATCCTTTTATATCTATATGATCATTCATTTTGCTTGGTGATGAGTGCATGTATTCTATTGTTATCATTTTGAGCGCTCCACCAAGATGTATGTGACATGGAAGAGTAACCCATGAGCCTAACTCTTTGTGCATTTGCAGTCCAAAGCAAATCTTAAACTATGCACAAATTTAGGGGGGAGCTCTTGCTTATCACATACTTCTCAAAGCGACAATGCTTTTCACTCTTATTATCATTTGTCGAAGCTTTGATCTATATGTTGTCATCAATTACCAAAAGGGGAGATTGAAAGTGCAACTATCCCTAGGTGGTTTTGGTAATTCCTAACAACATATAGCTCATTGAGCTAACATTATTCCAAGATAAATATTTCAGGAAAAGCTCAATGAATGGCATGGCATGGATGAGAAAAGTGGACCCCTTAAAATACTAAGGATAAAAGGATTGGCTCAAGCTCAAAGCTCAAGACTCTACATTTTATATTTTAGTGATCCAAGATCACATTGAGTCTATAGGAAAAGACAATACTATCGAGGAGGGATGAGGTGTTGCTTAATGAGGTTCTTGCTTCATAGTGCTTGGTGATATGCTCCAAAACCCTCAACTACTTTCTCACATCCACATATGACCTAAACCAAAAGTCCAACTCGGCCCCACCGATTCTTTCTATCGGGCGCCACCCGAGTTCAGTTGTCATAGCCACTGCCACAAACCCTAGGCAAATCGGTCTCATCGATAGGGATCTCGGTCTCACCGAGATGGGATTGTAATCTCTCTGTTTCCTTCGTAATGTTTCGGTCCCACCGAGATGAGCGATTGGTCCCACCAAGATTGCAATGTAAACTCTATGTTTCCTTTCTGTAACATTTCGGTCTCACCGAAATGAGCGAATCAGTCCCACCGAGTTTACCTGACCAACTCTCTGGTTAGCTTATTACCAAAATCGCTCCCACCGAGTTTGTGTAATCGGTCTCACCGAGATTACGTTATGCCCTAACCCTAACCATATCGGTCCTACCGAGTTGCATGTCGGTCCCACTGAAAATCCTAACGGTCACTAGATTTGCTGAATCAGTCCGACCGAGTTTGTCAATTCGGTCCCACCGAGATTGGTAAGTTGTGTGTAAGGGTTATTTTTTGTGTGGAGGCTATATATACCCCTCCACCTCCTCTTCATTCCTGGAGAGAGCCATCAGAACGAACCTACACTTCCAATACATATTTTCTGAGAGAGAACCACCTACCCTTGTGTTGAGACCAAGATATTCCACTCCTACCATATGAATCTTGATCTCTAGCCTTCCCAAGTTGCTTTCCACTCAAATCTTCTTTCCACCAAATCCAAATCATGTGAGAGAGAGTTGAGTGTTGGGGAGACTATCATTTGAAGCACAAGAGCAAGGAGTTCATCATCAACACACCATTTGTTACTTCATGGAGAGTGGTATCTCCTAGATTGGCTAGGTGTCACTTGGGAGCCTCCGACAAGATTGTGGAGTTGAAACAAGGAGTTTGTAAGGGCAAGGATATCGCCTACTTCATGAAGATCTACCGCTAGTGAGGTGATGACCCACAAGTATAGGGGATCTATCGTAGTCCTTTCGATAAGTAAGAGTGTCGAACCCAACGAGGAGCAGAAGGAAATGATAAGCGGTTTTCAGCAAGGTATTCTCTGCAAGTACTGAAATAAGTGGTAACAGATAGTTTTGTGATAAGATAAATTGTAACGAGCAACAAGTAACAAGAGTAAATAAAGTGCAGCAAGGTAACTCAATAGGTGCAATATCATGCATAATTTCTTTGTATAAGTCAATGGGTATTACACTAGCACTAGCACCCATATCACATAAGCCATGATAACAATGATCTCCTCTTTTAACAGAAATAACAGGCACGCCTACCACAGGTCTATGTTTATCTTTAGCACACGGTTTAGCAATTCTAGCAGATTCACTCTGCAGAATTGAATAACATGCCCATCAATATTATCAGACAAGAGATCTTTAACAATAGCAATATTAGGTTCTACTTTGACTTGCTCAGGAGGTGTATAAGTTCTAATATTGCTTTTACGAACAACAGTTGAAGTTTTAGCATGATCCTTTACTCTAACAGGGAAAGGTGGTTTCTCAACATAAGAGGTAGGAACAATAGGATCATTATAAGTGACTGTCTTTTCTTCAACTTTAATAGGTGCAGCTACTTTTACTTCTATGGGCGGATGATATTTAAACCACTTCTCCTTGGGGAGATCAACATAAGTAGCAAAAGATTCACAGAAAGAAGCCATTATCTCAGAGTCAAGTCCATATTTAGTTCTAAACTTACGGAAAATATCGGTATCCATAAAAGATTTAACACAATCAAACTTAGGTGTCATACCTGACTCCTTACCTTCGTCGAGGTCCCAATCTTCAGAGTTGTGTTTAATTCTATCCAATAAATTCCATTTAAATTCAATAGTCTTCATCATAAAAGTGCCAAAGACAAGAAGTATCGAGCATGGTGCGATTGTTATCGAAGCCGAGCATAAAAATTCTGAAGAATTGTCACTCTTGAGAGCTCATGATTGGGGCATGAATATAACATTGATTTAAGCCTCCCCCAAGCTTGAGCGATGCTTTCTCCTTTGCAAGGACAAAAATTATATATATAATTGCGATCACGATGAACAAGATGCATAGGGTAATACTTTTGATGAAATTCCAATTTCAATCTTTTATAGTTCCATGATCTCGTATCATCACATAGCCTATACCATGTCAATGCGTCTTCATTCAAAGATAAAGGGAAGACCTTCTTATTAACAACATCATCGGGTATACCTGCAAGCTTAAATAATCCTCAAACCTCATCCACATATATTAAGTGTTCATTAGGATGATTGGTTCCATCTCCTGTAAAAGTGTTAGCTAGTAGTTTTTCCATCATACCCGAAGGAATTTCAAAAGGAGTTTCATTTTCAATAGGTTCAGTAGGTTGAGGAGCAACTCTTTTCTCTCATCGGACGGGTGAAGATACCCCGAACAAGCCCCTCAGAGAATTACTTTCCATACTAACAAGTGACAGAAAATTTCAGCACACTATATAAATTTTTCCTTACCAAATTCCACCTACCAAAGGCGCTACACTCCCCGACAACGGCGCTAGGAAAGAGTCTTGATGACCCACAAGTATAGGGGATCTATCATAGTCCTTTCGATAAGTAAGAGTGTCGAACCCAACGAGGAGCAGAAGGAAATGATAAGCGGTTTTCAGCAAGGTACTCTTTGCAAGTACTGAAATAAGTGGTAACAGATAGTTTTGTGATAAGATAAATTGTAATGAGCAACAAGTAACAAGAGTAAATAAAGTGCAGCAAGGTGGCCCAATCCTTTTTGTAGCAAAGGACAAGCCTGGACAAACTCTTATAATAGGAAAAGCGCTCCCGAGGACACATGGGAATATCGTCAAGCTAGTTTTCATCACGTTCATACGATTCGCGTTCGGTACTTTGATAATTTGGTATGTGGGTGGACCGGTGCTTCGGTGCTGTTCTTACTTGAAAAAGCATCCCACTTATGATTAACCTCTATTGCAAGCATCCGCAACTACAACAAAAGTAATAAGGTAAACCTAACCATAGCATGAAACATATGGATCCAAATCAACCCCTTACGAAGCAACGCATAAACTGGGGTTTAAGCTTCTGTCACTCTAGCAACCCATCATCTACTTATTACTTCCCAATGCCTTCCTCTAGGCCCAAATAATGGTGAAGTGTTATGTAGTCGACGTTCACATAACACCACTAGAGGTTAGACAACATACATCTCATCAAAATATCGAATCGAATACCAAATTCACATGACTACTAATAGCAAGACTTCTCCCTTGTCCTCAGGAACAAACGTAACTACTCACAAAGCATATTCATGTTCATAATCAGATGGGTAATAATATGCATAAAGGATCTGAACATATGGTCTTCCACCAAATAAACCAACTAGCATCAACTACAAGGAGTAATCAACACTACTAGCAACCTACTAGCACCAATCCCTGGCTTGGAGACAAGAATTGGATACAAGAGATGAACTAGGGTTTGGAGATGAGATGGTGCTGGTGAAGATGTTGATGGAGATTGCCCTCTCCCAATGAGAGGAGCGTTGGTGATGATGATGATGATGATTTCCCCCTCCCGGAGGGACGTGTCCCCGGCAGAACAGCTCTCCCGGAGCCCTAGATTGGTTCCACCAAGGTTCCGCCTCGTGGTGGCGGAGTCTCGTCCCGAAAGGTTGCTTATTATTTTTTTTCTCATCGAAAGACTTCATATAGGAGAAGATGGGCGTCGGAGAGCCACCAGGGGGCCCATGAGGTAGGGAGCGCGCCCCAGGGGGGCGCCCCCCACCCTCGTGAGCAGGGTGTGGGCCCCCTGGCCTTCATCTTTGGCGACAATTTTTGTTTATTTATTTTAAGATATTCCGTGGAGTTTCAGGACTTTTGGAGTTGTGCAGAATAGGTCTCTAATATTTGCTCCTTTTCCAGCCTAGAATTCCAGCTGCCGGCATTCTCCCTCTTCATGTAAACCTTGTAAAATAAGAGAGAATAACCATAAGTATTATAACATAATGTGAAATAACAGACCATAATGCGGTGAATATCGATATAAAAGCATGATGCAAAATGGACGTATCAACTCCCCCAAGCTTAGACCTCGCTTGTCCTCAAGCGAAAAGCCGATAACAATAAATATGTCCTCATGTTCAGAGGTAGAGGCGTCGATAAAAATAAAATACGGACATGAAGGCATCGTGATTGTTCTTATAACAGAAACATATATAGATTTTGTCATATGATTACTTATGTTCAAGTGATGATCTTTTCACAATGCAAAAGTATGAATCAGAAACCTTATTGGGCACCAACAAATTATAACCTCAGTCATTGAAGCAATTGCAATTTATCATAACATCGTAAAGAGTCTATGTCGAGCTTAAAAGCAAGTCCACATACTCAACTATCATTTAGTCCTTCATAATTGCTAACACTCACGCAATACTTGTGGTTACGGAGTTTTAATCGGACACAGAGAAAGATAGGAGCTTATAGTTTTGCCCCACAACCTTTTACCTCAAGGGTAATGTCAACAATAATAATTCATGCTCCCCTACATCCAATTAGATATATATATCATGTTCTTTCCAACATGCTGGGCTTGCCAAAGGATAAAATGAAAAAGGAAAGGTGAAGATCACCGTGACTCTTGCATAAGGTAGAGGATAATAATAAAAGATAGGCCCTTCGCAGAGGGAAGCAGAGGTTGCCATGCGCTTTTATAGTTGGATGCACAAAATCTCAATGCGAAAGAACGTCACTTTATATTGCCCCTTGTGATATGAACCTTTATTATGCAGTCCGTCGCTTTTATTTCTTCCATATCACAAGATCGTATAAAGCTTATTTCTCCCACACCAATAAATCATACATATTTAGAGGAATTTTTATTGCTTTGCACCGATGACAACTTACTTGAAGGATCTTACTCAATCCATAGGTAGATATGGTGGACTCTCATGGCTAAACTGGTTTAAGGGTATTTGGAAGCACAAGTAGTATCTCTACTTGGTGCTGAGAATTTGGCTAGCATGAGGGGGCAAGGCAAGCTCAACATGTTAGAGGATCCATGAGAACATACTTTATCTCAGATATAAGAAAACATAACTCATCACGTTGTCTTCCTTGTCCAACATCAACTCTTTATCATGTTATATTTTAATGAGTGCTCCTAATCATAAAAGATGTCAATGATAATATATCTATATGTGAAACCTCTCTTTCCTTATTACTTCCTATTAATTGCAACGATGACCAAAGCTATATTTGCCAACTCCCAACAACTTTTAATCATCATACTCTTTCTATGTGAATTCATTACTCTCAATAAGATCAATATGAACTCTTTGTTTCTTTTTATTATTTTTCTTTTATTCACCCAAGATCATAGCAAAACAATCAAGCCCTTGACTCAAAACTAAAATTTATTATATATATATAGCTCACGGACTCGATTACATAGAGGGATCATAAAGCAAAACTCAAAACTAGATCATGCCATAAACTTTATTCTACTAGATCAAGATACTACTGATAGGATCGAACTAAGAAAAACGGTAAAGATAGGAGTTGTGATGGTGACACGATACCAGGGCACCTCCCCCAAGCTTGGCAGTTCCCAAGGGGAGTGCCCATGCCCATGTGATTATGCCTCCTTCTTTGTTGTTGGTGTAATATTCTTGGCGATGATTCCCCTCAAGATACGGTTCTCCTCCTTGAGCTTATTGACTTGCTGCTTGAGGTCCATTATTTCCTTGCGAAGCTTTCCTGTAACGGCTAAAGCTCCTTGCACCCAAGGGTGTTGCATAGCTGCGGGAGAACACGAGACACTCCTCCTCATATTTTCATAAGAAAGAAATCTAACATTGGAAGGGATAACCGAGTTTGGAATAGCCGAGCTCTGTAGTTCCCCCATCATAAACCCAGCTCGGAGGCTAGAGGTGACTTCTTGATCCTCCATGGCATATACCCTCATCAAGTCGGCCTCCATCTCTTCCTCCGTTGTTGGCCCAAAGTAGTCAGCATCGCTGTTTGCCCTTGGTTCCGGTGCCGGATTAGATACCCGGCTCTCCCGATCGACTCTTGAGAAGACATCTTGCTCTAATCTGCAGCAGCAACAACTCAAAACAAGAACAGATGATATTTGCGCGATACGAGAGTCAAAACCTTCGGGAGAATATAAAATGAATTTTTACCGACCAAAATACGTACCGTGCAAGAAAACGGAGTTCGGAGGGCACACGAGGTGCTCACGAGGTAGGGGGCGCGCCCTCCACCCTCGTGGAGGCCTCGTGTCCTTTCCGGACTGCCACTTATTTTTCTATTTTTCTAAATATTCCAAAACGGAGAAATATTGCCTTAAAAACTGTTTTGGAGTCGGTTTACTTACCGTACCACATACCTATTCCTTTTCCGAGTCTGAAACGGTCTGGAAAGTTCCCCTTATGTATTCCTCTGGGGTTACGGTTTCAATAATATTGGTTTCAACATTTATGGGATTACCTGAGATATAATGTTTGACCCTTTGACCATTTACCACCTTCGGATTTGTGCCCTCGAAGTTGTTGATCTTTATGGCACCGGAACGATAGACCTCCTCGATAACATAGGGACCTTCCCATTTAGAGAGAAGTTTTCCTGCAAAAAATCTTAAACGAGAGTTGTATAGCAATACATAATCACCTACATTAAACTCACGCTTTTGTATCCTTTTGTCATGCCATCGTTTAACTTTTTCTTTAAATAACTTGGCATTTTCATAAGCTTGGGTTCTCCATTCATCAACTGAGCTAATATCAAATAGCCTCTTCTCACCGGCAAGTTTGAAATCATAGTTGAGCTCTTTAATAGCCCAATATGCCTTATGTTCTAGTTCAAGAGGTAAGTGACATGATTTTCCATAAACCATTTTATACGGAGAGATACCCATAGGATTCTTATATGCAGTTCTATAGGCCCATAATGCATCATCAAGTTTCTTGGACCAATTATTTCTAGACCTATTAACAGTCTTTTGCAAAATTAATTTGAGCTCTCTATTGCTCAATTCTACTTGACCACTAGATCATGGGTGATAAGGAGATGCAATTCTATGATTAACGTCATATTTAGCAAGCATTTTACGGAAAGCACCATCAATAAAGTGTGAACCACCATCAGTCATTAAATATCTAGGGACTCCAAACCTCGGGAAAATAACTTCCTTAAGCACTACAATAGAAGTGTTATGATCAGCACTACTAGTTGGAATAGCTTCTACCCACTTAGTAACGTAATCAACAGCAACTAAAATATGTGTATATCCATAAGAGGCAGGAAAAGGTTCCATATAATCAAAGCCCCAAACGTCAAATGGTTCAATAACAAGTGAATAATTCATAGGCATTTCTTGACGTCTACTAATATTTCCAATTCTTTGACATTCATCACAAGACAAAACAAACTTACGGGCATCTTTGAAGAGAGTGGGCTAATAAAACCCGGATTGCAATACCTTATGTGCAGTTCTATCTCCAAATGGTGCCCTCCATAAGCTTCGGAGTGACACTTATGTAGGATCTGTTCCTGTTCATGCTCAGCACACAACGTCTAATAACACCATCTACTCCTTCTTTATAAAGATGTGGGTCATCCCAAAAGTAATGTCGCAAATCATAGAAAAACTTTTTCTTTTGTTGGTATGTGAAACTAGGCGGTATAAATTTAGCGACAATATAATTAGCATAATCAGCATACCATGGAGTGCTACGAGAAGTGCTTATGACATTTAATTGTTCATCAGGAAAGCTATCATCAATAGGTACCGGGTCATCAAGAACATTCTCTAACCTAGATAAGTTATCTGCAACGGGGTTCTCGGCTCCTTTTCTATCAACAATATGCAAATCAAATTCTTGCAGCAAGAGAACCCATCTAATAAGTCTAGGTTTAGCATCTTTCTTTTCCATAAGATATTTAATAGCAGCATGATCGGTGTGAATAGTTACTTTAGAATCAACAATATAGGGTCTGAATTTATCACAAGCAAATACAACTGCTAAAAGTTCCTTTTCGGTAGTAGCATAATTTCTTTGAGCATTGTCTAGTGTCTTACTAGCATAATGGATAACATTTAATTTCTTATCAACTCTTTGCCCTAGAACAACACCTACGATAATCACTAGCATCACACATAGTTTCAAAGGGTAAATTCCAATCACGTAGCTGAACAACAAAAGGTAGACTAATGCTTTCTTAAGTATTTCAAATGCTTCTACGCAATCATCATCAAAGAAAAATGGTACATCTTTTGTAATAAATTAGTCGAGGTCGAGAAATTTTGAGAAGTCCTTAATGAACCTCCTATAAAATCTGGCATGACCAAGGAAACTTCTTATACCTTTGATGTCCTTGGGACATGGCATCTTTTCAATAGCATCAACCTTGGATTTATCAACTTCAATACCTCTTTCGTAAACTTTGTGCCCCAAGACAATACCTTCATTAACCATAAAGTGGCACTTTTTCCAATTCAAGACAAGATTAGTTTCTTCACATCTCTGCAAAACTCGATCAAGATTGCTCAAGCAATCATCAAAATAGGAACCATAGACGGAAAAATCGTACATGAAGACCTTGCAATTTTTTTCACAAAAATCAGAGAATATAGCCATCATGCATCTTTGAAAGGTAGCAGGTGCATTACATAAACCAAAAGGCATACGTCTATAAGAAAAAGTACCAAAAGGGCATGTAAAAGTAGTCTTTGATTGATCGTTAGCCTAACCACAAGTATTTGAGAGAAATCAGAATAACCATCTAGAAAGCAATAATGTGTATGTTTGCATAATCTTTCTAGCATTTGATCAATAAAAGGTAAGGGGTAATGATCTTTCTTAGTAGCTTTATTTAATTTGCGGAAATCAATTACCATCCTATAACCTATGATAATTCTTTGTGGAATCAATTCATCTTTATCATTAGGGACAACAGTAATACCTCCCTTCTTAGGGACACAATGGACAGGACTTACCCTTGACTATCAAAGAACGGATAAATTATACCTGCCTCCGTAAGCTTGAGTATTACTTTTCTCACCACTTCTTTCATTTTAGGATTCAAACGTCATTGAGGATCACGAACTGGTTTGGCATCCGCTTCAAATTTATTTTATGTTGACGTGAAGTGGGACTAATGCCCTTAAGATCATCAAGAGTATATCCAATAGCGGCACGGTGCTTCTTCGTAGTTTTCAATATTTTTCTTCTTCATGCTCTGAAAGGTTAGCACTAATAATAACAGGATATATTTTCTTTTCATCAAGATAAGCATACTTAAGATTATCGTGCAACGGTTTAAGCTCAAACACGGATCACCCTTGGGTGGAGGAGGATCCCCTAGGATTTCAACAGGCAAATTGTGTTGCAGAATAGGTTCCTATTTAAAGAATACTTCATCTATTTCCCTTCTTTCATGCATGAACATATCATTTTCATGGTCTAGCAAATAATGTTCTAAAGGATCACTAGGAGGTACGTCAATAGAAGCAAGACCAATAATTTCATCCTTACTAGGCAATTCTTCCTCACGATGTTGTTTACTAAATTTAGAGAAATTAAACTCATGAACCATATCATACAAGCCAATAGTAACAACATTCTTTTTGCATTCTATCTTAGCATTAACAGTGTTCAAGAAGGGTCTACCAAATATAATGGGACAAAAGCTATCTTGTGGAGAACCAAGAAGAAGAAAATCAGCGGGATATTTGGTTTTCCCACACAAGACTTCAACATCTCTAACAATTCCCATTGCAGATATAGTATCTCTATTGGCAAGTTTAATTGTAACACCAATATCTTCTAACTCAATAGGTGCAATATCATGCATAATTTCTTTCTATAAGTCAATGGGTATTATACTAGCACTAGCACCCATATCACATAAGCCATGATAACAATGATCTCCTCTTTTAACAGAAATAACAGGCACGCCTACCACAGGTCTATGTTTATCTTTAGCACACGGTTTAGCAATTCTAGCAGATTCACCGCAGAATTGAATAACAAGCCCGTCAATATTATCAGACAAGAGATCTTTAACAATAGCAATATTAGGTTCTACTTTGACTTGCTCAGGAGGTGTATAAGTTCTAATATTGCTTTTACGAACAACAGTTGAAGTTTTAGCATGATCCTTTACTCTAACAGGGAAAGGTGGTTTCTCAACATAAGAGGTAGGAACAATAGGATCATTATAAGTGACTGTCTTTTCTTCAACTTTAATAGGTGCAGCTACTTTCACTTCTATTGGCGGATGATATTTAAACCACTTCTCCTTGGGGAGATCAACATAAGTAGCAAAATATTCACAGAAAGAAGCCACTATCTCAGAGTCAAGTCCATATTTAGTGCTAAACTTACGGAAAATATCGGTATCCATAAAAGGTTTAACACAATCAAACTTAGCTGTCGTACCTGACTCCTTACCTTCGCCGAGGTCCCAATCTTCAGAGTTGCGTTTAATTCTATCCAATAAATTCCATTTAAATTCAATAGTCTTCATCATAAAAGAGCCAAAGACAAGAAGTATCGAGCATGGTGCGATTGTTATCGAAAAGCCGAGCATAAAAATTCTGAAGAATTGTCACTCTTGAGAGCTCATGATTGGGGCATGAATATAACATTGATTTAAGCCTCCCCAAGCTTGAGCGATGCTTTCTCCTTCATGAGGCCAAAATTATATATATAATTGCGATCACAATGAACAAGATGCATAGGGTAATACTTTTGATGAAATTCCAATTTCAATCTTTTATAGTTCCATGATCTCGTATCATCACATAGCCTATACCATGTCAATGCGTCTTCATTCAAAGATAAAGGGAAGACCTTCTTCTTAACAACATCATCGGGTATACCTTCAAGCTTAAATAATCCACAAACCTCATCCACATATATTAAGTGTTCATCAGGATGCTTTGTTCCATCTCGTGTAAAAGTGTTAGATAACAGTTTTTCCATCATACCCGAAGGAATTTCAAAAGGAGTTTCATTTTCAATAGGTTCAGTAGGTTGAGGAGCAACTCTTTGTTTCTTTGACGGGTGAAGATACCCCGAACAAGCCCCTCAGAGAATTACTTTCCATAGTAACAAGTGACAGTAAATTTCAGCACACTATATAAATTTTTCCTTACCGAATTCCACCTACCAAAGGCGCTACACTCCCCGACAACGGCGCCAGAAAGAGTCTTGATGACCCACAAGTATATGGGATCTACCGTAGTCCTTTCGATAAGTAAGAGTGTCGAACCCAACGAGGAGCGTATGAAATGATAAGCGGATTTCAGCAAGGTATTCTCTGCAAGTACCGAAATAAGTGGTAACAGATAGATTTGTGATAAGATAAATTGTAACGAGCAACAAGTAACAAGAGTAAATAAAGTGCAGCAAGGTGGCCCAATCCTTTTTGTAGCAAAGGACAAGCCTGGACAAACTCTTAAAATAGGAAAAGCGCTCCCGAGGACACATGGGAATATCGTCAAGCTAGTTTTCATCATGTTCATATGATTCGCGTTCGGTACTTTGATAATTTGGTATGTGGGTGGACCGGTGCTTTGGTGCTATTCTTACTTGAACAAGCATCCCACTTATGATTAACCTCTATTGCAAGCATCCGCAACTACAACAAAAGTATTAAGGTAAACCTAACCATATCATGAAACATATGGATCCAAATCAGCCCCTTACGAAGCAACGCATAAACTAGGGTTTAAGCTTCTGTCACTCTAGCAACACATCATCTACTTATTTGTCACAGCCCCAGATCAGCCCTTGTTTGTTTTTGCTTTAGCATCCATGCATCATGTTTAAATTTTATGAAACTTGAAATGGGGATTTCCTAAACCCTAGCATTAAAGGAATTCAAATAGGTTCAACTAAAAATATTTTTCAGTGAATCCAAATGGCTTTAGAAAATGTTCATCATTTCTGGAAAAATGCTATAAACCATAACCAGAGGTGCTGCACATTTTTCATGACATATTTGGTCACTGGATTAATTCATAAAGTATTTGCATTTGGGCATTTAATGCTAATAAATAGTTTAAATGCTCAAATAATCATAAACTAAAATGGTAGCTGTTTGTTATATTCCAAACAGTGGCATTGAGCAGTTTTATGAGTTTTGGATCTGTTTTAGTATTTTTAGTAAAGCCACAAAGTTTACAGAAAATTAGAAAACAAAAACAACTAAGAGAGAGAGAAGAGGCCACTAGGCCACCTACCTAACCTACTGGCGACTCCACCAAGGCCCAGACTCACTTGGCCCAGCCCAGGCGCCTCCCCACCGTCTTCAACCTCCTCGCCAAGAGGCGGGAGGGCGTGGTCGCCACAGGCACGCCGCCTGCCACCTCCTCCCTCCCAGCCTGCCTGCTCCTCCTCGACGCCCGGAGACGCCCACGCACCCGGACCCCTCGTTCACTCTCCCCTCGCCTCCCTCTCTCGTTCCTCCCCATGGTCGAGCCAGTCATGAGCGTGCCGCCGTAAAGCCGCAGCCACCGTGCTTCCCTCGTCTCCCCGTACAGTCCACGGCCTCCTCCTCCATCTCCCGCGCCTCTCCGTCAACTCACGCGATGCCGGACGCCCTGCATCACCCTCTGCACCGCCATCTTCGCCGCCTCTCCCGAGATCGCCGGGCGACCTTCCGACGCCGCCAAATTTCTCCCCGAAGCTCATTGAGGTCCCTGCAACCTGCCAGAGCCCCTGGTCATTTCCCCCCTAACCCCGCCTCCATTCGATTGCCGTAGCCGCCGCCCCCATACTAATAGCAGCCACCGCCGCACGGGCTCGTCGCCGGCGAAGCCCCGGTGACCATTTGGTCACGGGCGTGCACCCGTTGTGCTTGCCGCGACCAGTAGAGCACCCCCAGCGACTCAGCTCGCTTGTTTGTGAGCAGCAGCACTGAACCAGACCGCACCCGAGCTCCGGCTGCCGCTCACGAGCTCGTCGTCGTCGGTTCCAGCCACCACAGCCCGCCACCACCGCTGCTCGACGCAGCAATGAGGGCTCTCCAACGAGCCCAAGCACACCTCAAGCCGAGCCTCAGGCGATTCCCGAGCCTCCGCCGCGTCTGTCAAGTTTGGCGGCTAGACGCCGGTGGATTAGCCCGGTTGACCAGGATTTGACCCCCACAGGTCAGCGGCGTGTGGGCCCGCCCTTCTAATTAAACCGAGGATTAGGACTAACTAAAATGAGTTAGTCTAATGACTCTGACCCGTGGGTCCCGCGCCACAGGTTTGACTCTGGTCAACCCTGTTGACTTGCTAACGTCACCACAAAGGCGTCATCTTGTCGACGATAAAGTATTTCTGGAATTAAAATAAATCAGGAAATGATTTATAAATTTCAGAAAATACCCCAAACTTCTAAAAATCATAGAAAATCAACCGTAACTCCAAATCAAATAAATTATATATGAAAAATGATCAGAAAAATATGAAGAATCTGTTTATGCCATGATCATGCATGATTGAACAAGTTAACTTCACTGAATAGGATGAATCATGATTAGGGCAATTTATGAACTAGCATTTGGAGTTGGAGTTTAACCTTGTTTGAACTCCACTTCAATTAACTTGGCTTACTGCTGCACTAGGTCAATTCAGTTCCTTAACATGACATGTCATTCATTTGTTTGTGCATTGCATTGATTGTGTTTCTTCTTGTTTGTCGGTGGTTGTTCCCTCTCGATAGACGTGGTTCCGGCGATGTGATCGATGACACCGATGAAGAACTATATTATCTTCAGAAGCGCCAGGCAAGCAAAACCCCCTTGTTCATTCCGATATAATCCCACTCTCTCGCTCCTGCTCTATTTTACTGCATTAGGACAACAACGTATCAACTGTTACGTGTTGCGGTAGCTGAACCCCTTTATCCTCTGCATGACCTGTCATTGCCACAGTAAATAGATGAAACCCACTAGCATGAGTAGGAGTTGTTTGAGCCCTGATGTGCCTACTCATTCATGCTTGTTTGTCATGCCTGCTATTGCTTAGAGTTGTGTCAGTCCGATTCATCGGGAATGAATTGGAAAGTGGTGAACATGTCCCATCGTGTGTGAGCTAAGTATGTGAACACGATTTGGTAAAGGTAGCGGTGAGAGGCCATGTAGGAGTACATGGTGGGTTGTCTCATTGCAGCCGTCCTCGTGAACTGAAGTTCTGTGTTTGTGATCCATGAACAGTTACTACCACACATTGGGTTCCGTGCTCGACCCCTCTCGACTTATAAATCAACATGATCTCTGTCCGGGAGTTGCAACTTGTTTCGTGTTTGTAGGTAGTGTTAGTAGTCTACCAAGTGGCACCCTGCAGGTGGGCTTGGGACAGACTAGGCACCGTGTCGGGTATGCCAAGCGCCGCCCGTTTGGTGGGCTTGGAACCCTGTACACATCGTTTGGGGCCGTGAGCGACACCCCGGCCGGATCTCCTTGCGGATGGAACCCGAATAGGCGATAAACCTGGACGAGAGACTTGTGTGGTTAGTCATGAAGGAAATATGCCCTAGAGGCAATAATAAAGTTATTATTTATTTCCTTATATCATGATAAATGTTTATTATTCATGCTAGAATTGTATTAACCGGAAACATAATACATGTGTGAATACATAGACAAACAGAGTGTCACTAGTATGCCTCTACTTGACTAGCTCGTTAATCAAAGATGGTTATGTTTCCTAACCATATACATGAGTTGTCATTTGATTAACGGGATCACATCATTAGGAGAATGATCTGATTGACATGACCCATTCCATTAGCCTAGCACTTGATCGTTTAGTATGTTGCTATTGCTTTCTTCATGACTTATACATGTTCCTGTAACTATGAGATTATGCAACTCCGTTTACCGGAGGAACACTTTGGTACTACCAAACGTCACAACGAATCGGGTGATCATAAAGGAGTACTACAGTGTCTCCAAAGGTACTTGTTGGGTTGGCGTATTTCGAGATTAGGTTTTGTCACTCCGATTGTCGGAGAGGTATCTCTGGGCCTTCTCGGTAATACACATCACATAAGCCTTGCAAGCATTGCAACTAATGAGTTAGTTGTGAGATGATGTATTACGGAACGAGTAAAGAGACTTGCCAGTAACGATATTGAACTAGGTATTGGATACCGACGATCGAATCTCGGGTAAGTAACATACCGATGACAAAGGGAACAACGTATGTTGTTATGCGGTCTGACCGATAAAGATCTTCGTAGAAAATGTAGGAACCAATATGGGCATCCAGGTCCCGCTATTGGTTATTGACCGGAGATGTGTCTCGGTCATGTCTACATTGTTCTCGAACCGTAGGGTCCGCATGCTTAAGGTTTCGATGACGGTTATATTATGAGTTTGTGTATTTTGATGTACCAAGGTTGTTCGAATCCCGGATATGATCCACGGACATGACGAGGAGTCTCGAAATGGTCGAGACATAAAGATTAATATATTGGACGGATATATTTGGACACCGGAAAGGTTCCGGAGAAGTTTGGAACTCCGGAGGTTACCGAACCCCGGGAGGTATATGGGCCTTATTGGGCCCATGTAGGAGGAAGGGAGAAGGAACAAGGGAGGCGCGCCCAAGCCCAATCCGAATTGGGGAGGGGGGTCGGCCCCCCCTTTCCTTTCTCCTTCCCCCTCTTCCTATTCCTACTACTAGTACTACTTCCTAATACTAGTACTCCTTCCTTCCCCCTCCATCATCGACTCGGAGGTGCCGGAGTAACGGCACTGGGATCGGCAGGATCGCGAGGAGAACGTATGACTACTTCCTCTACGTTGTGATCGCTTCCGCCACGGTCTCACGAGTGCGTAGACAACACTCTCCCCTCTCGTTGCTATGCCATCACCATGGTCACCTGTGTGTGCGTAGGAAATTTTTGAAATTACTGCGTTCCCCAACAAAGGCATCCGAGCCTGGTTTTATGCGTTGATGTCATATGCACGAGTAGAACACAAGTGAGTTGTGGGCGATACAAGTCATACCGCCTACCAAAGCATGTCATACTTTGGTTCAGCGGTATTGTGAGATGAAGCGGCCCGGACCGACATTACGCGTACGCTTACGCGAGACTGGTTTCACCGTTACGAGCACTCGTGCTTAAAGGTGGCTGGCGGGTGTCTGTCTCTCTCACTTTAGTTGAACCGAGTGTGGCTACGCCCGGTCCTTGAGAAGGTTAAAACGGAGTCTATTTGACGAAGTATCGTTGTGGTTTTAATGCGTAGGTAAGAACGGTTCTTGCTCAGCCCGTAGCAGCCACGTAAAACTTGCAACAACAAAGTAGAGGACGTCTAACTTGTTTTTGCAGGTCAGGTTGTGATGTGATATGGTCAAGACGTGATGCTATATTTTATTGTATGAGATGATCATGTTTTGTAACCGAGTTATCGGCAATGGCAGGAGCCATATGGTTGTCGCTTTATTGTATGAAATGCAACGCCTGTAATTGCTTTTACTTTATCACTAAGCGGTAGCGATAGTCGTAGAAGCAATAGATGGCGTGAACGACAACGATGCTACGATGGAGATCAAGGTGTCGCGCCGGTGACGATGGTGATCATGACGGTGCTTCGGAGATGGAGATCACAAGCACAAGATGATGATGGCCATATCATATCACTTATATTGATTGCATGTGATGTTTATCCTTTATGCATCTTATTTTGCTTTGATTGACGGTAGCATTTTAAGATGATCTCTCACTAAAATTATCAAGTAGTGTTCTCCTGAGTATGCACGCCAAAGTTAAAGTTCGTCGTGCCGAGACACCACGTGATGATCGGGTGTGATAAGCTCTCGTCCATCTACAACGGGTGCAAGCCAGTTTTGCACACGCAGAATACTCAGGTTATACTTGACGAGCCTAGCATATGCAGATATGGCCTCGGAACACGGAGACCGAAAGGTCGAGCGTGAATCATATAGTAGATATGATCAACATAAGATGTTCACCATTGAAAACTACTCCATCTCACGTGATGATCGGTTATGGTTTAGTTGATTTGGATCACGTGATCACTTAGATGACTAGAGAGATGTCCGTCTAAGTGGGAGTTCTTAAGTAATATGATTAATTGAACTTAAATTTATCATGAACTTAGTACTGATAGTATCTTGCTTGTCTATGTCTGCTTGTAGATAGATGGCTCGTCTTTGTTGTTCCGTTGAATTTTAATGCGTTCCTTGAGAAAGCAAAGTTGAAAGATGATGGTAGCAATTACACGGACTGGGTCCGTAACCTGAGGATTATCCTCATTGCTGCACGTAAGAGTTACGCCCTGGATGCACCGCTAGGTGCCAGCTCTTCTTGATGCAACCGACGGCGTTAAGAACGTCTGGCGAGCAAAGTCGATGACTACTCTATAGTTCAGTGTGCCATGCTTTACGGCTTAGAACCGGGTCTTCAACGACGTTTTGAAAGTCGTGGAGCATATGAGATGTTCCAAGAGTTGAAGTTGATATTTCAACAGTAATGCCCGGGTTGAGAGATATGAAGTCTCCAATAAGTTCTATAGCTGCAAAATGGAGGAGAATGGGTGCATCGGTGAGCACATACTCGTAATGTCCGGTATTACAATCACTTGACTCAACCGGGAGTTGATCTTCCGGATGACCGTGTCATTGATGTAATTCTTCAATCACGCCACCAAGCTACAAAGGCTTCGTGATGAACTATAATATGCAAGGGTTAGTAAAGACTATGCAGAGCTCTTCGCAATCTTTGAAGGCTGCGGAGGTAGAAATCAAGAAAGAGCATCAAGTGTTGATGGTCAATAAGACCACCAGTTTCAAGAAAAAAGGCAAAGGGAAGAAGAAGGGGAACTTCAAGAAGAACAGCAAACAAGTTGCTGCTCAAGAGAAGAAACCCAAGTCTGGACCTAAGCCTGAGACTGAGTGCTTCTACTGCAAGCAGACTGGTCACTGGAAGCGGAACTGCCCCAAGTATTTGGCGGATAAGAAGGATGGCAAGGTGAACAAAGGTATATGTGATATACATGTTATTGATGTGTACCTTACTAGAGCTCGCAGTAGCACCTGGGTATTTGATACTGGTTACATTGCTAATATTTGCAACTCAAACAGGGACTACTGATTAGCGAACACGGCAAAGGACGAGGTGACGATGCGGCGTGGGAAATGGTTCCAAAGTCGATGTGATCGCGGTCGGCACGCTACCTCTACATCTACCTTCGGGATTAGTTTTAGACCTAAATAATTGTTATTTGGTGCCAGCGTTAAGCATGAACATTATATCTGGATCTTGTTTGATGCGAGACGGTTATTCATTTAAATCGGAGAATAAAGGTTGTTCTATTTATATGAATAATATCTTTTATGGTCATGCACCCTTGAAGAGTGGTCTATTTTAATGAATCTCGATAGTAGTGATACACATATTCATAATGTTGAAACCAAAAGATGCAGAGTTGATAATGATAGTGCGACTTATTTGTGGCATTGCCGTTTAGGTCATATCGGTATAAAGCGCATGAAGAAACTCCATCTTGATGGACTTTTGGAGTCACTTGATTATGAATCACTTGGCACTTAAGTAACCGTGCCTCATGGGCAAGATGACTAAAACCCCGTTCTCCGGTACTATGGAGAGAGCAACAGATTTGTTGGAAATCATACATACATATGTATGTGGTCCAATGAATGTTGAGGCTCGTGGCGGATATCGTTATTTTCTCACCTTCACAGATGATTTAAGCAGATATGGGTATATCTTCTTAATGAAACATAAGTCTGAGACATTTGAAAAGTTCAAAGAATTTCAGAGTGAAGTTGAAAATCATCGTAATAAGAAAATAAAGTTTTTACGATCTGATCGTGGAGGCGAATATTTGAGTTACGAGTTTGGTCTACAGTTGAAACAATGCGGAATAGTTTCGCAACTCACGCCACCCGGAACACCACAGCGCAAAGGTGTGTCCGAACGTCAGAATCGCACTTTACTAGATATGGTGCGATCTATGATGTCTCTTACAGATTTACCGCTATCGTTTTGGGGTTATGCTCTTGAGACGGCCCCATTCACGCTGAATAGAACACCGTCAAAATCCGTTGAGACGACGCCTTATGAACTGTGGTTTAGCAAGAAACCAAAGTTGTCGCTTTCTTAAAGTTTGGGGATGCGATGCTTATGTGAAAAAGCTTCAACCTGATAAGCTCGAACCTAAATCGGAGAAATGTGTCTTCATAGGATACCCAAAGGAGACAGTTGGGTACACCTTCTATCACAGATCCGAAGGCAAGACATTTGTTGCTAAGAATGGATCCTTTCTAGAGAAGGAGTTTCTCTCGAAAGAAGTGAGTGGGAGGAAAGTAGAACTTGATGAGGTAACTATACCTTCTCCCTTATTTGAAAGTGGTTTATCACGTAAACCAGTTTCTGCGATATCTACACCAAATAGTGAGGAAGTTGATGATGTTGATCATGAAACTTCAGATCAAGTTACTACGTAACCTCGTAGATCAACCAGAATAAAATCCGCACTGTGAGTGGTACGGCAATCCTGTTCTCGAAGTCATGCTAATAGATCATGATGAACCTACGAACTATGAAGAAGCGATGGTGAGCCCAGATTCCATAAAATGGCTTGAGGCCATGAAATGCGAGATGGGATCCATGTATGAAAACAAAGTGTGGACTTTGGTTGACTTGCCCGAGGGTCGGCAAGCAATAGAAAACAAGTGGATCTTCAAGAAGAAGACCGACGACGACGGTAATATTGCTGTCTACAAAGCTCGACTTGTCGCAAAGGGTTTTCGACAAGTTCAAGGGATTGACTACGATGAGACCTTCTCACCCGTGGCGATGCTTAAGTCTGTCCGAATCATGTTAGCAATTGCCGCATTTTATGATTATGAAATTTGGCAAATGGATGTAAAGACCGCATTCCTGAATGGGTTTACGGAAGAAGAGTTGTATATGATGCAACCGGAAGGTTTTATCGATCCAAAGGAGCTAACAAAGTGTGCAAGCTCCAGCGATCCATTTATGGACTAGTGCAAGCATCTCGGAGTTGGAATAAACGCTTTGATAGTGTGATCAAAGTATTTGGGTTTATATGAGACTTTTGGAGAAGCCTCAGTATTTACAAGAAAGTGAGTGGGAGCTCAGAGCATTTACGATATTATATGTAGATGACATATTACTGATCGGAAATGATATAGAATTTCTGGATAGCATAAAGGGATACTTGAACAAGAGTTTTTTGATGAAAGACCTTGGTGAAGCTGCTTACATATTGGGCATTAAGATCTATAGAGATAGATCAAGACGCTTAATTGGACTTTCACAAATCCCATACCTTGATAAAGTTTTGAAGAAGTTCAAAATGGATCAGGCAAAGAAAGGTTTTTTACCTGTATTACAAGGTGTGAGATTGAGTCAGACTCAATGCCCGACCACAGCAGAAGATAGAGAGAAAATGAAAGATGTTCCCTATGCTTCAGCCATAGGCTCTATCATGTATGCAATGCTGTGTACCGGACCGACGTATGCTTAGCTGTAAGCTTGGCAGGAAAGGTACCAAAGTAATCCAGAGTGGATCAACTTTGGACAGCGGTCAAGAACAACACTGAAATATTCGAAAAGGACTAAGGATATGTTTCTCGTATATGGAGGTGACAAAGAGCTAGTCGTAAATGGTTACGTCGATGTAAGCTTTGACATCGATCCGACGATTCTAAATCGCAAACCGGATACGTGTTTTTGTTAAACGGTGGAGCTGTCGGTTGGTGCGAGTTCTAAACAAAGCGTCGTGCGGGATCTACATGTGAAGCGGAGTACATAGCTGCTTGAAGCAGCAAATGAAGGAGTCTGGATGAAAGAGTTCATTTCCGATCTAGGTGTTGTACCTAGTGCATCGGGACCAATGAAGATCTTCTGTGACAATCTGGTGCAATTGCCTTGGCAAAGGAATCCAGATTTCACAAGAGGACCAAGCATATCAAGAGACGCTTCAATTCCATTCGGGACCAAGTCCAAGTGGGAGACATAGAGATTTGCAAAATACATACGGATCTGAACGTTGCGGACCCGTTGACTAAGCCTCTTCCACGAGCAAAACATGATCAGCACCAAGACTCCATGGGTGTTAGAATCATTCTTGAGTGAACTAGATTATTGACTCTAGTGCAAGTGGGAGACTGAAGGAAATATGCCCTAGAGGCAATAATAAAGTTATTATTTATTTCCTTATATCATGATAAATGTTTATTATTCATGCTAGAATTGTATTAACCGGAAACATAATACATGTGTGAATACATAGACAAACAGAGTGTCACTAGTATGCCTCTACTTGACTAGCTCGTTAATCAAAGATGGTTATGTTTCCTAACCATAGACATGAGTTGTCATTTGATTAACGGGATCACATCATTAGGAGAATGATCTGATTGACATGACCCATTCCATTAGCCTAGCACTTGATCGTTTAGTATGTTGCTATTTCTTTCTTCATGACTTATACATGTTCCTGTAACTATGAGATTATGCAACTCCCGTTTACCGGAGGAACACTTTGGGTACTACCAAATGTCACAACATAACTGGGTGATCATAAAGGAGTACTACAGGTGTCTCCAAAGGTACTTGTTGGGTTGGCGTATTTCGAGATTAGGTTTTGTCACTCCGATTGTCGGAGAGGTATCTCTGGGCCTTCTCGGTAATACACATCACATAAGCCTTGCAAGCATTGCAACTAATGAGTTAGTTGTGAGATGATGTATTACGGAACGAGTAAAGAGACTTGCCAAGAATCTAGATTGAACTAGGTATTGGATACCGACGATCGAATCTCGGGTAAGTAACATACCGATGACAAAGGGAACAACGTATGTTGTTATGCGGTTCGACCGATAAAGATCTTCAGAGAAAATGTAGGAACCAATATGGGCATCCAGGTCCCGCTATTGGTTATTGACCGAGATGTGTCTCGGTCATGTCTACATTGTTCTCGAACCGTAGGGTCCGCACGCTTAAGGTTTCAAGGACGGTTATATTATGAGTTTGTGTATTTTGATGTACCGAAGGTTGTTCGAGTCCCGGATATGATCACGGACATGACGAGGAGTCTCGAAATGGTCGAGACATAAAGATTAATATATTGGACGGATATATTTGGACACCGGAAAGGTTCCGGAGAAGTTTGGAACTCCGGGAGGTTACCGGAACCCCCCGGGAGGTATATGGGCCTTATTGGGCCCATGTAGGAGGAAGGGAGAAGGAACAAGGGAGGGGGGCGCGCCCCCAAGCCCAATCCGAAGAGGGGAGGGGGGCCGGCCCCCTTCCTTTCTCCTTCCCTCTTCCTATTCCTACTACTAGTACTACTTCCTAATACTAGTACTCCTTCCTTCCCTCCAAATAAGATAAGGAAAGGAGAGGGAAACCTACTTGGAGTAGGTTTCCTCCCCATGGTGCGCCCCTTGTGGCCGGCCACCTCCTCCCTCCCTCCTTTATATCACGGGGTGGGGGCACCCTAGCATATACAAGTTGATCCTTGAGATCGTTCCTTAGCCGTGTGCGGTGCCCCCCTCCACCATATTCCACCTCGGTCATATCGTAGCGGTGCTTAGGCGAAGCCCTGCGTCGGTGAAACATCAAGATCGTCACCACGCCGCCGTGCTGACGGAACTCCCTCTCCCCGGAGCTTTGCTGGATCGGAGCCCGTGGAGCGTCATCGAGCTGAACGTGTGCCAAGAACTCGGAGGCGCCGGAGTAACGGCGCTGGGGTCGGCTGGATCGTGAGGAGAACGTACGACTACTTCCTCTACGTCATCATCGACTCGGAGGTGCCGAATGTAACCTTTGGGATCGGCAGGATCGCGAGGAGAACGTACGACTACTTCCTCTACGTTGTGATCGCTTCCGCTTACGGTCTAAGAGGGTACGTAGACAACACTCTCCCCTCTCGTTGCTATGCCATCACCATGGTCCTGTGTGTGCGTAGGAAATTTTTTGAAATTACTGCGTTCCCCAACAAGTCAGGTCGTGGCCGACTCCCTCGCCCGGCTTCCGCTTGAAGGTTGCCGAGGTACATGACGCGATGTCTGAGGCGATAAGTGGCGAGAGCGTGTGTGAAGAAGTACACCCCTGCAGGGTTATCATTATCTATTCGAATAGCCGGATTCCTCGGATATGGAAACTTGGACCCCTTGCAAAGTTCATAGACAAGTGAAAGTGGATACTCTAAAACTCGCAAGATAAGCGTGAGTGCTATGGATGGCGTTCTCGTAGGTAGACGGGAGCGGATCCATAGTGGTGTATTGATATGGTGAATATGTGGACTCGTGTGCCCACCTCAAAAGAGTTACTTGCAGTCATAGTTCGGGATAGCCACCGAGTCAAAGCTGGCTTGTCAGTCAAACTCCACCACTCCCTTTTGATAATGATGCATATGTAGTTAGTTCTGATGTAAGTCTTGCTGAGTACATTTGTACTCACGTTTGCTTATTTTATGTTTTGCAGAGAGACGTCAGTCTCGCTAGTAGTTCCGTGTGGACTTCGAAGTTTAGCTTGTTACCTCAGCTACGATCTTGTGCTCTCGGCAGATCTCGGTAGATAGTCGGGCTTCTCAGCCTTTTCATTTGTAGATGTCTGTACTCAGACATGTTAAGCTTTCGTGTGTGCTTTGTTTTGTATGCTCTGAATGTTGGGTCATGAGACCCATGTTTGTAATATCTCGCTCCTCGGAGCCTAATGAATAAATACTTGAGTCGTAGAGTTATGTTGTGATGCCATGTTGTATTTACACATATCGAGCATATTGTGTGTATGTTTGAAATGCTTGGTATGTGTGGGATCCGACAAACTAGTTGTTTATCCTTGGCAGCCTCTCATATGGGGAAATGTAGTCTAGTGCTTCTGACCGATAGTAGTCCGCTATGACCGGTTCACCGGAGTCCTGCTAGCCCAAAGACTACTGCTCAGGACACTTGACTGGCCGGCATGTGTTTCACTTCGTTCGTGTGTCTGTCCCTACGGGGAAATGTCACGTGGTGACTTCCGGAGTCCTGCCTAGCCTACTACAGCCCGGGTTACCGGAGTCCTGTTAGCCCAAAGGTTCTGACCGGATTCATACGTTGATGACCGACATGCTTGAAGTTGATTCATGTATGCCTGTCCCCATGGGTTAGCGCCGCTTTGGGTTCCACGACTAGCCATGTCGGCCCGGTTCTTCATCATATGGACGCTAGCGACACCTATCATATACGTGAGCCAAAAGACGCAAACGGTCCCGGGCCATGGTAAGGCGACACCCGTGGGAATACCGTGCGTGAGGCCGCAAAGAGATATGAGGTGTTACCGGCTAGATTGATGTGACTTGGAATCGGGGTCCTGACAGCTTTGATATCGAGTTCGATCGTCAGAGGATTACCAAGCCAAACTGGTCGAAGTTGTGTCTAGAAATGCTTTAGTTATGTAAGGGAATTGATTGTGGAAGGCTCTTTTTACTCCTTATACCTCATGGCCTTCTGATCTGAGTCATCCTCTTCTCTTCTACGGGGATTAAGAACTAGGCCTTCTCATCTATCTATCAGGAAGACGTGTTACTAATCCCTAGACCTTTAAGATTGTTGGATTTAAGCCCCGCTCGGTTCCTACTATTTCTGTATGTTAACTGTTGATCTCAGAATCTTGTTATGATGTTGTAGAGTGGTTATGCCACCATTTTGTATGATTTCTCAAATCTTTTTGAGCATTTACAGCCGTTATGCTGTCCGAGTCATCCCAGGTCTCTAAATAGTCTGATGCATTTGCAAATCCTTTCTTTCCATTCCCAATGTCCTTTATGGTCAGAATAAGCACACTAACCGGTGAGTTGAGGTAATTTATTGCCTTGACATATATGTTGGAACTGGTATTATGACCCTAGGCATCTTAGAGTATCACCTAGTAATCTAGCCATGTTTTGTGTTCCCCGTGTGATGATTCTGGCCACCATTCTCGAAAGCATCCCGTGATGTCACTAGTTAGTAGGCATTCTACTCCTGGGTTTCTGAACCCGAGATTCACCCTACTTACCTCATGTTGATAGTGTTTGTTAGTTCCTTTAGGATATTAGTAACCTTGCGATAGTCCTCGAGGTCCGTGGTATTTCCTTCTTCCAAATGCTATGAACCGCTTATGGCAGAAGTTCCTCGCTGAACTAAAGGATCACAATCGTAGTACTCTTGAGGAGTTATCCATTAATAATTGTTAATCTGCCATTTCTACTTTCCTGCATGTGTTATCAGAAAGAATCCTGTTGAACTTGATTCGACATACTAACCTATGCATCCACAACTCAGAAAGTTATATGCTCCTCGAGTTGTTCCTCCTTAGTTGTATTCTGACCCCGCCTGTCAATTGATAGTCAAGGGTATGCGTGCATTCGTTTATCGATGCCTATTACTCTTGTGGTCCTTCAAGCCATTCTGTCCTGAATGACTTGGAGAAACAAACTCCAACACCTCATCCATATCGAGGATTGGGTCAAAGCAGTTGTATTCCGCAGATCAAATGCCAATCCAGCTTTTGATTCTGTTCTACCCTGAAGTATTGCCATCTTATGTCAAGAATGTCATGGGAATTGCACAACCTCTTAGGAATTCTTGATGCAGTGATACTTCTCGCCATCATCGTTCATTCCTCGGTCCCGTGTTGTTGCAACCGGAATACCGACAAATGAATTGTGATGTGTGAAATCAATACTCCTAGCAACCTCGTTGCTTGGTAGTAAATGGACAATAATTTCATTCTTAGCGTGTTGGTTATTGAATCATCATTCTAAGATAGACTGTGCTACCTAGTCCTTATTTCCGGTGCACTCTTTGATCTATGAGTTAGGATTGTGTCAATCCCCCACTCTTTTGATCATATCGTCTTGCCCTGAAAAGCAAGATTGTTCTCGAGCTTAGTAATATATCGGTGGTTCGTGACTTTCCAGATATCTTCTTAGAAGTGCTACCAGGTTGTCACCTGACCACTATGTTGAGTTCGTGATCAGATTGGTTTCCTCTAAACCACCCATTCTCCAAGAATCTGTGTTGGATATCCCTGAGCTAGTTGGTTGAGCTAGACAACAACTTGGAGAGTTGGAAGATAAAAGCTTGCCTAACCTAGTTCGTTCCAAAGGGATATTCTTGTGTAGTGTGTGTTGAAGGAAGATGATATCTTCATCTTTTGCTCCCTGTGATCAGTTGTTGGACCTATTGTCTTATCAATCCTTGACTTGAGTATGGGCCATCGTCAAGTCAAATCAGAACCAACGATATTCGTAATGTTGTCTTACTCGTGGTTGATCCCTTGAGCATACACCATTACATCTTTTGGTCTGATCAATGCTATCACCGTGTTCACATGATGGTGGAAGTCCGGTGATATGGAAATTCCGATGAATTGTTGTTGAGCCCGTCAGCATCATTTTGTCTCCCCCATGATTCATGTTGAACATCAACCTAGTGTTGGAAACTTTGTAAGCAATGCCTTCGTGTTCCGTTCATGAAGCTTATGCTTGGATGGAAGAAGTGACTTCCTCGAATTCATGTGCTTTAGGTGTAAGTTGCCGCCATGAGTTCGAGAAAGATTGTTTTTGTTTCCTCTAGAACCATCCCAAGTCAGTCATGCATACGTGCGAAGTATTCTATGGTTTGGAGACTTGCAACCTTCATTCTATATGTATCCCTAGCACACAAAGCCACTGATTGATTTGTTCAAGGAGAAGAAGTTCCTTCTTAAGAGCATGCCTTATGCAAGGACTTCGTTATCCTTGATGATGGTTCCCCACCTGAACTCGGTAGCGTTTTGTTGTAAGACTACCATGTGGTCATGCTTGTCTGGGACAACGTGTTCACATGTGTTTAGCAGAACCAACTCATGTTTTGGAGCTTGCTAACTTGGTTCATTCCTCGAGAATCTCGCAACGCCATCTCATCAAATTGTGTTGCAACCTTTCTTTTCAGACATGCTGAGTCTGAAGTATCCTATTACCAATCGGATCTGAATCTCAGGAAGATATGATGATTGGAACATTCCCAACAGTTGCATCTTGTTCCCAGCTTGCACCACCATTGTGCCAATCCCCCATGGGCAGCCCTTCTTGGTAGTTGCTATCCAATATCATCTTCAAAAGTGGACTTACCATGGGTCCCATCCATTTCCGATTATAAGCAGAAATCATCAATTGCGTTGTCTTCAACAAGGTAGTCCATATCATCCATTCTAGCCCGAGTGTGTCGTTCTTCCGAACTCCTTCAAACGATCGTTTGTGAATTTGCCTTAGGTTGGTATAAGAGTTTCAATGATCTCCGAATCAAAAGTAATTCTTTTTGCCACTTAAGGGAATAATTCTACGAGTCACCTTTCCTAAGGTGTCCCGTTATGGAATCATGGCAATCTTCTCCTTGATACTTTGAAACCATGCACCATTTTGCTTAAGCATGGAATGGTTGCCTACCAATTTGAACCTTCGTCATCCGTTTCTTTTCCATCATTCCTAATGTGTGTTTGGTGTCTCAACTCAGAGATGTTCTTACGTCTCACTCCATGAACTGATCTTGAGTTGCTCGATCTTCAAGAGGATTAAATCCTGTAGGGTTTCCCCCTCTTTCTGTTGTCGTGTCGAGTGAAGATCTCGAAAGCAAAGACGTCAAGACCAACATAATGGAATGAATCAACAACTTCGAGAGGGGAAAATGGATCATGAAGATTGTGATAGTTTTGTGACTCCCCTTTTCCTCTTACCTCACGTCTTGAATCTCGGGGCGAGATTCTTGTTTAGTGGGGGTGAGCTGTCACAGCCCCAGATCAGCCCTTGTTTGTTTTTGCTTTAGCATCCATGCATCATGTTTAAATTTTATGAAACTTGAAATGGGGATTGCCTAAACCCTAGCATTAAAGGAATTCAAATAGGTTCAACTAAAAATATTTTTCAGTGAATCCAAATGGCTTTAGAAAATGTTCATCATTCTGGAAAATGCTATAAACCATAAACTGAGGTGCTGCACATTTTCATGGCGTATTTGGTCACTGGATTAATTCATAAAGTATTTGCATTTGGGCATTTAATGCTAATAAATAGTTTAAATGCTCAAATAATCATAAACTAAAATGGTTGCTGTTTGTTATATTCCAAACAGTGGCATTGAGCAGTTTTATGAGTTTTGGATCTGTTTTAGTATTTTTAGTAAAGCCACAAAGTTTACAGAAAATTAGAAAACAAAAACAATTAAGAGAGAGAGAGAAGAGGCCACTAGGCCACCTACCTAACCTACCTGGCAGCCCAGCTGCGGCCCACACTGTTGGCCCAGCCCAGCTGGCGCCCCCACCGTCTTCAACCTCTTGCCAGTAGGCAGGAGGGCGTGTGGTCGCCGCGTGTGGGCACGCGCCCTGGCCACCTCCTCCCTCCCAGCCTGTCTGGCTCCTCCTCGACACCCCGGAGACGCCACGCACCCCCCCGGACCCCTCGTTCACTCTCCCCCTCGCCTCCCTCTCTCGTTCCTCCCCATGGCCGAGCCAGTCATGAGCGCGCCACTGTAAAGCCGCAGCTACCGTGCTTCCCTCGTCTCCCCGTACTGTCCACGGCCTCCGCCTCCATCTCCCGCGCCTCTCCGTCAACTCACGCGACGCCGGACGCCCTGCATCACCCTCTGCACCGCCATCTTCGCCGCCTCTCCCCCGAGATCGCCGGCGACCTTCCGACGTCGCCAGCCCCTCCCCGAGCTCGCCGAGGCCCCCGTTGCAACCGCTGTGAGCCCCCGGTCATTTCCCCCCTAACCCCGCCTCCATTCGATTGCCGTAGCCGCCGCCCCCATACTAATAGCAGCCACCGCCGCACGGGCTCGTCGCCGGCGAAGCCCCGGTGACCATTTGGTCACGGGCGTGCACCCGTTATTGCTTGCGCGACCAGAGAAACACCCCCAGCGCCTCAGCTCGCTTGCGTTTGTGAGCAAGCACCGAACCAGACCGCACCCGAAGCCTTGGTGGCGCCACGAGCTCTCGCCGTCGTCGGTTCCAGCCACCACAGGCCGCCACCACCGCCCGTTCGGCCAGCGCCATGAGGGCTCTCCAACGAGCCCAAGCACACCTCAAGCCGAGCCACACGTGGGCGATTCCCGAAACCTCCGCCGCGTCGTCAAGGTGGCGGCTAGACGCCGATGGATTAGCCCGGTTGACTGAGGATTTGACCCCACAGGTCAGCGGCGTGTGGGCCCGCCCTGCTAATTAAACCTAGGATTAGGACTAACTAAAATTATTTAGTCTAATGACTCTGACCCGTGGGTCCTGCACCACAGGTTTGACTCTGGTCAACCCTGTTGACTTGCTGACATCACACAGGCGTCATGCTGACGCAGTAAAGTATTTCTGGAATTAAAATAAATCAGGAAATGATTTATAAATTTCAGAAAATACCCCAAACTTCTAAAAATCATAGAAAATCAACCGTAACTCCACGTCAAATAAATTATATATGAAAAATGATCAGAAAAATATGAAGAATCTGTTTATGCCATGATCATGCATGATTGAACAAGTTAACCTCACTGAATAGGATGAATCATGATTAGGGCAATTTATGAACTAGCATTTGGAGTTGGAGTTTAACCTTGTTTGAAGTCCACTTCAATTAACTTGGCTTACTGCTGCATTTGGTCAATTCAGTTCCTTAACATGACATGTCATTCATTTGTTTGTGCATTGCATTGATTGTGTTTCTTCTTGTTTGTCGGTGGTTGTTCCCTCTCGATAGACGTGGTTCCGACGATGTGATCGATGACACCGATGAAGAACTATATTATCTTCGTAAGTGCCGAGCAAGCAAAACCCCTTGTTCATTCTCGATATAATCCCACTCTCGCTCCTGCTCTATTTTATCGCATTAGGACAACAACGTATCAAGCTGTTACATGCTGCGGTAGCTGAACCCTTTATCCTCTGCATGACCTGTCATTGCCACAAGAAATAGATGAAACCCACTAGCATGAGTAGGAGTTGTTTGAGCCTGATGTGCCTACTCATTCATGCTTGTTTGTCATGCCTGCTATTGCTTAGAGTTGTGTCAGTCTGATTCATCGGGAATGAATTGGAAAGTGGTGAACATGTCCTCACGTGTGTGAGCTAAGTATGTGAACAAGATTTGGTAAAGGTAGCGGTGAGAGGCCATGTAGGAGTACATGGTGGGTTGTCTCATTGCAGCCGTCCTCGTGAACTGAGTTCTGTGTTTGTGATCCATGAACAGTTACTACCACACATTGGGTTCCGTAACTCGACCCCTCTCGACTTATTAATCAACATGATCTCTGTCCGGGAGTTGCAACTAGTTTCGGTGTTTGTAGGTAGTGTTAGTAGTCTACCAAGTGGCACCCGATGCAGGTGGGCTTGGGATGACTAGGCACTGTATGGTATGCCAAGCGCCGCCCGTTTGGTGGGCTTGGAACCCTGTACACATCGTTTGGGGCCGTGAGCGACACCCCGGCCGGATCTCCTTGCGGATGGAACCCGAATAGGCGATAAACCTGGACGAGAGACTTGTGTGGTTAGTCAAGTCGTGGCCGACTCCCTCGCCCGGCTTCCGCTTGAAGGTTGGACCCCTTGCAAAGTTCATAGACAAGTGAAAGTGGATACTCTAAAACTCGCAAGATAAGCGTGAGTGCTATGGATGGCGTTCTCGTAGGTAGACGGGAGCGGATCCATAGTGGTGTATTGAAATGGTGAATATGTGGACTGCATTAAGCGCCACCTCAAAAGAGTTACTTGTAGTCATAGTTCGTGATAGCCACCGAGTCAAAGCTGGCTTGCTGCGGTCAAACTCCACCACCCCTTTTGATAATGATGCATATGTAGTTAGTTCTCGATGTAAGTCTTGCCAGTACATTTGTACTCACGCTTGCTTATTTTATGTTTTGCGAGAGACGCTGGTCTCGCTAGTAGTTCCGTGTCGACTGCGACGTCTAGCTTGTTACCTCAGCTACGATCTTGTGCCCTCGGCAGGATCTGGTAGATAGTCAGGCTTCTCAGCCTTTTTCATTTGTAGATGTCTGTACTTAGACATGTTAAGCTTTCGCGTGTGCTTTGTTTTGTATGCTCTGAATGTTGGGTCATGAGACCCATGTTTGTAATATCTCGCTCCTCGGAGCCTAATGAATAAATACTTGAGTCGTAGAGTTATGTTGTGATGCCATGTTGTATTTACACATATCGAGCATATTGTGTGTATGTTTGAAATGCTTGGTATGTGTGGGATCCGACAAACTAGTTGTTTATCCTTGGCAGCCTCTCATATGGGGAAAAGTAGTCTAGTGCTTCCTGAGCGATAGTAGTCCGCTACAGCCCGGTTCACCGGAGTCCTGTTAGCCCAGCACTACTGCTTGGACACTTGACTGGCCGACATGTGTTTCACTTCATTCTTGTGTTCCGTCCTTCGGGAAATGTCACGCTGGTGACATCCGAGTCCTGCCTAGCCTGCTACAGCCGGGTTACCGGAGTCCTGTTAGCCCAGTGCTACAGCCCGGATTCATACGTTGATGACCGACATGCTCGAAGTTGATTAATGTATGCCTGTCCCCATGGGTTAGCGCCGCTTTGGGTTCACGACTAGCCATGTCGGCCCGGGTTCTCTGTCATATGGATGCTAGCGACACCTATCATATACGTGAGCCAAAAGACGCAAACGGTCCCGAGCCATGGTAAGGCGACACCCGTGGGAATACCGTGCGTGAGGCCGCAAAGAGATATGAGGTGTTACCGGCTAGATCGATGTGACTTGGAATCGGGGTCCTGACATTATTACTTCCCAATGCCTTCCTCTAGGCCCAAATAATGGTGAAATGTTATGTAGTCGACGTTCACATAACACCACTAGAGGGTAGACAACATACATCTCATCAAAATATCAAACGAATACCAAATTCACATGACTACTAATAGCAAGACTTCTCCCTTGTCCTCAGGAACAAATGTAACTAGTCACAAAGCATATTCATGTTCATAATCAGACGGGTAATAATATGCATAAAGGATCTGAACATATGATCTTCCACCAAATAAATCAACTAGCATCAACTACAAGGAGTAATCAACACTACTAGCAACCTACTAGCACCAATCCCGGACTTGGAGACAAGAATTGGATACAAGAGATGAACTAGGGTTTGGAGATGAGATGGTGCTGGTGAAGATGTTGATGGAGATTGCCCTCTCCCGATGAGAGGAGCGTTGGTGATGATGATGACGATGATTTCCCTCCCGGAGGGACCTGCCTCCGGCAGAACAGCTCACGGAGCCCTAGATTGGTTCCGCTAACGCCCGCCTCGTGGCGGGCGGAGTCTCGGCCCCAAAGGTTGCTTATTATTTTTAAAGACTTCATATAGGAGAAGATGGGCGTCGGAGAGCCACCGGGGGCCCACGAGGTAGGGGGCACGCCCTGTGGGCGCCCCACCCTCGTGAGTGGTGTGGGCCCCCTGGCCTTCATCTTCGGCGACGATTTTTCTTTATTTATTTTAAGATATTCCGTGGAGTTTCAGGACTTTTGGAGTTGTGCAGAATAGGTCTCTAATATTTGCTTCTTTTCCAGCCCAGAATTCTAGCTGCCGGCATTCTCCCTCTTCATGTAAACCTTGTAAAACAAGAGAGAATAGCCATAAGTATTATAACATAATGTGAAATAATAGCCCATAATGCGGTAAATATCAATATAAAAGCATGAGTCAAAATGGACGTATCATGAGGCAAGTCCTTCGTGGGCGACGGCCATGGTGGGATAGACATGGTTGCTTCTTCGTGGACCCTTCGTGGGTGGATCCCTCCGTGGACTCGCGCAACCGTTACCCTTCGTGGGTTGAAGTCTCCATCAACGTGGATGTACGATAGCACCACCTATCGGAACCACGACAAAAACATCCGTGTCTCCAATTGCGTTTGAATTCTCCAAACCCTTCCCTTTATATTCTTGCAAGTTGCATGCTTTACTTTCCGCTGCTCATATACTCTTTGCATGCTTGCTTGAATTGTGTTAAGATTGCTTGACTTGTGCTAAGATAGCTAAAATCTGCCAAAGAGTAAAATTGGGAAAAGGATAAGTTTTTATTTGGTCAAGTAGTCTAATCACCCCCCCCCCCTAGACATACTTTCGATCCTACAGGACCCACCGAACGGGCCACCGTATTTCGAGAAAAAAACATTTCCGCCTGACTGCTGGGACCCACCAGCTACATCTTCGCACGCAAGGAAGTGCATCCGGGTAAAAAAATGATTCGCCCCCTGACTGCTGGGACCCACCAGCTACATCTTCGCACGCAAGGAAGTGCCTGATAGTTAGGACCCACCTGGTCGAAGCGTACGTAGCGTTGTCATTCTGGTCGCGAACGTGTACGTACATACTGGTCGATGTAGAGGTGCGCACATGTCATAGTAGAGGCGCGCACGTAGCATGTACACGCACGCATACCGCTGTGCAAGAAAGAAAATACGGCCACGCACGCATATACGGGCAGGGTCTCGAACGCCTACTCGTGCATACGTATGGCCAGGGCTCGTGTACATGGCTGGGTCGGAACGGAGAAACTACGTCGTCGTCGTGTTCATGGGGAGCCAACCGGCTGGGTCGGAACGGAATGCGTCGTCCTGTTCATCGGGAGGTCTTGGACGGAATAGCCGATGGAAACGAGGCCTGGCGTACCGTAGAACGGAGGAAACGACATTGTGTTCGACCGGCCAAGGTGGAAACGGGATCTGTTCATCGGGAGGGGTCTGGCATACCGCAAAACAGAGGAAACGGACCTCCTACGGTCGAAACGGGGGTCCTGTTGATCGGGAGGGATGTGGCGTACCGCAAAACGGAGGAAACGGACTTGTGTTGGAGCGCTACGGTCGAATCGGGGGTCCTGTTCATCGGGAGGGGTGTGGCATACCACAAAACGGGACTCCACGAGATACTGTTCATCTCCACCATCGACCTCCTCCAGCCTCCACGGGCTACTGTTCATCCACCGTCGACCTCCTCCAGCCTCCACCTGCGACTGTTCATCCACGGGCTCCTGTTCATCCAGCCTCCATCAGCTACTCCACCGCCATCGCTCAACCAGCCCTCTCCACGGACTCCTGTTCAACCACCCCTCCACCGGCTACTGTTCATCCAGCCCTCCACCATCTACTGTTCATCCTGCCCTCCACGGGGTGGTCCTATTCATCCTGCCCTCCACGGGGTCCTGTTCATCCAGCCCCAACCGGCTCGGACGATTGGGGTCCTGTTGCTACCTCTTGAGCATTGTGTTGGTTTTCCCTTGAAGAGGAAAGGGTGATGCAGTAAAGCAGCGTAAGTATTTCCCTCAGTTTTTGAGAACCAAGGTATCAATCCAGTAGGAGGCCACACACGAGTCCCTCGCACCTACACAAACAAATAAAATCCTCGCAACCAACGCAATAAAGGGGTTGTCAATCCCTTCACGGTCACTTATGAAAGTGAGATCTAATAGATATGATAAGATAATATTTTTGGTATTTTTATGATAAAGATGCAAAGTAAAGAAAGCAAAATAAAAACGGCGCTAGAAATAGCTTGTTGTCGGGAGATTAAATATGATGGAAAATAGACCCGGGGGCCATAGGTTTCACTAGTGGCTTCTCTTGAGAGCATAAGTATTACGGTGGGTAAACAAATTACTATTGAGCAATTGATGTAATTGAGCATAGTTATGAGAATATCTAGGTATGATCATGTATATAGGCATCACGTCCGTGACAAGTAGACCGACTCACCACTGCATCTACTACTATTACTCCACACATCGACCGCTATCCAACATGCATCTAGAGTATTAAGTTCAAAAGAAACGAGTAACGCTTTAAGTAAGATGACATGATGTAAAGGGATAAACTCATGCAATATGATATAAACCCCATCTTGTTATCCTCGATGGCAACAATACAATACGTGCCTTGCTGCCCCTCATCGCCTTTGGGAAAGGACACCGCAAGATTGAACCCAAAGCTAAGCACTTCTCACTTTGCAAGAAAGATCTATATAGTAGGCCAAACAAAACTTATAATTCGAAGAGACTTTCAAAGTTAACCGATCATACATAAAAGAATTCAGAGAAGATTCAAATATTGTTCATAGATAAACTTGATCATAAACCCACAATTCATCGGTCTCAACAAACACACCGCAAAAGAAGATTACATCGAATAGATCTCCACAAGAGAGGGGGAGAACATTGTATTGAGATCCAAAAAGAGAGAAGAAGCCATCTAGCGGACGCGGAGTATGTGATCGTGAGCTCCTGTGAGCTCAGAATCACATCCGTCCAGAATCGCTGTAAGATTGGAAACATTGACTGACCGGACCAGGCAGCGGGTTCACGCGTAGCAGTAAAAAAAGGTAAAATGTGCTGGCATGTGGGCCTGAGGGAACAGAAGTGTGGACGCCGTCCACGGTGAGACGACCGAGCCTTGGATCGAGAAGCCGCCGGCGTCCTGATCCGTGGACCAGATCACCGGATTCCGGTAGCTCCGTGACGTCGCGCAGTAAATGCGGGTAGGTGCATCGCTGGTAGGTAAGGCAGCTAAATCGGGATAGGTTTTCTACTCGGACGGCCGGACAGTGGGGATATCTACTGCGGAGACGGCGACAGAAAGCTCGGAAGATCACCGGCGGCCATGGAGTTCCTGATGCAGCCTATAAACAAGTCAAAATATGGTCTACGCCCCCCTTTTGTTGAAGTGGATCTGCTTGTTTCACTTGGGAGTGCATCGCCCCGCACTTATAATTCCTGTGGGATTTTACAGACCACTGCTAGAGGAGGTGAATGACAACGACGGCAGCATGGAGCCGATGCGGTTCGCGGCGAGCGCCGCGCCAGGGTTAGATGTTCCACCGGGGGCAGCTTCTAGTGCGGACGGCCAGATTTGCCCGGAAGGGGAGTCGCCAGAGGCAGGGAGTGCAGAGAAGGCGCAGTGTTCAGAGCAATCAATAGAGCAAATGGACCCAAAATTGCCAGGATGGACACAAAGGTACTACTAATTCTAGTTTGGAATTCCTTATGCTTTGAACTTACAGTAGTAAAGAAATCAGAAGGAAAAACATAGTTGGTAGCAGAAGATGATAGGTCAGTGGAAATTCAGACATTGTATATCATGTATGAGTTGTCTTCTGGAGGAAAAAAGTGATGTGAAAAGTACAAGATGTCAAGTGGGGATATCATATATTGATTGTGTGGATTCGCTCATGAAAGTAGAGATATATAAGCTGTCAACTGCAATAATTGTTTATGTCAGGCATACATGCTTCAGTTTTCAGTAAACCGAAAGCACCACCTTAATTGAACTCCTTTTCAATTTGAGCAGAGAGCATGAGGGTTCCGAGTATGTATTTGCAACCTAAAATGAATAGACCATCGTGTGGACAAAATAGTTGTGCATTCTAGATTTGATGGAAAAGTACATATAGCCTATATGTAGCTGATTGATATGTCAGACCTGCATAATTCAGTTTCAGCAGAGTGAACAAAAATCTTATGTGTCCTTGTTTTGCCCATTGAGCAGAGTGCGCGTGTGGGTGCTGCTGCTCCCGGTAGGGCTCCTTGTGTAGATAGAGTAACTGCCTTCGAGAAGATTGTACGGCAATTTGCGGAGGATTCAGGTGACATTGTAATTGTTCCAAAGATAGGAACGTCATTCGACATGCTTGGTGAAGCATACGACTTCTACAATTTATATTCCTGGGAAAAAGGCTTTGGCATTCGGTATGGAAAGAGCCGGCTAAATGTGAACCGGACGAAGTGCATGCAGGAGATAGTCTGTCGATGTGCGGTATGATTAGTCATATTAGATATGAACACACGTGAGTGTTTAACTTGAATTGGAAAATGCTCATGTGGTATGTACTGACTATGCACCTTTCTTTTTGGTATCACCAGGGGAAGCCAATTGTGGAGAACACGCGGTCTTGTCGCTATCAGTGCCCCGCACTAGTAAGGCTGTTGCGTTCAAAGGATAATGGATGGTACATAGCGGAGCACCGGGATGTGCACAACCATGCATTGACACACACATATGGACAGACACTCCATTGGCCGTCGCACAAGCATATTGATCAATACAGTAGGGACCTTGTGAAATAGCAGAGGCAAAATAATGTGAATCTGGCAAAAGTGTACAGTATCATCGGAAGCTTCTTTGGGAAGATGGAGAATGTACCATTCATGAAGAGGGCTCTGCGGAATCTATGTGGGAAGATTAGCCGGGAAAAGTTAGAAGACGATGTGAGGAAAACAATGGAAGTATTCCAAGAACTGTGTTCAAAGGACCCCCAGTTCACTTATCGTGTGGATGCAGACAAGGAGGGCAGGATTAGCACTTTGATGTGGGCTACCGACAACAGCAGGCTGCAGTACAACTTCTTTGGTGACGTGGTTACATTCGATACAACTTACCGGACAAACCTCTACAACATGCCGTTTGGTTTATTTGTGGGTGTGAACAATCATTTTCAGAGCATAATCCTGGCTGGAGTTTTGGTGCGAAGTGAAACAGTTGAAACATTTGAATTGGTTTTCTCATAATTCATTAGGATAATGTGTGGTAAGGCACCGCAAACAATCTTGACAGGTACGTGAAAAATCAGTTGAGACTGAAAATACTTTCTTTATAACTATGTAACAGCAAGCCGGTAAATCTAATGGTGCTCCAATCCGTACCTATGCAGATCAGAACAGGGCTATGGAGGTGGCTATAAGTAATGCGATGCCCGGCACAGCTCACCGATGGTGCAAGTGGCATGTGCTAAAGAAGGCAAAAGAGTCGCTTGGTCCATTGTATTCAAAAAATAGTGACTTCCGGCCCGAGTTCCACAAGGTTGTCAATCACATGTTAACCATAGAGGAGTTTGAGGAGGGATGGAAATACATAATAGAGAAATACAATCTGAAGAGCCATGATTACATGACAAATTTGTATGAGATAAGGCACAAGTGGGCGAAGCCTTTCTTCAAAGGCGTGTTCTGCGCAAAAATGACTAGCACACAATGGAGTGAAAGTGCTAACCACATGTTAAAGAACTATGTGCCGCCTGGGATCCCAATGCATATATTTGTAAGGAAGTATATGAGCTTAATATTTGACAAGGAGGCAGAAGAGAATTATGAGGAGAAGTGTACAAATAGTAAGCACAATCTGCATGATAGGTTTTGATTACTCAATGAATAAGTTAATGCATGGACTAACGCTAGTTTCTTTCCTTGTCCAGGGGAGGCCACTCATGCGAGCAAATTTGGCTACAGAGAGGCATGCTGGGAAAATATACACTAGGGCTATGTTTGAGCAATTCGAACATGTATTGTACGAGTGCGGTGCATATCAGGTTGAGGAGATTGAGAAAGGAAAAGGATACATTGCAATACATACTGATGCATCGCATAGGGAAAAGTGGTGTAAAACGTCATACAAGGTATCCGTTATGGAAGGAGGGGATGAGTTTAACTGCGAGTGTGGCCAGTTTGCACACATGGCCCTGCTCTGCAGCCACGCCCTGAAGGTGATGGACCTGTGTTATTTATCATGGAATATATACATTTTGAAATTATCAAATAAGGAAGGTGTACCATATAGCTAACAATCGGTGTCCTTCCATTAATGATGACAATTGCAGGTAATGGACTTCATCCGTGTGACGGAGATCCCAAAAAAAACACATTCTGAAGCGGTGGACACGAGATGCAAGAGATATCCTTCCAGCACACCTCACACAGTACCAGCGGGACAATGCTCAAGAAAACCCATTCAATTTTCGGCATTTCAATATGTATATGCAGGCCATGGAACTTGTGAGAATGGGAGACTGTAGTGTGGCCGCTTATGAGCATCTGATTTCATTGTTCAAACACTGTGCAGCAGATATGAAGCCATTCACAGATCTGCGGGATGGTTTGGGTTTGGAAGACAGGCTAGGAGATAATATGAAGGCCCCATTAACATTGTGTGCAGGAACAGAAGGTGAACATGTAACAATTGGGGCTGGTGACTGCAACTAGGCAAACGAGTCTGGTAATGTTCTCTCAACCTTGCTGCCGCCAGCTAAACAGAAGCAAATGGGAAGACCAACGACAAGTAGAGATAAAGCGCCATACAAGGGTTTAAGCAAGAGAACACGATTTTGTGGGATCTGCAGGCAGCAAGGCCACAAACGCACAACATGCCCTCAACAGGGGGATGTACCGAAACAACCTCGTAAGCCGGCGAGATGCAAGAACTGTGGCATCGAAGGGCACCGCCGGAACAATTGCCACAAGGCTGCAGAACTTAGGCTAACCTAATGATGTAGAACCTAGTGGATCATCCAGTTCAATATGAGAGATATTTCCTTTAAGGTTGTAAGAGAACTTGTAATAAGTTTGAATTATGGCTAAGCAAGTTCTACCTGTAACGGATAAGTGGATTGATTTTATCAGTAGTGTGTGTTCGGAATTTTCTGAAGTTTTTCATCAAAATTATGATGAACTAGATCCTGCTTACCATGTATGGATTAAGAATGTGTGACCAAGTGCGTAAGTAGGTTTTCATGCGATTGTGGCAGCTTCCCATAGATGTACGTACCAGTTTGCTAGCTGAACCTGGTACATAAGTAAATGCAGATGACAAATGTTCTGTCAGCTTGTCGAGGCTGGTGCGCGGGATTGTGTTTGAAATTCGAACGTGATGAGCGGGAGATAGCCCGCGCATGTGTACAAATGATGGCTGCGCTCAAGCGGCCGGAAGAGCTCACAGCTATTGTATGTTGAGAGGTTGCCAATGGCAGATTCAGCAGACTCAAGGACTGCTTCTTCTTTGACCTTAGGAGAAGATTGCTCCAAGGGGTGGAATGGTCGCAGCCAGGTACGCTAAATCTGCTCTTTGATCACTGCATACATGACTCCTTCGACCTAGTCTAACAACACTTGCTTGTTCGTTTCAGTCAAACGCTCATTCGGAAGGGTCAGTTAACCAGGGGATGATCCTGTGCACGCAATCAGTGGTAGCTCAGTGGTATCCTCTCTGTCACTGCAGGTGCGCTTGCTCCTTAATGTTTGTTCTTAATATTGTATCAAGTAGATCTAACAAAGGTCTGCATTATTTTCAGGTTGATGGTGAAGATGAAGATGGAGATGGAGATGGTGTACAAGAACTGCATGCTGCACATGAGGAGCAAGCATACGGTGATGCAGAGGAGGGGTACGGCAACCACGACCCTGATGCCAATAACTTATATGAAGTTTATGGAGATGCAAGTGATGTATTTAGGAGTGGATGATTATGTAGAAGAAAGTAACCGACGCATTGTGAAGCGTGCTAGGCTGAACTAGTAATCTGTATTGTAGGTCGTGGTGTGTCCATGCAGCTTCGGTAATGACGCCATTACCTTGATGGTCAGTCGGGTCAATTATGAAAATGAGAGGATGTGTTCACTTCAACTGTATGTTGAACTGAGCACTGTTGCCGTCAATTGTACTCTTGTAATTTGGCAGCTTTCTATGTTTGGATCTTTAATTAAAGACTGTTTGTTTGGGACGAGTGAGTTCTTGTTAATTATGTGATTGGGGATCATCTCCTGTACATGGTCACATATTAAATTGGATGCCTTATTATATTAGATGCATGCATGCCTAGCGTCAGTTAATTAGTATATCCGACCTGGTTGGTGTTCCAACGTAGGCATGCAGAACATCATTAGCGCCTTGCATCCAGATGATTCAGCTATAAACATTGCATGCACAGCTCTGCATGCATGTGCATGCATTTGTCCTCATGTGGTTGTGGGCAAAATGAAAAGTCAAACAGGCGTGAGTGGGGGGCTGACTGAGAAACATCCCCTGTGGTTGGCCTGTTGGAAATTTCGAGCTGGACCCCCTGAGAAGGAACTTTCTTCTTAAAGTGGTACTTGCAGGGAGAGTGTTGGTCCTAAACTGGACAAGCAAGTTGCAATAAAGCGTGATCCCGGTGGATATTTGCAAAAAGTACGTCCACCATGGGACCGAGTGCAACATGAGTGCTACATGCAAGTCCTTATCCACGTACACATAGGGATTACTCGGGGTGGTAAGCATCCAGCGCTCTGTTTTGACTGACGAGTGTCAACAGAATACATGTTATACTCATACAATTGCATGTAACGGACACGTGCCGTAGTCCAGGAGGCGCAGCGCGGGAGAATTCGCGCCCGTGTGTTCTGAAGTTTGTGGTGTGGATGCACTTGGTGAATTGTAGATAATAAAAAACACAGCCAAAGGACAGTAAATACGAAGTGGGTGGGTAGTTGTAACAGTGCAGGCGGCGGAGCCTGGTTGTTACCCCCCACCATGTGCCCTCCTCTGCTCAATTCCCCACTCAGCACAGTATGCCTCTGTTCTATGTCTGGAGCTTAGCAAAGAGAAACCAGATCTGAGCTAACTCCGGTGGACAGCGGAGGCAGCGCGTACCTTTCTGTAAGCTTGGACCCGGCCCGACATTTCTTCCCCATACTTTGCCGACGACAGTGCTCCGGCCTGTCATTTTCTTCGACCATCGGGTTTCTAACCACTGGTTTTGCTCCGCCGGTGCCTACTTCTTGGTTACCTATGTAGTTTTGTTGCTCTGGTTGATCTTTGTGCCACGGCTAGACGGTAGACTACCGTCGAGCCTCTTCGTACTTGAGCTGGCATTTGATTTGAGCTATGAATCGCATCAAGGAAATAACTGGATGCGCTTCTTTTTGTTGATTGCAGATCAAGATGGCCAGGCCTCCTGTGACGCCGAAGCGACCAAGATCACGCAGCCGCAGCAGGGGACGCCCGAAGAAGAGGAACAGACGCTCTGGAAGCGATGCCATGGTGGTGGTCAATGCACCAAGACGAGAGCCATCTTATAGATCAATGTTCGCCACTGCATCTTTCCTAGGGCTGGGTACTTTATTTTACCATGCAATGGAGCCGAGCGGCATGGCTAGCTTGCTAACAAACAGATATGTTGGACCAGTAGATAGGGTTTTCACTGTTGAACAAATGGGTAGGATTGACATTAGAAGTAGAACACTAAGAATGCCAGATGGGCAAGTTAGAGCAATCCGAGATGTGGATGTTGTTATGATCCTAGGCGTACGTGGCCATGGCAGGATAATAGAGTTTGGCACTCCTACTGACAGATCTGGTCTTGTTAGGAGAATCAGAGGGATGATAGGCCTGCGAGGTAGAGGTGGACTAAAGGTTTCTGATCTTGAGTATGTCATTAGTAGGCTAAATCCCTACTGCATGAATGAGCAGGAGACCATAGCCTTCGCAGTAGCATCCACCTTGTTGGCTGTGTCGACTCTGTTGGGTCCACGCAGTCCGTATCTGCCATTCCAGAAGAAATATTGCCACTGGTACAAGATCCATGGGCCATAGGCGAGTACAACATTGCACGGTATGCGATAGATGTGATGATGATTTCTGCTGACAGATACCAATCCAATGTGGCATCTGGGGCTGAGAATGCTATCTTGGGTGGACATTCAAATTTCTTGGATGCAAGTCTTTACAAACAGAAGTGTCATTCTTCTAATTAGTAATTTTGTCAACCCTTTAATCAAACATATTTTGCACTCATGCTAAAAATTCTATCTGCATGTGCAGTATTTCCAACTGGACTGGGTGGATTATGGTTTTGCAAGCTTGAGGACCAACCTGTTCCCAAGAATTTGTGCTTATTCTTTTCCAATAGTTAAGAAATTAATTCAGCTAGAGAGGGAGAACCCAGGACATTACCCGGTAATCAGTCCATTCATACCATATTTGGAATAAGAGATAATTATAATTGTTTGTTCACTGATCATGTGAGGAGTATCGATTGTGAATAACATAAATTTGGGTTGCAGACAAGGCCGGAAGGCTACATGGAGCAACAAGAATGGATGTGGCATCCTCTGATGGCAGCAACAGCTAATTGAGTAAGTCACATACTCTGGATTTCATGTGCGTTTGTATTGCTCCCTATACATACTTAGTAACTATATGGCATGTATTGCCAATACAATCAGTTGTTCGCGTGTGACAACGAAAATGGTGGAGTAGATGCCCATGATGAACGTAGCTCAAATGGTGATGCAAATGAAGACGGAGTCGACGGTGCAAATCCAGTCATCCATGAAGAATTGCCGGTTAATGAAAATGAAGATCATGGATCGCATGGATGGCAGATATCTGTGTGGGATGAAATGAACGAATGTAGTGAGCCAACAGGTTAGTAACAATTAACTGGCAACAATGGCCGTTTACATACAACTTTGTGATTATTGCATAATATGGCATAAAAATGAAATGTTGAACTGATGCAAGTCTAAAATTGCAGTGCCAGACTACGACACATACGATGAGGAACATGATAGTCGTGAAGTGCGCACTCCAACTAGTCATGGTTTTCTTGATATTATCACGGGGCAAGGTAATCCTTCTCAGGCAGTGATTCTGAATGATGAATCAGGGGAAAATGACAGCTTCACGCAGTCCCGGTCCAGGAGCCAAGGTAATGGTTTGTTACTGTAAGAGACAAGTGGTAGAGGTAAGTATGCGATGGAGACTGAATTTGTCCTAACTAATACACCTTTCCTTTAATTTAAAGAATATAATGGAGACATATCCGAAATTGAAAGTGAAGGAGAAGTGATTCAGGTGGTCATCACTGTGCAAGGTAGGGTAGTAAACCAAAACAGAGTATCACTATATGTGTATGTGGGACAGACTGGGAAGTGAACTGACATTATAATGGTGCACTGCAGAGGCTCAAGCTCCAGAAATCAATGAGGACGATGATCAAGAGCGCCTTGTAATTAATGAGGGAGGCTATGAAGCTCGAAGAAGAATCCGCATGGTGAAAACCGATCCAGATGATCGTGGGAAAAAAGTAATGGAACCAGAAAGTGAGTTTGAGTCTTCAGATAGTGATGAAGATAGGAGGACACAGTATGAACGCATAGGAAGAAATCATGCGAGGGTTCTACTATGTGAGGGTAAGTTTAGCAAACCAGAAGCGGCATCATAAAGATTAGCATAAATTAATAAAAGTTTGGAAAGTATGAAGAATACTTAAGTGAAAAGTGTAAATGTTGCATAGAGACGTCAACGAGCTCTAGCGCTACGTCGAGGCCCAGTTATAAGCATACCAGGTAATGATTTGTATTGGAGATTAATATTCCATACGTACTGTGTATGCAATGGTTTGCCTTTGTTCGGACTATAATACAAAAATGTTGCCAGCTCTTCCAGTGATTGCCTCACCCTGCACACAGGCTGGACTAGTGGCAAATGATGCGCCGTCAGGGATCGATCTCCCAACATTTCAGCCTGCAGGTTAGTGATGGGTAATTGAATAAGTTTTCAGTGCAAAGTATGAATAACATTGTGGGTGAGCGGTAAAGGAATGACATATTTTTGTTGAAGCGGTGTTTATTCAATGGTTTACCTTTATTCTGATGATAATACGAAAACGTTGGCAGCTCTTCCATGGATTGCCTCACCCTTGACACAGGTCGGACCAGTGCCAACTAATGTGCCATCATGGGTCACTCTCCCACCATTTGAGCATGCATGTTAGTGACCAGTACATGAATAAGTTTTTAGTGGAAATATAAATAACATTGTGGGTGAGCAGCAAAAGGAATGTTTTTTTCTGATAAACTGGTGTTTATGCAATGGTTACCTTTGTTCTGACAATAATAAGAAAATGTTGGCAGCCCTTCCAGGGATTGCCTCACCCTTGACTCAAGCTGGACCAGTGCCAAATGTTGTGCCGGCAGGGGTCGCTCTCCCACCATTTCAGCCTGCAGGTTAGTGATCAGTGTATGAATAGGTTTTCACTTCAAATATAATTTACAATGTGGGTGAGTGGCAACAGAATGGATTTTTTCTGATATACCGGTGTTCTTGTAGTCGAGACTGGGATTGATATGTCTGAACGAACCATACCTCCTCCCATATCACCAGTGACACCGGCAGATGCAGTAATCCGAAGTGGCATTCCCTCGTCTGCGGAATATGTTGTCGATCCAGATCATAGAAGCGACAACATCGTCCATACTGGCTTGATTAGAAGGTTCTAGCAAGTGAGGGAGTTCCGGACTAGGGGGTGTCCGGATAGCCGAACTATCATCATCGGCCGGACTCCAAGACTATGAAGATACAAGATTGAAGACTTCGTCCCGTGTCCGGATGGGACTTTCCTTGGCGTGGAAGGCAAGCTTGGCGATACGGATATGTAGATCTCCTACCATTGTAACCGACTGCAGGTAACCCTAACCCTATCCGGTGTCTATATAAACCGGAGGGTTTTAGTCCGTAGGGGCGAACAACAATCATACCATAGGCTAGCTTCTAGGGTTTAGCCTCTTTGATCTCGTGGTAGATCCACTCTTGTAACACACATCATCAATATTAATCTAGCAGGACGTAGGGTTTTACCTCCATCAAGAGGGCCCGAACACAGGTAAAATATCGTGTCCCTTGTCTCCTGTTACCATCCGCCTAGACGCACAGTTCGGGACCCCTAAACGAGATCCGCCGGTTTGACACCGACATTGGTGCTTTCATTGAGAGTTCCTCCGTATGCGTCGCCACCGATAGGCTCGATGGCTCCTTTGATCATCAACAACGACGCGGTCCAGTGGTGAGACTTTTCTCCCGGACAGATCTTCGTGTTCGGCGGCTTTGCATCAAGGGCCAATTCGCAGCCATCCGGAGCAGATCGAAGCTACGCCCCTGGCCGTCGAGTCAGATTTGGAAGTTTAAACTATACGGCCGATATCCGCGGAGACTTGATCTTCGACGGATTCGGCCGCAGCCAAGCGCCGCCTTTGTCTCGATGGGCATGATCTAGCTCGAGCCGAATAAAGGCCCTGGAGGCCGCACGAATCCGCTCCGACCCTTAATCCAGAGCCGGATTCCTGATCGAGGACGCAGTGGTTGGACACCGCCTCGGGGCTTTAATCTCTACGGCGATCGAGCGAACTCTATCCCTGTCGCTGCGAAGACCTCGACTCCGGTGCGGACTCCTCTCCGGACTCCGAACCCTCCGCGCCCTTGCCAATTGAATCCGATTGGGCGCCCGTCATGGAGTTCACTGCCGCGGACATCTTTCAGCACTCGCCCTTTGGCGACATCCTGAATTCACTAAAGTCTCTCTCTTTATCCGGAGAGCCCTGGCCGGATTACGGTCAGGAAGGTTGGGATGCGACGACGAAGAAATTCAACGCCCACCCACCACTCACTTGGTAGCCGCCGTCGGCGATCTAACCGACATGCTAGACTACGACTCAAGACATCGACGGTATGGGACGGCGATGCGGAGATTTACAAGACTCAGCGCCTACAGGCACTTTGGAAGGCCACCTCGTCATACTGACATATACATGGTGGACATCCCAAAAGATGGGAACAGCGATGGAACAACGGAGGATGACCCTCCAAGAAGCAGCCAAGCGCCAAGGCCAAGCGCCGCTCTAAATCCCGCCACAAAGAAGAATGAAGATTCCGGCAGCGGAGATAACAATACACCGGACAGTGCCGAAGACAATCCACTCCAGCAAGATCAAGCGTAGGAGGATGGAGACGCCAGCCCTCAAGAGAGAGCGGTAGAAGAAGAGGTAGAGGATTATATGCCTCCCTACGAAGACGAAGCAAGCCTCAACGACAATGAATTCGTCGTGCCTGAGGATTCCGTCGAACAAGAGCGTTTTAGACGCAGGCTTATGGCCACGGTGAACAGCCTCAAGAAAAAGCAGCAACAGCTTTGAGCTGATCAGGATCTGCTAGCCGACAGATGGACTGAAGTCCTCGCGTCAAGAGCATGAGCTCGAACGCCCCTCCAAAAGCTACCCTAAACGCAAGCTGCTCCCCCGATTAGAGGAGGAGGCTTATGAACCCGCATCACCGGGAGACAATATGGCTGACCGACCACCCCGTGGTCGCGACAGAGAGGCCTCTAGGCCCTTCACTAGAACCGTACCCCGGCATCGCTCAAAAAGCACACGGCCAAAGGGGAACGCTCCAGACCTGCGAGATATATTGGAGGACAAGGCAAGACAATCAAGATCGATCTATGGATCGCGTGGGCGCCCCACGGTACGTGATTTACAACCGTCATACGGACGCAGTAAGTCCGCCGGGCCGAACAAAACAGACAAAGTCTTTTGAGCTCCGCCGTGATATCGCCCAAAGATCAGAGGCGTAGACACCCGCTTATGCTTCACGTATCAAGTAATGGATCATCAAATCCCTAAAGGGTTTAAACCCGTCAATATTGAATCCTATGATGGCACAACAGACCCCCGCGGTTTGGATCGAAGACTATCTCCTTCACATCCACATGGCCCGCGGTGACGATCTTCACGCCATCAAATACCTCCCCCTCAAGCTTAAAGGACCAGCCCGGCATTGGCTCAACAGCTTGCCAGCAGAGTCAATTGGGAGCTGGGAGGACCGAAGCCGCATTCCTCGATAACTTCCAGGGCACTTATGTGCGACCACCAGACGCTGATGACCTAAGCCACATAATTCAGCAGCCAGACGAACCGGCTAGACAATTCTGGACACGGTTCTTAACCAAGAAAAACCAAATCGTTGACTGTCCGGATGCGGAGGCCCTCGCGGCCTTCAAGCATAACATCCATGACGAGTGGCTTGCCCGGCACCTAGGACAGGAAAAGCCGAAATCCATGCCAGCCCTCACATCACTCATGACCCGTCATGCGGTGAGGACAGCTGGCTAGCACGCAGCAACAACCTCAGCAAAAATTCTGGCAGTCCGTACTTCAAGGACCGAAATGGCAGGCCGCGTCGTAACAAAAACAAACGCCGCATTAACGGCGACAATATCGAGGATACGGCAGTCAATGCCGAATTCAGAGGCTCTAAACCCGGTCAGCGGAAAAAGCCATTCAAAAGAACTACTCCGGGTCCGTCCAATTTGGACCGAATAGTCGACCGCTTGTGCCAAATACACGGCACTTCGAAAAGCCATTAACCACACCAATGTGGACTGTTGGGTATTCAAGCAGTAGGCAAGTTAATTGCCGAAAGCAATGACAAGGGGCTGCATAGCGATGAGGAGGACGAGACCCAACCGCCCGAACAATAGAGGATGTAAGGGTTTCCCGCAGTGCGGACGGTGAACATGATATACGCAATGCACATACCCAAAAGGGAGCGGAAGCGTGCACTCGTGGATATCTACGCTGATGGAGCCGATTGCCCAGTTCAATCCATGGTCCTCCTGCCCGATCACTTTTGACCAAGGGACCACCCCACCAAGATCCGCCACGGCGGATTCGCCAGACCGGTCTTAGACCCAATTGTTGATGGATTTCACCTAACCAGAGTCCCGATGGGCCGGCGGCGGCAACTGAACCTGCTTTACCGTGATACGGTCGCAAAATGGGCATAGACCCCTCAAGGATTAAACCTACCAAAACGACCTTTAAAGGCGTCATACCAGGTGTAGAAGCCAATTGTACAGGCTCAATTACACTGGAAGTGGTCTTCGGATCCCCAGATAACTTCCGAAGCGAGGAGTTAATCTTTGACATAGTCCCGTTCCGCAGCGGCAATCACGCCTTGCTCGGACGTATCGCGTTTGCAAAGTTCAACGCGGTGCCGCACTACGCATACCTCAAGCTCAAGATGCCAGGCCCTCGAGGAGTCATCACGGTCAACGGAAACACTGAACGTTCTCTCCGCACGGAGGAACATACAGCGGCTCTCGCGGCGGAAGCGCAATGCAGCCTCTTAAGGCAATTCTCGAGTCCGCCGTTAAGCGGCCGGACATAGCCAAGCCGCTCGAGTAACTTACAACAAGACCACAGCACGCTTACGAGCACGCCAGCGATGCGGCCCCAATCCTAGCTCCTGCGAAACGTCAACGCAGGTCCTTCGTGTACACCATTATGCTCTGAAGATACCATGGGCATGGGGAGAGGGGCACGACCACGATAAACCCAGACTGCGGCTCAACCACACCAGGGGCTCTCAAGTGTGTCGTTCCTTTTTCTTTTCTTTTTACCTTTTACTTTTTACCCACAGGACTCCGTTTGTCGAAGCCTGTCCGTGGCAGACACTGCCGAACTCACGATGCAACAGCCGGGGAAGGATAAAGGCTACAACGAATATACTGGTGGTCTCCATTACGAGCATTTTCATACACCAATCTGCAGCCTACCCCTGGAGGGGGACATGTTTAACAGTCTCATGCCTTGCTTATCGCACTATTTGTATCGTTCTGCATTCGTAGCAGCACTTATTGAATAAAACAATGCAGCACCTTTTTTATATAATTGCATTTCTTTTTTCATATATATGTTCATTCACGACATGTTGCATCCGTACACTTTGGTACGGCTAATATACACCAGGGGCTTATGTTTCCCGCATTATGGTATAATGAGTCCAAACACTTTCACAAGTGCGGCACCCCAAACTTATAACACTATATGCATCAGCTCCGAATCATGTCTTGGGTCAATAGTTGGGTTTGCCCGGCCCCCGTGTTTTGGTACCTTACGTTACGTTATATCGGCTAAGGTAGCACCGGGAGAACCACTGCGATTCCGCCCAGTTCGGGCCGGGTTAACGCCTCGATGGAAAGCTAAAACTGACCGTCATGATGAGGCGAGAGCCGGTCGCTGTTCGAGAGGTTTTTATGTAGTCCTTAAATACTTATGCCGCTTAGAGCGAGGAGCCGGATACTGTCTGCCAAGGCGTGGATAGCGCCCCAAATTCGCCTTCGAAGACTAGGGGTTCGCCAAAATTTAAAATTATAGAATTCTATGGCTAAGTGAGAGTGTTCAAGCATTATAAGTCCGGTTGCCTTGTTCGCTGTGTTGAGCGCCTCCTTAGATGGACCCAAAAATGGGAACAAGAGCGCTCAAGTTTATCCCGAACACCCCAGCACTCGTGGCATGGGGGCTGAAGCCGACGACTTGCCATCTCTCAGATTTGATAAACAGCCGCACAGAAGGTAATATTTTAAATTAACAAGCATTGCTTAGCGCATATGAACTAAGTTTTCAGCGCACAGGATAACAAAATGCGAGTCTACTCAAATATTACATCTTTGGAGCACTCACCCGCAATAGTGTGGGCGCCCTTCAGCACACTCTTATAATACATCTCGGGCGTGCGATGCTCCTTGCCCTCTGGTGGCGGGTCCGTCACAAGCTTCTGGGCATCCATCTTGCCCCAGTGCACCTTTGCGCGGGCAAGGGCCCGACGGGCACCCTCAATACAAGCGGAATGCTTGATCACTTCAACCCACGGGCACGCATCCGTCAGCCGCACCGCCGAAGTAGCTCCTGTGCATGGCCTCCTTAGGCCACAGCCGAACTATGAGGCCCTTCATGGCCTGTTCGGCCGCCTTGTGGAGCTCGACCAGCTGCTTCACCGGTCGCTAAGGCACCGGATGTCCGCCTCAAAGATATCGAGACCATAAGACCTTCTTCGTCAGAGCTCCCTCCTCGGCCCGGTAGAATGCGGCAAGATCGGACACGCTGCGAGGAAGATCTGCGAGCATACAGAGAGCTCGAATTGGGTAAGCAACAGGTAATTAACACTCACATGCTTACTGCATGAAAAATGCCTTACCCGCTGCTATTTTCTTCACCGCCTCAATCTCTGGAGGGCCTTGTAGGCTTGACCTTAGCGGCTTTGGCACTCTCAAGAGCCGTTGCAAGCTCGGACTCTCGAAGTCTTGAGTCACGCTCCAAGCTCTCATGTTTTTTCATGAGATCCTGGAGCTCTTGATGTACCTCCGCCACTGCGCCTCCTGCTTCTCTCGCTCGGTGTGCTCGCGGCGCATTATGCGTTCGGCCGCGGCCACCGCCTCCTTCAGGGTCGCCACCTCGTTAGTGGCCCCTACAATACCCACGTTATCCTTGTCATTTTTCTTGCAGCCAAATCCTTTTCTGTAAGGTACAATTTTCATAAGGTATTAATCACCTTCTTTTTCCTCGAGCTGCTTCTTGGCATGGCCGAGCTCGTTCTCGGACCGCTCGAGGTTTTCCTTCAAAGTATTGACCTCCACAATCGGTCTTGGCGGAGGTCGGCTAACCCTGCAATCCCATATTGACATATTTTTATATGACTCATGCGTTTATCTTTCTAAAGATCCTCGGTCCGGCTTTTCTTTCCGAACACCGAACCGAGCATCGAGGCTACCGTCTATGCGGTACCATTTTACATATATTGAAATTCTTACCTCAAAGCTTGTTAGAAGGCTCTGCGAGCTTCGGTCGGCTGCTCTTGGCGAGCTGAACCTTCTGAATCACCGCACTCATAACAGTGCGGTGTTCCTCTTCGATGGAGGCGCCGTTGAGCGCCTCCAGCAAATTATCCGGCACCTCCAGTTTGACGGAGGCAGCCAGCGTCTCGGTCTTGCCCTTCTTACGAAGGGGTCGCCCGCCGGACTCCGGAGCCACTGTGGCCTCCGGGGCTGAGTCCGGTGCATAGTCCGGGAGGGTGTCCTGTGACACCTCCGGGGCCTCCTCCTCCTGGTGGGTCCTTTTCTGGGATCCCACCTCGGCGTCATCCGTGGCACGGGGGGTGGAGGCAGTCGGAAGGGAATCCATATCCGACGCACCCAAGGACTCGCTCGACGAAACGGGAAGATCATCCTTGGGCGGACTGCAGGGTTGTATGCGGCATTAGAAAGACATTATGTGGCGAAAATAAAAACCTTGAAGTTATTCGAGTCCGGATACTTACGATCTCGCCAGGGCTTGGCCCTTGGATGCCGATCTTCGTCGCCACATCCTTTGGCGTTGGCGGAGCAGTCCGGAGGAAGAGTTTTTCCTTCTTGGACCCTTGGCCTCCCTTGTTGGGGAGGCCTTCCTTTTTCCTCCTCGCCGGGGAGAGGCTTTCTTCTTCTCCTCCTCACCTTGGTGGGAGGAGTCGGCCTCAGATTCATCATCCGATAGCACCTGAAAACGGGAACTCATCTCGAGTCCCGTGGCCGTCTTCTTGGCCTTCTTCTCCCGGCACCACGTAAGTGCCGGAGCCAGAAGACAGCTGATTAGGCGGGTGTCCGCTGGGTCCTCCGCAATGGGGCGGACAGGTAATCCGTTCGCCTTCGCTAGCCATTCTGTCAAAGGTAAAGGGAGTTTAGATCCGCATAGAGCCAAACTATGGAAAACAAGTGGTGAAATCACTTACCTCGTCGGTGGGCCAGCTGCGGCGAGAATCCGCGATCTTGATGGCGGATGCGGAGCTTCGGCGCCCTTGAACAGCACCTTCGATACATCTACGTACGAAGTGTCTAAGAGCCCGCTCAGGGTATGGTGCTGCGCCGGATCAAACTCCCACATATTAAAGCCCGTCGGCCTTGCGGGAGAATCCGGCGGATGAGCATGACCTGGACTACGTTGACAAGCTTGAGCTTCTTGTCCACCAGCTTCTGGATACAGGCTTGGAGTCCGGTCAGCTCCTCCGAATCCCCCCAAATTCAGCCACTCTCTTTCTAGGAGGTGAGCCGTGTGGGGATGCCAGATCTGAATTCGGGGGCCGCTGCCCAATCAGGGTCACGCGGCTCGGTGATGTAGAACCACCCCGATTGCCACCCCTTGATGGTTTCCATGAAAGTGCCCTCCAGCCCACGTAACGTGGGACATCCTGCCCACCATGGCGCCTCCGCACTCCGCTTGGCTGCCCTTCACAACCTTCGCTTGACATGAAGGTCTTGAGCCAAGCCAAGTGGGGCTGGATGCAGAGGAACGCCTCGCACACGACGCTAAACGCCGAGATGTTGAGGATGAAATTCGGGGCCAGATCATGGAAATCTAGGCCGTAGTAGAACATGAGCCCCCGGACAAAGGGATGAAGCGGGAAGCCCAGTCCGTGGAGGAAATGGGGAAGGAATACTACCCTCTCATGGGGCCTGGGGTTGGGGACGAGCTCTCCCTCGTCGGGGAGCCGATGCGCGATGTTGCTGGACAGATATCCGGCGTCGCGCAGCTTCTGGATCTACCCATCCGTGACGGAGGAGGCCATCCACTTGCCTCCCGCTCCGGACATAGTTGGAGAAGGTTGAGGTGAGAAGTGCAGACTTGGGCGCTAGAGCTCGAGTGCACGGGAATGGATGAGCAAAGGAGGAAGAAGGCATAGGTAAAAGGGTGGATCCTTATCCCCTTATATGGGCGGACAAAAACATGTGTCCCCACCGGCCTGGTAAAACTCGCTTATCTCCCAAGCGTCACAATCAATGGCGCGGTTGGGTTACCCACGTCTGTATTGATGGGAATCCCGGAATAAGGGGAACACGATCTCTGCCTCGACAAGACGTGCCAAGGAAACCGCCGCTAAACGCTACCGAGGTGGAACAGTAAAAACAATTTGAATAAAGGCTTGGTAGTGGTGCGATGTCACGCCACAAAATCGTCGCCAGATTGATCTTATGTAATATTATTCTCTCTACGGTGGTATGTGGAATTTATTTTTGCAGAGCCGGACACTATCCTGATGTTCACAATCTTCTATAAATTATTCGGAGGAAGAACCCGCCTTGCAATGCCGAAGACAACATGCGTGCCGGACTCGTCGTCATTGAAGCCTGGTTCAGGGGCTACTGAGGGAGTTCCGTGTTGGAAATATGTCCTAGAGGCAATAATAAATTAGTTATTATTATATTTCCTTGTTCACGATAATATTTTATTATCCATGCTATAATTGTATTGATAGGAAACTCAGATACATGGGTGGGTACATAGACAACACCATGTCCCTAGTAAGCCTCTAGTTGACTAGCTCGTTGATCAATAGATGGTTACGGTTTCACGACCATGGACATTGGATGTCATTGATAACGGGATCACATCATTAGGAGAATGATGTGATGGACAAGACCCAATCCTAAGCCTAGCACAAAGATCGTAGTTCGTATGCTAAAGCTTTTCTAATGTCAAGTATCATTTCCTTAGACCATGAGATTGTGCAACTCCGGATACCGTAGGAATGCTTTGGGTGTACCAAACGTCACAACGTAATCGGGTGACTATAAAGGTGCACTACAGGTATCTCTGAAAGTGTCATTGGGTTGGCACGAATCGAGACTGGATTTGTCACTCCGTGTAAACGGAGAGGTATCTCTGGGCCCACTCGGTAGGACATCATCATAATGTGCACAATGTGACCAAGGGGTTGATCACGGGATGATGTGTTACGGAACGAGTAAAGAGACTTGTCGGTAACGAGATTGAACAAGGTATTGGGATACCGACGATCGAATCTCGGGCAAGTACAATACCGCTAGACAAAGGGAATTGAATACGGGATTGATTGAATCCTCGACATCGTGGTTCATCCGATGAGATCATCGTGGAACATGTGGGAGCCAACATGGGTATCCAGATCCCGCTGTTGGTTATTGACCGGAGAACGTCTCGGTCATGTCTACATGTCTCCCGAACCCGTAGGGTCTACACACTTAAGGTTCGATGACGCTAGGGTTATAAAGGAAGTTTGTATGTGGTTACCGAATGTTGTTCGGAGTCCCGGATGAGATACCGGACGTCACGAGGAGTTCCGGAATGGTCCGGAGGTAAAGATTTATATATGGAAAGTTGTTGTTCGGGTTCTGGAAAAGTTCGGGTTTTTCTGGTATTGTACCAGGAAGCTTCTAGAAGGTTCCGGAGGATTCCGGAGGGGTCCGGAGGTCCGAAAATTGTTCCACCACGTCCAATACAGCAGCATGGGCTGTAAGGGGGCGCCCTAGCCTTAATGGGCCAGGGGAACCAGCCCCCCCAAGGCCCATGCGCATGGGAAGGGAAAAACCCTAAGGGGGAGGGCCTCCACTTGACTTGGGAGGCACTCCTCCCCCCTTGGCCGCCGCCCCCTCCTCAGATTGGATCTGAGGGGGCCGGCCCCCTTCTCCCTTGCCCCTATATATATGTGGGGGGTGGGAGGGCAGCCGCACCACATGTTCTGGCGCAGCCCTCCCCCTCTCCCAAGTACTCCTCCTCTCCGCGGTGCTTGGCGAAGCCTCGCAGATTACCACGCTCCTCCACCACCACCACGCCGTTGTGCTGCTGCTAGATGGAGTCTTCCTCAACCTCTCCCTCTCTCCTTGCTGGATCAAGGCGTGGGAGACGTCACTGGGCTGCACGTGTGTTGAACGCGGAGGTGCCGTCCGTTCGGCACTAGGATCTCCGGTGATTTGGATCACGACGAGTATGACTCCTTCAACCCCGTTCTCTTGAACGCTTCCGCTTAGCGATCTACAAGGGTATGTAGATGCACTCTCCTTCCCCTCGTTGCTAGTTTCTCCATAGATAGATCTTGGTGACACGTGAGGAAAATTTTGAATTTCTGCTACGTTCCCCAACAAAGGCATCATGAGCTAGGTCTATTGCGTAGATTCTTTGCACGAGTAGAACACAAAGTAGTTGTGGGCGTTGATTTTGTTCAATATGCTTACCGTTACTAGTCCAATCTTGTTCCGACGGTATTGTGGGATGAAGCGGCCCGGACCGACCTTACACGTACTCTAATGTGAGCAGGTTCCACCGACTGACATGCACTTGGTGCATAAGGTGGCTAGCGGGTGCCAGTCTCTCCCACTTTAGTCGGAACGGATTCGATGAAAAGGGTCCTTATGAAGGGTAAATAGCAATTGGCATATCACGTTGTGGTTTTTGCGTAGGTAAGAAACGTTCTTGCTAGAAACCCATAGCAGCCACGTAAAACATGAAAACAACAATTAGAGGACGTCTAACTTGTTTTTATGGGTATGCTATGTGATGTGATAGGGCCAAGAAGAATTTGATGAATGATATGTGATGTATGAGATTGATCATGTTCTTGTAACAGGAATCACGACTTGCATGTCGATGAGTATGACAACCGGCAGGAGCCATAGGAGTTGTCTTTATTTATTGTATGACCTGCGTGTCATTATACAATGCCATGTAATTACTTTACTTTATTGCTAACCGGTAGCCATAGTAGTAGAAGTAATAGTTGGCGAGACAACTTCATGAAGACACGATGATGGAGATCATGATGATGGAGATCATGGTGTCATGCCGGTGACGATGATGATCATGGAGCCCCGAAGATGGAGATCGATGGAGCTATATGATATTGGCCATATCATGTCACTACTATATATAATTGCATGTGATGTTTATTATGTTTATGCATCTTGTTTACTTAGAACGACGGTAGTAAATAAGATGATCCCTTACAACAATTTCAAGAAGTTTTCTCCCTAAGCGCACCGTTGCTAAAGTTCGTCGCTTCTAAGCACCACGTGATGATCGGGTGTGATGGATTCTTACGTTCACATACAACGGGTGTAAGACAGATTTACACACGAAACACTTAGGGTTAACTTGACGAGCCTAGCATGTACGGACATGGCCTCGGAACACGTAGACCGAAAGGTCGAGCATGAGTCGATAGTAGATAATGGCGAACATGAAGATGTTCACCGATGATGACTAGTCCGTCTCACGTGATGATCGGACACGGCCTAGTTGACTCGGATCATGTAATCACTTAGATGACCGGAGGGATGTCTATCTCGAGTGGGAGTTCATAAGATGAACTTAATTATCCCGAACATAGTCAAAAGACCTTTTGCAAATTATGTCGTAAGCTCGTGTTTTAGTTCCACTTTGTTTAGATATGTTCCTAGAGAAAATATAGTTGAAAGTTGACAGATGGCGATTTTGCGGACGATAGATAGCTTATGTCCTTAATGCACCGCTCGGTGTCTTTGAACCCCAAACGTCGTCTGTGGATGTTGCGAACATCGGACATACACGCTTTTGATAACTACGTGATAGTTCGGTTAAACGGTTTAGAGTTGAGGCACCAAAGACGTTTTCGAAACGTCGCGGAACATATGAGATGTTTCAAGGGCTGAAATTGGGATTTCAGGCTCGTGCCCACGTCAAGAGGTATAAGACCTCCGACGATTTTCTTAGCCTGCAAACTCAGGGAGAAAAGCTCAATCGTTGAGCTTGTGCTTAGACTGTCTGAGTGCAACAATCACTTGAATCGAGTGGGAGTTAATCTTCCAGATGAGATAGTGATGTTTCTCAAAAGTCATTGCCACCAAGCTGCTAGAGCCTCGTGATGAACTATAACATATCAGGGATAGATATGATGATCCTTGAGGTATTCGTGATGTCTGACACCGCGAAAGTAGAAAGCAAGAAGGAGCATCAATTGTTGATGGTTGGTAAAAGCACTAGTTTCAAGAAGGGCAAGGGCAACAAGGGATACTTCATGAAACGGCAAAAGCGATTGCTGCTCTAGTGAAGAAACCCAAGGTTGAACCCAAACCCGAGACTAAGTGCTTCAGAATGAGAGGAACGGACACTGAAGCGGGACCACCCTAGATACTTGGTAGATGAGAAGGCTGGCAAGGTCGATGGAAGTATATTGGATATACATTATGTTAATGTGTACTTTACTAGTACTCCTAGTAGCACCAGGGTATTAGATACCGGTTCGGTTGCTAAGTGATAGTAAGTCGAAATAAAAGCTACGGAATAAACGGAGACTAGCTAAAGGTGAGCTGACGATATGTGTTGGAAGTTTTTCCAAGCTTGATGTGATCAAGCATTGCACGCTCCCTCTACCAACGAGATTGGTGTTAAACCTAAATAATTGCATTTGGTGTTTGCGTTGAGCATAGACATGATTGGATTATGTCTATCGCACTTGTCTGATTATTCATTTAAGGAGAATAATGGTTACTCTGTTTATTTGAATAATACCTTCAATGGTCTTGCACCTAAAGGAATGGCTTATTGAATCTCGATCGTAGTGATACACATTTTCATGCCAAAAGATATAAGATAGTAATGATAATACCACTTACTTGTGGCTTGCCATGTGAGTCATATTGGTATAAAATGCATGAAGAAGTTCCATGTTGATGGATCTTTGGACTCACTCGTTTTTGAAAAGTTTGAGACATGCGAACCATGTCTATTGGTGTATACGCATGAAGAAACTCCATGCAGATGGATCGTTTGGACTCACTTGATTTTGAATCACTTGAGATATGCAAATCATACCACATTGGCAAGATGACCTGAAAAGCCTCGTTTTCAAAGAAGATGGAACAAGATAGCAACTTGTTGGAAGTAACACATTTTGATGTGTGCAGTCCAATGAGTCTTTGAGGCATGCAGTGAATATCGTTATGTTCTTACTTCACAGATGATTTGAGTACATGTTGAGTATATTTGCTTGATGAAACACAAGTCTGAATTATTGAATGGTTCAAGTAATTTCAGAGTGAAGTTAAAAATCATCGTGACAAGAGGATAAAATGTCTATGATATGATCATAGAGATGAGTATCTGAGTTACGAGCTTTGGCATGCAATTAAGACATTGTGGAAATTGTTTCACAATAAATTCCGCCTGGAACACCATAGTGTGATGGTGTGTCCGAACATCATAGTTGCACCCTATTGGATATGGTGCGTACCATGATGTCTCTTATCGAATTACCACTATCGTTCATGGGTTAGGCATTAGAGACAACTGCACTCACTTTAATAGGGCACCACGTAATTCCGTTGAGATGACACCATGAGAACTATGGTTTAGAGAAACCTAAGCTGTCGTTTCTGGAAAGTTGGGGGCTGCGACGCTTATGTGAAAAAGTTTCATCGTGATAAGCTCGAACCCAAAACGGATAAATACATCTTCATAGGATACCCAAAATGGTTGGGTATACCTCCTATCTCAGATCCGGAAGCAAAAGTATTTGTTTCTAGAAACGGGTCCTTTCTCGAGGAAAAGTTTCTCTCGAAAGTATTGAGTGGGAGGATGGTGGAGACTTGATGAGGTTGTTGAACCATCACTTCAACTTGTGTGTAGCAGGGCATAGGAAGTTGTTCCTGTGGCACCTACACCAATTGAAGTGGAAGCTGATGATAGTGATCATAATGCTTGGATCAAGTCACTACAAAACCACGTGGGGCGACAAGGGCGATGTACTGCTTGAGTAGTAGTACGGTAATCCTGTCTTGAAGGTCATGTTGCTAGACAACAATGAACCTCTACGAGCTATGGAGAAGCAATGGTGGGCCCAAATTCCGACAAATGGTTAGAAGCCATGAAATCCGAGAGAGGATCCATGTATCGTAACAAAGCATGGACTTTGGTGGACTTACCCGATGATCGACAAGCCATTGAGATGAATGGATCTTTAAGAAGAAGACGGACGTGGACGGTAATGTCACCGTCTATGAAGCTCGACTTGTGGCGAAGAGTTTTTCACAAGTTCAAGGAGTTGACTACGATGAGATTTTCTCATCCGTAGCGATGCTTAAGTCCGTCGGAATCATGTTAGCATAAGCTGTATTTATGAAATCTGGCGGATGGATGTCAAAACGAGTTTCCTTACCAGCTTTCCGTAAGGAAAGGTTGTATGTGATACAATCGTAAAGTTTTGTCGATCCTAAGGATGCTAAAAGGCATGCTAGCACCAGCGATCCTTCTAAGGACCGGGTAAGCATCTCGGAGTTGGAATGTGCGCTTTGATGAGATGATCAAAGATTTTGAGTTTATACAAAGTTTATGAGAAACTTGTATTTCCAAAGAAGTGAGTGGGAGCACTATAGAATTTCGATGAGTATATGTTGTTGACATATTGTTGATCAGAAATGATGTAGAATTTCTGGAAAGCATACATGGTTATTTGAAAGGTGTTTTTCAATAGAAAACCTGGATTAAGCTACTTGAACATTGAGCATCAAGATCTATAGGGATAGATCAAAATCGCTTAATGGTACTTTCAAATGAGCACATACCTTGACATAATCTTGAAGGTGTTCAAGATGGATCAGTCAAAGAAGGAGTTCTTGCCTGAGTTGTAAGGTATGAAGTTAAGACTTAAAGCTCGACCACGGCAGAATAGAGAGAAAGGACGAAGGTCGTCCCCTATGCCTTAGACATAGGCTCTATAGCATGCTATGATGTGTACCGCACCGGAAGTGTGCCTTGCCATGAGTCAGTCAAGGGGTACAAGAATGATCTAGGAACGGATCATTGGACAGCGGTCAAAATTATCCTTAGAAGAATAAGGGAATATTTCTCGATTATGGAGGTGATAAAGAGTTCGGCGTAAAGGGTTACGTCGATGCAAGCTTTAACACCTATCCAAATGACTCTGAGTAGCAAACCGGATACGTATAGTGGAGCAACCATTTGGAATAGCTTCAAGTGGAACGTGGAAGCAGCATTTACAATATGACATAGAGAATTGCAAAGTACATACGGATCTGAATACTGCAGACCCGTTGACTAAAACTTCTCTTACAAGAAAAACATGATTAAACCCTAGAACTCATTGAGACTTAATCACATGGTGATGTGAACTAGTTTGAGACACTAGTAGACTCTTTGGATGTTGGTCACATGGCGATGTGACCTATCAGTGTTGATCACATGGCGATGTGAACTAGATTATTGACTCTAGTGCAAGTGGGAGACTGTTGGAAATATGCCCTAGAGGCAATAATAAATTAGTTATTATTATAATTCCTTGTTCACGATAATCGTTTAGTATTCATGCTATAATTGTATTGATAGGAAACTCAGATACATGTGTGGGTACATAGACAACACCATGTCCCTAGTAAGCCTCTAGTTGACTAGCTCATTGATCAATAGATGGTTACGGTTTCCTGACCATGGACATTGGATGTCATTGATAACGGGATCACATCATTAGGAGAATGATGTGATGGACAAGACCCAATCCTAAGCCTAGCACAAAGATCGTAGTTCGTATGCTAAAGCTTTTCTAATGTCAAGTATCATTTCCTTAGACCATGAGATTGTGCAACTCCGGATACCGTGAGGAATGCTTTGGGTGTACCAAACGTCACAACGTAATCGGGTGACTATAAAGGTGCACTACAGGTATCTCTGAAAGTGTCTGCATTGGGTTGGCACGAATCGAGGCGGGATTTGTCACTCCGTGTAAACGGAGAGGTATCTCTGGGCCCACTCGGTAGGACATCATCATAATGTGCACAATGTGACCAAGGGGTTGATCACGGGATGATGTGTTACGGAACGAGTAAAGAGACTTGTCGATAACGAGATTGAACAAGGTATTGGGATACCGACGATCGAATCTCGGGCAAGTACAATACCGCTAGACAAAGGGAATTGAATACGGGATTGATTGAATCCTCGACATCGTGGTTCATCCGATGAGATCATCGTGGAACATGTGGGAGCCAACATGGGTATCCAGATCCGCTGTTGGTTATTGACCGGAGAACGTCTCGGTCATGTCTACATGGTTCCCGAACCCGTAGGGTCTACACACTTAAGGTTCGATGGCGCTAGGGTTATAAAGGAAGTTTGTATGTGGTTACCGAATGTTGTTCGAGTCCGGATGAGATCCCAGACGTCACGAGGAGTTCGGAATGGTCCGGAGGTAAAGATTTATATATGGAAAGTTGTTGTTCGGGTTTCGGAAAAAGTTCGGGTTTTTCGGTATTGTACCGGAAGCTTCGGAAGGTTCCGGAGGATTCGGAGGGGTCCGGAGGTCCGGAAATTGTTCCACCACGTCCAATACAGTAGCATGGGCTGTAAGGGGGCGCCCTAGCCTTAATGGGCCAGGGGCACCAGCCCCCCCAAGGCCCATGCGCATGGGAAGGGAAAAACCCTAAGGGGGAGGGCCTCCACTTGACTTGGGAGGCACTCCTCCCCCCCCCCCTTGGCCGCCGCCCCCTCCTCAGATTGGATCTGAGGGGGCCGGCCCACTTCTCCCTTGCCCCTATATATATGTGGGGGGTGGGAGGGCAGCCGCACCACAAGTTCTGGCGCAGCCCTCCCCCTCTCCCAAGTACTCCTCCTCTCCCGCGGTGCTTGGCGAAGCCCTGTAGGATTACCACGCTCCTCCACCACCACCACGCCGTTGTGCTGCTGCCGGATGGAGTCTTCCTCAACCTCTCCCTCTCTCCTTGCTGGATCAAGGCGTGGGAGACGTCACCGGGCTGCACGTGTGTTGAACACGGAGGTGCCGTCCGTTCGGCACTAGGATCTCCGGTGATTTGGATCACGGCAGTACGACTCCTTCAACCCCGTTCTCTTGAACGCTTCCGCTTAGCGATCTACAAGGGTATGTAGATGCACTCTCCTTCCCCTCGTTGCTAGTTTCTCCATAGATAGATCTTGGTGACACGTAGGAAAATTTTGAATTTCTGCTACGTTCCCCAACATTCCGGACTAGGGGGTGTCCGGATAGCCGAACTATCATCATCGGCCGGACTCCAAGAATATGAAGATACAAGATTGAAGACTTCGTCCCGTGTCCGGGTGGGACTTTCCTTGGCGTGGAAGGCAAGCTTGGCGATACGGATGTGTAGATCTCCTACCATTGTAACCGACTCTGTGTAACCCTAACCCTATCCGGTGTCTATATAAACCGAAGGGTTTTAGTCCGTAGGGACGAACAACAATCATACCATAGGCTAGCTTCTAGGGTTTAGCCTCTTTGATCTCGTGGTAGATCCATTCTTGTAACACACATCATCAATATTAATCTAGCGGGACGTGGGGTTTTACCTCCATCAAGAGGGCCCGAACCTGGGTAAAACATCGTGTCCCTTGTCTCCTGTTACCATCCGCCTAGACGCATAGTTCGGGACCCCCTACCCGAGATCCGCCGGTTTTGACACCGACAGCAAGCATCTGCACATATTGAAGGTTAGAACCCATGCAATCATGATGTATCACTTCAATTTGCAGAATTATGTTGGAGGTGTGCCTAATTATAAATAAAAAATGTTTGTCTGCACAGTGGAAGGTGTGCTGATGGATATTGCTGCTCAAGATATGGTAACTGGTCAGCATGATGAACAAGACCAGCAAGGGGGGATGGTGGAGCAGTGCAAACATTGCCATCGTCACCTGCTTCGGACTCTATGGACGGCTCTGATGATATGGTTGACAGACACCATGACAGTCTAATAGAAGATGAACATGTGCAGCCAGCAGCAGTTACAGAAGATGGCATTTTTGCATCGTCGGTGCAGAATCTCTATGATGCAAACGGTTAGATTGCCTGACCCTCAAAAACTGCAAATTTTGTTAGTACATTAGTAAACTAATAATTCAGTTATGAATTGCAGAGATGGGGGTTCCATTCATCGACTTGGTGACAAGTGTTCCAATAACACATACGGCTAGCACTACTATGGCAAGCGGTACCAGGCACGAATATGACGATGTATATTCGGGAACTAAACCATTTGAATTTCCTTGTAGTGCCAATCGTTGACTTGACAGGAAGCAGTCCAGAGCAATATGGTCACGGATCTATTCGACTGCCTGGTATGAAGATTGAAATTCTTGTGACGTAGGAACCCTTTCTGGACCTTGAAATAATTATAAACTATTCAATTTGTTTTTGCAGACCATACTACTGCAACTGAAAATGTGAAGACTGAAACTGTTGAAGGAGAGGTTGTGCAAACAATGATGATGCCAGGTTAGAACGCATGCATATGACTGTCAATATGGTAATATCTTAGTAACATAACTAATTCAGTAATGATGAATTTTTTATTCTATTCCAGCAAACCTAAACATTTAGGATGGAACTCGTAACAGAGGAAACAATCATAGCCTCAAGTTTCAAACAACAATAGATGGTGAGTGGTCTGGCTACATATGAGAGCAACCATTCAACTAATTAGGTTCTAACAATTCATTGTATGTCTGAAACATGTAGGACTGGGATATGTTGGAGCATCACCACCAGTTGGCTACGGTGGCATGACACATAGAGAAGAAGTTCCATATGACATAGCTGCAACTGTCAATCCACCAGAGGGTACTATTTCTGACAAAAAAAATCTTCGTTCGAATGTTTCATAATCATTTACAGGTTTAAGTATTTACTGTGTGTGTCCGGCATGCAGACATGGTCACTGGATGCGATAACTCAGAACCAGGGCTCAGGAGGCGACATAAGCGAAGTGCTAATAGAGGGAGGCGGCAGTGCCGCCAAAGAAGACGCCTTGAAATATCAGACAGACACGCGGCACACATACAGAGTTCGGATGAATGGAGTGACAGTGATGACGGAGGGGGACAGAATTTGACAGACGACATTGCCATGATGAATCAAACGGAGAGAGATGCTGCTGACATGGCCCCTTCAAGGGGATTCATCCAAGATGGCTCGCAAACAGTGGGCAGGGGTGTCCTTCAGAGCAACGCAGGAGATGTCTTCCCACGAATTACTGGTAAGCATCTGAATATGAAATTTTAGAAAGGCTATGAAATATCATTGAGGCCGCACTAACACATACCTACGCGTGTCCTATTAATGCTATTAGTTAGGGAAATAGGTGGAAGCTCGGCAGCAGTGAACTCCCATCAAGGACCTTGGCATGGATTAAACCGAGCTGACATGACTGTCCAGGATCATCTAGGTTTGTAATATTTATATTCAAAAAAATATGATACATTGTTACATGAAAAATAACAAGCATGATGCATTAATCTCTAGCAGAGGGAGCTGATGCCATACCAATAGGCAGAGGTGTTCTTCATAGCACTGCGGGATATGTATTCCCAGGAATAACAAGTGAGCAAAATCAAAAATCATAACTTGTAAAAATGTGCTCATACATGAGATGCATGACATCGCTGATACAGCAGATATGTTTGTATGAACAGTCAGGGCCATAGGGGAGAGCTCGACGGCAGTGAATACTGCTGGGAGTGGTGATCATGCAATGAACCAGCAACCATCAATGATTGATAACAACCAAGGTTGGTTGCCCTACGTACATACATAACTTGATTAAGAAGTATTTGCATAGTCATAACTTTTGTAAATCTATGCGCGTCAGGCATGTATCTAACTGGTTAATAACCATTTGCATAACCAGGAACGGCTGCTGGAGGAAATGATGAGTCACTCAGGGGCACCAGCTTTGTGTCAGGCTGAATGACTAGGAATCTGAGGTTGCACATAGGCATGGTGAGGACCATAGTTAAAATGGAAATGGGTGATAGGGGAGACAAGTTCCCAGGTAAGGTTGGGCTAAAACATGAGGAGCCGCTTGCCAGGAATGTGCTTGATTTTTGGGACAAAATGTGTTGAAGCAGCACGAGAAACCTCAGCAGGTGAGCTAAAGTTTTGATGTTGTCTACATTGTAACAGTATAACGAAAATCATGGCTGACCATGCTTTCTGCCACATGTATTTGTGGAAAATTTCAGGAAATGGTACAAACACCTGGTCCCATATCTGATAGTTATGTCGGGGGAAGACTTTGTGAATGAATTTGGGCCAAATGGGCACCTAACAAGCGTGGGTTGGGGAGCAGTTTCGTGAATGCTTATATGGAAGGATGGACAAATGTACGGTGACTGGGAGATCAGGTGGCGACATATATTCGACTTGCGTTTTGTGGTGAGTTTGTACTTACATGAAAGCTTGCTGTTGTTCCGAACATTAGAGCAGTGGTTGACATTGCATATGTTGTTTTCCAGCTTGCTCTCATGTACAGGTCGTATGATTTGGACTTTGAATTCATGAATACGATGATGAGTTATGAGGCACTCGGCTATCGGCTGCAATGGACAAAGACGGTATAGTTTCAGTGCTAAAAGAAATATGTTCACAAGTACAAATATGATTGTGAAATGAAGTCATATTAACGACATGCATGGTTGCAGCTAATGCTCCCAGTTCCAATGATGGAAAGTTGGTCTCTATATGTTGTGGATGTTGAAGAAAGGACTTTGTTGGTCATGGACCCATGCGAGACGTCCGAGCCTATCAATGAGATGCGATACAAGCATGAAGACAATGCAAACTTCATCCTGGCAGGACTTCGGCGATGCATACATGAGAACATCGCGGGGTGGTACGTGCCAGCTCAAGGCTGGACCATCAACTACAATGTTTGCATGCATGCTAGTTGTGAACTGTAAGTTTGCTCATTGAGAATTGACATTTGTAAATAATGCTAAAAATAAAATATCTGACTAATTTTCATTTCGCACCATATATGCAGAGAGGACAGTAGGTTGCACATTGTTAACTACAGCAGGGAGTACACTGGCCTATATCTCCAGACTATACTAACCCCTGTAAGCACACACATACAACACCATCATGCGCTGATTTCTGTGATCATATTTAGTCATCAGAAGCAATGCTGACAGCTTAATAAAACTTGTTTTCCACACAGCCGCCTAAACTATCTGCGTCATTCAATTGCATATGAAGTTATTTCCATGAGGGGAAACATTGGGGAGCTGCCTGACTTCATGATTCAGGAGGTGCTGCCATTCTAAGCTGGCAGGCGACAAGACAATACATTTTGGACCTATGATTTGCGAGCTCAACATATGCTGGTTGTCCAAGAAAAGTGTGTTTGCCTCTGCGGGAAATGTTAGTTGCCATCCCATATATATGTGGTGTGGTAATGGTTCCCATGTTTTCAGCCTCTATGAAACTAAAACCAATGTAGCGTCTACCCCATGCCTTTGGTGTAGACGTGATCGTATTCCCAGCCTAGCTACCATCTCTTAGTTGGTCACAAATTGCTTCTGAACCAGTCATGTAGAACCTCTATCTATTTATTATGCCTATGCCCTTGTCGGTAATATGTAACTAAGACATGTGTGTGCAAGTGTGACTTGTGATCACTATCCATGGTCAGATATTATAATGTTGAGTTGAACAATTATTGTTACCAATTGCTGCATGATAACCAGTGAAAATGGACAATTGTTTCCATGTAGCAACAAGGATCATGTCAAAATTTCACTTCTACCTAATGCAAAGAAGAATGCTTGGTTACTTATGGTTGGGGCGAGCTTGAGCATTATGATAACCATGATGGTAGTAGTGTGCACTGTGGATTGTGTAAATTAAAACAAGAATTGTTTCGCACACACAATGGGGGCGTGGTTGTTGATTGTGCCTATGCGTTTGGTTAAATGGAACTATCTTGGCATAAGGTCAATTGTGTGAACTCATTCACTTTACATGAACAAACATTGATACGGTAGAGACCAACAAACTAGTTCACATAATGCATTCCACATATGACAAGGGGATTTTAGTTATACATCATGGAAGTTGGTTTGCATGAGTAACACCGTGACTAGAGTCTCAAGCGTGGCACATAGAACAAACTTATTATTACGATCTACGGAGCATAATATCGTATCGCTTACTCGAGGAACATAAAGACAAGGAACATAACACTACATGGTTTCCCGCGACTTCGTTGGGGCGAGGAGACGCCAACGAGTATGTTGTGGGAGACGCCAACAGTGTCTCCATCGCGACTTCATTGCTTCCCTGGTTCACTCTAATTCAAACATAGAGTCTGCTGGTGCAAGGAGACGCCACAATATGTCTCGCGCGTGGGACGAGAAATTGCCCTGCAACTTCATGCACTCATGCAGGGTTTCACACTTTGTTTTTGATATGGTGTGCTGTGGGATATCGGCAGCAGCAGGAGCAATGAGTATCGGACTTGTGCAACGGTAGAAATATGAAGCAATGTATGACAGTACTGTGCAACATCCGAGTTCGTTAACAAACCTTGGTAAGGGGAATCTTCAACTTTTTCCCATCAAAGTGACGTGTGATGTGGACAACGCACGCTCCACTTTCATTTCTGAAGGAATAAAAAATGCTTAGAACCAAGGAATGGCTTACTGTAATTCGAGACATAGTTCATAACTGCTGTACCGAGTAAAAATGCTATCCGCAAGGGCGAGGAACTTCAGCTTCCATGCATCTTTCTTGACTAGCCAACCAGCATAGTACTCAGCAAAACAATTGAACAACGCATCATGTATCTTCCAAGCAATGATCTCGTCTCTTGGCTCAGTTATGAGTGGTTGGTTGTTCTTGCTGTACATGGGATCAATGACATATATGACGCGGGCAACCATGTCCCAGAATATCACAATCCATCCCTCAGGTCGTGGAACCGGCGTGAAGAACTACAATACAGACAAAAGAGACATGGGTGCAAACTTATGAGCAAAATGGATCTACATGAAAAATATGGCAGGGGTGACACTGAATTCCACACACAGTTAGTGTGGCGTACCAGCTGAGCTGATGTGATGTCATACTGCAATACCATGGCGCCTAGTGCCTTCTGGATGGACATTGTATGCAAGTAATCTTGTTCAGATAAAACCAGACTCTGCAAACATATATATATATATATATATATATATATATATATATATATCAGCATCGCCCAGCAACAATTAGACGTTTTTCGACTGAATTTTCATAAAAAACAACAGAGGACTTCCTGAAAATTCTGGCTCCAGAGGGTGCCTCCATGTCAGGTATGGGGAATGTTTATCGGCTTCCTGATCAACCTGTCAATACCTTCTGATGATGAGTGACATGAGCTCGTGATCAATTAACACGTCTCCAACCAACTGTCGTTTGAGTGCTAGCCCAGTGATCCGTATAAACCTTGGGTTCTCATGCACAAGGAAGTTCCTAGGCATGAAATAAGTGTGAATGGGAAAATTTTATTCAGCCACATACAGAATCAACAAAAAGAATATCTGGGCGAGTAAAGATTCATATGAACACCTGGAAAGAACTTCTGGCGGTGCAGTAGCAAAGAACTCTTCTAATAGTTGAGAAACATAAGGCTGAGGTGGGCACGGGACAACACCCCTGATCCATGGGTCTGTCTGAAAACCAGGCCTGTGGGCATATTTCCGTCCTGGTAGTCCAGTAGTCCTTTCTCCAAACACACTTGTGCTGCCATCATTCGGAAGATCAATAAATCTTTTGCTGATTTCTTGCATGGTATGCCTTGCAAACTGAAGTATCCCCGCTTTTAGTGTTGCAAGAAAATCATCATCATGTCTTGGCCTTTTTGCTTGTTTATGATCTGGCAGTACCTCAGATGCAACCCTTGTTCTAGACATGTCTCCTACAACATGAGTAAAGGTTTTCCATTCAAATGACCGCATTGCAAAGTACAATTAGGACAACAACGATGATAACATGAACATTCCGCACCTTTGCATGCAGACATGTCTAGCCTGACCCGTGGAATTTTTGGCCCAGCCGTAGTCGTCATTGTGTCCGCTGCATAAGAAGTTAGTACTCAGTCAGCTGAATGTGCATGCAAACCCAAATGTGGATTAGTTTCTTCATTGCACTGTGTTGTTCATGCACCTGGTGATGTCTCAATTGCTATTGCTCTTGCTGGGCAGTCAGTAAAACCACGGGCATAACAACAAATGCACCTATTGCTAAGTGATGTCATGAGTTTGTCAACAAACTTGATCATGTCTGCCTGTATGTTGACTCGGGCCGTGTTGATTTCATGCTGACACTTGGCATTCTGCTCCTTTAGCATGAATGTTAACTCATCCCTGACCTAATGCAGTGAAAGAATAGGGACAACAGCTTCAGAACACAACAGCAGATAAAAAGTGGAAACAACGAATACTCCCAGTAGACATATTCAGCAGTGATGCAAATACACATGGGGGATGGATTATGCACCTACCAGACTTGGGTATCGATTGCGTAGGTGGTCTGCAAAATCAACTGGACCGAACACATGTAGTGTTGTCTGCACTCCATGAGGTTGGCTGCTGCTGAATAAGAATCATGAAACGACCCTGCTCTCTCATTCATTTGATTTCCATGCTCCTCATTAAGACTGGTTGGCTGGTGAAAAATGCCAACTTATGCTGCCTCATTCGTGGCGATGTCAACACCTCCACATAAATTGCAACGAGCATAGCACAAATCACTACCCTGACGGATCTGAGATGGAAAACATATGATTGTTAAAGGCAAGCGAATAACTAAACAAAAATAATTAAATGATTGTGCTTTCAATTAATCAGTGTCGTCGCTACCATGCATTTTGAGTACAAAGTAGGGCCCTTCCCCAAGTCAGTTGCCATTGTAATCATCGTTTTTATTGTGGCCTGGTCAAACTCACTGATCCTAGGAAAGACATTATGCTTCTTATTGAAAATTCCTAGGTCCACATTGTCGAGGAAAAAGACCTGAACACACATAGTTACGAACAAGATAGGCATGAGAGCTGGTTCGCGCATAATTAATACTACAAGTAAGAACTTATCTGACCTGCAGAAATAGATGACAGCCAACAAGGTTGGTGTTTGGATTATTGGCCATCATATCATTCTTCAAACGGCGGACTGCCTCGAGCAAGAAATCCAGGACAAACTCACACCAATTGAATTGCAAGATATTCTTGGTGTTCGCAAGTGCTCCCCAATAATCTATAGTCCCATAATCGTGTTTTGTCCTGGGTGCCAGCACATGACCCATCACGAAAATGACAAATGCAATTTGGAAGCAGTCCTTCTCGAGCTTGCTGGACGACTCAGATATCTCATGCATGAGGAATTCCTCGGCAGCATGCAGGCTATAAACCCCAGTCTTGTCCATCCCTAGTGTGCCCTTTATGAAACTTATTGCCTCTGGCTTAATGAAACCATCACGCCCTTTAACACTACGATGGCCACATGGTATACCAAACACCTTGTGCACATCCTCCGCGAAGAACTTTATGATCTTTTATTCGGACAGAACAATTGCTCGACGCCTAACGGATACCTTGCTCATAACCCAGGCACTGAACTTCAGGTTAAGCTTCTGAATAGCAGGAAGTTTGAGCATGCCGCCAAACCCAATTTCAGTAACGAGCCACCTCTTGTAATCATCGAACGAATCGATTACTTCAACTGCTTTCTTGACTGATATCCGAGATGAGGGGGCTGGAGGTGCTTGTTTCTCATGTGGTTGCTCTGACTTCTCCATACCCTCTGGCGCTCCCTCGCAGCTACCAGCGTCAGACATGATGCCTAAATCGAAGAAAACAAAATTTGAGCTTCATGGAAAATGCCGGAACTTACTGTGATACGAATCATACATAGCATATATGTATATAAAGTTGTATACCAATCACACAACAACTGCAACAAGAAATTCTTCTTCCGTGCAAAGACGTGGGATCTAACGTAAATTTAAGCAATATTTACAGGTAATTTGTGTATCAGCCGTGCCCGTACTACAGAAATCCAACCACGCATGGTGCCCATCAATTATATTAACTCGAGCGGATCCAGATTCACAAATCCAAGTCAAGTGTTGTACAAATCCAAACTAGTCTAACATTGTGCGAAGATCCAGATTTATATGAGATCTGGTGCCCCTTTTGAATGTAGCAGAAGTTCTATTCTGCAAATCTCCTATGCCATGGAGGGAGTGGATCAAGCTTAAATACAATACGAGCTTACCAGGTAAGGTTGTGCTGCCGGATGGGGTCGCCGGCGGGCACCGAACCAGCGATTGCTCGTGGACGATGACCTGACTGCGGGACGGGCAAAACAAATGGTTGGAATGGGGATCGGTTGGTGGGTGGGGGTGGATGGAGCGGGTGAGATAAGGTTCGGCTGGAGCTGGTAGGTACAATTTATTGTGACCGGCCACGTGTCTACTACTACGCGTGTCCCTCCTGGTAGGTACAACTAGTGTAGAAATTACAGATAAATACTAAATATATCATTTGGTTAAGTAGAACAATGATTGATCCATAATTCAACATAATTGATTAGTCATAAGATGATCGAATACATGAGTCTTACATGGATAACCCTCACAAATTTAAATCACTGGAGCTACTGTACCACTTCTTCATTGATACTACCTAATCTAGTGATTAGGACTAGTACATCATCAGTGCCTATGTCTATCTGCTAAGTAGGAATACTACTTTCATCACAGCCAGCAGCAGGAGAACCACCACCAAAAGAATGGCCGCATCTAGAAACACAAGCACACGAAGCGCGGAGGCTGACGATCCCCCTTGGTTGACCATGGTTTGCACCCTCCACGCTTGAGTGGGCGCTGCAACACCGCGGATCTGCTCGCCTAGACGAACTCTGCGGTGAAGGTAAGATCCCGCGTGAGTGCTTCCGTGGACTGCCTGCTGCGCCGTCCCCAAATGGAAGACGAGCTCTGCAAGGTACTCCTCCTTGGTCCTCATGTAGTTGCAGATGCCAGCCTGCAATCAAAAATCAGATCGCCAATGGCAAGGGCTCGAATTAGAACTAGATTTCGAGGATGCTCGCGGTTAAAAAGATACAGAAACGACTGGTGGGATCGAACTCACATCTTTATTGACGCACTTGTAGAAACGAACTCCAGCATTCGCTCTCGAACGAGCGATCCAGGTGAAGACCTGCCCACCGCACTACGGGCACCTGATGAGCGGGGGCAGATCCTCGAATACTGCGGTGGAGGACGATGAAGACATGCTCTCTCGCTGGATTCTGGTGGTATGCTCGCATTGGATCGATCGTCCAAGCTACCCGACGCTTCACTTGTTCCGCAGCTAAAAAGAGGAGGAGAAGTAGTGTCAGAGAAGATTGGTAGTTGGCAACCGTGTTGCCTTAAATGAGTACAATGTCTCAGTGGGGACAGAATCGGTGACGGAACAGTCCAACTCGTCCTCCCTCCGTGTGATCCGCCGCATAGCTAACTCACGGAGTTACCTGAGCTGTGGGCCATGCCCTATTTCTGTGAGTAGCAAATAGGAGCATACACGTCATCATGGCACAGATCGCGAGATATATAAAAGGTGTTGATTATGAGAGCCTGTGAGCTCGGGCTCACATAAGCACATTCGCCATCTAGCTAATAACTATGGACCCGAAGGTCTGAGGTAAACTACTCACACATCATCGGAGAGGCTATGGTGTTGATGTAGAAGCCCTCCGTGATCGATGCCCCTCCGTGAAGCTCCTAAAAGGCCCCAAGGTGGGATCTCACGGATACAGAAGGTTGCGGCGATGGAATTAGGTTTTTGGCTCCGTATCTGGTAGTTTGGGGGTACGTAGGTATATATAGGAGGGAGAAGTATGTCGGTGGAGCAACGTGGGCCCCACGAGGGTGGAGGGCGCGCCCCCCTACCTCGTGCCTTCCTGGTTGCTGTCTTGACGTAGGGTCCAAGTCCTCTGGATCACATTCGTTCCGAAAATCACGTTCCCGAAGGTTTCATTCCGTTTGGACTCCGTTTGATATTCTTTTTCTACGAAACTCTCAAATAGGCAAAAAACAGCAATTCTGGGCTGGGCCTCCGGTTAATAGGTTAGTCCCAAAAATAATATAAAAGTGTATAATAAATCCCATTAATGTCCAAAATATAATATAATATAGCATGGAACAATCAAAAATTATAGATACGTTGGAGATGTATCACCTGTTCATCCACCCCCACCGGGAACTGTTCATCCAAACCCCCCAGCAACGCTCACTGTTCATCGAGAGGCAACGCCACGGCGTCCTGTTCATCCACCCCCACCGGAAACTGTTCATCCAACCCCCAAAGAACGCCACTGTTCATCCAAAGGCGCATCGATCGCCTTGATTAGCGGCGATGGCGAAGAATCGCCGATCGGGTTCGATTAACGACCATCGATCGATCGCTCGGGTTCGATAACGTAGCTTTGTAGTGCAATCGCCGGGTTCGATTAGAGCCCAACGCCTCGCTCGGTTCGATTAGAGCCCAACGCCTCGCACCCACGCACGCACGTGTACGAGAGAAAGCGATGCATCGCTTCGGCCCCGACCACCCACGATGGCAAGGAACACCCCGATATTTTCCTCGCCCTCGCTTCTACCATGGTTTTTTCCGTCATGGACAGCCCAAAGAATGTCATGCAGCTGCATCTCCGGCCCGCCCAGGACGAAAAGCCCATTTTCTGTCATGATTTTTTATCATAGAAGTAGGACCCCACCACCTCTATGATGATACCGGGTTTTGTCACAATTATCGTCATAGAAGTGTCATAAGTATGACAGAAAAAAAATTGTTCGGCCCAAAATGTCACGGATGTGTCTTTTTTTTGTAGTGGTTGTGGCGGTGGAAAAGTGTTTTCGTGGATGCCTCCGTTGGTTTAGGGATATATGGGAATATATAGGCGCAAGAATTAGGTCAGGAGGTGCACGAGGGGCCCACAAGGGTGGGGGCGCGCCCTATCCCCTTGGGCGTGTCCTCCATCCTTGTGGCGGCCTCGTGGCTCCTTTGACTTCATCTCCAAGTCTCCTGATTGTCTTCTGGTCCAAGAAAAATCATCGCGAAGGTTTTATTCCGTTTGGACTCTGTTTGGTATTCCTTTTCTGCGAAACTCAAAAATAGGGAAAAATAGGAACTGGCAATAAACTCTAGGTTAATAGGTTAGTCCCAAAAATAATATAAAATAGTATATTAATGCATATAAAACATCCAAAATAGATAATATAATAGCATGGAACAATAAAAATTTATAGATACGTTGTAAACGTATCAATCATCCCCAAGCTTAATTCATGCTCATCCTCGAGTAGGTAAATGATAAAAACAGAATTTTTGATGTGGAATGCTACGTAACATATTTATCCATGTAATTTATTTATTGTGGCATGAATGTTCAGATCCGTAAGATTCAAAACAAAATTTTAATATTGACATAAAAACAATAATACTTCAAGCATACTAACAAGGCAGTTATGTCTTCTCAAAATAACATGGCCAAAGAAAGCTTATCCCTACAAAATCATATAGTATGGCTATGCTCCATCTTCATCACACAAAATATTTAAATCATGCACAACCCCGATGACAAGCCAAGCAATTGTTTCATACTTTTGATGTTCTCAAACTTTTTCAACTTTCACGCAATACATGAGCTGAGCCATGGACATAGCACTATAGGTGGAATAGAAAGTGGTTGTGGAGAAGACAAAAAGAAGGAGATAGTCCCACCTCGGGTACCTTCAGGACTCCTTTTTTCTCCTATTTATTGTTTCCCAAGATAAAAAAATCTTTATATACCCCCCGAACCTATTGACCCCCCGAAGCTATGGAGCAGGAGGTCTTCCGGTGCAAGGGGATGGTGGAACATGGACTCAATGCCAATCACCTCATGATCGCGGACTACAGCCGTGATCTCAAGGTGGATGGCAAGTCAATGAAGGACATCGTCTTCACCTTCAACGAGCAAATCAACTTCCTCCAAAGCCATATTTATGATCTCCAAAACCAAGTCTTTGAATATGATGCGAGGTTTAAAGGTATGAGTTTGGCTGCCAGTTGCAGGACCCGTGAGACTCACTCCTCCTCTTATGATGGTGAGCCCTTGCCATGGAAACCCGAGGATAAGATTGCTACTACTTCATCACCACCACCTCCTTCTTCATCACCAAAGGAAACTTGAGTATCGGGTATGGGCACTCCCCTTGGCTTGCGCCAAGCTTGGGGGAGGTGCCCCGGTATCGTATCACCTCCACTATCTTTTTCCTTTACTTATCTTAGTTCGATCCATAGTTATCTTTTGCTTTAGATGAATAAAAGTTTAGTTTGATCCTTTCTTTTTGAGAGTTTGCTTAGTGATCTATCCTTGTAATCGAGTGCGAGATATATAATAAAGTTTAGTTTGATTTTTGCTTTCTTTACTTTCATGTTCAATAAAAATAAAGGAGATAAATGAAAAAGATCATATGCTAATCTTATAGTAAGTAATGACATCACATAAGGAAGAGTATAAGTAGAAATTTTATTGGAGATTTACAAACATAGCATTGGTCAATAATGCAATTCATGAAAGAATTAACAAAGGAAGAGAAGATTCACATGCAAATACACTATCTTGGACATCTTTTGTGATTGTGAGCCCCAATCAAATTATTATATGCCAAAATTGTTGGGGAACGCAGTAATTTCAAAAAAAATCCTACGATCATGCAAGATCTATCTAGGAGATGCATAGCAACGAGAGGGGAGAGTGTGTCCACGTACCCTCGTAGATCGAAAGCGGAAGCGTTTAGTAACGCGGTTGATGTAGTCGAACTTCTTCGCGATCCAACCGGTCCAAGTACCGAACGTATGGCACCTCCGCGTTCAGCACACGTTCAACTCGATGACGTCCCTCATACTCTTGATCCAGTTGAGGCCGCGGGAGAGTTCCGTCAGCACAACGGCGTGGCAACGGTGATGATGATGTTTCCGGCGCAGGGCTTCGCCTAAGCACTACGGCGATATGATCGAGGTGTGTAACTGTGGAGGGGTGCACCACACACGGCTAAAAGATCAACTTGTGTGTTCTAGGGTGCCCCATTCCCCTGTATATAAAGGAGGGAGAGGGAGAGGCAGCCAGCCCTAGGGGGGCGCGCCAAGGTGTGGAGTCCTACTAGGACTCCCTAGTCCTAGTAGGATTCCACCTCCCACACGGAGTAGGAAAGGGGGAAGGGAGAAGGAGAAGGAGAAGGAAAGGGGGGCGGCCCCCTTCTCCTAGTCCTAATCGGCCTCCTGCCCAAGGGGGGCGCACCGGCCCCTTGTGGGCTGGTGTGCTTCCATCTTATGGCCCATAAGGCCCATAACTTCTCCCGGGGGGTTCCCGTAACCTCCCGGTACTCCAAAAAATACCCGAACTTCTCCGGAACCATTACGTTGTCTGAATATAGCCTTCCAATATATCAATCTTTATGTCTTGACCATTTCGAGACTCCTCGTCGTGTCCGTGATCTCATCCGGGACTCCGAACAAACTTCGATTCATCAAATCACATAACTCATAATACAAATCGTCATTGAACGTTAAGCATGCGGACCCTACGGGTTCGAGAACTATGTAGACATGACCGAGACACATCTCTGGTCAATAACCAATAGCGGAACCCGGATGCTCATACTGGCTCCTACATATTCTACGAAGATCTTTATCGATCAAACCGCATAACAACATACGTTGTTCCCTTTGCCATCTGTATGTTACTTGCCCGAGATTCGATCGTGGGTATCATCATACCTAGTTCAATCTCGTTACTGGCAAGTCTCTTTACTCGTTCCATAATACTTCACCCCGCAACTAACTCATTAGTCACACTGCTTGCAAGGCTTATAGTGATGAGCATTACCAAGAGGGCCCAGAGATACCTCTCCGAAACATGGAGTGACAAATCCTAATCTTGATCTATGTCAACCCAACAAATACCTTCGGAGACACCTGTAGAGCATCTTTATAATCACCCATTTACGTTGTGACGTTTGATAAAACACAAAGTGTTCCTCCGGTATTCGGGAGTTGCATAATCTCATAGTCTGAGGAACATGTATAAGTCATGAAGAAAGCAGTAGCAATGAAACCAGAACGATCATAATGCTAAGCTAACGAATGGGTCTTGTCCATCACATCATTCTCCTAATGATGTGACTCCGTTCATCAAATGACAACACATGTCTATGGTTAGGAAACATAACCATCTTTGATAAACGAGCTAGTCAAGTAGAGGCATACTAGGGACACTTATGTTTTGTCTATGTATTCACACATGTACTAAGTTTCTGGTTAATACAATTCTAGCATGAAAAATAAACATTCATCATGAAATAAGGAAATAAATAATAACTTTATTATTGCCTCTAGGGCATATTTCCTTCAAAAATTGCTGAAGTTGGACAAGGAAGACAACATAATGATTTATGTTTGTTCATATCCACATAGAAGTTATATTGTCATAGATCCTTTAACATGTGGTGCTTGCCCCTATCTTTGCTAGCCAAAAATTCCTCACTAAGTAGAGATACTACTTGTGCATCCAAAAACTCTTAGACCAAAATCTCGTTTTGAGAGTCCACCATACGTACCTATGGATTGAGTAAGATCCTTCAAATAAGTTGTCATTTGTGCAATAAGGCAATTAAAATTGCTTCTAAAAGTAATAGATCATTTAGTGTAAGAGAAAATTGAGCGTTGTATGAACTTGTGATGGCAAAGCATAAAAGCGACATACTACATAATAAAGTATGCTATCATAAGGGGCAATATAATGTGAATTTCTTTTGCACTAAGAGATTGAGCATACAAACAAAAAGCGCATGTCAACCTCTGCTTCCCTCTGCGAAGGGCCTATCTTTTACTTTTATGTATTTACTTTATGCAAGAGTCAAAGTTTTTCTCTCTATTCCTTTTTATTTTCTCTTTTGGCAATCATCATGTGGTGAGGAAAGATCTAGGCACATATATCCAATTGGATATGAGTGACATGAGTTATTATTGTTGACATCACCCTTGAGGTGAATACCTTGGTAGGCGAAATTATAAGCCCCTATATTTCTATGTGTCCGGTTGAAACTTTTTGCTCATGTGTATGAGGTGAGTCTTAGCAATCATAAAAGACTATAAGATGGTTGAGTATGTGGACTTGCCAAAAAGGCTTCGATACGTGACCCTTCCTGAAAAGATGATGAATTGGTCCAAGAGACAGACCCGAATAAAGAAGAAATAGTAATCTTTGACGAGTTGCAAAGTTGGCTGAGAACATAGTTTGTTGGTTTTCGATAGAGTTTATGCTTTATACTTCGATGTTGTGATGAATTGTTACTTATTCATGAGAAGTATATGATAAAAGTTCTATGATAATGTTTTATGTTAAAGTTTGTTTCTGTTATAATAACATACATGATGCTTCTATGTCCGTATTTTGTGTTTATCGACACCTCTCTCTCTCTCTCTCTCTCTCTCTCTCTCTCTAAGCATGTCGACATGTTTGTCGATTTCGGTTTTCGCTTGAGGACAAGCGAGGTCTAAGCTTGGGGGAGTTGATACATCCATTTTGCATCATGTTTTCTTACTATTATTCATATTGTTTTTATGTATAATAATGCTTTTTGGAGTAATTCTAATGCCTTTTCTCTCATAATATGCAAGGTTCACACAAAGAGGGAGAATACCGGCAGCTGGAATTCTGGACCTGAAAAAGCTACATCAAGCTACCTATTCTGCACAACTCCAAATGAGCTGAAACTTACGGGGATTTTTATGGAATAAATAAGAAATATTAGAGCAAATAAGTACCAGAGGGGCCCCACCAGGTGGGCACAACCCACCTGGGCGCGCTAGGGAGCCCAGGCGCACCCTGGTGGGTTGTTCCCTCCTCAGCCCACCTCTGGTGCCCCTCTTTTGGTATATAAGTCATTTTGACCTAGAAAAAAAATAAGGAGAGGACTTTCGGGGCGAAGCGCTGCCGCCTCGAGGCGGAACTTGGGCAGGAGCACTTTTACCCTCCAGTAGAGCGATTCTGCCGGGGGAACTTCCCTCCCGGAGGGGGAAATCATCGTCATCATCATCACCAACAAGTCTCCCATCTTGAGGAGGGCAATCTCCATCAACATCTTCAACAACACCATCTCCTCTCAAACCCTAGTTCATCTCTTGTGTTCAATCTTTGTACCGAAACTATAGATTGGTGTTTGTGAGTGACTAGTAGTGTTGATTACACCTTGTAGTTGATTACTGTATGGTTTATTCGGTGAAAGATTATATGTTCATATCCATTATACTATTTAATACCCCTCTGATCTTGAGCATGATTATCATTTGTGAGTAGTTACTTTTGTTCTTGAGGTCACGGGAGAAATCTTGTTGCAAGTAATCATGTGAACTTGATATGTGTTTGACATTTTGATTGTATGTATGTTGTGATTCCCTTAGTGGTGTCATGTGAACGTCGACTACATAAAACTTCACCATATTTGGGCCTAAGGGAATACATTGTGGAGTAGTTATTAGATGATGGGTTGCGAGAGTAACAGAAGCTTAAACCCTAGTTTATGCGCTATTCCGTAAGGGACCGATTTGGATCAAAAAGTTAATGCTACGGTTAGAATTTATTCTTAATACTTTTCTTGTAGTTGTGGATGCTTGCGAGGGGGTTAATCATAAGTAGGAGGTTTTTTCAAATAAGAACAACACCTAAGCACCAGTCCACCCACATATCAAATTATCAAAGTAGCGAACACAAATCAAACCAACATGATACTGACTAGATGAAATTCACGTGTACCCTCAAGAACGCTTTGCTTATCATAAGAGACCGTTTTGTCATGTCCTTTCCCTCAAAAGGATTGGGCTACCTTGCTGCACTTTTGTTACTATTACCGTTACTGGCTCGTTACAAATTATCTTGCTATCAAACTACTCGTTACTTATAATTTCAGTGCTTGCAGAAAATACCTTGCTGAAAACCACTTGTCATTTCCTTCTGTTCCTTGTTGGGTTCGACACTCTTACTTATCGAAAGGACTACGATTGATCCCACATACTTGTGGGTCATCACCGGTGTAGGGGCCAGAGGAGCAGGCGCAGTCTAGGCGGCGTCACCAGCACCAGAAGGAGGTGCATTGGCTAAGGGGACGGCGTGGAGCGGGTCGCCGGTGACGACGGCTCCATGGGGGCGGAAGCGGGATCGGTGACCTGTGCAAATGGGTTAACCAGGCCAGGAGCATCTGATACCATTTTTGACAGAGAGGTTAGGGAGAAATCACAGCACACTTGATTCATTCATCGGTAGAGGTATCTCACATTCTTAAAAAGTTGATCCCCACTACTATCAATTCTCTCAACAAGCAGGCCATCCACATCATTATCTAGCCACGTCAGCAATTCTGGTCATGTATGCATGCATTCTGTACGTAGATATGAGACGCAATGCAACCTTCTACCCAGCGTAACCCAGCCATTCGACATGCAGCATTCCATCCAGTATTAATTGCCTCTTTAGCCGGGCATTTAGTTGGGCGGAGGAACTGACTATTACCTCTCCCTCCGGCCTGTCTATCTTCTCCATAATCTAGCTCGGGTATTTAGTTGGGCGGAGGAACTGACGATTACATCTTCCTCTAGCCTCTCTGTCTTCTCCATAATCTAGCCGGGTATTTAGTCGGGCAGAGGAACTTGCCGGTATAATTTTCTGCTCATATTTTCTTCTGCACCTTCCGCAACGAATCATATTCTCCAATATAAAGCAAGCATTACATGCCGCCTGGTCGCCTGGGGATATCCCGTCGATCACCCACTAGGTGATCTGCGCCTCTGTTAGATCCGAGGACGCCGACACAATCCGTCGCCTGGTACTCAGCATTCGACTCCGCCGGGTCGCTCGCCACCGTCCAACTTGGGGACGCTGTCCCATGCCGGCCAACGCCGAGGCGTCCTATTCCAGCATGTTGCTCGCTACTGTGTTAAATTGATGGACGTCGGGGAGTCTGCGTTGTAGTACGTCGCAGCGGGGGTCAGCACACTCAGTCTTCCACCTTCTTCTCATGTGCTGACCACCATCCACTGACATCTCGATCCCGACGCCTTCCGCGTGGTTGCCAAGCAACACGGTGCATCGCATCATGCTCGACGATGAGGCGTCCCACGCCAAGGCTTCCAAATCCAGCGCATCCCTCGCTGCCGTGTTGATGGGCGCCGAGGAGTCCGCGTTGTACGTCGCAGTAGAGGCCGGAGCGCGTGGAGTCGTCTACCTCTACCCAAACATCTTCCGCGTGAATGCCAAGAAAGGGCACACAGGTGAGCTCCTCTTTTCAACGCATTATTCCCACTGTATTCCTGATTCTACTTGGCCCGGCTGCATTTTCCTCAGCTAGGTACTTCAGTTTGAAAATACAAGGATAACATTTGATTAGTTTGGTGTTTTGGACTTTACAGTTTGATTGGTTGGACTATACTTATGCCAGTATATGTGGATTCACAAGAGATGTGGCTGTCCAATTGTTCAGTGGTAACAATAGTCGATTTTGGTACTAACAAAAGGAAATTAAAAACCATTGTGTATATGATTTGGTTAAGACCCCTAAGATTCTCTGTATTTTTTTGTAGTTTGCACAAGCAACTAATAAATTACAACAATGCAATGGGTCACTTTTCTGAATTATTCTTTTTTACAAAGTGTATATTTAGATTTTTGACATTATTCCTTTAGTGTGACATTTGACTGTGTTCTGAGGAGACCACAAAGGTCAAGGCATTCAGGAAGACAGGAGCTATTCCAACTCTTGGGCGTTTCGATTTGTTCAAATCATCATGCCGGTGTTGTGTGCTATAAAACAAAACCATTGAATGTAAATAAAATTCATCATAAAAGTAATTCCAATCGTTATCATCTTCACGACAACAAAATCCGTAGCAATGCGCGGGGTGTCATCTAGTATGTACAGTTACAAGGCCACTGTAGAAGGAAGATAATTAAAACGGATTTTGTAACGCGCGGGGTGTCATCTAGCACTACCCTCGATGTGCGCCACGATCTAGCTGCACGGACTGGAGCATGTCCGTGTACGTATGAGCTATACAAAGAGCATAGACGACGAGTGAGGGCTTTTGGAGGCCGAGCTCCACGGAGCTCGTTTTCAAAATACAAATTTCCACAAGGTGAAAAAAATTGAAATTGTTTGTATACACTTTCACACATGTGTATTATGTTTGTGCAAAAATTCAAAATCAAAATACTCTCACACGTGGCGTACAAAAAATGACAAAAACGTATTTCTAGAATGGGCCAATATTTTTTGTTGTTGGGCCGGATTTTTGTTTTTTTGTACAGCCTACAAATCACAACAAATTCAAAAAAAATTCTTACACATTCGTGCGGAAATCTATTAAGTTACTGTGGAATTTTGTTTTGAATTTTTCTGAAACTTTGAAATATAAATTTTGATTTTTTCAAAATACCGAGCTCCCTGGAGCTCGGCCTCCGTTGGCATGTTCCACATACACGACGGCCTACTATGCATTCTAACAAGTTGGATTGACACTATTTGATGGATGAGATTTGATAGATCTCGCTTTTTCAGTCTTTTTATATTGGTATATGATACGATATAGATATGGATGCTGAAGGCATGTGTTTGATATATACCCTGTGCATCAATTTTTGGATTTTTCTGTCTTTAGTTGTTGGGAAAAAGATCAACGTTAATTGCGTTCAAAACGAGAAAGAGATCGGTGTACGTTAATTACATTCAAAACGGGAAAGAGATCAGCATGCGTTAATTGCATTTTAAACGGGGAAGGGATCAGTGTCATTTGCGGTGCAGAAGGAAGATAATTAAATTTGCAAGTTGTAGAAACAAATCCGAAAAAATCGTTGTCAATGTCACCTCGCGGCCCATGTCTCGTTCGTAAATCACGGCCACGCAACCGTGATCGAATGGGTGGGATCCGTTAAATTTCTATCCCTAATATTGGACAGTTCGCCGTTTAACTTTCTCCCGTCAATATTACTACTACACAGTATCTTTCTGTCCGAAAGTACTTACCGGAGAAATGAATATATTTAGACATTTTTTTAAAATATTTCTGGACGGAGATAGCATGACTTTTCTCAAGATAAAATTAGTCTCGATCAGTTCTTACGAGGGAGAAATGTTGAACCAGCCAGTCTAAAGGCAAGGCGCTCGTTCAAAAAAAAAAGTCTAAAGGCAAGGCAACCGCGCAACCTCAACTAGAGCATGTAGAGAATGCAAATGGAGGTCGTCTACCTCGGCGTAGCTCTCGTGTCCTTGTGTGCCGTGCTTCTTTCCAGCCGCAGACGCAGGCGCTCGGCAATGAACGAGCCGCCGGGGCCGTGGCAGCTGCCGGTGATCGGAAGCCTGCACCACCTCGTCGGGCAGCTCCCCCACCGCGCGATGCGTGACCTAGCGCGGCGCTACGGGCCGGTCATGCTCCTCCGTCTCGGCGAGGTGCCCACGCTGGTGGTGTCGTCCCGGGAGGGTGCCCGTGAGGTGACGAAGACCCACGACTTGGCGTTCGCGACGCGGCCTCTGAGCGCCACAGCGCGTGTGCTCACCAACGGCGGCCGGGACATTGTGTTCGCACCGTACGGTGACCACTGGCGCCAGGTTAAGAAGATCGCCGTCTTCGAGCTCTTATCGGCGCGGCGCGTCACGTCCTTCCGCGCCGTCCGCGAGGAGGAGGACGCCGCCGTGCTCCGCGATGTCGCCGAGGCCGCGGTGGCCACGCGCCCCGTGGAGCTGCGCGCGTGCCTCTCCGCGCTCGGCATCGACATCACGGTCCGCGCCATCATGGGTGACCGGTTCAAGGAGCGCGATGTGTTCCTCCACGCGCTCGACCGCTCCACCAAGCTCGTGGCGGGGTTCAACCCGCCGGACCTGTGGCCGTCGTCCCGGCTTGCCGGCTATCTCAGCGGGGCCGTGCGCAGCGCCAAGGAGTGCCGTGACATCGGGAACAGCATCCTCGACGCCATCATCAAGGAGCGGCTCGAGAGGACAATGGAAGGTGGCGGAGGCCAGAAGAACGAGGACTTGCTCGACGTGCTGCTAAGCATGCACAAGGAGGGCAAGCTCGACATGGACGCCGTCAAATACGTCATCTTCGTAAGTACTGTACTCCTTTTTTTACATATTATTTGAAAGGTTTAGCTTTATCCCGAGTCAAATTTCTTTAAGTTTAGCTCTAGTCAAGCTTATGAATACCAGATTTATTTTCTTAGATTCATCGTAAAATATCCTGAGGCACAATTCGTTAGGCGGATTATATAATTGTTTTGTAACGCTGATACGTGTCTAGATTTACAGTTCTCAGGCCCTTTTAAGTCTCACAAAACGAAACTCTCTCCACAATCAATGGTTCACACAGGACCTATTCAGCGCCGGCAGCGAGACAACTACGCTAGAGTGGGCATTCGCAGAGCTGATGAGGAACCCAAAGGTGATGCACAAGGCAACCGCCGAGGTTCGGCGAGCCTTCAGGGCCCAAGGCACCGTAGCGGAGCACCGCCTCAACGAGCTCCCGTACATGCACCTGGTCATTCGGGAGGCGCTGCGGCTGCACATGCCCACGCCGTTGCTCCTCCCGCGGGAGTGCCGGGAGCCATGCCAGGTGCTCGGGTATGACGTGCCGCAGGGCACGCAGCTGCTAGTCAACGTCTGGGCACAGGGCCGTGACAAGCGGTACTGGCCTGACGGGCCGGAGGAGTTTCGGCCGGAGCGGTTCGAGGACGAGGATACTGTGGACTTTAAGGGTAACGACTTCTCTTTTCTGCCATTCGGCGCAGGCCGGAGGATGTGCCCTGGCATGGCATTCGGCCTCGCCAACATCGAGCTCGCACTCGCGAGCCTGCTGTTCCACTTCGACTGGGAGGGTCCAAGTCCAGATGAATTGGACATGGCCGAGGCGTTTGGTGTTACCGCACGGCGGAAGGCCGACCTCCTCCTGCGCCCTGTCCTCCGTGTGCCCGTTCCCTTCCTGGAGTCTACTCCACCGGCAGGCAACGGAGATCGTTAGTGTGTCCTACGCTCCTTGTCGTCATAGAGGCAAGTATGATCGCTTCATTCGACAAGGTCGTAGTGCATTGCACCTGCATGCATGTGCTTGAACAAATACAATCATAATAAGACTGCCTGTCCATCATATTAATCAGCATAAAATAGATCTTTGCAAGCACATGCATATGTTGGTGTGTGCATGTATTTACGTATCGATAAATAAAGACACACGAGCCAGCGATCCGTGTTTGCCGTGCTTCAGTGCTTGTTTGTAGACTTGGTCATACTATGGGTTGTTCAAGTGACTATTAAGGACCAGTTTGTTTGAGGTTCAAGGATCAAATTCTAAAACGCACATCTATTTCGAATAAGCTTTCCTAGTGAAAATGAATATGGAATCTGAAACCAACAACTATTTTGAATTAGCTTTGTCAGTTAAGCTTAACCTGGATTTGGATCATTGTGCTATTTGCCGAAGCACCACAAAGTGCGTACTTCGATGGTGAAACAGATTCTGTGAATCAGATTTGCCACTGAAGCAAATCCAAAGGTGAGTCGACTCCAATCAAAGCTGAAAGTTTGGCCTTTTATCACTATGAATCAGCTTTGAGACTGAAGTGAATCCACAAGTATTTGAATCCAATCAAAACTGAAACAAACAGGGACTAAATGCAGGCACTGAGGTTGATACTACTTCCTTCCATCATATTACATATCTTAGAAATTTTATTAGCTATTGTTATACACCGGCCCTTGTTGCCGAATTATAACTACTACTCCCTCTGTTCATTTTTATAAGACATTGTTGCCATTTCAGACAGTAGTCAAAACAGTTCAATGTATGTTGTCTGAAATTATAACACCCCCAGTGTCATGCTACAGTAATCCCATGTTAATGGTGCCATGTCATCATGTTACTGTTGCTAATCTTCACTTGATCCAAATCACAATTCAAATTCAAATCCAATCTAAAGTCAAAAGTTCATATTTGTCAGACATGAAATCTAAAATGTTCATCTTGTGCCAAAAAATCCCATAACTAATATTGATAGTGAACCAACATTTTTGCAAAGTGTTTAAGTGCACTATACTAGCTAAAACAGTGCTTATAACATTTGTTTAAATGCTTTTTAATTTGTAAAAATGCTAACCTGTTTTATTCAAGTGCTAAACTAATTGTGGCAGTAGTCTAAAGCATGATGATATTTTAGGTGTAAGTTTTATAATTTATATAATTGTTTTGGTTTAAAAAAGTTTTGGAAAACAGAAGTTTCAAAAAAGAAAGAAAATGCAAAACTAGTTAAAAAGGAAAATAATGCCCCTGGCCCTCTGGAACTAACCCCCCGGGCTTCGGCCCACCCGAGCCAGCCCATCCAGCCCAGTCCCCCCCACCGGTCGCCTCCCTCTCCTGTACAGCCGACCGGGCGCCCGCCCGAGCCGTCCTAGTCCGACCAGCTCGCCGGCATCGCCCCGAGGGGATAAGGGCGACGCCTCGGGCGCATCTCCCCCTCACCTCGCCCCACTCCCCTCTCCTCCTCCCCCTGGCCTCGCTCTCCCCCTTTCTCTCTAGATCCAGCACAGCCGAGCGCGGCCATCGCCGCCGCTTGCCATTTGCCGCGCTCCGGCGCCACCCCGAGCGACGCCTGGTGGTCCAGGAGCTCCCGCTGGTCAGCTTTCGTCGACTCCGAGCTGCGGATCGAGTCCAGCGCCCCTGCATCGTCTACATCGGGCCCTTCTTCCACCATCGGCCACCGGAGATCGCCGCCGCCGCCCTGTCTGCTCCAGGCCTCCCCCGAGCCCGCTTTGCTCACCTACAAGCTCGATGTGAGCTCCTCTCTCCGTTCCCCTTTTCTTTCCCCTCAATTTCGTCGACGTTTCGCCGCCCCACACGTTAACCGCCATGACAGGGAGCTCGGCTCCGCGTGCCTGCGCCCCCTATTCGCTGCTCCATTGACGCTCCCTTGGCAGCGCTCGCGGGCTCTGGCCGCGTCGAGCCGCGCCCTTAATCGCCCGGCCAACAGACCGCTTTTCACGATGTCGCTCTGCTGAAGCCGCAGCGGCCGCCGCCGCTCATGAGTAGTCACCGCTTCTGCTACCCGCTGCTGCAGACCCTGCAGCGCCCGGCCGGGCGTGCCCGCGCCCCAGCGCCTGTCGCCGCCGCCTTCGCCCTGCTGCCGCTACGTTGTTGTTGCTCCCGCCACTGGCTACTTCTGCTGCTGCTTGTGCTACTGTCGCCGCTGCTCCTCCCTTCCCCTACTCCCCGTCGCTGCTCGCCATAGCCGGCCAACCCCGCCTCCACCCGCCGCTGCTCCTTCCTTCCCCTGCTCCCCGCCACTGTCGATGCCCCCCTGCCCCGCGCCGCCTACAGCCGCCGTCTCCACCTTCACACGCCTCCCCAGCGACCCGGCCTACTGCTCCCGGCAGCAGCCTTCGAGCGCCGGTGCGGACGCGGGTGAGCATGCCCAGCGAGGCCGCCGGTGCCTCTGTATTTGGGGTCCGGCCCCGTTTGTTTAGTTTAGGGACTAATCCCAATTAGTGCTAATATTCCCCCCTCCTAATTAGTGTATGACACATGGGCCCCATCTACTAACTACCCCCCTTTAAGTCAATCTGTTAAAAAAATAAAAGTGTTCCTATGACAGGTGGACCCCTGTACTATTTCTGTCGATAAGATCAAATAAAGCCCCTCTATGACAAGTGGGCCCGATATGTCAATTGGACCAGTCAACCCTGTCAGCTTTGACTGTTGACTGCTGACTAGGCAGTCAATAGGTCCCCACCTGTCATCTCCTATAGCACCCTGTTGTGTACACTTTAGTGTGTGCAAATAGCATTTTACTATTATTTTTCGAATTAGTATTAAATCCAAAAGTTACAGAATATTGTTAAAACTTTAGAAAAAACTAGAAAATAATCCGTAACTTGGACGAAAATGTTTTCTACATGAAAGTTGCTCAGAAAAAGAGACGAATCCGAATACGCGGTCCGTTCATCTGTCACATGCCCCTAGCATGCTGAACATGGAACATTCCCCCTCCGTTCATCTGTCTGACATAGGTCCGGAACCGGGAAAACATTCCCGTTTGAATTCCCCTTCACATATATCGTGGAGCACTTCGTTAGGTCGACCCTAGTTCTGCTTTTCGATATGTCATGTTTTATGATGCTTTGTTTGCTTTATATTTATTGTTTCTTCCCCCTCTTTTCTCCGGTAGACCCCGAGACCGATGCTGCCCTTGTGATCGACTACGTCGATGACGACACTTCTTCCTTTTCAGCAGAGCTTCCAGGCAAGCCCCCCCCCCCCCCTTGATCACTCTGATATCGCCCATTCCATCCTCTCTCTTGCTTGCATTAGATTTTGCTATTGTTATTGTTTGCTCCTATTCTGATGCATAACCTGTTTTTTCTGCCTGCTTTCATTCCTTACCTGCTTATTCTAAACTTCTTAGAATTGGTTGGGTAGAGATCCATCAGAGACCCCCACTTTGTCCTGACTGTCGCGCTGGATTATCAGAAGACCCGATCAACGGAATCAAAGACCAGGCCCCGGCACCGCACATCACTTTCCCCTTAGTTGCTCGACACTACTGGGTTACTATCGAGTGCCGAGGGTGGTACCTCATCAGCACTTCTGATGTTAACCTTGTAGGTTAGTTCATCGGTTATGGTCATCGAGGGTGATTCCTCCCTGACCATTCACGATAACGACTCTGTTGTGCAACCCCTCAAGTGTGAACCTAGAGGGTGGTTCCTCCTACGTTCACCTTGATGGTTACATCGAGTGGAATCCACCGAGGGTGATTCCTTGGGGTTACCCCTTGGTGTTAAACACACGGTTACTATGGTTACTATGACTTTACCCTGAACTAGGTTACTAAAGATGGGTCGGCCCTGAGGGGTACCCGCGTGAGCTTAATTGCGAGTGATGTGGAGTCGGGTTGACCTGGAAGGTGCCCGCGAGATAATTACGAGGCATGGCCGAGCATTCTTAGCCCTTGCCGCAAGTCCTCGAGACAGGGCGACGGGGTCACATCGATCATGAGTCTCTGCTCGTTACCGCGTGCTCCTAATCCACTATGATTTGGATATTTGATCCGAGGGGCCTCTGGCCTAATAGCACTAACCATCACGTGGGTATAGTATGGGCGTTCTGCATCGTATGCATCAGCCAAAGCTTAATAGACGTCAGCGACTGAGCGGCGCGCGCCGGGTTGGACTGGTAAGCACCTGCCTTTTTAAGGAGGTAGCTAGGTCTGCTCACCGGCCGCGTTCGCAACGTGCAGGAGTTCTCGGGGCGATGGCCCATGACCCCTGGGGCATAGGTTTAGTCCGGCGTGCTGACCTCTCTATTTAGCCTAGGTCGGGTTGCGGCGTATCGTTTGGCCGAGGCCGGGCATGGCCCGGGAAAGTGTGTCCGGCCGGAGTTAATCGAGTGTGGTGGGTAAGTTGGTGCACCCCTGCAGGGAAGAAAACATCTATCGATAGCATGTCCTACGGTAACGGACACTTGGAGTTGTATCCCGATCGATACAACTAGAACCTGACACCTGAGATGAGAACTAGATAGTATGGCTTTGGGAGTGCTTTCTCGTAGGGAGTCGAGGAGGGATCTCTGGGCGTGGTTGATGACACTACTACTACTACTACTACTACTACTACTTTACTTTATGCTACTCTTATCTCTTCTGATGATGCAAGATGCTTGAAGCTGCTAGTCTTCGATAGGCTAGGCTTTCCCCTTCTCTTCTGTCATTTTGCAATTCAGTCCACAGATACTACCCATTTCATTGACACCGATGCATATGTAGTGTAGATCCTTGCTTGCGAGTACTTTGGATGAGTACTCACGGTTGCTTTGCTCCCTCTTTTCCCCCTTTTCCATTCTTCTCGGATGACGCAACTAGATGACGGAGTCCAGGAGTTAGATGTCACCACCGATGATTACTACTACACCGAGGATGCCTACTACTACGTGGAGGCCGCCGATGACTAGGAGTAGTTAGGAGGCTCCCAGGCGTGAGGCCTTGCCTTTTCGATCAATGTTGCGTTTTTGCTATCCTTCTTAAGGCAAACTTGTTTAACTCATGTCTGTACTCAGATATTGTTGCTTCCGCTGACTCTTGTGTATTCGAGCTTGTGTATTCGAGCCCTCAAGGCCCCTGGCTTGTAATATAAAGCTTGTATTATTTCAATTTGTGTCTAGAGTTGTGTTGTGATATCTTCCCGTGAGTCCTTGATCTTGATCGTACACATTTGCATGTATGATTGAATCGGGGGCGTCACAAGTTGGTATTAGAGCCGACTGCCTGTAGGTAGCCCCCTTTCCAACTCCTTGGCCGAAGTTGAGTCTAGTAAATACAAAACTTTTACTAACATGGTTGTGCATCTTGCGGGCCCACGTCGCCATTGGGTGGTCTTAGGATCTTTTACTCCTCGTCCATACTCTGGTACTTTGTTCTCTCTTCTATTCGGGTTAAATGAATTTACTAACTACGTTAGGTTCTCGTAACGACTTTCCCCGGAGAGCCCCTTCATTCCGGATGGTTGCTTGCTTCACCAGAAGACTTCGAAGATACTCTCCAGTCTACTCCCAAGAACTTGTGTTCATTTCTTTTACAATCCCTTAACTCCGTTGAATCCTTATGGATAACTGCGTACCCTCGCAATTCATACTTCCGTCCCTAGTTGTTCTTGTTATTACAAGATACCCAAAAGTATTCTCCGACTTTCGAGAATCCCTTTTCCGATTGCCTTGCAGCTCTTTTCCGCCTGAATAACCCTAAAAATAATTCCTCACATTTATCGGGGATTCGTTCATCCCCAGTTGATCATATGTCTCACAAAATTCTTCGAATGCAATTCGATCTCCCGAAGATCCTCTGCAGCCTAGTGCTCCCGAAAGTCTTGTCTGCCCGCATTATGGTTAAATCCATATGTCTGGCAATATTCATTAACATCCTTTGTCATTGTCATCCTGAGCCTATTGATTCATTATGTTGCGATTGCTCGCAATCATCAGTCGAACCCTGAAAATTGACCTTCCTGCTCTTACGTCATTCTGGACATGAGTTGGATCTCGGCCAATCATGTTTTAATTGATTGTCCACCTAGTTCCCTTCAACTTGAACGTCGAATTATTCAGCCGTTTCTATAATCTGATGCCTTTGCATTCTTTCCTTCTTTTGATTGAGTACTGATACTCACATCAGATCCATTGAGGACTGCTGAATCCTTTGTTGGATTATTATCCGGCAATGTCCTTCATATTCAAAATCTCGTGCGCTCTTCCCCTGATACATATTGCCTTCGGTAAATTGTATAATCTGCTTATTTTCAACCATGCTCTGCTATTGAGCTGATGTTATATGCTATGGAAGTTAGTGGTATATGTTCCTAAGATACCCCTACAGGTTGAACCTATGCCTTCCCTAATCCGTGTGAACTCGAAAGAGATGTGAGTCATACTCTTCTGGTGCTTCACCAGATAAATCTTCCGCACTACAAATTCTTCGGAAACGAGGAGTGAATGAAAGGTTATGCATTGAAGAAGTGGGAGTCAACCTTGAACCTTTGTGTTCATGCCCATGGACCCGATATAGAACTTATCATGGAAGCTACTCGTAAAAATAATTACCCCTTGTTATAAGTTCATCTTGTATCGGTGGTTTGATCATTCATAATCGTGGTTCCGACCATAGTTTCTCCTTAATTCCATTTCACAGACAAGTTAAAATACTTGTCTCCAACTCATTTCACCTGTCCAACCTCTAATTTGATCTACCTTCAAGTATTGTCTCATGTTATCTCGAGGATATTGTGTCATTGCACTACCTCTTGTAAATTCTTAATTGGAGTGATACTCCGTCACATCATTCCTAGCCTGATCGGCTATATCATTATCGTGCTAATTTTAACAGTGTGATACGTCTCCAACGTATCTATAATTTTTTATTGCTCCGTGCTACTTTATCTATTCTTTTGGACTATAATGGGCTTTATTTTCCACTTTTATATTACTTTTGGGACTAACCTATTAACCGGAGGCCCAGCCCAGAATTGTTGTTTTTTGCCTTTTTCAGTATTTTGAAGAAACGGAATATCAAACGGAGTCCAAACGGAATGAAACCTTCGGAAACGTGATTTTCTCACCGAACATGATCCAGGAGACTTGGACCCTACGCCAAGGCACAAGAGAAGCGGCCACGAGGGTGGGGGCGCCCCCCCCCCCCCCCAAAGGCGCGCCCCCTGCCTCGTGGGCCCCTCGAAGCTCTACCGACATACTCCTTCCTACTATATATACCTACGTACCCCCAAACGATCAGAACAGGAGCCAAAAACCCAATTCCACCGCCGCAACTTCCTGTATCCACGAGATCCCATCTTGGGGCCTGTTAGGAGCTCACGGGGGGGGCAACCACCACGGAGGGCTTCTACATCAACACCATAGCCTCTCCGATGAAGTGTGAATAGTTTACTTCAGACCTTCGGGTCCATAGCTAGTAGCTAGATGGCTTCTTCTCTCTTTTTGGATCTCAATACAATGTTCTCTCCCTCTCTCGTGGAGATCTATTCGATGTAATCTTCTTTTTGCGGTGTGTTTGTTGAGACCGATGAATTGTGGGTTTATGATCCAGCTTATCTATGAATAATATTTGAATCTTCTCTGAATTCTTTTATGTATGATTGAGTTATCTTTGAAAGTCTCTTCGAATTATCCATTTGGTTTGGCCAACTATATTGGTAGTTCTTGCAATGGGAGAAGTGCATTGCTTTGGGTTCAATCTTAAGGTGTCCTTACCAAAGGATGTAAAGGGTTGCAAGGCACGTATTGTATTGTTGCCATCGAGGATAACAAGATGGGGTATTTATCATATTGCATGAATTTATTCCTCTACATCATGTCATCTTGCTTAAGGCGTTACTCTGCTTTTTAACTTAATACTCTAGATGCATCTTTGGATAGCGGTCGATGAGTGGAGTAATAGTAGTAGATGCGTAATCGCTTACGGTCTACTTGTCTCGGACGTGATGCCTATATACATGATCATACCTAGATAACCTCATAACTATGCTCAATTACATCAATTGCTCAACAGTAATTTGTTCACCCACCGTAGAATACTTATGCTCTTGAGAGAAGCCACTAGTGAAACCTATGGCCCCCGGTTCTATTCTCATCATATCAATCTCCATCACTTTTATACTTGCTTTGTTTTACTTTGCCTTTACTTTTCACTTTGCATCTATATACCAAAAATACCAAAAATATTATCTCTATCGATCTCACTCTCATAAGTGACCGTGAAGGGATTGACAACCCCTAATCGCGTTGGTTGCGGTAGCTATCGTTTTGTGCAGGTACAAGGGACTTGTGTGTGGCCTCCTCGGATTGATACCTTGGTTCTCAAAAACTGAGGGAAATACTTACGCTATTGTGCTGCATCATCCTCTCCTCTTCGGGGAAAACCAACGCAAGCTCAAGACGTAGCAAGAAGGATTTATGGCGCCGTTGCCGGGGAGTCTACGCAAAAGTCAACATACCAAGTACCCATCACAATACCTATCTCTCGCATTACATTGTTTGCCATATGCCTCTCGTTTACCTCTCCCCCACTTCACCCTTGCCGTTTTATTCGCCCTCTTTTTCCCGTTGCCTTTTCCTTGTCCGTTTGTTTCCTCGTGTGTTGGATTGCTTGTTTGTCGCGATGGCTCAAGATGCTACCCAATTGTGTGACTTCACCAATACCAATAATAATGATTTCCTTAGCACTCCGATTGCTCCTCTTGCCAATACTGAATCTTGTGAAATCAATACTGCTTTGTTGAATCTTGTTATGAAAGATCAATTCGACGGCCTTCCTAGTGAAGATGCCGCTACTCATCTGAATAGCTTCGTTGATTTATGTGATATGCAAAAGAAAAAATATGTCGATAATGATGTCATTAAGTTGAAGCTATTTCCTTTTTTGCTTAGAGATCGTGCTAAAGCATGGTTTTCATCTTTGCCTAAAAATAGTATTGATTCTTGGAACAAGTGCAAAGATGCTTTTATCTCTAAGTATTTTCCTCCCGCTAAGATTATCTCTCTTAGGAACGATATTATGAATTTTAAGCAACTTGATCATGAACATGTTGCACAAGCTTGGGAGAGAATGAAATTAATGATACGTAATTGTCCTACTCATGGTTTGAACTTATGGATGATTATACAAAAAATTATGCCGGATTGAATTTTGCTTCTAGAAATCTTTTAGATTCGGCCGCTGGAGGCACTTTTATGGAAATCACTTTAGGAGATGCTACTAAACTCCTAGATAATATTATGGTTAATTATTCTCAATGGCATACCGAAGATCTACTAATAAAAAGTGCATCAGATAGAAGAAATTAATGTTTTGAGTGGAAAGATGGATGAACTTATGAAATTATTTGCTACTAAGAGTGTTTCTTCTGATCCTAATGATATGCCTTTGTCTACTTTGATTGAGAATAATAATGAATCTATGGATGTGAATTTTGTTGGTAGGAATAATTTTGGTAACAACGCGTATAGAGGGAATTTTAGTCCTAGGCCTTATCCTAGTAATCCTTCTAATAATTATGGAAATTCCTACAACAACTCTTATGGAAATTTTAATAAGATGCCCTCTAAATTTGAGAGTATGTTAAAGAGTTTATGAATTCATAAAAGAATTTTAATGCTTTGCTTGAAGATAAATTGCTTAAAGTTGATGATTTGGCTAGGGACGTTGATAGAATTTCTCTTGAGGTTGATTCTTCAAAGTTTAGATCTATACCTACTAAGCATGATATCAATGAGTCTCTCAAAGCTATGAGAATTTCCATTGATGAGTGCAAAGAAAGAACCGCTAGGATGCGTGCTTCCAAAGATGCCTTTATTAAAGCGTGTTCTTCTAATTCCTATGAAAATCAAGATGAAGATCTAAAAGTTATTGACGTGTCCCCATTAAATATTTGTTTTGCAATATTAATCTTGATGAAACTGAATATGATCTTCCCTTACTTAGAAGGCGTTCTAAAAGTTCGGAGTTTTTAGATCTTGATGATGAAATTGATAAAAATGGGATTGAAAGAAATAAAAATCTAGATGTTGCTAAACCCACTATTCTGGATCTCAAGGAATTTAATTATGAAAATTGCTCTTTAATTGATTGTATTTCCTTGTTGCAATCCGTGCTAAATTCTCCTCATGCTTATAGTCAAAATAAGGCCTTTACCGAACACATTGTTGATGCCTTGATGCAATCTTATGAAGAAAAACTTGAGTTGAAAGTTTCTATCCCTAGAAAACTCTATGATGAGTGGGAACCTACTATTACAATTAAAATTAAAGATTATGAGTTTCATGCCTTGTGTGATTTGGGTGTTAGTGTCTCCACTATTCCCAAAACTTTGTGTGATTTGCTAGATTTCCGTGACTTTGATGATTTCTCTCTAATCTTGCATCTTGCAGTTCCACTATTAAAAAGCCTATGGGAAGAATTAATGATGTTCTTATTGTTGCAAATAGGAATTATGTGCCCGTAGATTTTATCGTTCTTGATATAGATTGCAATCCTTCATGTCCTATTATTCTTGGTAGACCTTTCCTTAGAACGATTGGTGCAATTATTGATATGAAGGAAGGGAATATTAGATTCCAATTTCCATTAAAGAAAGGCATGGAACACTTTCCTAGAAAGAAAATAAAATTACCATATGAATCTATCATGAGAGCCACTTATGGATTGCCTACCAAAGATGGCAATACCTAGATCTATCCTTGCTTTTATGCCTAGCTAGGGGCGTTAAACGATAGCGCTTGTTGGGAGGCAACCCAATTTTATTTTTAGTTTTTTTGTTTTTGCTTCTGTTTATTAAAAAATAATCCATCTAGCCTCTGTTTAGATGTGGTTTTACGTTTTAATTAGTGTTTGTGCCAAGCTAGACCTATTGGATCTTCTTGGATGATAGTTATTTGATCTTGCTGTAATTTCCAGAAACTTTGCGCTCAGTGCCTGAATTATTAAAAATCACCAGAACGTGATAAAATATTGATTCCAATTGCTGCTGATCAATAAACAAATTGTCCAGGTCCTCTAATTTTGGTAGATTTTTTGGAGTTCAAGAAGTTTGCGTTAGTTACAGATTACTACAGAATGTTCTGTTTTTGACAGATTCTGTTTTGCGTGTGTTGTTTGCTTATTTTGATGAATCTATGGCTAGTAAAATAGTTTATAATCCATAGAGAAGTTGGAATACAGTAGGTTTAACACCAATATAAATAACGAATGAGTTCATTACAGTACCTTGAAGTAGTCTTTTGTTTTCTTTCTTTAACGGAGCTCACGAGATTTCTATTGAGTTTTGTGTTGTGAAGTTTTCAAGTTTTGGGTGAATTCTTTTGATGGATTATGGAACAAGGAGTGGCAAGAGCCTAAGCTTGGGGATGTCCATGGCACCCCAAGATAATACAAGGACACCAAAAGTCAAAGCTTGGGGATGCCCGGAAGGCATCCCCTCTTTAAATCTACTTCCATCGGTAATTTACTTGGAGCTATATTTTTATTCACCACATGATAAGTGTTTTGCTTGGAGCGTCTTGTATTATTTGCGTCTTTGCTTGTTAGTTTAACACAATCATCCTTTCTGTGCACACCTTTTGAAAGAGCCATACATGAATTGAAATTTGATAGAATACTCTTTGTGCTTCACTTATATCTTTTGAGCTTGATAGTTTGCTCATAGTGCTTCACTTATATCTTTGAGCGTGATAATTTTTGCTCTAGTGCTTCACTTAGATCTTTTAGAGCACGGTGGTGGATTTGTTTTAAAGAAACTTGATCTCTCATGCTTCACTTAGATTATTTTGAGAGTCGTTAATAGCATGGTAATTTGCTTAATGTTAACATACTTGGTATTCAAGATATGTGAAACTTTCTTTTGAGTGCGTTGAATACTAAGATAAGTTTGATGCTTGATAATTGTTTGTGAGATATGGAGGTGAGCATATCAAAGTCGTGCTAGTTGAGTAGTTGTGAATTTGAGAAATGCTTGTGTTGAAGTTAGCAACTCCCGTAGCATGCACGTATGGTTAAAGTTGTGTAACAAATTTGAAACATGAAGTGTACCTGGCTTGTGCATCCTTATGAGTGGCGGCCGGGGACGAGCGATGGTCTTTTCCTACCAACCTATCCCCCTAGGAGCATGCGCATAGTACTTGATTTTTGATGACTTCTAAATTTTTGCAATAAGTATATGAGTTCTTTTGACTAATGTTGAGCCCATGGATTATACGCACTTTTACCTTTCCGCCTTTGCTAGCCTCTTCGGCACCGTGCATTGCCCTTTCTCACCTTGAGAGTTGGTGCAAACTTCGCCGGTGCATCCAAACCCCGTGATATGATACGCTCTATCACACATAAACCTCCTTATATCTTCCTCAAAACAGCCACCATACCTACGTATTATGGCATTTCCATAGCCATTTCGAGATATATTGCCATGCAACTTTCCACCGTTCCGTTCAGCATCATCATGACATACTTTACTTTTGTCATATTGCCATTTGCATGATCATGTAGTTGGCATCGTATTTGTGGCAAAGCCACCATGCATTATTTTTCATACATGTCACTCTTGATTCATTGCACCATCCCGGTACACCGCCGGAGGCATTCATATAGAGTCATACCTTGTTCTAGTATCGAGTTGTAATCCTTATGTTGTAATCAATAGAAGTGTGATGATCATCATTATTAGAGCATTGCCCAAAAAAAAGAGAAAGGCCAAAAAGAAAAAAAGAAAGGCCCAAAAAAGAAAATAAATAAAAAGGGCAATGCTACTATCTCTTTTTCCACACTTGTGCTTCAAAGTAGCACCTTGTTCTTCATGTAGTGAGTCTCATATATTGTGCTTCAAAGTAGCACCATGTTTTTCATATAGTGAGTCTCATAAGTTGTCTTTCTATACTAGTGGGAATTTTTCATTATAGAACTTGGCTTGTATATTCCTACGATGGGCGTCCTCAAAATGCCCTAGGTCTTCATGAGCAAGCAAGTTGGATGCACACCCACTAGTTTTCTTTTGTTGAGCATTCATAGCTCTAGTGCATCCGTTGCAATCCCTACTCCTCATGTTGACATCAGTTGATGGGAATCTCCATAGCCCATTGATTATCCTCGTCAATGTGAGACTTTCTCCTTTTTTGTCTTCTCCACACAATCCCCATCATCATATTCTATTCCACCCATAGTGTTATATCCATGGCTCACGCTCATGTATTGCGTGAAGGTTGAAAAAGTTTGAGATTATTAAACTATGAAATAATTGCTTGGCTTGTCATCGGGGGTATAGAAGTTGGGAACATCTTTGTGTGACGAAAATGAAGCATAGCCTAACTATATGATTTTGTAGGGATGAACTTTCTTTTGCCATGCTATTTTGAGAAGACATGATTACTTTGATTAGTATGCTTGAAGTATTATTATTTTTATGTCAATATGAACTTTTGTCTTGAATCTTTCGGATCTGAATATTCATACCATGATTAAAAAGATTTACATTGAAATTATGCCAAAGTATCACTCCGCATCAAAAATTCTCTTTTGATCATTTACCTACTCGAGGACGAAAGGAATTAAGCTTGGGGATGCCCGATACGTCTCCAACGTATCTATAATTTTTATTTCTCCATGCTACTTTATCTATTGTTTTGGACTATAATGGGCTTTATTTTCCACTTTTATATTACTTTTGGGACTAACCTATTAACCGGAGGCCCAGCCAGAATTGCTGTTTTTGCCTTTTTCAAGATTTCAAGAAAGCAGAATATCAAACGGAGTCCAAACGGAATGAAACCTTCGAAACATGATTTTCTCACCGAACGTGATCCAGGAGACTTGGACCCTCGCCAAGGCACAAGAGAGGCGGTCACAAGGGTGGGCGCCCCCTAGGCGCCCCGCCTCGGGGCCCCTCAAGCTCCACCGACGTACTCCTTCCTCCTATATATACCTACGCACCCCCAACGATCGTAACAGGAGCCAAAACCTAATTCCACCGCGCAACTTCCTATATCCACGAGATCCCATCTTGGGGCCTGTTAGGAGCTCACGGGAGGGGCATCCACCACGGAGGGCTTCTACATCAACACCATAGCCTCTCCGATGAAGTGTGAGTAGTTTACTTCAGACCTTCGGGTCCATATCTAGTAGCTAGATGGCTTCTTGTCTCTTTCGGATCTCAATACAATGTTCTCCCCCTCTCTCGTGGAGATCTATTCGATGTAATCTTCTTTTTGCGGTGTGTTTTTTGAGACCGATGAATTGTGGGTTTATGATCCAGCTTATCTATGAATAATATTTGAATCTTCTCTGAATTATTTTATGCATGATTGAGTTGTCTTTGCAATCTCTTCGAATTATCCGCTTGGTTTGGCCAACTAGATTGGTAGTTCTTGCAATGGGAGAAGTGCATTGCTTTGGGTTCAATCTTACGGTGTCCTTACCCAAAGGATGTAAAGGGTTGCAAGGCACGTATTGTATTGTTGCCATCGAGGATAACAAGATGGGGTATTTATCATATTGCATGAATTTATTCCTCTACATCATGTCATCTTGCTTAAGGCGTTACTCTGTTTTTAACTTAATACTCTAGATGCATGATGGATAGCGGTCGATGAGTGGAGTAATAGTAGTAGATGCAGAATCATTTCGGTCTACTTGTCTCGAACGTGATGCCTATATACATGATCATACCTAGATAACCTCATAACTATGCTCAATTCTGTCAATTGCTCAACAGTAATTTGTTCACCCACCGTAGAATACTTATGCTCTTGAGAGAAGCCACTAGTGAAACCTATGGCCCCCGGGTCTATTCTCATCATAACAATCTCCATCACTTTTATACTTGCTTTGTTTTACTTTGCCTTTACTTTTCACTTTGCATCTATATACCAAAAATACCAAAAATATTATCTCTATCAGATCTCACTCTCGTAAGTGACCGTGAAGGGATTGACAACCCCTAATCGCGGTTGGTTGCGAGTAGCTATCGTTTTGTGCAGGTACAAGGGACTTGTGCATGGCCTCCTACTGGATTGATACCTTGGTTCTCAAAAACTGAGGGAAATACTTACGCTATTGTGCTGCATCATCCTCTCCTCTTCGGGGAAAACCAACGCAAGCTCAAGACGTAGCACTGTGCTACCTATGTCCTTCGTCCCAAGAACACAAATCCGACAGTGCGCTAAACTACATCGAACTTTCAACATCATATTGTTTGTTTTGAAAAGCAATTTCGATTCTAAGCTTGAAATGCTATCTGTGGTTCTGATAACTTTTCGCTTCACCCTTCCTTTTGCTTGATGTCGTCGATGATCGATTACATCTTCAAGAAGTCTCTCGACAAATGTGTCGTGATCATTATCAACATTCTGAGCTCTTCCAAGATATCAGTCGAATTCATGGTGAGAAATACCATCCTTGCCCCTCGATGATTTGTGTTATCATCGACAGCGTTCTTGTCCCCCCCCCCCCCCAAAAAAAACAAACTTGTTCATATAAATTTTGGAAATACATCCTTTGTGACATGTCGATTGATTGCTGCTGAACCCATCGGCCACATCCTCATTTTTTTCCTGGTAAAATTTATGAGATGTTCTAAAAATTCGCGATGGAACCTTGTGTTTCCGAAATCCGGCCTTTACCTGATGACCATGTCAATGCTATCCAAAAGTATGACTGTGTTACTCCGAACATCATTAAGAACATTGGAGGCGCAATGCTAAATGTTTCTTGATCAATTATCCAAACACCGTTGTATGGGTAAACATCATGATTCTCCTTGCCCCATTAACTAAATGGATAAGTACTTGATGTCTTGTCATGCATATGATGCTCTGTTTGTTCTTGGGAAGCATATACTAATACTTTTGTATAAGCACCTTTTCCTTTCCATTGGCCTGGTTAAACTAATAACCACATTTTTCTTTTCATTGTTTTGTTTAACCTTTCTTTGATCTATATGATCTAAGCAGTAATAGTTCCCTGCTCATGTAAACACCTCAGTGTACAATTTGTCAGTAAGACCTTGTTATTATTGTTGTTGACATTCTGGTAACCACCGATGGATGAGAACTTTGCCTATTGGCCCGCCTCATTCAACGAGCAGGAAAATAGTTCTCTTCGTCCCTCGCCCTTGGTACCAACATTGTTGGCAACATAACAGACAGTCTATTGATACGTCTCCAACGTATCTATAATTTTTGATTGCTCCATGCTATATTATCTTCTGTTTTGGACATTATTGGGCTTTATTGTACACTTTTATATTATTTTTGGGACTAACCTATTAATCGGAGGCCCAGCCCAGAATTGCTGTTTTTTGCCTATTTCAGAGTTTTGCAGAAAAAGAATATCAAACGGAGTCCAAACGGAATGAAACCTTCGGGAACGTGATTTTCGGAACGAACATGGTCCAGAGGACTTGGACCCTACGTCAAGACTTAAACCAGGAAGCCACGAGGTAGGGGGCACGCCCTCCACCCTCATGGGCCCCACGTTGCTCCACCGACGTACTCCTTCCTCCTATATATACCTACGTACCCCCAAACTACCAGATACAGAGCCAAAAACCTAATTCCACCGCCGCAACCTTCATGCCGTGAGATCCCATCTTGGAGCACATTAGGAGCTCACGCCGGAGGGCATCGATCACGGAGGGCTTCTACATCAACACCATAGCCTCTCCGATGATGTGTGAGTAGTTTACCTCAGACCTTCGGGTCCATAGTTATTAGCTAGATGGCTTCCTCTCTCTTTTTGGATCTCAATACAATGTTCTCCCCCTCTCTTGTGGAGATCTATTTGATGTAATCTTCTTTTGCGGTGTGCTTGTTGAGACCGATGAATTATGGGTTTATGATCAAGTTTATCTATGAACAATATTTGAATCTTCTGAATTCTTTTATGTACGATTGGTTATCTTTGCAAGTCTCTTCGAATTATCAGTTTGATTTGGCCTACTAGATTGATCTTTCTTGCAATGGGAGAAGTGCTTAGCTTTGGGTTCAATCTTGCGGTGTCCTTTCCCGGTGTGATGAGGGGCAGCAAGGCACATATTGTATTGTTGCCATCGAGGATAACAAGATGGGGTTTATATCATATAGCATGAGTTTATCCATCTACATCATGTCATCTTGCTTAAAGCGTTACTCTGTTCTTATGAACTTAATACTCTAGATGCATCTTTGGATAGCGGTCGATGTGTGGAGTAATAGTAGTAGATGCAGCAGAGTCAGTCTACTTATCTCGGACGTGATGCCTATATACATGATCATACCTAGATATTCTCATAACTATGCTCAATTCTGTCAACTGCTCAACAGTAATTTGTTCACCCACCGTAAAATACTTATGCTCTTGAGAGAAGCCACTAGTGAAACCTATGGCCCCCAGGTCTATTTTCCATCATATTAATCTCCCGACAACAAGCTATTTCTGGCGCCGTTTTTTTTCTTTACTTCGCATCTTTATCACAAAATTACCAAAAATATTATCTTATCATATCTATCAGATCTCACTCTCGTTAGTGACCGTGTAGGGATTGGCAACCCCTTATTGCGTTGGTTGCGAGGATTTATTTGTTTGTGTAGGTGCGAGGGACTCGTGCGTGGCCTCCTACTGGATTGATACCTTGGTTCTCAAAAACTGAGAGAAATACTTACGCTACTTTGCTGCATCACCCTTTCCTCTTCAAGGGAAAACCAACGCAGTGCTCAAGAGGTAGTAAGAAGGATTTCTGGCGCCGTTCTTGGGGAGGTCTACAAAAGTCAACATACCAAGTACCCATCACAAACCCTTATCTCCCGCATTACATTATTTGCCATTTGCCTCTCGTTTTCCTCTCCCCCACTTCACCCTTGCCGTTTTATTCGCCCTCTCTTTTCCATTCGCCTCTTTTTCGTTTGCTTCTTGTTTGCTCGTGTGTTGGATTGCTTGTTTGTCACGATGGCTCAAGATAATACCAAATTATGTGACTTTACCAATACCAACAACAATGATTTCCTTAGCACTCCGATTGCTCCTCTTACCGACACTGAATCTTGTGAAATCAATGTTGCTTTGTTGAATCTTGTCATGAAAGATCAATTCGCCGGCCTTCCTAGTGAAGATGCCGCTACTCATCTAAATAGCTTCGTTGATTTGTGTGATATGCAAAATAAGAAAGATGTTGACAATGATATTGTTAAATTGAAGCTATTTCCTTTTTCGCTTAGAGATCGTGCTAAAGCTTCGTTCTCGTCTTTGCCTAAAAATAGTATTGATTCTTGGAATAAGTGCAAAGATGCTTTTATCTCTAAGTATTTTCCTCCCTCTAAGATTATCTCTCTTAGAAACGATATTATGAATTTTAAGCAACTTGATCATGAACATGTTGCACAAGCTTGGGAGAGGATGAAATTAATGATACGTAATTTCCCTACGCATGGTTTGAATTTGTGGATGATTATACACAAAATTTATGCCGGATTGAATTTTGCTTCTAGAAATCTTTTAGATTCAGCCAAGGAGGCACTTTTATGGAAATCACTTTAGGAGAAGCTACTAAACTCCTAGATAATATTATGGTTAATTATTCTCAATGGCACACTGAAAGATCTACTAGTAAAGAAGTGCATGCGATTGAAGAAATTAATGTTTTGAGTGGAAAGATGGATGAACTTATGAAATTATTTGCTACTAAGAGTGTTTCTTATGATCCTAATGATATGCCTTTGTCTACTTTGATTGAGAATAATAATGAATCCATGGATGTGAATTTTTTTGGTAGGAATAATTTTGGTAACAACGCGTATAGAGGAAACTTTAATCCTATGCCTTATCCTAGTAATTCCTCTAATAATTATGGTAATTCCTACAACAATTCTAATGGAAACTTTAATAAAATGCCTTCTGAATCTGAGACTAGTGTTAGGGAATTTATGAATTCGCAAAAGAATTTCAATGCTTTGCTTGAAGAGAAATTGCTTAAAGTTGATGAATTGGCTAGGAACGTTGATAGAATTTCTCTTGATGTTGATTCTTTAAAACTTAGATCTATTCCTCCTAAGCATGATATCAATGAGTCCATCAAAGCCATGAGAATTTCCATTGATGAGTGCAAAGAAAGAACCGCTAGGATGCGTGCTAAGAAAGATTGCTTTCTGAAAGCGTGTTCTTCTAGTTCATTTGAAAATAAAGATGAAGATCTAAAGGTTATTGATGTGTACCCTATCAAATCTTTGTTTTGCAATATGAATCTTAATAATGATGGGACTGAATATGATCCACCTTTACCTAGAAGGTGTTCCAGAAATTCAGAGTTTTTAGATCTTGATGCTAAAATTGATAAAAGTGGGATTGAAGAGATCAAAACATTAGATATTAATGAACCCACTATTTTGGATTTCAAGGAATTTAATTATGATAATTGCTCTTTGATAGATTGTATTTCCTTGTTGCAATCCGTGCTAAATTCTCCTCATGCTTATAGTCAAAATAAAGCATTTACCAAACATATCATTGATGCTTTGATGCAATCTTATGAAGAAAAACTTGAGTTGGAAGTTTCTATCCCTAGAAAACTTTATGATGAGTGGGAACCTACTATTAAAATTAAGGTTAAAGATCATGAATGCTATCCTTTGTGTGATTTGGGTGTTAGTGTTTCCACGATTCAAAAACTTTGTGCGATTTGCTGGGTTTCCGTGATTTTGAAGATTGCTCTTTAAACTTGCACCTTGCGGATTCCACTATTAAGAAACCTATGGAAGAATTAATGACGTTCTTATATAGAAAATAGGGACTATGTGCCCGTAGATTTTATCATTCTTGACATAGATTGCAATCCTTCATGTCCTATTATTCTTGGTAGACCTTTCCTTAGAACGATTGGTGCAATTATTGATATGAAGGAAGGGAATATTAGATTCCAATTTCCACTAAAGAAACACATGGAACACTTCCCTAGGAAGAAAATAAAATTACCATATGAATCTATCATGAGAGCCACTTATGGATTGCCTACCAAAGATGGCAATACCTAGATCTGTCCTTGCTTCTATGCCTAGCTAGGGGCGTTAAACGATAGCGCTTGTTGGGAGGCAACCCAATTTTATTTTTAGTTTTTTGATTTTTGCTTATGTTTAGGTATAAATATTTGTTCTAGCCTCTGGTTAGATGTGTTTTTATGTTTTAATTAGTGTTTGTGCCAAGTTTAACCTATAGGATCTTCTTGGATGATTGTTATTTGATCTTGCAGAAAATTCCAGAAACTTTCTGTTCACGAAAATAATTGTTAAAAATCACCAGAATGTGATAAAATATTGATTCCAATTGCTTCTGATCAATAAACAAATTGTCTAGGCCTTCCTATTTTTTCTGATGTTTTGGAGTTACAGAAGTTTGCGTTAGTTACAGATTACTACAGACTGTTCTGTTTTTGACAGATTCTGTTTTTTGTGTGTTGTTTGCTTATTTTGATGAATCTATGGCTAGTAAAATAGTTTATAAACCATATAGAAGTTGGAATACAGTAGGTTTAACACCAATATAAATAAATAATGAGTTCATTACAGTACCTTGAAGTGGTCTTTAGTTTTCTTTCGCTAACGGAGCTCACGAGATTTTCTGCTGAGTTTTGTGTTGTGAAGTTTTCAAGTTTTGGGTGAAAGATTTGATGGATTATGGAACAAGGAGTGCCAAGAGACTAAGCTTGGGGATGCCCATGATAGCCCAAAGATAATCTAAGGACACCTAAAAGCCAAAGATTGGGGATGCCCCAGAAGGCATCCCCTCTTTCGTCTACTTCCATCGGTAACTTTACTTGGAGCTATATTTTTATTCACCACATGATATGTGTTTAGCTTGGAGCGTCTTGTATTATTTGAGTCTTTATTTTTTTAGTTTACCACAATCATATTTGCTGTACACACCTTTTGAGAGAGACACACATGATTCAGAAATTATTAGAATACTCTATGTGCTTCACTTATATCTTTTGAGTTATATAGGTTTTGCTCTATTACTTCACTTATATCTTTTAGAGCACGGTGGTGGATTTGTTTTATAGAAACTATTGATCTCTCATGCTTCACTTAGATTATTTTGAGAGTCTTAAATAGCATGGTAATTTGCTTAAATAATCCTAATATGCTAGGTATTCAAGATTAGTAAAAACTTTTTTATGAGTGTGTTGAATACTAAGAGAAGTTTGATGCTTGATGATTGTTTTGAGACATGGAGGTAGTAATATCAAAGTTGTGCTAGTTGAGTAGTTGTGAATTTGAGAAATACTTGTGTTGAAGTTTGCAAGTCCCGTAGCATGCATGTATGGTAAACGTTATGTAACAAATTTAAAACATGATGTGTTCTTTGATTGTCCTCCTTATGAGTGGCGGTCGGGGACGAGCGATGGTCTTTTCCTACCAATCTATCCCCCTAGGATCATGTGCGTAGTGCTTGGTTTTTTATGGCTTGTAGATTTTTGCAATAAGTATGTGAGTTCTTTATGACTAATGTTGAGTCCATGGATTATACGCACTCTCACCTTTCCATCATTGCTAGCCTCTTGATCTTGTGCATTGCCCTTTCTCACATTGAGAGTTGGTGCAAACTTCACGGAGCATCCAAACCCCGTGATATGATACACTCTTTCACACATAAACCTCCTTATATCTTCCTCAAAACAGCCACCATACCTACCTATTATGGCATTTCCATAGCCATTCCGAGATATATTGCCATGCAACTTTCCACCGTTTCGTTTATCATGACACGTTCATCACTGTCATATTGCTTTGCATGATCATGTAGTTGACATAGTATTTGTGGCAAAGCCACCATTCATAATTCTTATGTCACTCTTGGTTCATTGCATATCCCGGTACACCGCCGGAGGCATTCATATAGAGTCATATTTTGTTCTAGTATCGAGTTGTAATCATTGAGTTGTACATTATTTGCCATTTGCCTCTTGTTTTCCTCTCCCCACTTCACCCTTGCCGTTTTATTCGCCCTCGCTTTCCCAATCTCCTCCTCTTTTTCCCGTTTGCCTTTTCCTCGTCCGCTTGTTTGCTCGTGTGTTAGTTCGCTTGCTTGTCGTCATGACTAGTCTTATATCTTCTCCGTTATCTCCCGAGAATGAAGTTCTAAATTTGAAGCAAAGGGAGGGAGAAAATCTAAAAGACGCTTGGTATAGAATTTGCAATGCTGAAAATAGATCTACCAGGAAGCAATCTACTTCAGTTCTTCTTTATAATTTTTACGTAGGTGCTAATCCTTGGTATAGATATATCCTTGATACCATTACCGGAGGGAATTTCTTGGGTAGCCATACTTTCGATTCTTATAATGCTTTAATAGATTTATTTGGCTCATCGCCTCTTTTGGTTAATGGAACTATGTTAACTTTGGAGCATGTTATGCAAAGACTTGAAATTATTGAGAATAAAGTTGCTACCATTGAATCAATTGAAAATCTTGATAAAAAGATCCACAATCAAATTACCCAATATGGATCTAAGGTAGGAATGACTTTGAAAAATATTAAAGAAAAGGAACCCATAGTTAATGAGAAAATAAATCTAGATTCCACTAGAATCAATAAACTTGAGGGTATCATTGCCAACTTGGGAACCGCTTTTTCTTCCGTAAAAAACACTCCAAGTTCATCTAATAAAAATACTAAGTTTATTTATGTTCCTAAGAATAAGGGTGAATCATCTAGTAAGGAAACTACGGATCTTAAATCTATAAGTGTTCATCCCAATCTTTTTGCCATCATTAAGGAACCATTTGCTATGAATGAATTTTTCGATATTTTGCCTAAAAATTTGACAATTACTAGAGAGAAAGAAAATTCTAAAGAAGGTAGATGCCTCATTGAAGAATTGCCTACCAAAGATGGCAATACTTAAATCTATCCTTGCTTTTATGCCTAGCTAGGGGCGTTAAACGATAGCGCTTGTTTGGAGGCAACCCAATTTTATTTTTAGTTTTTTTTGTTTTTGCTTCTGTTTAGGAATAAATAATCCATCTAGCCTCTTTTTAGATGTGATTTTATGTTTTAATTAGTGTTTGTGCCAAGTTAGACCTATAGGATCTTCTTGGATGATAGTTATTTGATCTTGCTGTAATTTCCAGAATCTTTCTATTCACGAAAACAGTTGTTAAAAATCACCAGAACGTGATAAAATACTGATTACAATTGCTGCTGATCATTAAACAAATTGTGTAGGTCGTCCTATTTTGGTAGAATTTTTGTAGTTCCAGAAGTTTGCTTTAGTTACAGATTACTACAGACTGTTCTGTTTTTGACAGATTCTGTTTTTTGTGTGTTGTTTGCTTATTTTGATGAATCTATGGCTAGTAAAATAGTTTATAATCCATAGAGAAGTTGGAATACAGTAGGTTTAACACCAATATAAATAAAGAATTAGTTCATTACAGTACCTTAAAGTAGTCTTTTGTCTTCTTTCTCTAACGGAGCTCACGAGATTTCTATTGAGTTTTATGTTGTGAAGTTTTCAAGTTTTGGGTAAATTCTTTTGGAGGATTATGGAACAAGGAGTGGCAAGAACCTAAGCTTGGGGATGCCCATGGCACCCCCAAGATAATCCAAGGACACCAAAAATTCAAAGCTTGGGGATGCCCCGGAAGGCATCCCCTCTTTCGTCTACTTCCATCTGTAATTTACTTGGAGCTATATTTTTATTCACCACATGATATGTGTTTTGCTTGGAGCGTCTTGTATTATTTGCGTCTTTGCTTGTTAGTCTACCAAAATCATCCTTGCTGTACACACCTTTTGAGAGAGCCATTCATGAATTGGAATTTTATAGAATACTCTATGTGCTTCACTTATATCTTTTGAGCTTGATAGTTTTGCTCATAGTGCTTCACTTATATCTTTTGAGCGTGATAATTTTTGCTATAGTGCTTCACTTAGATCTTTTAGAGCACGGTGGTGGATTTGTTTTAAAGAAACTATTGATCTCTCATTCTTCACTTAGATTATTTGAGAGTCGTTAATAGCATGGTAATTTGCTTAAATATTAATATACTTGGTATTCAAGATATGTGAAACTTTCTTTTGAGTGCATTGAATACTAAGAAAAGTTTGATGCTTGATAATTGTTTTGAGGTATGAAGATGGTGATATTAAAGTCATGCTAGTTGAGTAGTTGTGAATTTAAAGAATACTTGTGTTGAAGTTTGTGATTCCTGTAGCATGCACGTATGGTGAACCGTTATGTGATGAACTCGGAGCATGATTTATTTATTGATTGTCTTCCTTATGAGTGGCGGTTGGGGACGAGCGATGGTCTTTTCCTACCAATCTATCCCCCTGGGAGCATGCGCGTAATACTTTGCTTTGATAACTTCTAGATTTTTGCAATAAGTATATGAGTTCTCTATGACTAATGTTGAGTCCATGGATTATACGCACTTTTTCCCATCCTTCCACCATTGCTAGCCTCTCTAATACCGCGCACTTTTCGCCGGTATCATACACCCACCATATATCTTCCTCAAAATAGCCACCATACCTACCTATCATGGCATTTCCATAGCCATTCCGAGATATATTGCCATGCAACTTTCCACCGTTCCGTTTATTATGACACGCTACATTATTGTCATATTGCTAGCATGATCCTGTAGTTGACATCGTATTTGTGGCAAAGCCACCTTTCATAATTCTTTCATACATGTCACTCTTGTTTCATTGCATATCCAGGTACACCGCCGGAAGCATTCATATAGAGTCATACTTTGTTCTAAGAATCGAGTTGTAATTGTTGAGTTGTAAGAAAAATAAAAGTGTGATGATCATCATTCTTTAGAGCATTGTCCCAAGTGAGGAAAGGATGATGGAGACCATGATTCCCCCACAAGTCGGCATGAGACTCCGGACAAAAAATAAAAAAAATGAAAAATGAAAAAAAAGAGGCCATAAAAAAAGAGAAAAGGCCCAAATAAAAAAATGAGAGAAAAAGAGAGAAGGGACAATGCTACTATCCTTTTACCACACTTGTGCTTCAAAGTAGCACCAAGATCTTCATGATAGAAAGTCTCTCATTTTGTCACTTTCATATACTAGTGGGAATTTTTCATTATAGAACTTGGCTTGTATATTCCAGTGATGAGCTTCCTCAAATGCCCTAGGTCTTCGTGAGCAAGCGAGTTGGATGCACACCCACTTAGTTTCTTTTGTTGAGCTTTCATATACTTATAGCTCTAGTGCATCCGTTGCATGGCAATGCCTACTCACTCACATTGATATCTATTGATGGGCATCTCCATAGCCCGTTGATACGCCTAGTTGATGTGAGACTATGTTCCCTCCTTTTGTCTTCTCCACAACCACCATTCTATTCCACATATAGTGCTATATCCATGGCTCACGCTCATGTATTGCGTGAAGATTGAAAAAGTTTTGAAAATGTTAAAGCATGAAACAATTGCTTGGCTTGTCATCGGGTTGTGCATGATTTAAATATTTTGTGTGGGGAAGATGGAGCATAGCCAGACTATATGATTTTGTAGGGACAACTTTCTTTGGCCATGTTATTTTGAGAAGACATAATTGCTTAGTTAGTATGCTTGAAGTATTATTATTTTTATGTCAATATGAACTTTTGTCTTGAATCTTTCGGATCTGAATATTCATACCACAATTAAGAAGATTTACATTAAAATTATGCCAAAGTATCACTCCGCATCAAAAATTCTCTTTTTATCATTTACCTACTCGAGGACGAGCAGGAATTAAGCTTGGGGATGCCTGATATGTGTCAAACGTATCTATAATTTTTGATTGCTCCATGCTACTTTATCTACTGTTTTGGACTATATTGGGCTTTATTTTCCACTTTTATATTATTTTTGGGACTAACCTATTAACCGGAGGCCCATCCCAGAATTGTTGTTTTTTGCCTATTTCAGTGTTTCGAAGAAACGGAATATCAAACGGAGGCCAAACGGAATGAAACCTCCGGGAACGTGATTTTCTCACCGAACGTGATCCACGAGACTTGGACCCTACTCCAAGAAGTAACAGAGGCGGTCACGAGGGTGGAGGGCACCCCTCCCCCCTAGGGCGCGCCCCCTGCCTCGTGGGCCCCCTGTTGCTCCACTGACGTACTCCTTCCTCCTATATATACCTACGTACCCCCAAACGATCAGAACATGAGCCAAAAACCTAATTCAACCGCCGCAACTTCCTGTATCCATGAGATCCCATCTTGGGGCCTGTTAGGAGCTCCACGAGGGGGCATCCACCATGGAGGGCTTCTACATCATCACCATAGCCCCTCCGATGAAGTGTGAGTAGTTTACTTTAGACCTTCAGGTCCATAGCTAGTAGCTAGATGGCTTCTTCTCTATTTTTGGATCTCAATACAATGTTCTCCCCCTCTCGTGGAGATCTATTCGATGTAATCTTCTTTTTGCGGTGTGTTTGTTGAGACCGATGAATTGTGGGTTTATGATCCAGCTTATCTATGAACAATATTTGAATCTTCTCTGAATTATTTTATGTATGATTGAGTTATCTTTGCAAGTCTCTTCGAATTATCCGTCTGGTTTGGCCAACTAGATTGGTAGTTCTTGCAATGCGAGAAGTGTTTAGCTTTGGGTTCAATCTTGTGGTGTCCTTACCCAAAGGATGTAAAGGGTTGCAAGGCACGTATTGTATTGTTGCCATCGAGGATAACAAGATGGGGTATTTATCATATTGCATGAATTTATTCATCTACATCATGTCATCTTGCTTAAGGCGTTACTCTGTTTTAACTTAATACTCTAGATGCATCTTTGGATAGCGGTCCATGAGTGGAGTAATAGTAGTAGATGCGGTGAGTCGGTCTACTTGTCTCGGACGTGATGCCTATATACATGATCCTACCTAGATATTCTCATAACTATGCTTAATTACATCAATTGCTCAACAGTAATTTGTTCACCCACCGTAGAATACTTATGCTCTTGAGAGAAGCCACTAGTGAAACCTATGGCCCCGAGTCTATTCTCATCATATCAATCTCTAATACTTTAATACTTGCTTTGTTTTACTTTGTCTTTTACTTTTCACTTTGCATCTCTATACCAAAAATACCAAAAATATTATTTATCATCTCTATCAGATCTCACTCTCGTAAGTGACCGTGAAGGGATTGACAACCCTTAATCGCGTTGGTTGCGAGGAGCTATTTTTTTGTGCAGGTACGAGGGACTTGTGCGTAGCCTCCTACTTGATTGATACCTTGGTTCTCAAAAACTGAGGGAAATACTTACGCTACTTTGCTGCATCATCCTCTCCTCTTCGGGGAAATCCAACGCAGTGCTCAAGAGGTAGCATTAGACACACGGTTACTATGGTTACTATGACTTTACCCTGAACCAGGTTACTAAAGATGGGTCGGCCCTGAGGGGTACCTGCGCGAGCTTAATTGCGAGTGATGTGTAGTCGGGTTGACCTGGAAGGTGCCCGCGAGATAATTATGAGGCATGGCCGGGCATTCTTAGCCCTTTCTGCAAGTCCTCGAGACGGGGCGACGGGGTCACGTCGATCATGAGTCTCTGCTCGTTACCGCGTGCTCCTAATCCACTACAATTTGGATATTTGATCCGAGGGGCCTCTTGCCTGATAGCACTAACCATCATGTGGGCATAGTATGGGCGTTTTGCATCGTATGCATCAGCCGAAGCTTAATAGACGTCAGCGATTGAGCGGCGCGTGTCGGGTTGGACTGGTAAGCACCTGCCTTTTTAAGGAGGTAGCTAGGTCTGCTCACCGGCCGCGTTCGCAACGTGCAGGAGTTCCCGGGTGATGGCCCATGACCCCTGGGAGCATAGGTTTAGTCCGGCGTGCCGGCCTCTCTATTTAGCCTAGGTCGGGTTGCGGCGTATCGTTTGGCCGAGGCCGGGCATGACCCGAGAAAGTGTGTCCGTCCGGAGTTAATCGAGCATGGTGGGTAAGTTGGTGCACCCCTGCAGGGAAGAAAACATCTATCGATAGCCTGTCCTACGGTAACGGACACTTGGAGTTGTATCCCGATCGATACAACTAGAACCTGACACCTAGCAATACAATGAATCGTTGTATTGATGGGGTGCTGGTGCACGTATATATAATACAAGGGAAGGCCTCTACCTCAACTATACAAGACTAGGAGGTGGGCCACAACTCTAATACACGTGCAATACAAAATACATACTCAACACCCCCCCCACCCGTAGTCGGCGTCACGGAGACACGTAGATCGGACCGAAACTCCTCGAAGACGGGAGTAGGCAATCCCTTAGTCATCACATCAGCAAAGCTGTTGCGTCGTCGGCACGTGGAGAACTCCGAACACGGCCAAGGGCAACCTACTTTCAAGCGAAGTGAATATCAAGCTCAATATGCTTCGTCCGTCGATGGTGCACCGGGTTGGCGGAGAGTTAGACCGTCTTGCGGCGTTATTGCGATGAGACAAGAGTGGCCTTGTGAACATCACAAAGCAACTCCTAGAGCAGCTGACGTATCCAAGAGCACTCGGCCACGGCATTAGCCACGGCGCGATACTCTGCCTCGGTGCTGGAGCGGGAGACCGTGGGCTACCGCTTTGATGATCAAGAGATCAACAAGGCCCCAAGGTAAACGCAGTAGCCTGACGTAGAGCGTCGCGTGTCGGGGCAGCCAGCCCAGTCGGCATCGGAGTAGGCCACAAGGTCGGTGGAGGTGGAGGCCGTCAGGGTGAGTCCCTAGGACATGGTGTCGCGTATGTAACGGAGAATACGCTTCACCAGAGTCCAGTGAGAGTCACGCGGGGCGTGCATATGGAGGCTCACCGCTGGACAGCGTCTGCAGGTCGGGCGAAGCCGTTGTCGCATCAGTAAAGCACCGACAATGGAGCGATAAAACACTCCATCGGACGCAAGAGACCCCTTGAGAGCAGAGACCTTCGCCTTCATGTCGACGGGGGTGGGCGTCGGCTTGCAGTTAAGCATACCGGCATGCTCCAGGAGCTCGTGGGCATACTTCTGCTGATGCAGAAAGAAGCCGTCAGTCCGTCGGACCACCTCGATGCCGAGGAAGTAGTGCAGGGGCCCCAAGTCCTTGAGGGCGAACTCATCACGAAGACGAGCAGTCAGCCGCTGAAGGAGGTCGGGGCCGGACGCCGTGAGGATGATGTCGTCGACATAGAGCAGCAGATTTGCAGTGTCAACTCCCTGATGATACACGAAGAGTGAAGCATCAGAGCGAGTGGACCGAAATCCGAGAGACTGCAGGAAGGCTGCGATACACTGGTACCAAGCCCGAGGCGCCTGCTTCAACCCGTAAAGAGAATGGGAGAGCAACCACACGAAGTCGGGGTGCTCGGCGTCCACGAAACAAATGGGCAACTCACACTGCTCGTCAAGATGGCCGTGCAAGAAGGCGTTGGAGACATCCAACAGGTGCACCGGCCAGGCGCGCGAGACCGCCAGCTGAAGCACGGCGCGAATCGTGCCCCGTTTCACAACCGGGGCGAAGGTGTCGGTGAAGTCCACGCCCGCGCACTGCCGAAAACCACGAACCACCCACCGAGCCTTGTAGCGCTCGAGAGAACCGTCCGGGCGACTCTTGTGGTGAAACACCCACTTGCCAGAGATGATGTTGGCACGAGGGGGTCGCGGAACAAGCTGCCACGTGCAGTTGCATTGTAAGGCGTCGAACTCCTCCTGCATCGCAGCTAGCCAGTGGGGATCCCGAAGGGCAGTGCGAGCGGAGGTGGGGACGGGTGATGGTGTCAACGTCGAGGCGGCGCACACATACTCGTCGGCGGAGTAGCGCGTGCTGGGCCGAAGCACTCCTGCTCGGGCACGGGTAGTCACGCCAAGTGACGGGGCAGCAGGGCCGGCGGTGAAGGAAATATGCCCTAGAGGCAATAATAAAGTTATTATTTATTTCCTTATATCATGATAAATGTTTATTATTCATGCTAGAATTGTATTAATCGGAAACATAATACATGTGTGAATACATAGACAAACAGAGTGTCACTAGTATGCCTCTACTTGACTAGCTCGTTGATCAAAGATGGTTAAGTTTGACATGGGTTGTCATTTGTTTAACAGGATCACATCATTAGGAGAATGATGTGATTGACTTGACCCATTCTGTTAGCTTAGCACTCGATCGTTTAGTATGTTGCTATTGCTTTCTTCATGACTTATACATGTTCCTATGCCTTTGAGATTATGCAACTCCCGTTTACCGGAGGAACACTTTGTGTGCTACCAAACATCACAACGTAACTGGGTGATTATAAAGGTGCTCTACAGGTGTCTCCGAAGGTACTTGTTGGGTTGGCGTATTTTGAGATTAGGATTTGTCACTCCGATTGTCAGAGAGGTATCTCTGGGCCCTCTCGGTAATGCACATCACTTAAGCCTTGCAAGCATTGCAACTAATGAGTTAGTTGCGAGATGATGTATTACGGAACGAGTAAAGAGACTTGCCGGTAACGAGATTGAACTAGGTATTGAGATACCGACGATCGAATTTCGGGCAAGTAACATACCGATGACAAAAGGAACAACGTATGTTGTTATGCGGTCTAACCGATAAAGATCTTGGTAGAATACGTGGGAGCCAATATGAGCATCCAGGTTTCACTATTGGTTATTGACCGGAGACGTGTCTCGGTCATGTCTACATAGTTCTCGAACCCGTAGGGTCCGCACGCTTAAAGTTTCAATGACGGTTATATTATGAGTTTATGAGTTTTGATATACCGAAGGTAGTTCGGAGTCCCGGATGAGATCGGGGACATGACGAGGAGTCCCGAAATGGTCGAGACGTAAAGATTGATATATTGGACGACTATATTCGGACATCGGAAAGGTTCCGAGTGATTCGAGTATTTTTCGGAGTACCGGAGAGTTACGGGAATTCGCCGGGGAGTATATGGGCCTTATTGGGCTTTAGGGGAAAGAGAGAGGAGAGGCTGCGCACCCCCCCACGGCCTAGTCCGAATTGGACTAGGGGGAGGGGCTGCGCCCCCTCCTTCCTTCTCTTCTCTCTCCCCTTTCCTTGACTCCTACTCCTAATACTTGGAAGGGGGGAATCCTACTCCCGGTGGGAGTAGGACTCCCCCTTAGTGCGCCTCTCCTTGGCCGGCCACCTCCTCCCCTTGCTCCTTTATATACAGAGGCAGGGGGCACCCCATAGACACAACAATTGATCATTGATCTTTTAGCCGTGTGTGGTGCCCCCCTCCACCATAGTCCACCTCGATAATATCGTAGCAGTGCTTAGGCGAAGCCCTGCGTCGGTAGAACATCATCATCGTCACCACGCCGTCGTGCTGACGAAACTCTCCCTCAACACTCGGCTGGATCGGAGTTCGAGGGACGTCATCGGGTTGAACGTGTGCTGAACTCGGAGGTGCCGTATGTTCGGTACTTGATCGGTCGGATCGTGAAGACGTACGACTACATCAACCGCATTGTGCTAACGCTTCCGCTTTCGGTCTACGAGGGTACGTGGACAACACTCTCCCCTCTCGTTGCTATGCATCACCATGATCTTGCGTGTGCATAGGAATTTTTTTGAAATTACTACGTTCCCCAACAGTGGCATCCGAGCCTGGTTTTATGCGTAGATCTCATATGCATAAGTAGAACACAAGTGAGTTGTGGGCGATATAAGTCACACTGCTTACCAGCATGTCATACTTTGGTTCAGCGGTATTGTTGGATGAAGCGGCCCGGACCGACATTACGCCTAAGCTTACGCGAGGGGTTCTACCGACGTGATTTGCACACAGGTGGCTGGCGGGTGTCAGTTTCTCCAACTTTAGTTGAACCGAGTGTGGCTACGCCCGGTCCTTGCGAAGGTTAAAACAGCACCAACTTGACAAACTATCGTTGTGGTTTTGATGCGTAGGTAAGAACAGTTCTTGCTAAGCCCGTAGCAGCCACGTAAAACTTGCAACAACAAAGTAGAGGACGTCTAACTTGTTTTTGCAGGGCATGTTGTGATGTGATATGGTCAAGACATGATGCTAAATTTTATTGTATGAGATGATCATGTTTTGTAACCGAGTTATCGGCAATCGGCGTGAGCCATATGGTTGTCGCTTTATTGTATGCAATGCAATCGCTCTGTAATGCTTTACTTTATCACTAAGCGGTAGCGATAGTCGAGAAGCATAAGATTGGTGAGACGACAACAATGCTACGATGGAGATCAAGGTGTCGCGCGGTGGCGATGGTGATCATGACGGTGCTTCGGAGATGGAGATCACAAGCACAAGATGATGATGGCCATATCATATCACTTATATTGATTGCATGTGATGTTTATCTTTTATGCATCTTATCTTTCTTTGATTGACGTTAGCATTATAAGATGATCCCTCACTAAATTATCAAAGTATAAGTGTTCTCCCTGAGTATGCACCGCTGCCAAAGTTCTTCGTGCTGAGACACCACGTGATGATCGGGTGTGATAGGCTCTACGTTCAAATACAACGGGTGCAAAACAGTTGCACACGCAGAATACTCAGGTTAAACTTGACGAGCCTAGCATATAGGAGATATGGCCTCGGAACACGGAGATCGAAAGGTCGAGCGTGAATCATATAGTAGATATGATCAACATAGTGATGTTCACCGTTGAAACTACTCCATCTCACGTGATGATCGGACATGGTTTAGTTGATATGGATCACGTGATCACTTAGAAGATTAGAGAGATGTCTATCTAAGTGGGAGTTCTTAAGTAATATGATTAATTGAACTTTAATTTATCATGAAATTAGTCCTGATAGTATTTGCATAACTATGTTGTAGATCAATAGCTCGCGATGTTGCTCCCCGTTTATTTTGATATGTTCCTAGAGAAAAACTATGTTGAAAAATGTTAGTAGCAATGATGCGGACTAGCTCCGTAATCTGAGGTTTATCCTCATTGCTGCACAGAAGAATTATGTCCTTGATGCACCGCTAGGTGACAGACCGATTGCAGGAGCAAAAGCAGACATTATGAACGTTTGGCAAACTCAATATGATGACTACTTGATTGTTTAGTGCACCATGCTTAACGGCTTAGAATCGGGACTTCAAAGACGTTTTGAACGCCATGGACCATATGAGATGTTCCAGGAGTTGAAGTTAATATTTCAAGAAAATACCCGAGTTGAGAGATATGAAGTCTCCAACAAGTTCTATAGCTAAAAGATGGAGGAGAATAGCTCAAGCGGTGAGCATGTGCTCAGATTGTCTGGGTACAACAATCGCTTGAATCAAGTGGGAGTTAATCTTCCAGATAAGATAGTGATTGACAGAATTCTCTAGTCACCATCACCAAGTTAGTAGAACTTCGTGATGAACTATAATATGCAAGGGTTAACGAAAACGATTCCCAAGCTCTTCGTGATGCTCAAATCGACGAAGGTAGAAATCAAGAAAAACATCAAGTGTTGATGGTTAACAAGACCACTAGTTTCAAGAAAAGGGCAAAGGGAAGAAGGGGAACTTCAAGAAGAACGTCAAGCAAGTTGCTGCTCAAGTGAAGAAGCCCAAGTCTGGTCCTAAGCCTGAGACTAAGTGCTTCTACTGCAAAGGGACTGGTCACTGGAAGCGGAACTGCCCCAAGTATTTGGCGGATAAGAAGGATGGCAAAGTGAACAAAGGTATATTGGATATACATCTTATTGATGTGTACTTTACTAGTGTTTATAGCAACCCTCGGCATTTGATACCGGGTTCGATTGCTAAGAGTAGTAACTCGAAACGGGAGTTGCGTAATAAATGTAAACTAGTAAAGGGCGAGGTGACGATGTGTGTTGGAAGTAGTTCCAAGATTGATATGATCATCATCGCACACTCCCTATACTTTCGGGATTAGTGTTGAAACTAAATAAGTGTTATTTGGTGTTTGCGTTGAGCATGAATATGATTTGATCATGTTTGTTGCAATATGGTTATTCATTTAAATTAGAGAATAATTGTTGTTCTGTTTCTATGGTCATACACCCAATAAAATGGTTTGTTGGATCTCGATCATAGTGATACACATATTCATAATATAGAAACCAAAAGATGCAAAGTTAATAATGATAGTGCAACTTATTTGTGGCACTGTCGTTTAGGTCATATCGGTGTAAAGCGCATGAAGAAACTCCATACTGATGGGCTTTTGGAATCACTTGATTATGAATCACTTGATGCTTGCGAACCATGCCTTATGGGCAAGATGACTAAGACTCCGTTCTCCGGAACAATGGAGCGAGCAACTGACTTATTGAAAATAATACATACTGATGTATGTGATCCGATAAGCGTTGAGGCTCGCGGCGGGTATCATTATTTTATGACCTTCACAGATGATTTGAGCAGATATGGGTATATCTAATTGGTGAAATATAAGTCTGAAACATTTGAAAAGTTCATATAATTTTAGGGTGGAGTGGAAAATCATCATAACAAGAAAATAAAGTTTTTACAATCTGATCGTGGAAGAGAATATTTGAGTTATGAGTTTGGTCTTCATTTGAAACAATGCAGAATAGTTTCGCAACTCACGCCACCTGGAACACCACAACGTAATGGTGTGTCCGAACGTCGTAATCGCACTTTACTAGATATGGCGCGATCTATGATGTCTCTTACTGATTTACCGCTATCGTTTTGGGGTTATGCATTAGAGACAGTTGTATTCACGTTAAAAGGGGCACCATCTAAATCCATTGAGACGACACCGTATGAACTATGGTTTGGCAACAAACCAACGTTGTCGTTTCTTAAAGTTTGGGGTTGCGATGCTTATGTGAAAAAGCTTCAACCTGATAAGCTCGAACCCAAATCGGAAAAATGTGTCTTCATAGGATACCCAAAGGAGATTGTTGGGTACACCTTCTATCACAGATCCGAAGGCAAGACATTCGTTGCTAAGAATGGATCCTTTCTAGAGAGGGGGTTTCTCTCGAAAGAAGTGAGTGGGAGGAAAGTAGAACTTGATGAGGTAACTGTACCTGCTCCCTTATTGGAAAGTAGTTCATCACAGAAACCAGTTCCTGTGACGTCTATACCAATTAGTGAGGAAGCTAATGATGATGATCACGAAACTTTAGATCAAGTTGTTACTGAACCTCGTAGGTCAACCAGAGTAAGATCCGCACCAGAGTGGTACAGTAATCCTGTTCTGGAATTTATGTTACTAGACCATGACGAACCTACGAACTATGAAGAAGCAATGGTGAGTCCAGATTCTGCGAAATGGCTTGAGGCTATGAAATCTGAGATGGGATCCATGTATGAGAACAAAGTGTGGACTTTGGTTGACTTGCCCTATGATCGGCAAGCAATTGAGAATAAATGGATCTTCAAGAAGAAGACTGACGCTGACGGTAATGTTACTATCTATAAAGCTCGACTTGTTGCGAAAGGTTTTCGACAAGTTCGAGGGATTGACTACGATGAGACCTTCTCACCTGTAGCGATGCTTAAGTCTGTCTGAATCATGTTAGCAATTGCCGCATTTTATGATTATGAAATTTGGCAAATGGATGTCAAAACTGCATTCCTGAATGGATTTCTGGAAGAGGAGTTGTATATGATGCAACCGGAAGGTTTTGTCGATCCAACGGGAGCTAACAAAGTGTGCAAGCTCCAGCAATTCATTTATGGACTGGTGCAAGCCTCTCGGAGTTGGAATAAACGCTTTGATGAGTTGATCAAAGCATATAGTTTTACAGACTTGCGGTGAAGCCTGTATTTACAAGAAAGTGAGTGGGAGCACTACAACATTTCTGATAAGTATATGTGAATGACATATTGTTGATCGGAAATAATGTAGAATTTTCTGGAAAGCATAAAGGAATATTTGGAAGGAGTTTTTTCAAAGAAAGACCTCGGTGAAGCTGCTTACATATTGAGCATCAAGATCTATGGAGATAGATCAAGACGCTTGATAAGTTTTTTCAATGAGTACATACCTTGACAAGATTTTGAAGTAGTTCAAAATGGAACAGTCAAAGAAAGAGTTCTTGCCTGTGTTACAAGGTGTGAAATTGAGTAAGACTCAAAGCCCGACCACGGCAGAAGACAGAAAGAGAATGAAAGTCATTCCCTATGCCTCAGCCATAGGTTCTATAAAGTGTGCCATGTTGTGTACCAGATCTATTGTATACCCTACACTGAGTTTATCAAGGGAGTACAATAGTGAAATAGGAGTAGATCACTGGACAACGGTCAAAATTATCCTTAGTGGAATAAGGATATGTTTCTCGATTATGGAGGTGACAAAAAGGTTCGTCGTAAAGGGTTACGTCGATGCAAATTTTGACACTGATCCAGATGACTCTAAGTCCCAATCTGGATACATATTGAAAGTGGGAGCAATTAGCTAGAGTAGCTCCGTGCAGAGCATTGTTGACATAGAAATTTGCAAAATACATACGGATCTGAATGTGGCAGACCCGTTGACTAAATTTCTCTCACAAGCAAAACATGATCACACCTTAGTACTCTTTGGGTGTTAATCACATAGCTACCGTGAACTAGATTATTGACTCTAGTAAACCCTTTGGGTGTTGGTCACATAACGATGTGAACTATGGGTGTTAATCACATGGTGATGTGAACTATTGGTGTTAAATCACATGGCGATGTGAACTAGATTATTGACTCTAGTGCAAGTGGGAGACTCAAGGAAATATGCCCTAGAGGCAATAATAAAGTTATTATTTATTTCCTTATATCATGATAAATGTTTATTATTCATGCTAGAATTGTATTAACCGGAAACATAATACATGTGTGAATACATAGACAAACAGAGTGTCACTAGTATGCCTCTACTTGACTAGCTCGTTGATCAAAGATGGTTAAGTTTCCTAGCCATTGACATGGGTTGTCATTTGATTAATGGGACCACATCATTAGGAGAATGATGTGATTGACATGACCCATTCCGTTAGCTTAGCACTCGATCGTTTAGTATGTTGCTATTGCTTTCTTCATGACTTATACATGTTCCTGTGACTATGAGATTATGCAACTCCGTTTACGGAGGAACACTTTGTGTGCTACCAAACGTCACAACGTAATCGGGTGATTATAAGGGTGTTTCTCAGGTGTCTCCGAAGGTACTTGTTGGGTTGGCGTACTTCGAGATTAGGATTTGTCACTCCGATTGTCGGAGAGGTATCTCTGGGCCCTCTCGGTAATGCACATCACTTAAGCCTTGCAAGCATTGTAACTAATGAGTTAGTTGCGAGATGATGTATTACGAAACCAGTAAAGAGACTTGCCGGTAACGAGATTGAACCAGGTATTGAGATACCGACGATCGAATCTCGGGCAAGTAACATACCGATGACAAAAGGAACAACATATGTTGTTATGCGGTCTGACCGATAAAGATCTTTGTAGAATATGTGGGAGCCAATATGAGCATCCAGGTTCCGCTGTTGGTTATTGACCGGAGACGTGTCTCGGTCATGTCTACATAGGTCTCGAACCCGTAGGGTCCGCACGCTTAAAGTTTCGATGACGGTTATATTATGAGTTTATGAGTTTTGATGTAACGAAGGTAGTTCGGAGTCCCGGATGAGATCAGGGACATGACGAGGAGTCTTGAAATGGTCGAGACGTAAAGGTCGATATATTGGACGACTATATTCGGACATCGGAAAGGTTCCGAGTGATTCGGGTATTTTTCGGAGTACCGGAGAGTTACGGGAATTCGCCGGGGAGTATATGGGCCTTATTGGGCTTTAGGGAAAGAGAGAGGAGAGGCTGCGCCTCCCAGGCCTAGTCCGAATTGGACTAGGGGGAGAGGTTGCGCCCCTCCTTCCTTCTCTTCTCTCTCCCCTTTCCTTGACTCCTACTCCTAATACTTGGAAGGGGGGAATCCTACTCCCGGTGGGAGTAGGACTCCCCCTTGGCGCTCCTCTCCTTGGCCGGCCGCCTCCTCCCCTTGCTCCTTTATATACGGGGGCAGGGGGCACCCCATAGACACAACAATTGATCATTGATCTTTTAGCCGTGTGCGGTGCCCCCCCTCCACCATAGTCCACCTCGATAATATCGTAGCAATGCTTAGGCGAAGTCCTGCGTCGGTAGAACATCATCATCGTCACCATGCTGTCATGCTGACGAAACTCTCCCTCAACACTCGGCTGGATCGGAGTTCGAGGGACGTCATCGGGCTGAACGTGTGCTGAACTCGGAGGTGCCATGCGTTCGGTACTTGATCGGTCGGATCGTGAAGACGTACGACTACATCAACCGTGTTGTGCTAACGTTTCCGCTTTCGGTCTACGAGGGTACGTGGACAACACTCTCCCCTCTTGTTGCTATGCATCACCATGATCCTGCGTGTGCGTAGGATTTTTTTTGAAGTTACTACGTTCCCCAACAGGCGGGTGCCATGGCAGTAGGGGCACCTGGTGCGGCGGCGGGGGCCACTGTCGTGGTTCTAAGTCTGACAGTAGAATGGGGGGTAGGAATGGAGAGGCAAGATCCTAGCTATGGAGTAGTTGTATACGCAAGGGATTTACGAGTTCAGGCCTTTCTCGGAGGAAGTAACAGCCCTTCGTCTTGGAGCCCAGAGGCGGTCGACTGGATTATAGGCGTATGTGTTACAGGGGTGTGAACCCTTCTGCCTGTGGAGGGGGGTGGCTTATATAGAGTACGCCAGGACCCCAGCCAGCCCATGTAGCAGAGGGTTTAAGGTACGTTAAGACCGGCGTTCTTGGTAACGCTGCATATAAAGTGTCATCATGACCATAAAGACTACTTAATTACAGACCGTTTGGATACAGAGTGATCCCTGAGCACCGGATAGTCGAGTGAGCCTTCTTGGTCGAGTGTATCTGATTCTGTCGAGTGGAAGCCTACCAGGTCGACTGGAAGGCAGCTTCTTTCGCGAGTGTCCTTGGGGAGGGTACCTTTGGGCAGGTCTATGACCCTACCCTAGGTACATGACTTCATCATTAGCCCCCGAATGGATCGAGATTTGAGTGAGGAAGGAGTTGATAATTTTTCCGACCTGTTCTTTGTGTTGCGAGCGTGCCTTATTCTGGATTAACGACCTTTTAGTGAAGGCGTCAACTTCTCTTTTAGTCGCCTTGATCCATTCTTCACATTTGTCGAGTGAACTTTGTGAACTTGAGGATTTTGTTTACGATCGGAGGAAATCTGTTGTCTGACAGGTTGCTCTGCGGTTAGCGGATTTCACGGGATCTGAATTTTGGGAAGCGCGCGAAGCGGAGAAAACTGCAGCACTCGGATGGGATAAGGAGATGACGCCTCGATCTTCGTGCCGCCTTTTTTGCCACGTACCACGCCTGGCGCTGTTTATGGATTTGGACGGGATTGCTGGCCTACCAAATACCCACTTAAGCGGCCTCATATAAGGCATCGGACGGGGTATTTTGAACAGTGTGACCCCAATCTTCCCCTCCCTCCGCCTCCAAATCTTCCTGCTGCGCCCATAGCCTGCTCAGCGCCGCAACTCAGTACCTGCTTCGCCGGCGACCATGGTGAAGGAGAAGACCGCAGCCCTGGAGCGGGTGAAGAAAGCGGCGGCGAAGGCGAAGGGGAGAGCGCCCAGTCGGGGCGGATCTTCTTCGCGATCCAAACTGCCGCAAGGTTGGGTCCAGGGAGATTGGATCCGCTCGACCATCACCGAGAAGGACCTTAACGATCTGGCCAACGAGGGACTGATCCTCCATGGGTCGGCGAGGCTTCCTGGAACGGAGTGGCAGCCGCCTTTGAAGAGGGTGAGTGCGTTCTCCTAGCCACTCACGTAGATCGGGGATTTTCTCTGCCGCTGAATCCTTTCTTCCGGGGGTTTCTGAACTTTTTTGGAGCGCAACTCCATCATTTCACTCCCAACTCCATTGTCTATCTTTTTGCTTTCGTGTCGTTGTGTGAAAAGTTCTTGGGTTGTCGGCCGCACTGGGGCCTCTTCAAGCATATATTCACTTGTCGCTCTCATCCGGTGAAGAAAACGAACCCGAATGACGAGAGAACCCAAGTAATCCAGATGTGTGGGGGACTTGGGGTCCAGATGAGGGGGAAGAGCGCCTTTCCGGCTATGACTCTCCCCGACTCGGTTAGAGGGTGGCAGTCGACCTGGTTCTACTACCAAGACCAGCCGACGCCGGGGCAGTTGACTGGACTCCCTCCTTTCTCCATGAGTCGTGTGAACAAGCCATCTTCTCTGAAGGTGCTACCAGAGGAGAAGGCCCAAGTAAAATTGTTGATGGAACGCGTAGTCCAGCTTATTCGCGACGGGGTGACCGGCATGGATCTTCTCGAAGTTTTCCTCCGACGGCGTATTCAGCCACTCCAATACCGAGGCCATCCGATGTGGATGTACTCCGGTACGGATGATACCACTCGGGTCCATCCAGAGGAGGTCGATGACGCCCGGAGAAGTGGATGACCGCCATCACAGAAACAAAGATAATCCTCGCGGAGCTAGGAGGATTCCCCCACTCGACCATTCTTACGATCCAGACAAGGTATAACCACTTATCTCCGACTGTGATTCTGCTGCATTCATTCTGTTTTGATGCCAATTCATCGACTGACTTTTGCCTTGTTTTGTTGTCTTCTAGGCCACCACTGAGATGTACTCGATGCCCAACGGGGCGCAGGAACCAGTCGAAGAAGAAGAAGGAAGCGGAGGTGAAAGCCCAGAGGAATGGGAGTCCAACGGCGAGGAGGATGAGGGGGACGACAGCTCTGGAGAAGAGGAGGAGGAGGAGGAAGAGGAGGAAGACGTCGATCCTCCCCGCTCAGAAGGAAGGTCCAAGTCGACGCATGACCCGGCAGCCGAGCGCGGTAAAGCTGTTTATGCCACCGGCGATTGCGACCTCGGACAACTTCCCTCGCCGACCGAAACCGCCAAGCAACCTCGAGCAACGTCGTCAAAGCCGGCGAAGGCCCTGCCCAAGATGCGGATGGTCATTCCCACCATCTCCGAGTAATCAGCAGAACTCGTATTTCCATATTCAACATGAGTGTACTTTCGGTCGACTCGATGACTGATCAGCCGATTCTTGAAATTTGCAGTGTTGCTACCTCCGAGACCTCAGCCAAGCACGAAGATCAGGAAATGGAAGATGTCGTCACCTCCAACCTTGGTATGATCTCTGCAGTTTCGCTTTTAGTCGATTGGATTTCTATGTTTACTTTTGAATCTTTCTTGTAGTTCCGCCTCATGTCATTGATCTCCCCGATGATGACGAGGAAACGCCGTTGAGGAAGAGGAAGAACAAGAGGGTGCCTGCTCGCAAGGCTGCTCCAGCCAGACGATACCGAGACGCCGGTTCCCAAGGAGGCAACCCCGCCGGCTTCGTGTCTTTGCTGCATCACCGCAAGTGCCCGACCCACTTCGCCGATCGCTGATCCACCATCCTTTTGCTATACACCACGTCCCGGAAGACCAAGTGAGTGCTGCTAAGGAGGCTATACGCCAGGCAAGGATCATGATGGAGCAAGTGAAGGCAGTCCGAGAGGCCAGCTAGGCGGCCTATGATGCTAGCTCAGCTCTCCAGAGCAATGTCCAAGTAAGTCGATCGTTGCTTGCTCTGTTAGGATATGCTACCTGAAACTGCTTGCTCTATTAGGTCATGCTACCCGAAACCGCTTCTTTCTCTAGATTTCAGATCTCAGTACACCCACCGGGTGGGTGTGTCGATTGAGTTTTTGTGGGGCACGCCGAGTGCACCCACCGGGTGTAGTCCCCGAGACTATGGTGGATCATGCGTGCGATCGACTATAGTCTTTACACTTTGAACTTCTTCACTACGGCCTGGTCGGACCAAGTCGAATGGAATCAGAAACCGTGGGGGCACGCTGAGTGCACCCACCGGGTGTAGTCCCCGAGACTATGGTGGATCAAGGCGATCGGCTATAGTCTAAAGAACTGTTTTTTTTACCGCGGCTGGCCGCTGACAGTTAGCCATGGTTTTAGAATCATAACCTCTTTGCCTCTTTTGGTCGACTGGTCGAACCAAATTGGTAAAACTAGTGGGGGCACGCTGAGTGCACCCGCTGGGTGTAGTCCCCGAGACTACTGTCGAATGTTTTGATTCGACTGTAGTCTTAGAAATGCTATGATTTTTCCTTAGTCACTCGGAAGTGATCTGTCTTTGAATTCTTTTGTTGATTGACTCTTTGTAGAAATTTTGCGAGCTTGTGGCTCGCTATACTGAGTTAGAGAACAAACAGATCCAGCTCAACCTCGACTTGAAGCTTGCTCGGGAGAATTTGCGAGAAAGCGAAGGATGAAGCAAAAGGTATGGCTGGTGAGAACTTGACGACTGTCTTTGTTTTTCTGTTCATTCTCAACTCTGTTCTCATTGTTGCTTTGCAGATAAACTGGAGGAGACTCTGAAGAAGAAGGACCTTGACCTTGTAGAGGCACAGAAGACGGCTTTGGAGAAAACAAAGCTTGCTGAAGAGAAACTTGCCTCAGCCGGCAAACTTGAAGATGAAAATGCCAAGCTGAAAGCCGCTCTTGACGCGGTCAACAAGGAAGGTAGTCGACTGAAGAACAACAAGATTGCTCTGTCTGACAAGGCCAAGCGAATCAAGCGGGAAGCGAAATGACTGGAGGTTTATCTTGGAGGGCTCGCCAAGAAGCTGTTCCTCATGCTTGAAGGTAATCTCTTTTATCCGACTGTCTTGCTATCACCGGCTCATCGCATGATCATTGTTTTGAGTCTGAGCTGTGTTTTCAGAATTCTGTCAAAACTTCGAAGAAGAAACCAGTCGAGTGGAAACCAGCCTGGACCGCATCAACTCTCCCGTGAAGGACGAAGCTGCTATGAATGTGCTCCGATTGGAGTCTCGCGTTGCTAGCGTGGTGGACTATCTTGCTCGACTGAAAGTTGCGGTGTCGCGGATTGACTCAACTCTCTGGCCAGAGCAGACGCTTCAGAATGACCTTGAATCCTTAATGACTCGACTGAATGAGATTCCAAGTCGAGTGCAAGAATGGAAAAAGTCTTCTGCCAGTGTGGTGCCGATGTTGCTCTGTCTCGGTTTGTGTCCACCGCAAGGAAGCACAAGAGGACAAGATGGCGTCCCTCAAAGTTGCCAACACCAGAAGTACGACTTCCGATCTTTCATGGAGACCTTCATCGCCGCTGCTACCCGCATTGCCGACGGAATCGACCTCGACCAGCTTTGTTGCACCTTCCAGTCCTCCACCGAGGAGTAAAAACTTCTAAGTCCCGACTTAAATTTGCCTCGAATGCCGAAAGTGGTTTTGTAACCAACAAACTTTAACAGTGCTTAACGCCTCGAGCACTTTCGGATCCGTGAGGACGTTTATCCGAACTTGATCTATCCTTGAACGTGCTTTATTTGCCTTCGAGAGAACTTTGCTCTTCATTCGGAATATATTTCATTGTTGTAAGTAGTATCCTTGAGGTGAAACTCCAGTCGACTTGTACTTCATCTATCTTGCAGGTAGAGACGGAGCACAGACTGCGACTGACCTTGTCGTTCTTGCGGATTGGAATGGACCGCACGTCGTACTTGTGGCGAAGCTCCGAAGGAGAAGGTGACAGTCGACTTGTACCTTGTCGTCCTTGCGAATTGGGATGGACCGTACGTTGTACTTGTGGCGAAGCTACGAAGGAGAAGGTGGCAATCGACCTGCACCTCGTCGTCCTTGCGGATTGGTATGGACCGCACGTTGTACTTGTGGCGAAGCTCCGAAGGAGAAGGTAACAGTCGACCTGCACCTCGTCGTCCTTGCGGATTGGGATGAATTCCTTACTTAGGCGGGTACTGGACTGCAGCTAAGCCTCCGAGCGGGAGGTGTGCTCTCCACTTTCAGAGGATTTTTATCACTTAGGCGAGCACCGGGCTGCAACTAAGCCCCGAGTGGGAGGTTTGCTCTCCACTCGGTGGGATTTCTATTACTTAGGCGAGCACTGGGCTGCAGCTAAGCCCCGAGTGGGAGGTTTTCTCCACTCGGTGGGATTTCTATTACTTAGGCGAGCACTGGCTGCAGCTAAGCCCCGAGTGGGAGGTTTGCTCTCCACTCGGTAGGATTTCTATTACTCAAAGTAGCACTGGGCTCTGACTAAGCCCCGAGTGGGAGGTTTGCTCTCCACTCGGTGAGATTTTTATGGTGTAGCTCAAGGAGAAGGTAGCAGCCGACCTGCACCTCGTCCGCCCCATGGTTGCTCATTATATTGAATGTTTTAGGCGAATCCTTGGGTTGTTAGCAGCCCCCGAGTGGGAGGCTGGCTCTCCACTCGGTAGGATTTTGAATACTTAGGCGAGTCCTAGAAATGCAGCAAAGACCCCGAGTGGTAGACTGGCTCACCACTCGGTAGGATTTTGAATACTTAGGCGAGTACTTGGGCTGCAGCTAAGCCCCGAGTGGGAGGCCGGCTCACCACTCGGTAGGATTTTGAATACTTAGGCGAGTACTTGGACTCAAGCTAAGCCCCCGAGTGGGAGTCTCGCTCACCACTCGGTGAGGATTTTGAATACTTAGGCGAGTACTTGATCTGCAGCTAAGCCCCGAGTGGGAGGCTGGCTCATCACTCGGTAGGATTTTGAATACTTAGGCAAGTACTTGGACTGCAGCTAAGCCCCCGAGTGGGAGGCTGTCTCACCACTCGGTAGGATTTTGAATACTTAGGCGAAGCGGATTCGCAGCTAAGCCCCCGAGTGGGAGACTGGCTCGCCACTCGAAAAGGATTTTTTTTTACAAACATAGGCGAACCGGATTCGCAACTAAGCCACCCACTGTGGGAAATTTCAACAAAAAGTAATAACAATCACTGGGAAAATTATAACATTCTTGTCTTAGATAAACAAACTACAAAAGTACTTTTATTACATCTCAACCGAGTGAGTATTTAAGTATAAAAGGGGCGGAGCAGCTCCGTATTCCAAGCTCGAGGCTCGTCAATCTGGCGATCAATGTTGTAGAGATGATATGCTCCATTGTGGAGAACTCTCGTGACGATGAAGGGACCTTCCCAAGTGGGAGCGAGCTTGTGTGGTTTCTGTTGATCCACTCGGATGACCAAATCTCCCTCTTGGAAGGCTCGACTCTTCACATTTCGGCATGGAATCGACGCAAGTCTTGCCGATAGATAGTCGAAGCGGATCAGGCCATCTCCTCTCCTCTTCCGTGAGGTCGATCGCATCTTGCCGGGCTTGTTCCGCTTCTTCTTGAGTATAGTTCGACTCGAGGCGCATTGTGAAGCAGGTCACTCGGCGTAATCGCTTCAGCTCCATAGACCGGGAAGAATGGAGTTCTCCCACGACCGATTAGGAGTTGTCCTCAATCCCCGGAGGATCGATGAAAGTTCATCGACCCAAGCTCCTGCTGCGTGCTTGAGATCACGCATCACCGAGGTTTCACCCTTTGAGAATGAGGCCGCTTGCATGCTCGCTTGTCCATTCGACCGAGGATGAGCAATCAAGCATAGTCGACCAGCGTGCCGGAGAGGCGCAGAAGGCTTTGAACTTGTCATTATCTAAGTTTGACCCATTGTCGGTGATGATGCTATGCGGAACTCCATATCTGAATATCAACTCTCCGATGAAACCGATAGCGATTGCATGCATCAAGGTTCTTGATGGGCTTGGCTTCGATCCACTTGGTGAACTTGTCGATTGCTACTAGCAAATGAGTGAAGCCGCTTCGCCAGCTTCTCGCCGTCCAATCATGTCTAATCCCCAAACAACGAAGGGCCGACGAGTGGAATGGTCTTCAAGGATGAGGCGGGCTTGTGTGACATGTTGGAATAGAACCGACACCCTTCACACTTGTCGACTATTTCTTTTGCCATTTCATTTGCTTTTCGCCAAGAAAATCCCGCTCGGTATGCTTTAGCCACAATGGTCCGAGAGGACGCATGATGGCCACAGTCCCGGAGTGGATATCCTCAAGAATTATCTCGACCTTCTTCCGGCGTGATACACTTCGCCGACTCGGTCGCGCTTTCTCTCGTATTAACCGTCCCTTGATCACCGTAAAGGCCTTGGATCAATGGACGATCTGTCGAGCCTCTTCTTCATTCTCGGGAGCTCTTTCCTTAGGATATATGCGATGTACGCCATCGTCGATCGGGAGTGATGACCATAACTTCCATAATCAGGTCGACCACGGTTGGGACCTCAACTTCACCGGATCATTGGCACTCTTTTGCTACGGGGCTTCTTCAGGAAAGGATCCTCCTGCACTGATGGTGCATGAATGTGTTCCAAAAATACATTACTGGGAATGGCTTCCCTCTTGGACCCTATCTTCGCCAAATCATCCGCAGCTTGATTTTTCAGTCGGGGTATATGATGAAGCTCTAACCCCTCGAATCTGTTCTCCAGCTTTCTCACTGCATTAACAACCAGATCCGAGTCGCCGTAGACCATAAGGCGACGGACGCCGAGTGAAATGGCCATACGCAACCCATACAGGAGTGCTTCATATTCTGCTTCGTTGTTGGAAGAATCAAAGTGAATCTGGAGAACATATTTGAGCTTATCTCCTCGGGGAAACCAAGACAACCCCGCACTGTAACCGTCGACAAGATCTTGGAACCATCGAAAAACATAGTCCAGTGCTCCGAGTGAACTTGAGTTAGAAGCTGCTGTTCAGTCCACTCGGCAAGGAAGTCTGTTATTGCTTGGGACTTGATGGCTTTCTTTGCCTCAAATTTGATATCAAGGGGAAGGAGTTCAATCGCCCATTTAGCCACTCGACCAGTTGCATCTCTGTTATGAAGAATTTCCGACAATGGGCGTCACGACGACCGTAATGGAATGATCGTAGAAGTAATGAGCAACCTTCTTTGTGGTCATATAAATCCCATAAACAAGTTTCGATAGTGAGGGTATCTTTGCTTTGATGGGGTCAAGACTTCGTAAAGATAATAAACCGGGCGTTGAACTTTGAAGGCTTTTCCTTCTTCTTCCCGCCGACCGTAAGTACGGTAATCGACGACTTGTCCAAAGGGCTGCAATGTAAAGCAACAAAGGCTCTTTGCTGATAGGGGCAGCAAGCACCGGTTGGTGGAGAGCGTAGCTTTTAGCTCGCAAACGCTGCATCAGCTTCGAGTCCACTCGAACTTGTCTCGACTTCTTCATCGATCGGTAAAGAGGCAATGCCTTTTCACCGAGGCGAGAGATGAATCGACTTAAAGCGCCAAGCATCCAAGAAGCTTCGACATCGCACATGCATGTATGCGCTTCATCCGGAGTATAGTGCCAACCTTTTCGTTAGCATCGATTCCTCGCCGTAAACGAAAACCGAGTAACTTTCCACCAGAACTCCAAATGTGCACTTTGATGGGTTAAGCTTGATATCATGCCTCCCGAGATTGGCAAATGTTTGAAAGAAGGTCACCAATGTGTCGGAACCCTTTCGTGACTTGACCACTATATCATCCATGTACGCCCATATTCCGGATCGATATGAGTGAGTAAACACTTCAATCATCCTCATGAATGTGGCTCCGCATTCTTGAGACCGAATGGCATGGTGACATAATGTAAGCACCTGAATGGAGTGATGAACGCTGTTTTGATCTCATCGGGTCCATACAGATGGATCCGATGGTACCCGGAATAGGCGCTCTAAAAGACAACCTCTCACATCCCGCAGTTGAGTCGACTATTTGGTCAATGCGAGGAAGAGGGATCTTTCGGGCAGGCCCGATTGATATGCTTGAAATCGATGCACATGCGCAACGACTTGTCCTTCTTGGGGACCATCACGACATTGGCGAGCCACTCGGAGTGGTAGATCTCTCGGATGAACTCTACCGCTAAGAGCCGAGCCACCTCTTCACCAATGGCCTTTCTCTTCTGGACGGCGGACCGTCGAAGATGTTCTTTAACCGGTTTGAATTTTGGGTCGACTCGTAGGCGGTGCTCAGCCAGCCCCCTGGGAACACCCGGCATGTCAGCAGGCTTCCATGCAAATATGTCCCAGTTCTCACGGAGGAACTGGATGAGCGCTTCTTCCTATTTTGAGTCGAGTGTCATTGAGATGTTGGTCGGAGCAAAGATTGGGATCGATCGGTGAATGTGAACCTGTTTCGTCTCACCGGACGACTGGAATGCTGAATCCGTAGCGGGCTTCTTAGCTCGCAACAAATCACTCGGATCTGCCGTTTTGTGATACTCTTGTAACTCTACCACTGCCAACTGAGCATCGACGATCTTACAGCCCTTCTGGAAGCACTCTTCTGCCTTCTTCCGATTGCCCGTAATAAAGCATCACGCCCTTGGGGCGTGCATCTTCGCTTAAGATACACGTAACATGGTCGGGCCATGAAAGCGTGCATATCTTGGCCTTCCCGAATAGCGTGATAAGCGCTCTGAAATCCACGACCTCAAAGGTCAACTTTTCTTTCGGAAATGCTTGAATCACCAAAAACTACATCAAGAGCAATTTGGCGAGTGACTCAGCCTTCTTTCTAGGAATGACTCCGTGGAAGCTCATGTTACCGTAATCGAGTCCGTACATCGGAATGCCCATCCCTTTCAACGCCTCTGCGTACAATATGTTCAAGCCACTACCACCATCCATCGTAACTTTGGTCGGTCGAGTGCCTTCGACGATCGGAAATGACCATCAACGCTTGCCTCCCGTGGGTGGCAATGTGCGTTGGGTGATCGGACTGGTCGAATGTGATGGGATCCGGGACCATTTCAGATAGTCAAGGCGTCACGAGCGACCATGTTCACTTCTGATTGATAACCTTCAATCGACTTTTTGCTTTCGACGTCGAAGAAAATCATCGTGGTGGAATTGACACGGGATATCCATCATCGCTGTCATCTTTGTCTTCAACTTTGTCTGTCTCCTTATCCTTATCCTTGGGCTGTTTCCCTTGGGCTACTGAATCAAGAGCCGACATCGTCGAGTGGTATGTTTCGGGTAAATGAGTTTACCCTCTTCATCTTTCTTCGTGTGGATGTGACATGGCAAATCCAACACGTCATTTCCATCCTGGTCTTTCACCTTCTTGGGGTTCCAAGGACCCTTGGGTTTCCCCTTGAACTTTCTTGGGGTCACAGCCAAGGCCTCTCCGGGAGCAGCTGGCTCGGCTTTGCACTTCTGCTTCCGACTGGAATTTCCTCCGCCGGCCTCATTATCGGCCGATTTGTATTTACCACTCCGGAGCCGATCCTCTTCTTCACCATTTGCATACTTGGTGGCAATCTCCATCATCCGACTCAGGGTCATATCTCCGGTTCGATCGAATTTCAAACTCAACTCTCTGTTCTTGACACCTTCTTTGAAGGCACAGATCGCTGGTGATCGATACATTCTCAAGCGTGTGGTGCAAAGTGATCCACCTTTGGATATAATCTCTCAAAGTTTCACTCAACTTCGTGACACACGATCGCAACTCCGCCAACCTTGCTGGTCGCTTGCAAGTTCCTTCAAATGTCTGACAAACACTCGGGCAAGATCTTCCCAAGTGTAAATCTTTGGGTGCTAATCGATTCAACCACGCCCGCTGAACCCTCCAACGTAAGAGGCAAATGCTTCATGGCTACCTCATCGTTGCCGCCGCCCGATCTGAACAGCCACTCGGTAATCCTCAAGCCAAGTGTCGCTTGGATTCACCAAAGGAACTTATCGGCTCCAGCCGCCAACCTGAAGTTGGGAGGAATCACCGCGGCTCGATGGCTCTTTGAAACACTCGCCCCGAGACATGAACTCTGCCGGAGGGAACATCTCTGTCATGGCCTTCTCGGTGAGCTCTGTTCTGTCAACCAAACCTTGAACGATAATAGATCTCGCATCAAAGCTCGGTTCCACAGGGTCGACCGAACTCTTCGCCCAACACCGTGCTTTAAGGCTCGTCAGTCCCGCCGCCGAGGAGCGTATGATCCACCCCTTGGGGGAGGAGTGGGCACTCGACGTCGATCATTGCGATCGAATCGGTGCTCATATTGCTCGCAGCTCTTGTACTGATCATCACGCCGGCCCCCACGTTCCTCACGCCTCAGGGGCGATCTTGGACTATGGGCCGACTGGACTGAATTCGCAGCGACGGATCGGCTGTGAATCCTTTTCCGCGACTGTGATACGACTGAGTTTTGATCTCCTGCCGCCCGGAGCAGATCTCTGATTTGTAGCAAGCCTCTACCCGCCTCCGACTGGGAAGGCTGAATTGACTCTGCTATACGGGCAGCAGCTGCTAAATTCTGAATCGGAGTTCGATATACCTGAGTTGGTGGTTGGAAGAGCTGACGTCGACTGGATTCTGGAACCCTTGGTCACGCGCGCTTGTCGAGTACTCGCTGAAGGTTCTCCAGTCGAGTGCGCTCGGCCAGATTGGCCAAGCGCGCATCCTCCAAGGCACGAGCCTCGGGGGTTTCTCCAACGATAGGAGTGTGAAGCGCATCCATTTCCGACGGCGAAGCTCCTCCCTCTGAAGCGAAGTGAGGGGCTCGGGCAGGTCCTCTTCGTGGGCTTGGCGCGGATCACCTCCACCGCCACCTCCGTTGGTGCGGGTGAATCCGGGGACCGCATGGTCCATCGACCATCGTAACCTCTGCTGCCGGGTCATCGCTATCGCACTCGGATGCAGTCTCTGCGAGCCGCCGAACAGTCAGAGGGATTCGCTGCTCGATCGCCGCGACTTGGGGGTGGCCGACGGCGAGCCACCGCATGCCTCACCCACCATCGAAGCCTCGATCACCGTAACGCTATGCGCCGGCGGGAGAATGGGAGCGAGGACGGCACAGAGCCGACCCATCTTGGGTCGACGGTTGCCGCAGGAGGACGCCGCATGGACACACGCAGCGAAGTGCGTCGCCTGTGGACGGGAGCGCGTCCACGCCGAAAGTGGAGCCTCCTGAAGCCAAGCGGAGTCGTCGGCGACGAACGTGAGCGCATCGAGACGGATCTCGCGCCTCGACCGTAACTCCACCAAAACCATGATGTAGGAGATCGAAGAATCCCAACTTCTCCAACAAATCGCTAGAACACCGCCCCACGGTGGGCGCCAACTGTCGTGGTTCTAAGTCCGACAAAGAGAATGGGGGTAGGAATGGAGAGGCAAGATCCTAGCTATGGAGTAGTTGTATACGCAAGGGATTTACGAAGTTCAGGCCCTTCTCGTGAGGAAGTAACAGCCCCACGCCCTGAGCCCAAGGCGGTCGATCGGATTATATGCGTATGTGTTATTAGGTGTGAACCCTTCGCTGTGGAGGGGGGTGGCTTATATAGAGTACGCCAGACCCCAGCCAGCCCATGTAGCGTAGGGTTTAAGGTGCGTTAAGACACAGCGTTCTTGGTAACGCCGGACATAAAGTGTCATCATGACCATAAAGACTACTTAATTACAGACCGCTTTGGATACAGAGTGATCCCCGAGCACCGATAGTCGAAAGTGAGCCTTCTTGGTCGAAAGTGTATCCGATTCGTCGAGTGGAAGCCTACCAGTCGATCGAAGGCAGCTTCTTTCATGAAAGTGTCCTTGGGGAGGGTACCTTTGGGCAGGTCTATGACCCTAGCCTAGGTACATGACTTCATCACCACGGCCATGGGCACCCGGCGGGCGGGGCCGCAGCCAAGCCGCGAGGGGGTCACGGCGGCAGTAGTGTCGGCCGAGCCGACGGCGGAAGAGGCGACGAGCGAGGGTGACGTCGAGCCCGTCGCAGGGATGGCGGGCGGGGTGCCGGGCTCAACCTCGTATGACGGAGACGGGGACCCGGGGGCCCGCTCGGACTCGACCTCGAGGGAGGGAGTCGGGAAGCCGGGTGGTGGCGGCAGAGGGCGCCTGCCGGGAGGGCCGCCGCGCATCGCTCCATGAAGGGGGCGCGGGGCTAGCGCCAAAGGGGCCGAAGCCGGAGGAACCTGAAAAAAGGGAACACCGTCTCGACGAAGTACACGTGCCTCGAGGTGTACACACGGTGAGTGACAGGATCATAGCACCGGTAACCTTTGGTGTTAGGAGGGTAGCCAAGGAAGATGCATGGGACGGATCGTGGTGCGAGCTTGTGTGGCGTGGTGGATGCGGTGCTAGGATAACAGAGACACCCGAAGATGCGGAGACCATCATAGGACGGTGGTGTTCCAAAGAGAAGGTGGTGAGGGGCGTAGTTCCACCGAGGGCGACACGGACTAATGTTAACTAAAAGAGCGGCGGTAGCGAGGGTATTGGGCCAAAACCGAGCGGGCACGTTAGAGTGAAAAAGTAATGTGCGAACGCAGTCATTAAGAGTGCGGAGAATGCGCTCGGCGCGACCGTTCTGCTGTGAAGTGTAAGGGCAAGTCTAAAAGAAGATGGTGCCGTGAGAGGCCAGAAGTGTGCGAAGGGCGACATTGTCAAACTCTTTTCCGTTATCAGTTTGGAGTGCGAGTATGGGGCGACCGAACCGGGTGGTGACATAGGAATAAAAGGCGGTGAGTGTGGCTAAAGCATCGGATTTACGACGAATAGGAAAAGTCCACACATAATGAGAATAATCATCTAAGATCACCAAGTGGTATAGATAGCCCGTGTTACTCGCAACGGGAGACGTCCAAACATCACTGTGAAGCAGTTGAAACGGAAAAGTGGATACTGAGGTAGACGCACTAAAGGGAAGACGAACGTGCTTGCCTAAGCGACAGGCCTCACAAGAGTGCTCGTCGAGCTTGTTACATGAGAAAGAGAAATTCCTAAGAATTTGACGTAACACGGTGGGGTTGGGATGGCCCAAGCGAGCATGCCAGAGGTCAATGCCGACGGCAAGGGCGACTGGTGTGGAGGTGGCGGCGCCGGCGTGCATGGGGTAGAGCTGACCAGGACTGTCACATCGGTGAAGGATCATCCGGGTACGGGCGTATTTCACAGAAAAGCCAACACCATCAAATTCAACAGTAAGTGGGTTCTCACGAGTAAGACAACGAATGGAAACTAGGTTTATGACTAATGCAGGTGAAACAAGAACATTAGACATAGTAATGGGTGCGGAAGTGGAGGGAAAACTAATGTTACCGATATGAGTAATAGGTAAGGAGGAGCCGTTGCCAACGGTGATACGAGTGGGTGTATGAACAGGAGTGGAGTAGGTTAGGTTACCGGGATGAGCTGTCATGTGCGCAGTAGCACCTGAGTCCATGTACCAGTCGCCTCCACTGATAGAACTACTCGGCGACGACGCGGAGTGCTGGGCAACGAGGAGGGTGGGGTCCCATGACACAAGTACCGGCGGCGGCAGGAGGCCCTCGTAGGGCGGCGCCGGGACGGGTGGACCATAACCGATGGCGGGCGGCGAAGGAGCGCCAGTAGCCGGGCGCCAAGCGACGCAACAAGGGGTTGACGGGCGAATCGGTCTTTGGTGACGGGATGCCGACGGAATGACCGGAGAGAGCCGACGGTGGGCGGCGGCGACGCCGAGGCCGGAGCGGGCGCCGATGCGATCCACTCACTGGAGGGAATCGCAGCCCACACGCCATGTACGCCGTACGCACCATGGACGCCTGCATGTACGCCCGTAATGGATGGGTTTTGCTATGCCCCCGCATGCAACGCGCCATGCATACTTGCATGTACGCCCGCGATGGATGGCGCGGCTACGTGAGGCGTTGGCTGGCGCGCCTCCAGCAAGATGCTCGTGGGGCCGGATGCCATCAGGGACTTGGGCGCGTCGTGCGGGTGAGCAACAGCAACTTGGCAGCAGCTCGGGCGATGCAGGAAGCGAGCGCGCGGCGCGGGATCGCGGAGCGAGCGGCGCGGGATTGGGAAGGAGCACGCGGCGCAGCTAACGAGATCGGCAATGTAGCGACCCGACCCGAATGGATCAAGTCTCTGTGCTTTCGTGTCATCCCTGGATCGGTATGCTGACACACACAGTACTCGAAGGATTTATAACAGAGGTAAATCACATGTATAAAGTAGCGTAAATACTATTACCTCAATCCAAATATAGCGGAAGCAACAAGGTTGTGGATTCCCATCAACACCAACGGCAAAGTTGAGTATAGGAAATCGTAACCCTAACGTATCACTTACTCGACGTCTGAAAAGTCCGCAACATGAAAAGTTGCAGCCCGAAACGGGTCAAGACATGGAATATGCCGCAATGTAACACATAGAGAGTAATGAAAGAATAGGCTATACTACATGCATATATGGCTGGTGGAAAGTCAGATGGTTACAGCTTTTTTTGCGAAAAGCCAATTTTTCCCTACCGCAAAGGAATAAATTTATTTAACTATCATGGTGGTTGTTGAACATTGAGAATGGTTGACAACAACCTCAATCCCAATTAAAAGTACTCATTAAACCCAAACAAATTACATTAAGTAACGTGATGAGATCAACAGGATAATCCAAGAACTAGATACTCAAGATGTCCATAACCGGGACACGGCTAATCATGATTAGTTTATACACTCTGCAGAGGTTTATGACTTTTCCCCACAAGACTCGATCTCCTCCGTTGGATTTCTCGCACTACATGGTGTTTGAGAAACGGATGACCGAGACATAGTCTTTCGTATGTTTGCACCTTACGATGGGTAGACCGTACCACCTACAACCCCTACATCTGCTAGTCTACCACTGTAAGAGTTCACACGACTTAGTCAACTATGCCAGAGCCCATAATGGCTTGTGGCTGCACACGGAAGTTTCTAGTTTGAATAATCTCATGATCCCTTTGAGCCTGGGTGGCGGTCCGAAGAAATACAGGCAAGTCCTGGAAACCCAGGTGCCTAGACAGGCAAGTCCTGGAGTAACCAGTGCCTCAATCCACCCAGATGTGTGTTTAAGTTGCCACCTTAGATAAACCATTAATTATCAACCTCACATCTGTCATGGATATTCACTCAACCAATCCACGTCTACTTGCATAGCATGGCATAATAAGCAAACGAGAAGTAACTCCCAAGGGTTTGATAATAAAACACGTAATAGGTACTACCTCAATCTACTTCCCAAAACCCACAATTTAATTAGATCCTAATCATGCAAGTGTTTGAGGAAATGTATCTAATGCATAAAAAGCTGGGTATGAGAAGAGTATGATCAAAGTGTTACTTGCCTGCAACGTTGATGAAGATGATTCGCACTCAAAACTCTTGATAGATCTACTCGTCACACTCCGGTCAATCTATCGTAAGCAAGCAATAGTAACCACACATAAGCAATCTCTAAAAAGGTCGGAAAGAACGAAGAAAACAAATCGAAAAACATCAAAAACAAGCAAATAACTCTTGCAACATAAAACAATTTCTAACGGTACCAAAATTATATGAATTGGCCTTATCAGAAAGTTTAGGTCAAGAGCTTCGATTTGCAAAAAGAATCAACTAAATCGGAGTTACGAAACTCAAGTTATGATTAAACGAAGTTTGAATACAAATCTGTTTGAATTCAAATTTTAAACTTTCAAAAACATGTTTAAGTTGGATTACTGGATAGAGGGGATCATAACGAAGAAGTGGGCGTTGGTTTTGTTGAATTTGGACAAAGGGGTAAAAAGTTATGAACGTTTGAAAATTACGGACTAATCTGCAAAATAAAACAACTACAACTAGGTCCCTGGCAGAAAAATACAAATAAAAGAAAAAGACTAAATAGCGAACGTTCGCTGCAGAAACCTATAAGACGAAAACCGTTCGCTACAAATCCTAAACTAGCAAACGTCCACTAATTAACCTAACTAATAAATAAAACCGGTCTTTAAAAAAAACCAAAGAAATCTAAAAAAACAGCGAACCGGGGTCGGTTTATACCGTTCATGCGGTTCGACTGCGACGGCGGTCTCCCATGAAGGGCAAGGGCGACGGCGAAGCCCGAGAGGGGCGAGGCAAGGCGGCGGCTCTACAGAACGGCGAGGGCGAGGCATGGGAGCGAGGGCGAGGCGCGGCGCGGGCCGGGCGGCGAATCTTCCACGGCCAAGCGATTGCTGGGCGGCGAGCGAGGGGAGAGAGAGATCGGGGCCCGGCTCCGGCTTTTATAGGAGAGGCGGCGAGGTTTGGCGTGCGGGAGGCAGGAGGCTTGAGACGACGGTCCATGGCGCAAGGCTGGCGTGAGCGACTCCCGCCGAAGGAGAGGGCGGCGCTGGCTGGTTGGTCGTGGCTGCCGGGCTTGGCTGGGCCCTCAAGTGAGGGGAATTTTTAAATAATTTCAAGACGAAATAAAAATAATAAAACCAAATAAATAAATATATTATATAGGCATATAATATATCAAAATTTTCAGAAAAAGATTTCCTACATGATGAACATTATTCTAGCTTCAAATAAATACACAAAAATTCAAATAAACCATACAAGTTACTGACCTACTTAAAACCCAATAAAATCATTTTAAAAATACCAAAATGGTTTCAAATTTATTTCTCTCCATTTTTTTGATGTAGGGAATCATGTTACCCTATTTTCCATATATTTTATTTTTGGAGAAAAATAATTTGAATAAAACTCAAATAACTCCAAATTGAAAATAATTCAAAGGAACTTTGAAGTTAATTCTTTGAAACTCCCAACTCATATTTCATATATTTTGAAGAAGTCATTTTATCTTCTCTCGTGAAAATCATTGAGTTGCATAAAGTTTCAAAATTGGAAATATTTTCCAAATGAAATTCAAATATTTTCAACATCCCTTGTCATTTAAATAAATGGAAGAAGTCATGTCATCTTCTCTCAAGGGTTTTGTGATGAAAATAATTTGAATTCTCAAGATCATAAAATGAAAATGAAAGTTTGGGAAAGTCCTTTTATTCCCTCTCATTTAACTTTCACAAGTTTCAATTCACTCACTTTCACCAATCAATCAAACAATCAATCAAATCTATCTATGTGTTTATAACATTCCAAAATTTAGAATTTTGGGATGTTACAGTAAGCAAGTCTTGTGGCGCTGACTAAGCGGGATCGGGTACGACGCGGTACAACTAGCGAAGGGAGATCGTGGGCGGGCAGGAAGTGAGCGGCAAAAACACATATTTGACACGAGGACGAAAAAGAATTCACAATCTGAACTCCTTTTGAAAAAATTTCACCGAAATGACCGTTTAGTGGCGCCGAGTAAAGGCGCCACACTATACCTGTAGCGCCTGAGCTTAGGCGCTACACGCCGGTTCAAGATGGCAGCCCGGCCCCACTCACGGTTGTGTAGCGCCTAGCTGAAAGGAGTTGCACAGTGTAGTGCAGCGCCTAACCGAAAGGAGTTGCACTACCTTATATTAAAACTGTTGTAACTTTTAATCCGTGCATCCAATGAAAACATGCCTTATATGAAAGTTGTATATTTTTCCATTTTCTACACAATGGTGGCATCTTCATCTATGTTAGGATCAATTTTCTTGATGAAAACCCTGTTGCAAAAGTGCATCATAATATAACCCATGTAATTTGTTAAAATTTACAAACTTGGCATGATGATAGCCATTCACCTATAGCTCTTACGCGTTTTCAACCTACATGAGTTTTGCACCGCATAATGTGTACTTTCACGCCATGCCTATGCTTGCCATGTTAATCATCCTTAACATGTTCATTTCTTGGATCTAAGTGACTAACATGATATAAGTGAACTTCTATTACGTAATGTTACATTTTGTAAGATCCATAGTAATTAATCCCGACATCACATGAATATGATCTAACCCGCCATGAAGCCACGTGACCCCTCTTGAAGCTACCAAATGCGGCGCGATCAAGAAGTGCAAGGCATCCACGAAGAAGAATAAAGGCGGACGGCTCCGCTCTTGAGCCGTCGAGGAAGAAGCTTGCAGGTGTGCGACGGTGCGGCGGCTACCGGTTACCGACGAGCTCACTTGTTGAGCCGGGCGGCCGACGCCAAGACAAGGTGTTTGAGGAAATGCCCCAAAAGTATAAAATTCGCCAACTTTTTGTTGTTGTTATTTTTGAATGCACACATATAGATAGCTTATTTGCTTCATTGTATATACTTTGTAGCTTCAACGACGAGGCATATATGTCAACTATGGGTGTTGGCTCCAACAACTCGCATTGGTCTCAAATCAATGACATGCATTTGGATGACCATGAGTTCGAGGTGGACGAGGATGGTGAGGGCATTGTCGGCCTTGCCGAAAGGAAGAGGAGGCAACTACACCAACGAAGAAGACGTTACTATGCAATACTTGGTTGCAAGGGTCGAGGGATCCATCCGTTGGAGGTGATCAAAGCAGAATGCTTATTGGAACAGGATGAAGGAGCACTTTGATCTACACAACAAGAGTGGAATTGACCGCTCCGACCGATATCTTCGCTCCGTTGGTCGACAATCAACAAAGATTGTCGAAGTGGGCGGCCGCACAAAAGGCGGTTGACAAGTTGAACCCAAGTGGCGAGAACTTTGCATTTTATCGGCAGGTCGTGGCTTGGTGACATCCAGTGTCTTGGTGAAATTAACGTGTCTTTCTTGCATAAAATTGCCTTAGGTACTTTAGTGTATCAAAACATAGTGATGCAATTTTTTAGTGGGTTTGATATTGACATAGACTTAAGGTAGACATAAAATTTTCTGTCTTTCATAGTTAGATCATATTCATATGATGTCGATTAATTACTATGGATCTTACAAAATGTAACAAATGTAAGTTCACTTATATCATGTTAGTCACTTAGATCCAAGAAATGAACATGTTAAGGATGATTAACATGGGAAGCATAGGCATGGCATGAAAGTACACATTATGCAGTGCAAAACTCATGTAGGTTGAAAAGCAGCGTAAGAGCTATAGGTGAATGGCTATCATCATGCCAAGTTTGTAAATTTTAACAGATTACATCGGTTATATTATGATGCACTTTTGCAATATGGTTTTCATCAAGCAAATTGATCCTAACATAGATGAAGATGCCACCATTGCGTAGAACACGGTAAAATGTACAACTTTCATATAAGGCACGTTTTCATCGGATGCACGGATTAAAAGTTACAATAGGTTTAATATAAGGTAGTGCAACTCTTTCTAGGGCTAACAAGACTACACCTGCAACTCCTTTCAGCCTAGGCGCCGACAAGCAGGAGTGGGGCCCGGGCTGCCACGCTGGACCGAAGCGTGTAGCGCCCAAAGCTCCAAGAAGATATAGTGTGGCGCCTTTTCTGTCGGGCGCCACTCGAGACTACCACGGTGAAATTTTTTTCAAAGGAGTTCAGATTGTAAATTCTTTTTGTCCTCGTGTTAAATATGTGTTTTGTGCCCAGTGAGCGAGCGCACGACGCAGAAGGCAAAGCAGAATGGCGGCAGCGACGCCAATGGCGGCGGGAGGATGCTGGCCGGCGCGGGAGGAGCGCGGCGGCGGCGGCAGCGGAAGACGAGGATTAAAACCTAAAATCTGATACCATGTAGAGAAATGTTTTGCAATACAATGAATCGTTGTATTGATGGTGTGCTGGTGCACGTATATATAATACAAGGGAAGGCCTCTACCTCAACTATACAAGACTAGGAGGTGGGCCACAACTTCAATACACGTGCAATATAAAATACATACTCAACACTGATCCTTATGGGCAAATGTACGGATAAGTTCAACCGGTCGCGTCGGCGGCTCATTCTGGTGGCGGTTGATCGTTCAATGATCTCTAAAACTCGATGTGATTTTATTACGTTTGAGATAATGTGTACTGAATCATTTTTTCAATTAAAAGAACAAAGTTTTTTTCTAAAAGCAGGAAGAAAAAGGGTGAAAAGGGGGTTATTACGTTTGAGATAATCTGTACTGAATCATTTTTCTTTTAAAGAACAAAGTTTTTTTCTAAAAGCAGGAAGATAAAGGGTGAAAAGGGGGGAACGGATGGCGGAGAGAGATGCCAAGTGTCGAAGCGGAAGGTGGTGCCGTGCGGTGCGTTCGCTCAGCCAATTCAACCGGATTTGAGAAAATCTCGCGTCCGCCCCCCTCCAGAACCTTCCCGCAGGCCCTCTCTATTTATTCCCACGCGCGCGCGTGCGCGGTCCAACGGGAAAAGAGGGGCGGTGTCGCAGGTGGTAACTGACAGAGGCTGAGGCGAAGCTGAAGACAGAGACTCGAGAGGCTTCAGGAGGACAGGATCGCAGTCGCAGCGGCGACGAAGCAAAAGGTATTTCCTCGCCTTCTTCCTCGCGTTTCGTCAGTAGCATGATACTAGCATGTGAAGGGTGCTGCGAATTTCATCCTGCCTTCTGTTCTAGGCTTGATTTGGCGATAGTTTTGCACATACAGCTCATAACCCGCAGATCGTAGAGAGCCATGAGACCCATACTTGCCAGTAGAAAAACGTATGTTGAGGTTCGGAGGCTGATTGATCCTCAATTCTTTTTTTATCCTCAATTCTGGTTCGCAAATGCGCTAGATCTATATGACATGAAGCAAATTAAGCCGAGAATTCCTAGGTTGTAGCGGTTATCTTTCCCCAATTCGTGTTATGTGCGTAGTGGTTTCATCTGGGCTGCGATTGTACCTAACGCGATGGGGGAAACAGATTTACTGAACCCGCGTAACGTGTACGGGAACGTTGAATTGCTGGGAAGGAAACTGTTCCGGGAACAGACAGTCTCTAACAGTGAACTGAACACGAAACAAGGTTGTAGCTATGTATTAGGTCTCCAAGCTTTTGCACACGCAACAATTTATGACCACATAGTGTAAACTGATGGTGGATTGTTGCATCCGTGAAATCGGACTATCGCAGTGATCGGAGCTTCTATGGTCAAGTTAGATATTTTTACTATGATTTATTGGCGCTATGCAGTATAGTATGTTACGAAGCAACTGTACGTTTAGAAATTTAGTTACATGCTACTTATCTGAGTGTTTTCTATACGAGTCATCTGGTGGGTACTGATTCATTTGCCTGTCTGTCTTGCAGATGTCGTATTCGAGGTACAGGAGTCGTTCAAGGTAAACATCATTTATCCTCAGAAATGCTTGTGTCCATGTTCTATGTTTTGGAGTCTAGGCATTTCTGGCTCTAATTTGAAAGAGTACATGATATCCATGTAATTTTGTTAGGAGCGTGGACTCGAGTGATGTTGAGAACCCTGGGAACAATCTCTTCGTCACTGGTTTATCATCTCGTCTAACCGATCGAGATCTGGAGAAGCATTTCTCTACAGAGGGAGAGGTAATCTTATGGAAATGTTTGCTGAGGAAAATGGTGTATGCATGTGAGAAGATTGCTAACAATTCCACTTATTTATCTTGCTGGCTGTGGCACAGGTGATTGATGCAAGTATAGTACTTGATCCTTGGACAAGGGAATCACGGGGATTTGGGTTTGTTACCATGTCTACTCTTAGGGAGGCAGAATGCTGCATCAAATATCTCGACCGTTCAGTGCTGGAAGGTCGTGTCATTACTGTTGAGAAGGTATTGCCAAAAGACTGTTAACTCTCTGATATTTGTCCATTCTCCTTCTCCTTTTATATGGAGTGGAATTATTATTTAGAGATTAGCCTTCCAAGCTGAATATTTGAGTGCTCTTCTTGTTTGAAGATTTTGTTGACAGCAGCAGGTTGATGCCCGCAGCTGTTCGGCATCAAATTCAAAAGATACGCAACCTAAGATCGAAACAATGCTACCTCAACCAGAGGGTTGTACGCCCACCGTTATTATTATTTTTCATATTGTTTTTGTTCTTCAAATCCACAATAGCTTATCCAGCCTTGCTTTTGACATAAAACACAAAGTACTGATTTTGAGCCCCTTCTTCACCACAGGCAAAGCGAAGACGAGGTCGAACCCCAACACCGGGAAGGTATCTGGGCGCCAAATCATCGCGTGGTAAGTTATTGTGTCGTGATTTATCTTCGACACCTCAGTACCATGAATTATGTGCTAGAAAGTGACCGCTGACACTTAATACACATCTGATTGTTGACATTTGATTATATGGTGATACCAGGAAGGAGGTATTCCCGAAGCAGGTCACCTGTTAGAAGAGACCGTTACAGCTCACGCTACTCGCCTGACCGAGAACGTTCTTATTCTCCTTATCACAGAGGACGATCATACGCTCGTCGTGACATGCGTAGATCATACTCCCCATATGAAAGAAGGCAATCCTACTCTCCCTATGGCAGAAGGAGATCATACTCTCCTTCCGACAGGTCAGAGTCTCCCTGCGACAGGCGAAGGTCCTACTCACCCTACGACAGGCGCATGTCTTGCTCGCCCCGCCATGGTCATCGCCACCGTTCAAGATCTCCATACCGCTACAGAAGGCGGAGGTCGCGCTCCCATGACCGTTCTGTTTCAGCATACTACAGCAGGCGCTATTCTCCAAGGAGCAGAAGACGGAGCTACTCTCGCAGCATATCGCCACGCAGGAGCTACTCCCGCAGCTGCTCTCCTGCGTCCGAGGTATCAAGGAGCTGTTCTCCGCGGAAAGGACGCGCCAAAAGCAAGGCATCACGCAGCAGGTCACCTGGGAAGAGGCGTTCCAGAGAAAGCTATGCTCACAGCCGCAGTTCATGCTCGAGGTCCGTCTCCAGGGAGCGCGCAACCTCAGCAAGCACCTGATGTTTTACGAAGCGCCAGGCCACCGTATTTCCGTTGTAATGTTGGAATTTTAGTAACTTGGATGTTTGTAAACAGTGTGGATGGTATGATCGTGCACCTAGTGAAGCAGCTGTATTTCGTCATGGTTCTGGACTTGCATGCCATGTGCATGCTAAATGCTGTACTTTATACTTCTGTTTTCAGTATGGTTGGCAGTTTACATCATGGATTTGGCCAAAGGATAGTTTTGTACTATGTTCTGCTGATCTGCTTTGTTGTGTTTTCTGTGTTTTAAGGTATCTGCTCCTTCTCCAAGGATAGTTTTGTACTATGTTCTGCTGATCTGCTTTGTTGCCATACTATGTTCTGTGTTTTAAGAATGCTCTCTGGATATATTTTGAAAACAATGAAGTATATGAAGCATGAGGCAAAATATTGTATAAGAAGAGAAATCTATTGGATTGAAGTGCCATTTCTGACAAAATATGCATATATTTGTTCCAAGCGTCCAACGTAAAATATGTCAGGCTACAAATAATGCGTAACATGACCGTCTATGCCCGCACAAAAATAAGTGGAACAGATTAACATGCATGATTGGCGACATGGTTCCACAAATAGATTGGTGCATAAATTGTAACTTATGATCAGACTTGATGATGCGGTGCATCTGTTTAAGAATAGAGGATTTATAGCAATACAACAAAGGAAAACGCAGAAATTTTCCTATGGATTGCGTTATTATATAAGAATTTCATAGGAATATTGGTGAGTCATTTCTTTGTTTCAGATGACCCAGTCTGGATTTTTCTATAGGAATACTGCAATTTTCCTTTATTTCAAATGCCCTAAGTCTCTTTGGATTATAGGATTTGTGTTGTAGTATTTGAATTTTAATAATTCTTCTTGAAAGTCCATTGCCTAATAGGATTAGGTTACCAAATTTCTATGAAATTCATTCATATAGCTTCCATACTATAAGATCTCAGTATGAACTCGAACATCATTTTGTTATTCTTTGAATAGTCGAATACACTTTCACTCTATTTTTCTCCACCCTCTCCTCAATCCTCTGAAATTGCTTCCTGTGCAAAAGCATATATTACAGAATTTCTGAGTTCTGAATATCTTTCTCTACCTTCTCTCCTCAACCCTCATAAATTCCTTCCTAGCAAAAGCTTATATACAAGAGTTTCTGTGTTATGCAGAATCTCATGATAAGTTATTCCGAATCATGTAAAATTTCACAGCAAGTGACATCTCAAATCTTCAGTTCTTCTATTTCAACGTAATAAATCACTGCTTCCTGCAATCCATAGAGCCTATAACAGCCCGTTCACCATGCAGATCCAAAGATAAGAGAAGGTGGAAAATCACAACCAGTAAAGCTGAGGCCAAGCCACAGTAAAATTTCAAGATATTCGTGGGTTAAACATAACATTGTGCAGATTGTTTCACAGATGGTACAACAACTAATCCAATACTGTTTGTAGAACAACAATACAGTGGGCAAAGCTCAAGAACAGAAAAATGCCATTACAACTGGGCACATTATTACAAAAATGTGTGTCCGAGCCATGTCAAAATGGTGTAGTACACAAAGATATCCATGTTGGCCAGATGAACAGCTTACCCCAAAATGTTGCCCCTAAGATACGAAGGCAGTTCAGAGTGGGTCGCTTTTACTTGAGCTTTCAGTCCCGTAATTGGCACTGTAAGGTGGAATGTCCCTATACCGCATCGTGGGTTTCACTGGCATCAAACATGTATGTACAGTCAAACTGGTGGTGGTCTTTTTAGCTTCCGACTGACGGATAGAGGGGAATTACTGAGTGAGGACAATCTGTCCTTGCCCCAGCCAGAGAGTAGTATGCCAGAATCTGTGCCTGACCCTCTGGGCAAGGCTCATCTTGATTTGGTGCAATAAACTCAATGTTCCAGAAGGGGCGTACCATTGCCATGAGATCGGTGCCGGTAGGAGATGCCTTGTATCCCTGCACCCAAAGATATCTGAGTGACTTCAGCTGTAAGGCTGCAACTGCCAATGCACGTTCACTAAAGCAGCAACTCCTTAGCTCCAATTTCTGCAAGCTTGGGCATCCTCGTGCAAATGCCAGCAGTCCATCATCAGATCCCCCAGCATTCCCAAGCAACATGTAGCGGACAGTCTTGCCAAATTCGCCAACATAAGAAAGGCCAATATCTGATAGAGCTCCAGGTCTCACATAAAATGCAAACCTCCGGAGTTTGGTGCAACCTCTCAGCAAAGCCCGAACCCCGTTGTCAAGGGGCAGTTCAGTTATATGCACCTCTCTATCAAGCAGGACAAGTCGGAAATCGTTCAGGTTTTTGCTGAACGCACCAATGGCCTCAAGAGCTGCATTTGTAATGTCAGACACATGTACTGCCCAGTACTCCAAATCAGGACAGCCTTCAGCTACAGCCATCAATCCTACTTGTGTCACTCTGCCCTGTTCGTCCTCAAGACCTCCTTGGTCATCGTCTCCTCTCTCGACTCTGAGTCGCTGTAATTTCTTGCAGGTCCGCGCAACAACTTCTAACCCTCGGTCTCCTATCACATCCCTCACCTGTTGGAAGACAAATTATCAACAAAACACGTTTGAGATAGCATATTCACTATCAGACTTCCAGACAGGAAAGATGGCAAAAACATTTAAAATAATTTGCCAAGACATACCTCCAAAACTTCTAGATTTGGGCAGCGCTGGACTAATTGACAGTGATCCTCTGTGGTAAGGAATGTAAACTGAAGGTCTAACTTCTTGAGTGTGGCGCCATATGGAAATAATATCTGCATCTCATTTGTTCCCATGTAGAGCAAACTCAAGCGCTGTACCGAAGGAGGGAAATAGTAGTTAGCATAATTCCCACCTTGATCTTGATCATCAAAGGAACCACCAGCAAAGTCTTGTAGTGTTTCTGCTGTACGGAACAGGTCGACCAGGTCAGACATGAAACAGTCGCTAATCTTGAGAGTTTTCAGCCTTGACAATTTCGCACAAGAAGGAAAAGATATGCTGGGGATGCCCTGAGATCCGTCAGAAAGAAATTCAGCGTCTCAAGGACAGTATTGCTGGTAGCAAGCTCGCGGAGCCATTCATCATTTTCTTTCTCAGCAACAGAACTTTCTTCAAGAAACAACGTTTCCAGTTTCCTGAACATGACAAGAAATATGATTAATTTAAACAAGTAACCTTACCTATGAATGTATGCTCTTACATTCTTACAAAACTTCTATAACACCATTTTGATAATCTGCTTTTCAAAACTATCTCCACCAAGTATCATAGTTCTCTAAGAAAGTATAAACAACTAAGCAAAGTCCCCAACTCAGTAAGGCAGTTAAAGTCCACATTTCCTAATTTCTGCTCCAAAGCTAGAATTATTCCCAAATTACAAAGGGTAGCATGATGTTTTACATCAAGAAAAGGTGAGACGTTACACTTACTTTTCCCCTTTCGAAATGAACAAAAGAACATCTTATCTATACTCGCTTTACAAACATCCCATCCACCAACCCTTTCCAAATAGAACAAAACACAATTTCTGAAGAGAAAAACTAACTAGAACAATTGAAACTAGAAATTAATTCGTAGGACAAGAAAGAGATACCGCAGTAATTAATAAACGAACTAATGCATGCATATCATTTGTGAACCGGAACAAGGAGGGGAGAAATTACTTGCAGCAGCGGGCGAGGAGAGCGAGGGAGGAGGTGGAGAAGCCGGAGCAGCGGTCAAGCTTGAGGGAGACGAGCATGTGGGCCTTGGCGCGCACGAGCACGGCGACGTCGTCGTCGGAGACAATCATCCGGCGGAGGTGCAGCACCTTGAGGAAGTGGAAGGAGGCGGAGAGCTCGCGGATCCAGGGCGAGGCGGAGCCGCCCCAGTCCTCGGGGATGAGGTTGAACATGGAGGCGCGGGGCTTGGCCTTGAGCTTGAGCGACTCGAGGCAGGGGAAGCGGCGGAAGAGGCGGTCGGGGGTGGTGGAGTAGGCCATGGCGACGGTGACGTGCTTGCGGCTGAGCGCGTCGACCTTGCACCAGTGGCGGCAGACGAGCGAGATGGCGTCGCGGTCCCAGGGGTCCTCCACGCACCCCATGACGAGCCCCAGCGCCACGTCCGGGATCCCGAAGCTCATGGTTCTCCCCAGGTGCCGCTCGTCGCCGCCCATCGCCGGGAGCCGGCCCCCGATCTGCGCCCCGATCTGTCCCGCCGCGGATTTCAACGGGGGTGGGGGGTGGGGTTGGGATGAGGGAGGCTGAGGGAGGGCGGGCGGGCGCGTGCGCCTGGGTGTAGAGTGGGAAAAGGAAAGGGGGTATGGGATGGGAATTGGGAAATTTTCAGGGGTTCTTCCCGTCGTCCGGACGACGCAAAAGCCTTTTTCTGCGGGTGGTGTGCGGCTGCGCGATGGGGGCGGCCTCTGCCCCCTTCCTCCTCTGGCCGTCGCGGGGGCTGCCAAATGGGACCCTCGACCCCCCCGGGGAAGATATTTTTTCTCTCTCTGCCAATCTTATCTCTCCGTGCTGTGGTTGGTCGGGTTTTTCCTTCCTTTCCCTGGGCTAGGTCTATAGGTATAGGGCTTTTACGGTTACCGCTGCCTGCGCGGGACAGATCCAGCGGCGGACCGCTAGATTTGCAAATCTTATAAACACGGCAAATATCTATGCATGCCATGCATCTCTACTGCTGCAGCCTGCAGACTGCAGTGCTGCTACTATTCTGTTATTAGGTCCGTACAGGGGTGTGGCTCAATTTTTTTTCTTTTTTTCGGCTGATATGTGAAGGACAAAAGAATAATAAGTACGAGTACATACTACACACTACGCAACAATAGTAAACACAAGTGACATGAGCTATTGCTACTATCTTTGTATTTTTCCCTAGCATGTTTAATTGTTATATTAATGAGCGCAAATTATTTCAATAAAATCTGCCTTTAAACACCTGATGAGTCGAGTCAGCTATAAGGCCCTTCCCAGTGCTTCACAGTGTACACGTGCTAAGCAAGCAGCATAAAAAAAATATGACACGACACATCAATTAGGAGGAGAGAGAGCATTTTGGTGACCCAAAAAGAACCAATGTCAAGCACACCAACCTAGACAATACACTTAAATGAATGAAGCTTTGGTATTGTAGATGTTGATACTTTTTAATATAAATTTGATCAAACTTTGCAATGCTTGACTTGACACAAATCTAATACGTGAAGTAAAAATGACCGGAGGAGTACAATTGGGAAGGTGCAAGCCATCATCTCTCTCCTCTTTAATTACCCCACCCCCAATGAGCTAGGTGCATGTAGAAAGTGAGTAGACCATGTGTTAAATGTTATTGGTCTTGATTACCGTGTGATGAGAGATAACCATATTTTCTACTTTAAAGTGCATTAAAATAGAAATACATTCTTTTGTGGACAAATTTTGAATGTCAAACATACACTTATTCATGGACCGAAGGAGTATAGATTGGGGACTTGAGTTGCTAAGCTATTTAGTGCACTTAGCACCACATCTAATAAGCACCTTTGCGTTGGAAAAGACATAAAACATCATGTGTAAACGAAGCCAAGATGCATTTGATGCATCAGTCAAAAGGGTATCTATTTTAGGCACTTTCGTCGATGAAATATCTTATCTTGCATAGTAGAGGATTTCTTTGGCTAAAACTGATCGGTACAGATGCTTGAAGTGGGACGATGAAATGTGACCATCACCGGAGAAGGCGTGACGCAATTAACATCTTCTAGGTCAACACATCCGTCATATTGGGGTAGGAATACCTAGCAGCAGCAGTGGATAACTTCTTTGAATTCTTCATAGTTCGGGGCGAGATCATGCATACACTTTAGATCTTGCGTGTTGGATATTCCCAACCTATATTTGGCTCACCTCGAGACACCGATAACGGAGGAGGACATGTGGGCAGTAGTCAAAGCTTTGCCGCCGGATAAGTAGTCGGGGCCTAAAGGTTTTACCGACAGTTTTACATGGCTTGCTGCGGGGGTAATTAGGTGTGATATCATGCGCGCAACAGATGCATTCTGGAAGGGTGACATGCATGGTTTCATCAGCATTAATAGGAAATTGGTTGTCTTGCTACCCAAGAAAGAAGGAGTTGTGAAATCTAGCTATTATCGGCCGGAAGGCCTGGTTCATGGGCTGGTGAGATATGTGGCAAGGCTTTGGTGAATCGCCTCTTCACATAATTTTCACGCTTGTTGGGCACATATTAGAGCGCCTTCGTGCGTGGAAAAGCACTGCATGACAATTTATGCTGCTTTAGGGGACCGCTAGAAGGCTAAACACACTTAAGAACCCCGCATGCCTGATCAAGTTAGACATTTCGACATCATTCGACAATGTGGATTGGGCTTTCCTCCTTCATGTGCTGAATAGGATGGGCTTTGGGCACGTTTGGACTTCCTGGATATGTGGCATGCTATCTTATGCATCTACCAGGGTACTCGTTAATGGCACGCGACGGTGTCATACACCGGGGGTGGCTCACCATCAGGGCAGCAGACCCGTCAATAGGACCAAGAGGCCCCTTGATGATTATACAACGACAGGATGGAGCCTGGAGGAAGGGAGCGGCGTCCTCGGATCATCTTGATCCCCAAGTTGGTGGCGGCGGTCACCTAGATCACATCTCCCCTTGTAAAACTCTAGCCACCACCGTGTATATAAGGGGGCTGGAGGTCTCTCAATCGAAGCTCTGATCTCCGTAGTATTACTCTCGGTAGCATTGTAACCCCTCACACGAGGTATCCACCATGAATAGCAACAAGCAAGACATAGGGTATTACTCTTCGTAGGCTCGAACCTGGATAAACTCTTCGTGTGACCTCTGGCCTGTGACTTCCAATTACACTAGGTACCCTATGGAGAGATTTGACGGTTTTCTGCACCATCAGCGCATTAGGAAAGAAGTTGCTCAATGGTCGGGGATTGTGATAAGGAGACCCTTTAAGCCGTTGGTATTTATTCTTAAGGCCCTACACCACATGTTTCGCTTTGCCGTGAACCATGACATGTTGTCTTTGTTGGGTCGGTGGGGACTTGCACACCGCCCATCCTTCTTTGTTGACAATGTCATGTTATTTTTGAGACTTACAGTGGGAGATGTCATTATGTGCTTTGCTATATTGGAGGATTTTGAAGAGGCATCAAGCCTGCGAATTAACCCTGTAAAATGTGTTGCCCTGCCCATTTGACATGCGGACGAGCAGGTGGAGCTGGTGACGTGCGTGCTTGGGTGTCTTTTGGGCTCGTTCCCATGTCGATGTTTGGTCCTTCCGCTCTCAAGTAGCAAATAGACCATGTGGCAATTTCAGGACATTTTCGAGGGGATTGCTCGGAAATTACCAATGTGGCGTGCAATTTATATGGACAAATTTGGGTGCCTGATCCTTGTGCAATCGGTGCTATGTGTAATGCCTATTCACACAATGATGGCGCTCAACATTCCACCGCAGGTGATCACGAGCATCGTCAAAATAAGTAGGGCCTTTCTCTGGGTTGGACCAGTGGAAAGCAATGGCGACCATTGCACGGTGGCATAGGAGGTTGTTTGTATGCCCATGTGGATAAGGGGGATTGGGCTTCCCAATCTAAGATGGCTGAACTAGGCACTGCATGCAAGATGGCTATGGCCGAAAACAGTGGATAGTTCGAGACCGTGGACAAAATTTTAGAACAACTTCCCACCGAAATCCAGATGTATTTATCAAGCAACGATATTTGTGGAAGTGGCCAATGACCTCTCCTTTTTTTCATGTGCCAAGAGGACTGTGGAGGATGCTTTGCATGGAGCATGGTCTCAAGATGCTAGACCTGTTCTTTGAGCATCGGAACTTGTCGAATACATGGGACTCTTTGAACAACTCTAGATGGTGGTGCTACAAGAGGATGCGTATGACACGGTTCATGGGGCCTAGGAACCATCATGCACATATTTAGTTTGTTCGGCATATGCCATCAAGTTTGTAGGCCATCAGCATGTCTCGCAACAACGGTTACATGATAGTCAAGGGCACCATGGAAATGTCGATTCTTTCCCTGGCTTACCCCGCGGAACAGACGTTGGACTTCAAATCGGTTGTTCAGAAGGGGTCTATCGCACCAAGCACAATGACCACTCTGCGATAAAGCGCAGGAAAGTATCAATCATCCCCTAGTGGGTTGTGTTTTTGCAAGGATGATCTGGACGAAGCTGTTAGCCGCTTGGGGAAACGAAGACTGGAATCCAAAGGCAAATGACGTGGTACTAACCTGGAGCACCTCACATACGTCGGCACACACCTTAGAAAAGATTGGCGTTGCATACTATTGTTGGTGATGTGGGAGATCTGGAAGCACAGAAATGCCATCGTGTTAAGTAACGCCTCTCCATTAGTGAGTTTTGTTCTGTGCAAAATTTTGGAGGAAGCAAAGATGTGGCACCTTGTGGGTCTATTACGAGGGTATCCAGAACTATTCTTTCAGAGGCTATTTAGGTGGAGCCTAGCGAGTGATTTACTTTGTACTGGTAGACAGCCCATTTTTACGGTGTTGTAAACCTGTGGATGGGTATCTTACCTGTCGGATGTGGGGTTCCGGCAAACCCTTAAGGTTCGAACACTGGGGTGCGCGTGAAGTCTTTCCCTCCTACCGATCTACGCCCTTGCTCGCTAAGATCTCGCGGACGAACTCGACAAACTCGCAACACAGAAAGACACGAGGTTTATACTGGTTCAGGCCACCGTTGTGGTGTAATACCCTACTCCAGTGTGGTGGTGGTGGATTGCCTCTTGGGCTGATGATGAACAGTACAAGGGAAGAACATCCTCTTGAGGTTGAGGTGTTCCTGTGCCTGACTAACTTATGTGGGTGAGAGCTGAGTGAATTGCTCCGTGCGCTATCCGATGCCCTCTACTATGGTGGCTAGCTCTACTTATATAGGCCCTGGTCCTCTTCCCAAATAATGAGCGGGAAGGGAGCCAACAACGGCGGGCAAGTTTGAAGGGGGACAGATAGTACAAGCTATACCGACAAAAGTGGTCTTTGCCTGTGAAAAGCTCTGGTGGTGACGCCGTCTTGGGCTCCACGATGACCTTCGTCTTGTCGTCCTCCTGGTCTTGGTCTCGTTGCACAAATATAGCAACCTTTGCTTGATGCCTCAGTACTCTTCGTCTGCGCTGGCCTCCTTAGCACCAAAGAGGAAATAAGGACGCTGCGCGTGCTGGCGCCCGCCTGGCGCCGTTCGTCATGGCTCGCGTCACGAGAGCCTCGTGAGGTTTGCCCCGCCTTGATATCTCCGCTCCTCGTGAGCCTGCCCAACTAGGCCACTTCAGAGGAGGTCTTGCATCGTCCGCCTCGCGAGGCTTGGACCCTCGCGAGGGTCTTGGATGCCTTGTTGACAAAGATGGGCCGTACGGCCTGCCGCTTAGCCACGCTGTGGGACGCAGGCAGGCAAATCTAGGGACCCCCATTCCCAGAACGCCCACAGTAACCCCCGGGCCCAAGGTGCACTCGGGCTTGGCTTCGCGGCGAAGCCAAGGGTCAAGTTCGGAGCACCACGGGCCCCAAAAGCCCGTGGCCTCGGTTGACACATGGCGATTAATTGGACGTGGGCGTCTCCGCTTCCCCATGCTGCCTCGGCGACTGCACGACTTGACAAGTCCCTGCGACATGCAAGGAAAACCATCATTACCAGCGATCATGGGGGACGCCGGTTGGCCCCCTCTTGCTATAAATGGGAGGGGGCGGAGCCCCCGTTGCCCATCTCTTCCTCGCTTGCTTGCTTCTCTGCTCCATTGCTTGCAATGCCACCGATGGCGCCACAGAGGAAGTTCTCTGCCACCAAGAAGGGAAAGGCCCCCCGCGAGGGCCCTGGTTCCCCGGCGCCCGAGCGCGGCCGCGACCGTCCGCGCAAGCACGCCGCGACCCCCGCCGCGGCCCATCGTCGAGGTGGCGCCGCGGCATGCGGAGGGGATCGTCCCGTCCATGATGGTCCAGCTGACGAGGGGAGGCGCGCGATGGTGGCGCGGCCTCCCCGCCCGCGCTTCCATTCGGCAGAGGTGTCGCCGGAGTTCGTCGTTTGGTCAGAGAACCCGACCGGCAACTGGCTCCAGCTTCCGTGCTTCTTCGCCGGTGAACTGCTAGCCTATGGTCTGGGCAGACTCTGGCTGCAGGCGGACGGCTATAGTAGCAAGGCCTCTTAGGTGGCGGTCGAGACTTTCGCCGCGGGCAACATAGCCCTGGCCCCACGGCTGGCAGACATTCGCCCGCGCGCGCGGCCTGGGCAGGCGGTGCACCCTCCACTTCAGGTACGATGGTGGGTTGACCTTCTTCGTGAGGGTGTTTGGGGAAGATGGTCGCCGCGCCGGGTGTTGCCCCGAGGCGAACGACAGTGAGGAGGTGCTCGGCCTTGGTGATGGTCGCGACGAGAATGAGGGCGAGCCTGCCCTCGGCGGCGACCGCATCTCTTCCAGCTACGATGGCTCTTCCTTCGGTGTCAGCTCCAGCTGCGGTGGCTACGACCAGCCACCACATCGTCGCGCCTGCTTCGAAGGAGGCAGCAGGTCATCTCATCGCCGTGCCTCCGTGAAGCGCGAGGAGGGGTCTGGCTAGGCTCAGGGCGTCGCTAAGGGCCTACCTCCGCGGATTGCTGCAACGCTGCTTTGTTTAGCTTTTTCCTTCTTTCCTACATCAGAAAACAAAACCAGTATGGGCCCAGAGGGGCGTGTATCAAACTGTGGTTCTTTGGTTAATGCTCTGTGCGTGTTATTCCCATGCCGTGTTGTTATTTTGCGCAAAGATAACTTAACCTGGCACGTTTGGGTCACCCTTTCCCTCACGAGGCGTCTGTGTTTGCTCGGGAACTGCAAAAAATTCGTTAGGGGGTGTGCTAGAGGATTTGCCGTCCACTCAAGCCTTGGCTTGGCGCTTTGTATCACGGTACCCGAGGGGCACGGATTAGGGGTGATGTGCCAGCTTCCAGGCTCGAACGAGGGTGGCTCGCGAGAAGGCAGAGAGAAGAAAAATGCTCGCGAGGGCACCTGCCTAGCCCCCTCGCGAGGTATGCGAGAGAGAGAACATGAGCAAACCAGAGCCGAAAAATGCGGTAAAAGGCTAGGGAACCAAATCAGCAACGAATACCAAGAGCAACTTCGATTAAGGAAAAGCGAGCCAACTACGGAAAGCAAATGAAAAGCCGCGTCAAGACCTAATCTAGTCTTCAAGTCTTCTCACCAAATGCAGAGCTAAGTGTTGTCCACTAGGCGAGGGAGGGAGCCCGGGGCTGAGGCCGCGCTCCCGAGACTCCGGGTGTGTCTGCACCCACTCATTATTACGTGAGAGTGTCACAGGCGGCGATTCTTCACAGGCACCGGACCTTCTTCACAGGCTCTGGGCCTTCCTTCTCAGGCTCTGGGCCTTGCATCTTAGGCTCTGGGCCTTGCTTCATGGATAGAACTTCCGGAGGTGCTGCATGTTCCAGGCGTTCTGGATGGGTATCCCGTCCTGCGTCTCCAGGCGCGCTGCACCCGGCCTGGAGAAATGGACGACCCTGAACGGGCCCTCCCACATGGGCGAAAGCTTGTGCAGCCCTTCTCTGGAGAGGACCTGCCTCAGGACAAGGTCGCCCACCTCGAGCGTCCTGGAGGGGATGTTGCAGCAGTGGTACCACCGCAGCGCTTGTTGGTACCTTGCCGCCCTCAATGCGGCTTCACGTCGGCGTTCCTCCCCCAGCACGAGATCCATCCCCAGCATGGCGTCCTGCTGCGTTTTGTCAAACGCCAGGACCCGCGCGGAGCGATGCTTGACCTCATGAGGGAGGACTGCTTCGGCTCCATAGACGAGGAAGAACGGAGTCTCGCCCGTTGGCTTGGTAGCGGTGGTACGGATGGACCATAGCACGGACTGGAGCTCGTCGTGCCAGCCCCTGCCGCAGGCCTCCAGCTTCTTCTTGAAGGTCCTGGTCTTGAGGCCCCTCTGGAGCTCTGCGTTAGCGCCTTTCGGCGACCATTGCTCCTGGGGTGGGCCACCGAAGCATAGCAGATCTGCGTTCCAAGGTTAGCACAGTAGGTTTTGAAGAGGTTACTAGTAAACTACGAGCCGTTATCTATGATGATGTGGTTGGGGACCCCGAAGCGGCTCACGAGGCTCTTGATGAACCTGACGGCAGAGCCGGCTGGAATGGTACGGATGGCTTCCACTTCCGCCCACTTGGTGAACTTGTCGATGGCGACGTAGAGATAGCGGTAGCCCCCTGGCGCTCGGGGAAACGGGCCTAGGATGTCCAGCCCCCAGACCATGAATGGCCATGTGAGCGGAATGGTTTGGAGGCCCTGAGCAGGCTGATGGATTTGCTTGGCGTAGAACTGGCAAGCTTCACAGGACTTCACCAGCTCGGCTGCATTATTGAGTGTTGTAGGACAGTAGAATCCGCTGCGGAACACCTTGCCGACGAGGGTCCATGACGATGAGTGGTGTCCATAGTCCCCGCCGTGTATGTCAATCAGCAACTCCCTTCCTTGATCACTGGATATGCAGCGCAGCGTGACATCATTTGGCCGTTTCCTGTACAGCTCGTCGTCTTGGATACAATATGCCGTGGCTTGCCGTGCCACACGCTCCGCGTCCTCTTCCTTCTCCGGAAGCGTCCCGTGCATCAGGTACTCCTTGAACTCCTCGGTCCAGCATTCCTCCTGGGGTTCGAGCGCCAAGAGCAGCCGAGCTCCTGAGGTCGGGCCATGCCGGGCTCCTGTGGCGGAGGTTGTGGGAGCTCCTCCCGAGGCTGGGTCGTGCTCGAAAGAAGGCGGCGTGGTGATGGCTTGAAGAGCCGCTCCTCGAAGACACCGAGCTCTTCTTGCGGTTGCCGCTTGACGCTCTCTTGGCGATGTCGCCGGCTTCCTTGTTGGTGCCGGGCACGTGCTGTAGCTCAAGGCCCAAGAACTGCTTCTCCATCTTGCGCACCTCCGCGAGGTAGGCCTCCATATGCTCGTCCTTCGGCTCGTACACCTTGTTGGAGAAGTTGACGAGGAGTTGCGAGTCGGCTTTGATGGTTAAGCGCTTCACCCCTAGAGCCGCCGCAGCCTTCAGGCCAGCTATGAGGCCTTCGTATTCTGCAATATTGTTGGAGACCTTCTCGCCGTGTTGGAAGCAGAGTTGCACGGCGTAGTAGAGCTTGTCCTGAGTGGGCGAGATGAGCCTTTGCTCCGGCCCAGCCTGGTGTGAAAGGCGCCATCGAAATACATGACCCAGCCGTCTGGTGCCTCGCTTCCTGGGGAGGTGGACCGGTCTTCTCCTTCCTCAAGAGCCGGGGCATCTTCCATTCTGCCACAGAATCAGCGAGCGCGGCTCCCTTGATGACCCTGGTAGTGCTGAACTCCAATTGGAACACTTGCAGCTCCATGTTCCATTCAGCGACCCTTCCAGCTGAGTTAGGGCTCTTGAGTGCCCTCTCCAATGGGTAAGCTGAGACGACCTTGATGGGGTGGCCCTGGAAGTAGTGCCGCAGCTTGCGCGAGGCCACCAAGAGCACGAGCAGGAGCTTTTGCGGCATGGGGTAGCGCGCCCTCGCGTCCTGCAGTACGGTGCTGACGAAGTACACTGGGTGCTCGACGAGGGCTGGCGCACTATCGAGGCTCGGGTCCTGCGAAGATTGTGGCATATCCTGAGGTGGTGGGTTTCCCGAGACCTGACCGTCCTCAGGAGCTTCTGCGATGTCACCCTGCTGAGCTTGGTCTTCCATCGCTGATGGCTTTGCTGCGCCTTCCTGACCCTGTGCTGCATCAGCTCTGGCTTGGCGTGGCACACCCTTGTCTTGGCGCTCCACCCGAACCGCCACCAGCGCCGCGCTGGCGGAGTATGGGGTGGCGGCAAGCTAGAGTACCAGAGGCTCGAGAGGCTACGGTGCCACCATCACCGGGGGGCTGGTGAGGTATTTCTTGAGGTCTTGGAAGGCCCGATCGGCCTCCGGGGTCCACTCGAACGGGCTCTTCTTCTTCATGAGCTTAAAGAAGGGCAAGGTGCACTCGCCTAGCTTGGAGATGAATCGCCCTAATGCGGTCACCCGCCCATCTAGCTTCTGCATCTCCTTGAGGGTCTGCGGCGGGCTCATGTCTTCGATGGCCTTGATCTTCTCCGGGTTCGCCTCGATCCCTCTGTAGGATACAAGGAACCCTAGTAGCTTGCCGGAAGGGACGCCAAACACGCACTTCTCCGGGTTAAGCCTCAGGTTCACTTGGCGCAAGCTCTCGAAGGTCTCCTCCAAGTCTTGAATCAATGTCCTCACCTCGCGAGATTTGACCATTATGTCGTCGACGTAAGCCTCTGTGTTCCTCCCGAGCTGCCGCCCCAGGGCAATGTACATCAACCGCTGGAAGGTGGGCGCTGCGTTCTGCGCAGCCCGAAGGGCATACAGGTGTAGCAGTACACCCCACATGGTGTCAGGAAAGCTGTCTTCTCCACATCTTCCACCGCCATCTTGATTTGATGATACCCCGAGAACGCGTCCAGGAAGCACAGCAAGTCACACTCGGCGGTGGAGTCGACGATTTGGTCGATGCGCGGGAGCGGGAACGGATCTTGGGGGCAAGCTTTGTTGAGGTTGGTGAAGTGGACGCACATCCGCTCTTTCCCGCCTTTCTTTGGCACTACGACAGGGTTTGCCAACCATTCAGGATATCACACTTCCTGAATGGCGTCTGCCGCCTCCAGCTTGCGTGTGTCTTGGACGATGAAGGCATGCTTCTCAATGGACTGCCGTCTGGCTCGCTGCTTAATGGGGCGTACATTGGGGCACACCCTTAGGTGATGCTGGATCAATTCTCTCGGGACCCCTACCAGCTGATTGGGCTCCCACGCGAATATCTCCTTGTTCGCGCGCAAAAACCTCACTAAAGCTTCTTCTTGTCCCGGGTCGAGGCCAGTTCCTATGGTGAAGGTGGCTCCTGAAGACCCATCCTCGTTGACCGACACCTGCTTGGTCTTCGCCTTGTCTTGGGTGAACAGCTTCTTCTTCTTGGTGGGCGCGGTCTCATTGGCCTCGGGCGTACTGGCGCCGGCTGGCCGTGCTGCTGCCGCGGTCTTAAAGGCAAGCCTGAGCGTCGTCACGGCCTCCTTAATGTCTCCCTTGATGGTGAGGACGCCCTTGCTCTCTGGCATCTTCATGAGGTTGTAGGCCGGGTGGGTCGCCGCCATGAACTGAGCAAGAGTCGGGTACCCGAGGATGGCGTTGTACGGGAGACTGATGCGGGCGATGTCGAAGTCCACCAGCTCGGTGCGGTAGTTGTCGCATGCGCCAAAGGTGACAGGGAGACGGATCTGCCCCAGAGAGTGAGCGGCTCCACCGCCCACTCCCGATAAGGGCTTGCTGAGGCCGAGCCGCTCAGGCGGCACATAAAGAAGGCTGAAGACTTCTACGGAGAGCAAGTTGAGGCCAGCGCCACCGTCGATGAGGGTCTTGGTAACGGCCACACTGCAGATGGTGGGTGTGCAGAGCATCGGGAGCATTCTGGAGCCGGTGGTGGAGCCGGGGTGGTCTTCCGAGCCAAAGGTGAGGTTGGCCTCCGGCGCGGCCCAACCCAGCGGAGCCCCCGAGCGCTTGGAGGCTGCCCCAATCTGACGGAAGAAAGGTTTGGCGTGGCGATCTGAAGGTGGTGCTTGAGAGCCACCCAGCAGTGTCGCGACTGCGTGGTGCGCCGGCACCGCGTAGCGTGTGGTGAAGAGATTGCGGAGTTCCCCCAGGATGCCACCGTGGATCCCGGGAGGTTGAGCAGCCAGGCGCGCGGCTCGCCGGCGAGGGCCATGGGGAACCAGTTGGCCATGATCTTGTCGTTGCCTCCGGCCTCGAGGACGGCCTCCTCGTACGCCAGCAGGAACGGTGCCGGGTCCGCCGTGCCGTCGTAACGCGGCAGCATCTCCGACTTGAACTTGGTTGGCCACTGCACTCGCCGCAGGGCGGGGGCCAGGGCTCGGTACCCGGACTCCCTACTGCTGATGTGGGTCGTGGAGGTGGATGGCAGGGCACCCGCCATGGGAGCGAAGTGCGGCAGCACGGGGCGCAGGTTGGCGGAGAGGAGCTCCGGCGCACCCCTACCTGGCGCACCAAATGTCGAATGTGGGGTTCCGGCAAACCCTTAAGGTTCGAACACTGGGGTGCGCGTGAAGTCTTTCCCTCCTGCCGATCTACGCCCTTGCTCGCTAAGATCTCGTGGACGAACTCGACGAACTCGCAACACAGAAAGACACGAGTTTTATACTGGTTCGGGCCACCGCTGTGGTGTTATACCCTACTCCAGTGTGGTCGTGGTGGATTGCCTCTTGGGCTGATGATGAACAGTACAAGGGAAGAACAGCCTCCTGAGGTTGAGGTGTTCCTGTGCTTGGCTAACTTATGTGGGTGAGAGCTGAGTGAATTGCTCCGTGCGCTATCTGATGCCCTCTACTATGGTGGCTAGCTCTACTTATATAGGCCCTGGTCCTCTTCCCAAATAATGAGCAGGAAGGGAGCCAACAACGGCAGGCAAGTTTGAAGGAGGACAGCTAGTACAAGCTATCCTGACAAAAGTGGTCTTCGCCTGCGAAAAGCTCTGGTGGTGATGTCATCTTGGGCTCCACGATGACCTCCGTCTTGCCGTCCTCCTGGTCTTGGTCTTGTTGCACTAATATAGCAACCTTTGCTTGATGCCTCGGTACTCTTCGCCTGCGCTGGCCTCCTTAGCACCAAAGAGGAAATAACGACGCTGCGTGCTGGCGCCCGCCTGGCGCCGTTCGTCATGGATCGTGTCACGAGAGCCTCGTGAGGTTTGCCCCGCCTTGATATCTTCGCTCCTCGTGAGCCTGCCTGGTTAGGCCACTCCAGAGGAGGTCTTGCGTCGTCCGCCTCGCGAGGCTTGGACCCTCGCGAGGGTCTTGGATGCCTTGTTGATGAAGATGGGCCGTACAGCGTGCCGCTTAGCCATGCTGTGGGCTGCAGGCAGGCAAGTCTTGGGACCCCCATTCCCAGAACGCCGATAGTAGCCCCCGGGCCCAAGGTGCTCTCGGACTTGGCTTCGCGGTGAAGCCAAGGGTCAAGTTCGGAGCACCGCGAGCCCCAAAAGCCTACGACCTCGGTTGACGCGTGGCGGTTGAGTGGACGTGGGCGTCTCCGCTTCCCCATGCTGCCTCGGCGACTGAATGACTTGACAAGTGATTGTAGTACCCAGACATTCTGAGCACATGCAAACTGGCTGAGCTATTCTCCTCCATCTTGTAGGCAAAGAGCTTGTTAGAGGTCTCATACCTCTCAATACAGGCATTGATGTCTACTACGCAACTTTATTCTTGTAGACTCGTGTTGGGCCTTCAAGCGCAGAGTTTTGTAGGATAGTAGCAATTTTCCCTCATGGATGACCTAAGGTTTATCAATCTATGGGAGGCGTAGGATGAAGATAGTCTCTCTAAAACGGCCCTGCAACCAAATACAAGAAATCTCTTGTGTCCCCAACACACCCAATACAATGGCAAATTGTATAGGTGCACTAGTTCGGCGAAGAGATGGTGATAAAAGTGTAACATTGATCGTAGAAATATATTTTTATAATCTAAATAAATGAAAAAACAATGTAACAAATAGTAAACGGGCTCACAAACGGTATTGCAATGCTTGAAAATGAGGCCTAGGGTCTGTACTTTCACTAGTGCAATCTCTCAGCAATGCTAATATAATTGGATCATATAACCATCCCTCAAAGTGCGATGAAGAATCATTCCAAAGTTCCTATCTAGCAGAGAACATAAGAATAATTTTTTTGTAGGGTACGAAACCACCTCAAAGCTATTCTTTCCGTTCGATCTATTCAAGAGTCTGTACTAAAATAACCCAATGCTATTCTTTTCGTTCGATCTATCCTAGAGTTCGTACTAAAATAACACCAAAGCAAATTCATATTCATAATATTCAATCCAACACAAAGAACTTCAAAGAGTGCCCCAAGATTTCTACCGGAGAAACAAAGACAAGAACGTGCATCAACCCCTATGCATAGATTACCCCAATGTCACCTCGAGAATCCGTGAGTTGAGTGCCAAAACATATATCAAGTGAATCAATATGATACCCCATTGTCACCACGAGTATTAAATTGCAAGACATATATAAAGTGTTCTCAAATCCATAAAGGTATTCAATCCGATAACAATGAAATCTCAAAGGGAAAAACTCATTTCATCACAACAAGATAGATAGGGGAAAACACCATATGATCCGACTATATTAACAAAGCCCGTGATACATCAAGATCATGACATCTCAAGAATACGAGAGAGAGAGAGAGAGAGAGAGATTAAACACATAGCTACTGGTACAAACCCTTAGCCCCGAGGGTGGACTACTCCCTCCTCATCGTGGTGGCCGCCAGGATGATGAAGATGGCCACCGGAGATGATTCCACCCTCCGGCAGGGTGCCGAAACGGGGTCTAGATTGGTTTTCAGTGGCTATAGAGGCCTTGCGGCGGCGGAACTTCTGATCTAGGTTTATTTCTGATGGTTTCTCTATTTATAGGATTTTTTGGCTTCGGTTTCACGCGAAGATGCGCCTCGAGGTGAGCACAACCCACCGGGGTACAGACAAGGGCCCAAGCGTGCCCCGGTGTCTTGTGCCCTACTCCTTCCCCTTCTGGTCCTTCCACGAAGCTTCGGGGGTCTCTTTTGTTCCAAAAAAATCGTCAAAAAGTTTCAGCTCATTTGGAGAACTTTCATTTCTGCACAAAAAACAACACCACGGTAGTTCTCGAAAACAACGCCATCCGGTTAGTTCCATGCAAATCATACCGTAACCATATAAAATTGTTGTAAACATGGCATGAATACTTCATAAATTATAGATACGTTGGAGATGTATCAGGCATGAGCCTCAAATACCAATTGCAGCTCTTGGAACATCTCATATGTTCCATGGCGTTCAAAACATCTTTGGATCCCTGATTCTAAGCCGTAAAGCATGGCGCACTAAACTATCAAGTACTCATCAGAACGTATCTGCCATATGTTCACAACATCCATAGACGATGCTAGAGGGGTTGGCACACCAAGCGGTGCATCAAGGACATAAGCCTTCTGTGTAGCAGTCAGGACAATCCTCAGACTACGGACCTAGCACTACTAAAGGATGCTGCTAACGCGACACTACGATCAGAGACCCTTCAAGAAACTGTGTGCGGTGCAATAATCGCAAACGGTGCTGTATGAAAAGCGTCATAAATGTGTAAAACGTTTGCAATGACGGATGCATCAAACACGGTTCAGGTTTTAGTTGCGTGTGCGATGAAGGGCATATGATTCAGTTCAATTAACTGTTTGCGATGAGGAGTAACAAAAGAAACGGGCAGCCAGATGAAGGCATGTGCGATACACAACATACGGTTAACTCGGATGAACTGTTTGTGATTAGGAAACGCAAAAGAAACGGGCAGCCAGATGAAGGAGTGTGCGATATACAGCATACGGTTCACTCGGATGAACTATTTATGATTAGGCAGGAGAACATAAACGGTTCAATATAACAAGATGTGTGTGATACGCGACAAACAGGTCTGTAATCAGAAATGTGTGCGAAGACCGATAATAACACAGACGATTGCTTCTAATAAGACGTATGTGATATGCTCTGTCTACACAACATCTATTGGCCATTGTGGGATGGGCGGTCATCCGAATACGCCATAAGGATGTGAAGAGGCATTCCTATCAGCAAGGACTAGCTGTTCCACCAGTAGCTCATGTAAGAAAACTATCAAGTTAAGTGTGCTTAGGCTGGAGCAGCCATCGGAAGGGTGACTGGATGGGAAATTGTGTTGATGTTAAATTAGGTGATGGGATGGGTCATTTCGGTCAAATGACCGAAATGCCCCATTCCCTCAGCTAATTTAACCTCAAGGTCCTTGTTTTTTATTTTTTAACACACGTTAAAGAAGGTCTACCGCATTACTTTTTGACAATGTGCGATACGTGGCATACAGTTGATCCATCCGACCTATTTATGATGGAATAGGCCGTGTGTGTTGTGGGCAAACGCTTGCTAGTATTCAACCGTTTGGGATTGATGAATTCATCACCGACGGGTTCCCTACGACTTGTGCTAGCTCGATCCTAAGTTTCCATTAATTGATGGCGTTTTACGAACACGCCACCGTTTCCCGCCATTTCCTCACATGTTTCTCGCCACCCTGCTATATTGCGCATAGGGGGTGCGCGACGCACGGAGGCGACAAGCGCAGCCTGTAGCACATCCACCTTTTCCAAGCATGCCAACCCACCAAAGCGCCGCCTCTGCCATCAACCTCGTCGACGATGAAAACGAGCAGGCGCCACGGCCCGTCGAGGCCGAGGCGCTCCCCGGCAACGCGATGGATGACTCTGTGATCCGCGTCATCGCCAGGGTTGAGCAAACCTTTGGCGCATGGCGCTTGAGCGCTGCGGATCAAGATAGGCATGTCAGCGTCGATAGGCTGCAGCTTGCCGCACAACATGATCGATGGCGCGCCGCAGAGCAAGCTAGGCGCGTCCGTGCCGATAGGCTGCGGCTCGCCGCACGGCGAGACCGTTGGAGCGCCGCAGAGCGAGAGGCGTGGCGCGCCGCACAGCAACAACGGATCCATCGGCGCTTGCCTGCTGCCGACACAGCGTCGCAGCTGGGTACACGTCCCGTCAGTACCCCCATTCCTCGCCAGGAGTGGGTTGAGGCCCTCAGCGTCAGATTTGCACGAGGTCGGCCGCACAGATGCAGTAATTCAGACGCCCAAGCGCCGTTCGCATGGGTGCCGCCGTCGCCTTGTCCGTAGCCCTCTTGGATGCCAACGCGCTGGTCCGTAGGCTTGACCGCCTCCTTGGCCCAGGTGTCCACCTGGGCGCAGTAGAGGAACATGGCCGTCGCATCCTCAAGTTGGTGATCTTCGATGAAATAGCCAACTTGGAGCTCGAGATCGTGCTCCAGATGTATCGCGAGCGTGTCGACCGCTTGGACGAACGCCTGCACGAGTTCAGGCGGAGCCAAGAGCTACCCTAGGCAAGGGCTGCTGGTCATTGTCTCATGGACGTGTTTTATTTTGGAAAGTCGTTTCAACGTGGATAGCTATGTATTCACAACAATAATAGTATTGCTCTGTTTATTGCTCTCTTTCAATGTGTGTACTCTGTTTTCCATTCTTATATGTTCTGTTCCAATGTGTGTATATACGCTTTCCATTCTGTATATGTGGATGATAACAGCTAGATTCAAATGAGTATACATAAGCAGATAGAATATATATATATATATATTATTTGTTCATTAGATCATCATAGAATATATATATATATATATATATATATATATATATATATATAATATCATCACATATAAGTGATGATAATTAACTACTATGTACAATGAATAAAATTGAAAACTAACAATACTGAATCTAATAATCCTCCTAGGGCGATATCTGGCAGCCCCTCGCCAGCAGCTCCCTGGTGTGCGGCGTCTTCCCAGTGCGGAGGCAGTACTCCGACTCGTCCGCCTCGCAGCGCTTGATGTACCGATCTGCCTCTTGCTGGCGGATGCGCGTGGCCGATCTTGCCATTTCATTGGGCGCCCACCAGAGCTCCTTGTTGGTGGCACACTGGAGCTTATCGACCCACCTCCAGGCAGCAACGAGGCGCCCAGCGCCAATTTTTTTTGCAAGGAAACCTGAGAGCTTTATTCAAACAAAGGAGCTCCTGCGATCATCCGCCAACAGGCTCGTGACCAGGAACGAGGGTTCTGAGTCCAGCCAACTCTCAGTCACCATAAGCGAGCAGGCACTCTTCGCACATAGGTGAGCCGGGAGATTAGCTGTCCTACTTACATGTTGAATAGTAAAAAAAATCAAACGACAACGTAAGCTCTCCAATCTCTAACAATATAGGAGCCACAATCGAGCGAGTGTTGTGGCGATCATTCCAGAGATTCACTATCTCCATATTGTCCGTCCCCATGATCACATGTGAGTAGCCCCTGAGACTTGCGAATAGGACTCCCTCTCGTAGTGACAAGGACCCGGCAACGAGCGGGTCGGTAATGCCAACCTGCGGCTTGCACCATGCTGCTAGAAGGGCAGTAGAAGAGCGGGCGACACCTCCCGCCCCTGCCACTCCTGAATCTGAGTTGATGGCGCCATCAGTGTTAATCTTGACAAAACCAAGTTCGGGCGGTCTCCACCCGTGCCTGGAAGGATGGATGCATCAACGCACGGGATCTCCAGATCATGAGATCTTCCCGAATACGGGCGAGCAGACTCACGCCGGATCGGTATGCTCCTTCTCATGTGTCCACCGGTTGCGTGAGGTCCAAATTGCCCACATAACTGAAATAATCTTGGCACGCACTGATCCGTGAAGCGATCATCACAGTAGTATATCTCTTGACCACGTGTTGGGGTGCAGCCTCGGTAGACGGAAATGAAACCAAGATTGGGCTTCATCCCAAAAACGTCTTGCATGTGAGCATGACACCAACGCATGCATTAGATCTTCCTCTTTTGCCAGGCATACATTACATATGCTTAAAGGTTTAATATGTTTGTGCTTCAGTGTAGCTTCATCAGGGAGAATTCCACGAATTACTCTCCACCAAAAAACTCTCACCTTTGGCACAACTTTGAGCTTCCAAAGTGATGTCCACATCTATTGGTTTGTCTTTGATGTGCCGGTAGCCGTCCCTTCCTCTAGAGCAACACGCTCCTTTTAATTCACGAGAGCACGGTACGCCGATTTGACAGAGTAAACACCGGAAGTTTCAAAAGCCCAAGCAAAATAATCTTCTCCTCCATCGTTGCGCAATGGTATATTTACGATAGCCTCTGCGTCTGGTGCTAGGAAAGTGTTATGGACTAGATCATCCTTCCACCTCCAATTAGTATCATCAATTAACTCCTGAACAAACTGAATTGGGGAGTTGGCCGGTCTAATCATAGGGGACATGCGTATTGTACCTGGGATCCACTTGTCGTTCCAAACAGAGATGGAACCGCCGTCTCCAACACGCATTATCGCACCAGCTCAAGAGCTTCCGCCCAGCCACAATAGCTCTCCATATGGCGTAGGATGATTGCGGCATTGTTCTTGCATGAAATCAGTATTTTGGAAGTACCTGCTCTTCATGACACGGGCACATAAAGATTCTGGGTTGGTCGAACCTCCAACCATGTTTCCCTAAGAGAGCGATGTTGAAGAGTTCCATATCGCGGAAGCCCATTCCACCGTTAATTTTGGGAGATGCGAGTGACTTCCACGAGATCCTGTGCAAAGACCGTTTATAAAGGGAGCTGCTCCACCAATATTTCGCCATGTTTGATGTATATTTCTTGCAAACTTTCTTTGTGAGCCGGAAACAAGACATGCTGAACGTAGGTATTGCTTGCACTATAGATTTCAGAAGAATTTCACGTCCTGCACAAGCAAAATTCCTTTTGGACCATCCCTGCATGCTAGTCCGCGCCCGATCACCAATGTGATCAAAAGTTTCACTGGTGATCTTCCCCACTGCTGTAGGAAGACCAAGATAATGCTCACTGAATGCCTCCACGAAGATGCCCAGCCTTTGTTTCACTAGCTGCCGTCTCCCTGTGGGCGTATTTGATGAGAAGAAAACCGAGCTTTTACTTTTATTTACACTCTGCCCCGAGCATTCTGCATAAATATGTAGGATCTGATTCAGTCCGTCGACACTCTCCACCGTCGCACTGATGAAGATGAGGCTGTCGTCGGCGAAGAGTAAATGGTTAATCCAGGGTGATCTGTATGACACCCGAATACCTCTCTCCACAAAATGTCCACCAAAATGATTTAACAAGGAAGTTAGCCCTTCCGCACATAAGAGAAACAAGAAGGGGGACACGGGACATCCTTGTCTCAGTCCTCTAGATGGGGTGAAAGAAGGCAACAATTCACCATTCATCCGAACTGAGAATCTGACGGAAGGGACGCACCTCATAATTAGACGAACAAAATTAGCATTGAAACCCAATCTGAAGAGCATTGCTTCCAAATAGTGCCACTCTACACGGTCATAAGCCTTCATCATATCCAACTTGACGGCACATGAAAATTGTTTACCTTTCTTCCTTCTTTTCATCGAATGAATACTCTCGAAAGCAACAAGCACATTATCGGTGATGAGTCGTCCTGGAACGAAGGCACTCTGTTCCTCCCCCACTATCGCATCCATCCATGGTTTCAACCGGTTGGTTATAGCTTTTGCCGCTATTTTATACGGCATTGGACAAAGCGATATAGGTCGGTACTGTGAGATAGACTGGGGGTGTCTCACCTTCGGGATTAAAGTGATGGAAGTATCGTTGCTTCCCGCCGGCATCTCTCCCCCATTCAGAAAATCCAGCACAGCCGTCACTAGGTCCTTCTCCACAAGAGCCCAATGTCGCTGAAAGAAACCAGTTGTAAATCCGTCCACTCCCGGCGCCTTTGAGGGTGCCATCTGGAACAACACCGCCTTGACCTCAGCAGCAGTGTAGGGCTTGGTCAATTCTGTGTTCATTTCCTCACGACCGAAGCTTGTACAAATTGAAGCAAGCCCTCCATATCGTTAAAGCCCTGGGAGGTGTAGAGCCTCTGATAAAAGGATTGTACCTCCTCTTTGTCCTCTTCGGGTGTATCACAGAACGTATCATCCTGTCTTTTCAACCTCAAGATTTTGTTCATACGCTTCCGTTGTCTCGCGTGGGCTTGAAAATATGACGTGTTCCGATCACCGGCTCGCAACCAGCGGACTCGCGATCGCTGTCGCAGCCATACTTCTTCCTGTCGAAGAGCTTCTCTCAATTTTTGTGCTGTAGCTACCTCCTCATCAGACGGTCCGCGCCCCACTGATCGTTTGCAGAGGTTTTCTAACTTCTTCTGCAACTTTTTGACAGTCCGGGAAATGTTCCCAAACTCTCGAGCACCCTAGGTACCCTGCTCGCCCTGTAATTGTTGCAAGGTACCAGAAATACCTGCAAGTACCTGTCCCCGATGCAGCCTCTTCCATGATTCATTTACAAGATCATCATAATCTGCATGAGACTGCCATACATTCTCATAACGGAACTGCTTCATCCTTTTATTATTCATAAGTTGATGCTCACTAAGTTCAATTACAAGAAAACAATGATCAGATTCTATTGAACTGACATGTCTAACCCGAGTATGGGCAAAAAGATTGAAAAAAACCTCATTGGCGAACGCACGATCGAGGCGTTCTTTCGCATTAGCTACTCATTGCTGTTATCCCATGTGAATTCCAAACCAGTCCACCCTAGATCATGTAGGGCGCACTCTTGTGTCACCTCGCGGAAGGCCCGCATCTGCCACTCCGGCCTTGCTGCCCGGCTGAAGTGCTCGGACCCATACAAGGTCTCATTAAAATCACCAACGCAGATCCAAGCTTGATGTTGGATCGCATAGAGAGTTCTCATGAAACGCCAATTATGATGCCGATTCTCTGCTCTCGGCGCTCCATAGAAACCTGTGAATCTCCATGGCGGAGAAACTTGTCCCTCCTTCTTAACTAGGACGTCAATATGACTCAGACTATAATTATTCAACTCAACTAAAACTTCCTTCGACCAGAACAGTGCAACGCCACCACTCAGACGTCACTATCGACTGCAAAACAACCCGCAAACCCCAACGCGAGTTTCAGGTTTTCCACTCTCTTCGCCCTTATTTTAGTTTCCATTACGAATAAAAGGGCAGGGCCTTCTTGCTTCACAATGTTGCGAAGCTCGCGAACTGCCTCGGGGTTCCCAAGCCCCCGGCAGTTCCAGCTCATGCAATTCATTTGGACGGGCAGGGCTGCACCGCAGCCTCTGCCGAATTTTCTGGTGTTGGCTTCTTCTTCTTCCTTAGTCTGTCCTCTTCAATTTGCCCCTCTGAACCATCCCGACTATTGATCATGTTCCCCTCCTGATCTTCATGCTCCTCAGCTGATTTCAACAGTAGTGGCTGATTCACTCTTCGGTATTCCTGAGTAGGCACCTCCTTCCTTTTTGGTAAACGGGGTTTGATTGGTGAGGTAACCTCCGCAGTAGTCTTGCCCGTGGCAACATTACTCGAGTTCTTTGATTCCCTTTTGCTGGTGCTGGCTGCGGTGTGCTCTCTCTTAGTACTGTCACCCGAGAAATCTTTCCTCCTCTCCTCCGGTGCACCTAGACTTGCCCAAAGGGGAGATCTCCATTCTTGTCTCTCTTCCCCGGGGTAGGGCAGAAGAGCTTAGAATGTCCCAATCGGCCAGAGGAGAAACAAAAGTGGGGCATGTTTTCATATTGTATCTCATACAAGTCTTGCTTCTTCCTCCTGGCCGACTCAATTAGAATCCACCTCCTCAGAGGTTTACTCACATCAATGGTGACTCTCGCGCGCAGATAACCTCCAGTGTGGTCAAACTGCACCGAGGAAGCCTTCTTGTCAATCTGCTTTGCGATCTCTTTGCCCCATACATCATCCCTGAGATTGTAGGGAAGATTGATGACCCGCGCCCATAGCTGCAGCCGGTCAAAACTCACCTCATCTGGCCTCATACACTCCTCAAATTCAGCAAGGATTACCGCGTTCTTGCTCACATGCCACGCCGATCCATCCCAGATCTGATCTCTGTCTCTCTTAGATTCAAACACAGCCACGAACGTGTTATCCCCCATGGACGTGAACTTCAAACCTCTAGGGTTTCCCCAAGTCGGGCGAGGGCATTGCTTATGGTCCGGATATGGAGCAGTTGCGGTTCGTAACCTTCCCTGCAAGCAGCCACTTTGCCGGAGCTTCATCTTCCCGATCATCAATAACTAGAGGCGTAGCCTCCTCATCAGTGATCCCGAGTTTTCCAAGGGCCTCCTCCAGTTGAGCCCTAGCCGCGCCCGGCGATCCTGGTGCCGCCTGCGCCTTCTTTCCTCGGTTTTATGTTTGTCCGGGCGTGGGATTAGACCCACTCCCCCTGCCGGCGCCCGATGAGGACATCTTGCCCGGCCGCTCACTCGCCCCGCCGATCGCAATCAGGCGAGCGCCGCCGTGCTACGCGAAGACCGATAATAACACAGACGATTGCTTCTAATAAGACGTATGTGATATGCTCGGTCTACACAACATCTATTGGCCATTGTGGGACGGGCGGTCATCCGGATACGCCATAAGGATGTGAAGAGGCATTCCTATCGCAAGCGACTAGCTGTTCCACCAAAGAGCTCATGTAAGAAAACTATCAAGTTAAGTGTGCTCAGGCTGGAGCAGCCATCGGAAGGGTGACTGGATGGGAAATTGTGTTGATGTTAAATTAGGTGATGGGATGGGTCATGTCGGTCAAATGACCGAAATGCCCCTTCCCTCAGCTAATTTAACCTCGAGGTCCTTGTTTTTTATTTTTTAACACACGTTAAAGAAGGTCTACCGCATTACTTTTTGACAATGTGCGATACGTGGCATACAGTTGATCCATCCGACCTATTTATGATGGAATAGGCTGTGTGTGTTGTGGGCAAACGCGCTAGTATTCAACCGCTTGGGATTGATGAATTCATCACCGACGGGTTCCCTACGACTTGTGCTAGCTCGATCCTAAGTTTCCATTAATTGATGGCGTTTTACGAACACGCCACCGTTTCCCGCCATTTCCTCACATGTTTCCCGCCACCCTGCTATATTGCGCATAGGGGGGCGCGACGGACGGAGGCGACAATCGCAGCCTGTAGCACATCCACCTTTTCCAAGCATGCCAACCCACCAAAGCGCCGCCTCTGCCATCAACCTCGTCGACGATGAAAACGAGTAGGCGCCACGGCCCGTCGAGGCCGAGGCGCTCCCTGGCAATGCGATGGACGACTCCGTGATGCGCGTCATCGCCAGGGTTGAGCAGACCTTTGGCGCATGGCGCTTGAGCGCCGCGGATCAAGATAGGCATGTCAGGGTCGACAGGCTGCAGCTCGCCGCACAACATGATCGATGGCGCGCCGCAGAGCAAGCTAGGCGCGTCCGTGCCGATAGGCTGCGGCTCGCCGCACGGCGAGACCGTTGGAGCGCCGCAGAGCGAGAGGCGTGGCGCGCTGCACAACAACATCGGATCCATCGGTGCTTGCCTGCTGCCGACACGACGTCGCAGCTGGGTACACGTCCCGTCAGTACCCCCATTCCTCGCCAGGAGTGGGTAGAGGCCCTCAGTGTCGTACTTGCACCAGAGGTCGGCCGCGCCGTACTTGCACCGGACGCCCGCCGCACCGTTCGCGTGGGTGCTGCCGTTCGCCTTGTCCGCGGCCTACTAGATGCCAACGCGCTGGTCCGTAGGCTTGACCGTCTCCTTGGCCCAGGTGTCCACCTGGGCGCAGTAGAGGAACATGGCCGTCGCGTCCTCATCCTTGTGATCTCCGATGAAATAGCCAACATGGAGCTCGAGATCGTGCTCCAGATGTATCACGAGCGTGTCGACCGCTTGGACGAACGCCTGCACGAGTTCAGGCAGAGGCAAGAGCTACCCTTGGCAAGGGCTGCTGGTCATTGTCTCATGGACATGTTTTATTTTGGAAAGTCGTTTCAATGTGGATAGCTATGTATTCACAACAATCATAGTATTGCTCTGTTTCAATGTGTGTACTCTGTTTTCCATTCTTATTTGTTTTGTTTCAATGTGTGTATATACGCTTTCCATTATGTATATGTGGATGATAACAACTAGATTCAAATGAGTATACATAAGCAGATAGAAAATGGAATTCATAATATATATATATATATATTATTTGTTCATTAGATCATCATATAATATATATATATATATATATATATATATAATATCATCACATATACGTGATGATACTTAACTACTAGGTACAATGCATAAAATTGAAAATGAACAATACTAAAACTAATAATCCCTCATAGGGCAAGTATTCCGGCAGCCCCTCGCCAGCCTCCACAGTGCGCTGGCGTCTTCCCAAAGGCGAAAAGGTGTGGCGTATTCGACTCGCCTCGCCTCAGCTTGACGACCGATCCGCCTCTTGTCATGGCGGGCCTTGTGGCCGATCTTGCCATTTCACATGCCCACCGGAGCTCCTCGTCGGTGGCACGCTGGAGCTTATCGGCCCACCTCCAGGTAGCGACGAGGCGCCCGGCGCCTATTTTTTTTTGCAAGGAAACCTGAGAGCTTTATTCTAACAAAGGAGCTCCTGCGATCATCCGCCAACAGGCTCGTGACCAGGAACGAGGGTTCTGAGTCCAGCCAACTCTCAGTCCCCATAAGCGAAAGGTGCACGCTTCGCACATAGGTGAGCCGGCAGATTAGCTGTCCTACTTACATGTTGAATAGTAAAAAAATCAAACGACAACGTAAGCTCTCCAATCTCTAACAATATAGGAGCCACAATCGAGCGAGTGTTGTGGCGATCGCTCCGCAGATTCACTATCTCCAGATCGTCTGCCTCCATGATCACATGTGAGTAGCCCCGAGACTTGCGAATAGGACTCCCTCTCGTAGTGACAAGGACTCGGCAATGAGCAGGTCGGTAATGCCAACTCGCGGCTTGCACCATGCTGCTAGAAGGGCAGTAGAAGAGCGGGCGACACCTCCCGCCTCGCCACTCCTGAATCTGAGTTGATGGCGCCATCAGTGTTAATCTTGACAAAACCAAGTTCGGGCGGTCTCCACCCGTGTCCTGGAAGGATGGATGCATCAACGCACGGGATCTCCAGGACTGCGAGAACTTCTCGAATACGGCGAACAAACTGCGCCGGATCGGTATGCTCCTTCTCATGTGTCCACCGGTTGCGCAAGGTCCAAATTGCCCACATAACTGAAATAATCTTGGCGCATACCTGATTCGTGAAGCGATCATCACAGAGTATATCTCTTGACCACGTATTGGGGTGCAGCCTCGGTAGACGGAAATCAAACCAAGATTGGGCTTCATCCCAAAAACATCTTGCATGTGAGCATGACACCAACGCATGCATTAGATCTTCCTCTTTTGCCGTGCATACATTACATATGCTTAAAGGTTTAATATGTTTGTGCTTCAGCAGAAGCTTCATCGTGGAGAATTCCACGGATTACTCTCCACCAAAAACTCTCACCTTTGGCACAACTTTGAGCTTCCAAAGTGATGTCCACATCTGTTGGTCTGCTCTTTGATGTGCCGTAGCCGTCCCTTCCTCTAGAGCAACATGCTCGCTTTTGATTCACGAGAGCACGGTACCGATTTGACAGAGTAAACACCGGAAGTTTCAAAAGCCCAAGCAAAATAATCTTCTCCTCCACCGCTAAGCAATGGTATATTTAGGATAGCCTCTGCGTTCGGTGCTAGGAAAGTGTTACGGATTAGATCATCCTTCCACCTCCAATTAGTATCATCAATTAACTCCCGAACAAACTGAATTGGGGAGTTGGCGGTCTAATCATAGGGGACATGCGTATTGTACCGGGATCCACTTGTCGCTCCAAATGTGAGATGGAACTGCCGTCTCCAACACGCATTATCGCACCAGCTCAAGAGTTTCCCCGCCCAGCCACAATAGCTCTCCATATGGCAGAGGATGATTGCGGCATTGTTGCTTGCATGAAATCAGTATTTGGGAAGTACCTGCTCTTCATGACACGGGCACATAAAGATTTTGGGTTGGTCATGAACCTCCAACCATGTTTCCCTATGAGAGCGATGTTGAAGAGTTCCACATCGCGGAAGCCCATTCCACTGTTAATTTTGGGAGATGCGAGCGACTTCCACGTGATCCAGTGCAAAGACCGTTTATCAAGGGAGCTGCTCCACCAATATTTCGCCATGTTTGATGTATATTTCTTGCAAACTTTCTTTGTGAGCCGGAAACAAGACATGCTGAACGTAGGTATTGCTTGCACTATAGATTTCAGAAGAATTTCACGCCCCGCACAAGCAAAATTCCTTTTGGACCATCCCTGCATGCTAGTCCGCGCCCGATCACCAATGTGATCAAAAGTTTCACTGGTGATCTTCCCCACTGCTGTAGGAAGACCAAGATAACGCTCACTGAATGCCTCCACGAAGATGCCCAGCCTTTGTTTCACTAGCTGCCGCCTCCCCTGGGCGTATTCGATGAGAAGAAAACCGAGCTTTTACTTTTATTTACACTCGCCTTTGAGCATTCTGCATAAATATGTAGGATCTGATTCAGTCCGTCGACACTCTCCACCGTCAGACCGATGAAGATGAGGCTGTCGTCGCCGAAGAGTAAATGGTTAATCCAGGTGATCTCAGATGACACCAATACCTCTCTCCACAAAATGTCCACCAAAATGATTTAACAAGGAAGTTAGCCCTTCCGCACATAAGAGAAACAAGAAGGGGGACACGGGACATCCTTGTCTCAGTCCTCTAGATGGGGTGAAAGAAGGCAACAATTCACCATTCATCCGAATCGAGAATCGGCGGAAGGACGACCTCATAATTAGACGAACAAAATTAGCATTGAAACCCAATCTGAAGAGCATTGCTTCCAAATAGTGCCACTCTACACGGTCATAAGCCTTCATCATATCCAACTTGACGGCACATGAAAATTGTTTACCTTTCTTCCTTCTTTTCATCGAATGAATACTCTCGAAAGCAACAAGCACATTATTGGTGATGAGTCGTCCTGGAACGAAGGCACTCTGTTCCTCCCCCACTATCGCATCCATCCATGGTTTCAACCGGTTGGTTATAGCTTTTGCCGCTATTTTATACGGCATCGGACAAAGCGATATAGGTCGGTACTGTGAGATAGACTGGGGGTGTCTCACCTTCGGGATTAAAGTGATGGAAGTATCGTTGCTTCCCACCGGCATCTCTCCCCCATTCAGAAAATCCAGCACAACCGTCACTAGGTCCTTCTCCACAAGAGCCCAATGTCGCTGAAAGAAACCTGCTGTAAATCCGTCCACTCCCGGCGCCTTTGAGGGTGCCATCTGGAACAACACCGCCTTGACCTCAGCAGCAGTGTAGGGCTTGGTCAATTCTGTGTTCATTTCCTCGCTGACCCGAGCTTGTACAAATTGAAGCAAGCCCTCCATATCGTTAAAGCCCTGGGAGGTGTAGAGCCTCTGATAAAAGGATTGTACCTCCTCTTTGTCCTCTTCGGGTGTATCACAGAACGTATCATCCTGTCTTTTCAACCTCAAGATTTTGTTCATACGCCTGCTTGTCTCGCGTGGGCTTGAAAATATGACGTGTTCCGATCACCGCTCGCAACCAGCCGGACTCGCGATCATTGCCGCAGCCATACTTCTTCCCCGTCAAGAGCTTCTCTCAATTTTTGTGCTGTAGCTACCTCCTCATCGACGGTCCGCGCCCTAATCGATCGCTTGCAGAGGTTTTCTAACTTCTTCGCAACTTTTGACAGTCCGGGAAAGGTTCCCAAACTCTCGAGCACCCTAGGTACCCTGCTCGCCCTGTAATTGTTGCAAGGTACAAGAAATACCTGCAAGTCCCTGTCCCCGATGCAGCCTCTTCCATGATTCATTTACAAGATCATCATAATCTGCATGAGACTGCCATACATTCTCATAACGGAACTGCTTCATCCTTTTATTATTCATAAGTTGATGCTCACTAAGTTCAATTACAAGAAAACAATGATCAGATTCTATTGAACTGACATGTCTAACCCGAGTATGGGCAAAAAGATTGAAAAAAACCTCATTGGCGAACGCACGATCGAGGCGTTCTTTCACATTCGCTACTCCTTGCTGTCTGTTATCCCATGTGAATTCCAAACCAGTCCACCCTAGATCATGTAGGGCGCACTCTTGTGTCACCTCGCGGAAGGCCCGCATCTGCCACTCCGGCCTTGCTGCCCGGCTGAAGTGCTCGGACCCATACAAGGTCTCATTAAAATCACCAACGTAGATCCAAGCTTGATGTTAGATCGCATAGAGAATTCTCATGAAGCGCCAGCTATGATGCCGATTCTCTGCTCTCGACGCTCCATAGAAACCTGTGAATCTCCATGGCGGAGAAACTTGTCCCTCCTTCTTAACTAGGACGTCAATATGACTCAGACTATAATTCTTCAACTCAACTGAAACTTCCTTCGACCAGAACAGTCCAACGCCACCACTCAGACGTCACTATCGACTGCAAAACAACCCGCAAACCCCAACGCGAGTTTCAGGTTTTCCACTCTCTTCGCCCTTATTTTAGTTTCCATTACGAATAAAAGGGCATGACCTTCTTGCTTCACAATGCTGCGAAGCTCGCGAACTACCTCGGGGTTCCCAAGCCCCCTGCAGTTCCAGCTCATGCAATTCATTTGGACGGGCAGGGCTGCACCGCAGCCTTTGCCGAATTTTCTGGTGTTGGCTTCTTCTTCTTCCTTAGTCTGTCCTCTTCAATTTGCCCATCTGAACCATCCCCACTATTGACCATGTTCCCCTCCTGATCTTGATGCTCCTCAGCTGATTTCAACAGTAGTGGCTGATTCACTCTTTGGTATTCCTGAGTAGGCACCTCCTTCCTTTTTGGTAAACGGGGTTTGATTGGTGAGGTAACCTCCGCAGTAGTCTTGCCCGTGGCAACATTACTCGAGTTCTTTCATTCCCTTTTGCTGGTGCTGGCTGCGGTGTGCTCTCTCTTAGTACTCTCACCCGAGAAATCTTTCCTCCTCTCCTCCGGTGCACCCAGACTTGCCCCAAAGGGGAGATCTCCATTCTTGTCTCTCTTCCCCGGGGTAAGCAGAAGAGCTCAGAATGTCCCAATCGACCATAGGAGAAACATAAGTGGGGCACGTTTTCATATTGTATCTCATACAAGTCTTGCTTCTTCCTCCTGGCCGACTCAATTAGAATCCACCTCCTCAGAGGTTTACTCACATCAATGGTGACTCTCGCGCGCAGATAACCTCCAGTGTGGTCAAACTGCACCGAGGAAGCCTTCTTGTCGATCTGCTTTGCGATTTCTTTGCCCCATACTTCATCCCTGAGATTGTAGGGAAGATTGATGACCCGCGCCCATAGCTGCATCCGGTCAAAACTCACCTCATCTGGCCTCATACACTCCTCAAATTCAGCAAGGATTACCGCGTTCTTGCTCACATGCCACGACGATCCATCCCAGATCCGATCTCTGTCTCTCTTAGATTCAAACACAGCCACGAACGTGTTATCCCCCATGCACGTGAACTTCAAACCTCTAGGGTTTCCCCAAGCTGGGCGTAGGGCATTGCTCATGGTCTGGATATGGAGCAGGTTGCGGTTCAGAACCTTCCCTGCAAGCAGCCACTTTGCCGGAGCTTCATCTTCCCGATCATCAATAACTAGAGGCGTAGCCTCCTCATCAGTGATCCCGAGTTTTCCAAGGGCCTCCTCCAGTTGAGCCCTAGCCGCGCCCGGCGATCCTGGTGCCACCCGCGCCTTCTCTCCTCGGTTCTCTGTCAGTCCGGGCGTGGGATTAGACCCACTCCCCCTGCCGGCGCTCGATGAGGAGATCTTGCCCGGCCGCTCACGCGCCCCGCCGATCGCAATCAGGCGAGCGCCGCCGTGCTACACGAAACCCTAATCATCTGTAATCAGAAATGTGTGCGAAAACCGATAGTAACACAGACGATTGATTCTAATAAGACGTATGTGATATGCTCTGTCTACACAACATCTATTGGCCATTGTGGGACGGGCGGTCATCCAGATACGCCATAAGGATGTGAAGAGGCATTCCTATCAGCAAGGACTAGCTGTTCCACCAGTAGCTCATGTAAGAAAACTATCAAGTTAAGTGTGCTCAGGCTGGAGCAGCCATCGGAAGGGTGACAGGATGGGAAATTGTGTTGATGTTAAATTAGGTGATGGGATGGGTCATTTCGGTCAAATGACCGAAATGCCCCATTCCCTCAGCTAATTTAACCTCGAGGTCCTTGTTTTTTATTTTTTAACACACGTTAAAGAAGGTCTACCGCATTACTTTTTGACAATGTGCGACACGTGGCATATAGTTGATCCATCCGACCTATCTATGATGGAATAGGCCGTGTGTGTTGTGGGCAAACGCTTGCTAGTATTCAACCGTTTGGGATTGATGAATTCATCACCGACGGGTTCCCTACGACTTGTGCTAGCTCGATCCTAAGTTTTCCATTAATTGATGGCGTTTTACGAACACGCCACCGTTTCCCGCCATTTCCTCACATGTTTCCCGCCACCCAGCTATATTGCGCATAGGGAGCGCGCGATGCACGGAGGCGACAAGCGCAGCCTGTAGCACATCCACCTTTTCCAAGCATGCCAACCCACCAAAACGCCGCCTCTGCCATCAACCTCATCGACGATGAAAACGAGCAGGCGCCACGGCCCGTCGAGGCCGAGGCGCTCCCCGGCAACGCGATGGACGACTCCGTGATGCGCGTCATCGCCAGGGTTGAGCAGACCTTTGGCGCATGGCGCTTGAGCGCCGCGGATCAAGATAGGCATGTGAGTGTCGACAGGCTGCAGCTCGCCGCACAACATGGTCGATGGCGCGCCGCAGAGCAAGCTAGGCGCGTCCGTGCCGATAGGCTGCGGCTCGCCGCCGCAGAAAACAGTTGGAGCGCCGCAGAGCGAGAGGCGTGGCGCGCCGCACAGCAACAACGGATCCATCGGCGCTTGCCTGCTGCCGACACGGCGTCGCTGCTGGGTACACGTCCCGTCAGTACCCCCATTCCTTGCCAGGAGTGGGTAGAGGCCCTCAGCGTTGTACTTGCACCAGAGGCCGGCCGCGCCGTACTTGCACCGGACGCCCGCCGCGCCGTTCGCATGGGTGCCGCTGTTCGCCTTGTCCGCGGCCTACTGAATGACAACGCGCTGGTCCATAGGCTTGACCACCTTCTTGGCCCAGGTGTCCACCTGGGCGCAGTAGAGGAACATGACCGTCGCATCCTCAAGTTGGTGATCTCCGATGAAATAGCCAACTTAGAGCTCGAGATCGTGCTCCAGATGTATCGCGAGCGTGTCGACTGCTTGGACGAACGCCTGCACGAGTTCAGGCAGAGCCAAGAGCTACCCTAGGCAAGGGCTGCTGGTCATTGTCTCATGGACGTGTTTTATTTTGGAAAGTCGTTTCAATGTGGATAGCTATGTATTCACAACAATCATAGTATTGCTCTGTTTATTGCTCTATTTCAATGTGTGTACTCTGTTTTCCATTCTTATATGTTCTGTTTCAGTGTGTGTATATACGCTTTCCATTCTGTATATGTGGATGACAACAGCTAGACAAATGAGTATACATAAGCAGATAGAAAATGGAATTCATAATATATATATATATTATTTGTTCATTAGATCATCATAGAATATATATATATATATATATATATATATATATATAATATCATCACATATACGTGATGATACTTAACTACTAGGTACAATGCATAAAATTGAAAACGAACAATACTAAAACTAATAATCCCTCCTAGGGCCAGTATTTCGGCAGCCCCTCGCCAGCAGCTCCCTGGTGCGCGGCGTCTTCCCAGTGCGGAGGCAGTACTCCGACTCGTCCGCCTCGCAGCGCTTGACGTACCGATCTGCCTCTTCTTTGGCGGGCCAGCTGGCCGATCTTGCCATTTCATGGCGCTCATTGAGCTTATCGGCCCACCTCCAGGCAGCGATGAGGCGCCCAGCGCCTATGACCTTCCTCGCGAAGTACCCGTCTTTGTACACCTCCTCGGCACGACGATGCGCCCGCCCCCAAAGCTCCGCCGCCTCCTTTTTCCAGGCGGCATCACGGGCTTCACAGGCCGCCTGGTACCTGGCTTCCTCCTCCGCCATATCATTCCTGAACGCCACTTACCTGGCTTTCACAGCCGGCGGCAGCAACTTCCACAGACAAAGATTGCACTGGCCCAAAACCAATCCAAAGTTGGGGGGTCCGGCGCAACCTCGTCAGGCGGCGCGTAGGGGTCCTCGTCGCTGCTAATTGAGTGAGCGTCCTCGGGGGGTGGCGACTCCTCGTCGGTGAGTGGGCATACCGGCGGCGCCATGTCAGAGATTTGAGAGAGAGAGAGAGAGAGAGGGCGAGGGCGAGCGAGGGGAGGATGTAGATGAGAATGCAGGAGGGACGATGTGAGCAAGGTAGTATTTATTGGCGGCCGAATCTAGATCGATGGGGACAGTACACACGCCGGTCACCGGATTTATGAAAATCAGAAGTTTGAATTACACACAATTCCCATGACAAATCCGTGTGTGAACATAATAGCTGACAGTTTCCAATATAGAACCGTGTCTGATTAATGATCCCCGCCAATCACCTACCAAACCTCGAGCCGTGAGATAGAGTGCCAATCGTGTGGGGGCCGGTTGTCGTGTGGGGGCCGGTTGTCTTGCCAGATCTTTATATTAACTCGCACACAAGTACACAAAAATATGATTTTTAAACCGTTTTGGTTAGGCGTTGCATGTAGATGTAGTTCAAATTTGAATTACGGTCATTAAATGGTTAGAAAATCACTTAAATGTCTTTAAAAGGTCAAATGACCCATGAGAATTTCCAAATTTTCACATGACAATTGTATTAGTGCACGTTAAATGTAGGAAAAAAATTGAAGGCCGTAAGAGGAAGCTATCTCCCATCCGTTAGCAAACATGCATTGTTCCCTCTCGGAACCACGGACCTTCTAGTGAGTTGCTCCGGTTTGTGAGGGGTGTGTGTCCAAACTTTCGTCAAACAGGCCAATTTTTGTTACCACATCATCTTGGTGGCATGACACTAAATCAAGCACGGTTTCATGTTTTTCTGATCATTTTTTAATTTTTTGGAATTAAAATGCCATGGCATGCACTCCGTGCATGTGCCCATGCCTTGACACCAATATGGTTGAAAATTCCTTCGAATTTACTGCACATGGAATTAACTCGCACACAAGTACACAAAAATTTGATTTTTCAAACCGTTTTGATTAGGCGTTGCATGTTGATGTAGTTCAAATTTGAATTATGGTCATTAAGTGGTTAGAAAATCACTTAAATGTCTTTAGAAGGTCAAATGACCCCTGAAAGTTATCAAATTTTCACATGACAGTTGCACGTTAAACATAGAAAAAAATTTGAAGGTCGTAAGAGGAAGCTATCTCCCCTTCGTCATCAAACATGCATTGTTCCCTCTCGGAACCACGAACCTTCTAGCGAGTTTCTCCGGTTTGTGAGGGGCGTGTGTCCAAACCTTCGTCAAACATGCCAATTTCTTTACCACATCATCTTGGTGGCATGACATTACATCAACCAAGGTTTCATGTGTTTCTGATCATTTTCTATTTTTTGAATTAAAATGCCATGTCACTCCATGCATACGTATGCATGTGTCCATGTCCTCAGACCAATATGTTTGAAAATTCCTTCTAATTTACTGCACATGGAATTAACTCGCACACAAGTACACAGATATGATTTTTCAAACCGTTTTGGTTAGGCGTTGCATGTAGATGTAGTTCAAATTTGAATTACAATCATTAAATGGTTAGAAAATCACTTAAATGTCTTTGAAAGGTCAAATGACCCCTAGAATTTTCCAAAATTTCACATTACAGTTGTAGCAGTGCATGTTAGACGTAGAAAAAAATTTCAAGGCCGTAAGTGGAAGCTATCTCCCGTTCATCATCAAACATGCATTGTTCCCTCTCAGAACCACAAACCTTCTAGCGAGTTGCTCCGGTTTGTGAGGGGTGTGTGTCCAAACTTTCTTCAAACATGCCAATTTCTTTACCACATCATCTTGGTGGCATGACACTAAATCAAGCAATGCTTCATGTTTTTCTGATCATTTTTTAATTTTTTGGAATTTAAATGCCATGGCATGCACTCCATGCATTTGCCCATGCCTTGAGACCAATATGTTTGAAAATTCCTTGTAATTTACTGCACATGGAATTAGCTCGCACACAAGTACACAAAATATTATTTTTCAAACCGTTATGGTTAGGCGTTGCATGTAGATGTAGTTCAAATTTCAATTACGGTCATTAAATGGTTAGAAAATCACTTAAATGTCTTTAAAAGGTCAAATGACCCCTGAAATTTACCAAATTTTCACATGAAAGTTGTATTAGTGCACGCTAAACGTAGGAAAATTTTGAAGGCCGTAAGAGGAAGCTATCTCCGGTTCGTCATCAAACATGCATTGTTCTCTCTCGGAACCACGAACCTTCTAGTGAGTTGCTCCGGTTTGTGAGGGGTGTGTGTCCAAACGTTCGTCAAATATGCCAATTTCTTTACCACATCATCTTGGTGGCACGACATTACATCAACCAAGGTTTCATGTGTTTCAGATCATTTTTCTATTTTTTGAATTAAAATGCCATGTCACTCCATGCATACGTATGCATGTGTCCATGTTAGGAGACCAATATGTTTGAAAATTCCTTCTAATTTATCGCACATGGAATTAACTCGCACACAAGTACACATATATGATTTTTCAAACCGTTTTGGTTAGGCGTTGCATGTAGATGTAGTTCAAATTTGAATTACGGTCATTAATTGGTTAGAAAATCACTTAAATGTCTTTGAAAGGTCAAATGACCCCTAGAATTTTCCAAAATTTCACATTACAGTTGTATTAGTGCACGTTAGACGTAGAAAAATTTCAAGGCCGTAAGAGAAAGCTATCTCACGTTCGTCATCAAACATGCATTGTTCCCTCTCGGAACCACGAACCTTCTAGCGAGTTGCTCCGATTTGTGAGGGGTGTGTGTCCAAACTTTCGTCAAACATGCCAATTTTCTTTACCACATCATCTAGGTGGCATGACATTACATCAAACAAGGTTTCATGTGTTTCTGATTTTTTTTGGAATTAAAATGCCATGCCACTCCATGCATACGTATTCATGCATATGTGTCCATGTCGTGATACAAATATGTTTAAAAATTCCTTCTAGTTTATTGCACATGGAATTAACTCGCACACAAGTATACCAATATGATTTTTCAAACTGTTTCGGTTACGCGTTGCATGTAGATGTAGTTGAAATTTGAATTACGGTCATAAAATGGCTAGAAAATCACTTAAATGTCTTTAAAAGGTCAAATGACCCCTATAATTTTCAAAAATTTCACATTACAGTTGTAGTAGTGCACGTTAGACGTAGAAAAAAAATTTGAAGGCCGTAAGAGGAAGCTATCTCCCGTTCGTCATCAAACATGCATTGTTCCTTCATGTGACCATGAGCCTTCTAGTGAGTTGCTCTGGTTTGTGAGGGGTGTGTGTCCAAACTTTGGTCAAACATGCCAATTTTTTTACCACATCATCTTGGTGGCATGACATTACATCAACCAAGGTTTCATGTGTTTTGATTTTTTTATTTTTTAGAATTAAAATGCCATGTCACTCCATGCTTAATTGTGTCATAGCTGTTAGACCAATATGTTTGAAAATTCCTTCCAATTTACTGCACATGGAATTAAATCGCACACAAGTGTACAAAATATGAGTTTTCAAACCGTTATGGTTAGCTGTTGCATGTACATGTAGTTCAAATTTCAATTACGGTCATTAAATGGCTAGAAAATCACTTAAATGTCTTAGAAGGTCAAATGACCCCTGAAATTTTCCAAAATTTGACATGACAGTTGTATTGGTACTACAAAATTTCTCGTTAATTTAAAACACCATCCGTTGGCACTTTATTCCAAATTCATCTTTCACAGCTAATAAAAAATATCTACAACATCACACACGTTATTTTCTAGGAACCGTTTGCGATGAAAATATCTGGGTCTATTTGAGTCTCCCTCCTTAAGCTTCGCCAGCTCGTCTGCTCTAGTGCCGACAACCCCCGAATCCACGAATCCCGATCCAAATTCCTGCACCCCCTTCTTGCAAAGATGACACCATGGAAACGCTTCGTGAAGTCCCGTACGATGGCCGCGTCCCCCCGAGCACCGTCGCCTGCGCCGAGAGCGCGACCGCCTATGCTGAGAGTGTCGCCGCACCCGCATTAAGCGCGGCCGCTTCCGCCGAGAGGGCGTCTCAAGGGTAGCCGACAGGCAGCTGCCGCAACTGAGACGGCAAGCTGCCGCCGCGACGGCGGCTGCAAGCGCCGAGAGCGCTCGAGCTGCCGTATGTACCGCTGATGTCGCCCTGGCCCGGGTCGAGGCCATCCACGCCAAGATCGAGGATGCACACGCCAAGATATTCCAGGCCACCTCGGACTCCAACATGCAACCCACGTCTGAAAAGGCGGCGGTGGCCATGGAGCACCTGCTTCCTCATGAGGTCGCCGAGCGAGAGCTGGAGATGCAGGAGGCGGCGGAGATCGAGGAGTGCCGGGAGGAGGAGTTGCGCGTGGCCGAGGTTGAGGTAGAGAAGAATCTGTCCGTCGAGGAATCGGCGGTGGAGTACCAAAGCGAGCTCTGGCACAACCACTACTACGAGTACTACAACCTTGAGGGCGGCGCTGAGGACGAGGACGAGGACGAGGACGCGGTCGACTTCAGCAGGGGGACGCGGAGTCCACCAACGGCGGCATGTCACCAGGACAAGTCATCGACGTCTCATCTCACACCGGCGATGCATAGGCCGGTGGAGCGGCGGATTTTTAATTATGCGTACTTAGGCTTTGTTTTTAATGCTGGTCTTTTGTTAGAGCAATGTTTAGGTCAACTGGCTCTGTGTAATTACTAAAATTGCTCGATTCAATAAGTGTGGTCTGTCTGCTGTACGCTCTTTGTGTGCCCAAATTAGCAAGTGATGTTAAATTATGCAATGACGTACCCGGGGAAATTTCCACCAAAATTTGAATTATCAAACTCATCCATGCACGTAAAGCAGAAGAATCGTTTGCGATGCACACAATCGTTCAAAGTGAATGGTCCGGCGGCACTGCTGCTCAAAGTGAATGTGCCCATGCCTTGAGACCAAAATTTGAATTATCAAACTCATCCCATGTGCGTAAAGCAGAAGAATCGTTTGCGATGCACACAATCGTTCAAAGTGAATGGTCCGGCGGCACCGCACGCAAAGTTTCCCTCCACATTTCGAAAATTTTGGCCTACCGCCAAAATATCTACCCTGCCCCCCTTCCCCCCTTCCCCACCCCCTTTTCTCCCCGACCACATGTCACATTTCCCTTGTTTCCTCCTTCCTTCCTTCCTTGCTAAGCTATAGCCGCTTCCTCGCTCTCGCCGTCTCGCATCCTACCGCCGGGGTCGCCATGGTCTTCTTCAAAGACATCTCCGGGTTCCTCCTTCGGCGACTACTCCTTCACCACCCGGGTATGCCTCTCTTCTCTCTCTCGGGCTATGACTTGGAATGAAGGATTTTTACCCGGAGGTCGATTTGAGTCGTTTCTTCCTCTTGTAGCTCCCTAAGAACATCAGTGGCAACGAATGGAGAGGGGTGGCTGAAGATCTATCTGCTCGTTGCCACCATCAATCTCTATGCATGAAGCTACTTCCGTTTGATTCTGTGAACACTGGGAGGAAGTTTTTGGCATGTGCAGAGAAGGTTAGACCCTCTTCCGTTGTTACAAATCATTTGTTACATGTGATTCAGACACTGTCACGGTCCCAACCCATTCATACCACACCTTCAACCAAACGCATCATAAGACAGTGTCACAATTTGTACCTAGTATCTTAAATTGTTGCCATCTCATCAGCGGTGCCATTAGAAAATTATTTGGCACCGCTTCAGCAGTTTGTGCACCCAACTTTGGTCCACACATCCGAGCAGCCAAGCAACAAAAAACTAAATCTTTATGGCACGAAGGAACTGGGCATCGGAGCAACTACGTGCTCCGGAGTCTGGGTCCCTGATTTTTTTTCGCTGCATCGGCTCGCCAGTTCGGGGCATCGATGCGAGATGTACCGTTAGTTGTCTTTACACCAATTTTGGCATACATAGTGGACGGCCTTAGTGCTATTAGTTCTATGTTACTAAATTTGTGCATGTACACACCTATTAGTATCGATTTGCTGTCATCCAAACACTATCGCTATGCTGTTGCAGTTATATTTACCTTCCTCATAAAATGTTCAATTTGTTATTTATTGTACATTAGTAAGAGCTTGTAGTGTCATTGTAGTTAATTATAGCTTCTGATGTTCCAGAATTTGGTTGTTGTCTCAGTACCAATTATTTCATTTGCACATTGATCTTTTTGAGAAGATATGTCATAATTAACATGTTTCTTCAGTTTTTCAAAATAAGCATTGGTGATTATCTATGTTGCTATAAACCCATTTCCCCTACAATTGTTACTGATCTAGTTTTAAATATTATAGGATGAACGGAAGTGTTCTTACTTGGAGTGGGTTGATCATGAGTGGCCAGAGTCTTTGAAGATGTGCCTAACGAATCTCTGAAGCATGTATGAGGAAGTGAACACACGTAGGCTTACAGAAAGTCTTGTCAATGCTGAAGCATATTTAAAGATGCGGGATAAAAAGTTGAAGGTGGAGAATGAGCTCAGATTTTTTTAAAGACTTTGCTAAGATGGTGTTGGCGAAGGAGGAGGCACTTTCCCAGTTGGCCCATGCAAAACGGGTTCTTACTGAACTGAAAGCAGAGGTGGATAAGACGAGCCTGGATGATCTCGATTAGGGAAATGAATATATTGTTCTTATGAAGTTGAACTAGCTATATGTTGTACTGTGTTGTTTTCATGTAGCTACCGTAATATATTTATGTGGCTGGTACGAAATTGGGAAACATCTGTTAGATATGAAATGTGAAATTGCGTAATACTGGAATTATTAATTTTAAACTAATAAACCTACTAAATGTGTCATGGACCTTTGCAAACGGTTCTAGCAGTAAAAGCACTTGCGATGGATAGCCCAATGCCACATAGTTTGCTTCATCAAATCGTGTGTGATATAGTTGATAAAAGCAAACAGTTAACCAAGGAAGACCGTGTGTGATAGTTACACCTTTCACACATGAGCCTACACATAAAATTGTGTGGGATTTACGTCCGTACGGAAACGTTTTCCCTGGAGTGACCGTGTGGGATGTACATAAGAACGGAAACGTATTACTTGGATTGACTGTGTGTGATATACATACGAACGGAAATGTTTTTCTGGGATTCACCGTGTGGGATGTACATACCTACGGAAATGATTTTCTCAGATTACCATGTTGGATGTACATACGTAAGGAAATGATTTTCTCGGATTACCGTGTGGGATGTACATACCTACGGAAATGATTTCTCGGATTACCGTGTGGGATGTACATACCTACGGAAATGATTGGGTTTCGATGCCTCGCCCGATCGCACACGGCCCCAGCCTAGGTCCCATGAGGGCCTATCCCCGACGATTTATGGGTCGTGTGGGAAGGACACCATGTCGCACACACTCACTTGGCGACGGTTCCAAATGCCGCCGCAGAAAGGGGTAAAAAACCTTTTGTTTAGGACCGATGCGCACCAGTGTAGTCTGCATAATTGCCTACAATATATTTCAACTTAGTCTTTCTCTAGGAACATATTAAAACAGGGAGCTACAACACGTGCTATTGATCTACAACATAATTTGCAAAGACAACTTAGACTATTGTTCATGATAATGAGTTCAATTAATCATATTACCTAAGAACTCCCACTCAAATCAACATCCCTCTGGTTGTTCGAGTGTAACATGATCCGAATTCACCAACCCAATTCCGATCATCACGTGAGATGAGGTGGTTTCAATGGTGAACCTCTCCATGTTGATCATATCTACTATATGACTCATGCTCGACCTTTGGGTCTCTTGTGTTCCGAGGCCATGCCAGTACATGCTAGGCTCGTCAAGTTTAACCCAAGTGTTCCGCATGTGCAAAACTGGCTTGCACTCGTTGTATGCGAATGTAGAGTCTATCACACCCGATCATCACGTGGTGCTTCGAAACGACGAACCTTCGCAACGGTGCACACTCGGGGAGAACATAATTTTATCTTGAAATTTTAGTGAGGGATCACCTTATAATGCTACTGTCGTCCTAAGCAAAATAAGATGCATAAAAGGATTAACATCACATGCAAATCATAAGTGACATGATATGGCCATCAACTTGTTTTTGATCTCCATCTCCAAAGCACCGGCATGATCTCCATCGTCACCGACATGACACCATGATCTCCATCATCGTGCCGCCATCGGGGTTGTCATGCCAACCATGCTTCTACTACTATTGCTACCACTTAGCGATAAAGTAAAGCATTACATAGTGCTTAATGATTGACACACAGGTCATACAATAATTAAAGACAACCCTATGGCTCCTGCCGGTTGTCATATTCAATGACATGCAAGTCGTGACTATTACAAAACATGATCATCTCATTCATCAAATATATCTCATCATGTCTTTGGCCATATCATATCACAACATACCCTGAAAAAACAAGTTAGACGTCCTCGAAGTGTTGTTGCATGTTTTACGTGGCTGCTATGGGTATCTAGCAAGAATGATTCTTACCTACGCAAAGCCACAACGGTGATATCCAAGTTTCTATGTAACCTTCTACAAGGACCGCCTTTGTCGAATCTGATTCAACTAAGGTGGGAGAGACAGACACCCGCCAGCCATCTTTATGCAACAAAGTTACATGTCTGTCGATGGAACCGGTCTCATGTACGTAGACATGTAAAGTTGGTTCGGGCCGCTTCATCCCACAATACCATTGAATCAAGAAAATACCAAGGAAGGAAACAATTTGAATATCAACGCCCACAAACTCCTTTGTGTTCTACTCGTGATGTCATCTACGCATAGACCTAGCTCTGATACCACTGTTGGGGAACGTTGCATGGGAAACAAAAAAATTCCTACGCTCACCAAGATCAATCTAGGAGATGACCATCTATGAGAGAAGACATTGCATCTACATACCCTTGTAGATTGCTAAGCGGAGTGTTAAGAAACACGGTTGATGTAGTCAAACGTCTTCGTGATCCTATCACGATTTGTCCCGCGAACTCCCGATCCAAGTGCCGAACGGACGATACCTCCGCGTTCAACACACGTACGGCTTGATGACGCCTTCACCTCTTCGATCCAGCGAGCGATGATAAAGTAGTAGCTCGAGTCCTCCGGTAGCACGACGGCGTGGTGGCGGTTGATACGTCTCCAATGTATCTATAATTTTTGATTGTTCCATGCTATTATATTATCTGTTTTCGATGTTTAATGGGCTTTATTATGCACTTTTATATTATTTTTGGGACTAACCTACTAACCGAAGGCCCAGTGCAAATTGTTGTTTTTTTGCCTATTTCAGTGTTTCGTAGAAAAGGAATATCAAACGGAATGAAACCTTCACAAGGATCTTTTTGGAACAAACGTAATCCAGGAGACTTGGAGTGGACGTCAAGGAAGCAACAAGGCGGCCACGAGGTAGGAGGGCGTGCCCAGGGGGTAGGCGCGCCCCCCACCCTCGTGGGCCCCTCGTAGCTCCACCGACCTACTTCTTTCGCCTATATATACTCATATACCCTGAAAACATCCAGGAGCACCACGAAACCCTATTTCCACCACCGCAACCTTCATGCCGTGAGATCCCATCTTGGGGCCTTTTTCCAAGGCTCCCACGAGGGGGAATCGATCACGGAGGGCTTCTACATGAACATCATAGCCTCTCCGATGATGTGTGAGTAGTTTACCACAGACCTTTGGGTCCATAGTTATTAGCTAGATGGCTTCTTCTCTCTCTTTGGATCTCAATACAAAGTTCTCCTCGGTTCTCTTAGAGATCTATTCGATGTAATACTTTTTGCGATGTGTTTGTTGAGATCTGATGAATTGTGGGTTTATGATCAAGATTATCTATGAACATTATTTGATTCTTCTCTGAATTCTTTTATGCATGATTTGATATCTTTGCAAGTCTCTTTGAATTATCGGTTTGGTTTGGCCTACTAGATTGATCTTTATTGCAATGGGAGAAGTGCTTAGCTTTGGGTTCAATCTTGCGGTGTCCTTTCCCGGTGACAGCAGGGGCAGCAAGGCACGTATTGTATTGTTGCTATCGCGGATAAAAAGATGGGGTTTATATCATATTGCTTGAGTTTATCCCTCTACATCATGTCATCTTGCCTAATGCGTTACTCTGTTCTTATGGACTTAATACTCTAGATGCATGCTGGATAGCGGTCGATGTGTGGAGTAATAGTAGTAGATGCAGAATCGTTTCGGTCTACTTGTTACGGACGTGCTGCCTATATACATGCTCATGCCTAGATATTCTCATAACTATGCGCTTTTCTATCAATTGCTCGACAGTAATTTGTTCACCCACCATAGAATTTGCTATCTTGAGAGAAGCTACTAGTGAAACCTATGGCCCCCGGGTCTATTTTACATCATATAAGTTTCCGATTTATAATTCTAGTTTACTATGTAGTTTGTTTTGCAATATTTACTTTTCAATCTATACAACAAAAATACCAAAAATATTATCTTATTATCTTTATCAGATCTCACTTTTGCATGTGGCTGTGAAGGGATTGACAACCCCTTTATCGCGTTGATTGCAAGGCTCTTAATTGTTTGTGCAGGTACCAGGAGACTTGCGTGTAACCTCCTACTGGATTGATACCTCGGTTCTCAAAAACTGAGGGAAATACTTACGCTACTTTGCTGCATCACTCTTTCCTCTTCAAGGGAAAACCAACACATGCTCAAGAGGAATCGGCGGTGGAGTACCAACGCGAGCTCTGGCGCAGCCACTACTACGAGTACTACAACCTTGAGGGCGGCGCCGAGGACGAGGACGAGGATGTGGTCGGCTTCAGTAGGGGGGGGGGGAGTCCACCAACGGCGGCATGTCGCCAGGACAAGTCATCGACGTCTCATCTCACACCGGCGACGCATAGGCCGACGCGGCGACGGATTTGTTAAAATTATGCCTACTTAGGCTTTGTTTTTAATGTTGGTCTTTTGTTAGAGCAATGTTTAGGTCAACTGGCTCTGTTTAATTACTAAAATTGCCTGATTCAGTAAGTGTGGTATGTCTGTTGTACGCTCTTTTGTGTGCCCAAATTAGCAAGCGATGTTAAATTACGCAATGACGTACCCGGGGAAATTTCCACCAAAATTTGAATTATCAAACTCATCCCATGCGCGTAAAGCAAAAGAATCGTTTGCGATGCACACAATCGTTCAAAGTGAATGGTCCAGCGGCACCGAGCGCAAAGTTTCCCTCCACATTTCCAAAATTTTGGGCTACCGCCAAAATATCTACCCCCGCCCCCTCCCCCTTCCCCTCCCCTTTTCTCCCCGACCACAAGTCACATTTCCCCTGTTTCCTCCTTCCTTCCTTCCTTCCTTCCTAAGCTATAGCCACTTCCTCGCTCTCGCCGTCTCGCATCCTACCGCCGGGGTCGCCATGGTCTTCTTCAAAGACCTCTCCAGCGGTTCCTCCTCCAGCGACGACTCCTTCACCACCCGGGTATGCCTCTCTTCTCTCTCTCGGGCTATGACTTGGAATGAAGGATTTTTAGCCAGCGGTCGATTTGAGTCATTTCTTCCTCTTGTAGGTCCCTTAGACCATCAAGGCGATGAATGGAGCGGGGTGGCTGAAGATCAATCTGCTCGTTGTCACCATCAATCTCCATGCGTGAAGCTAGCTGCGTTTGAATCTGTGGACAATGGGAGGAAGTTTCTGGCATGTGTAGAGAAGGTTAGACCCTCTTTCGTGGTTACAAATCATTTGTTAGATGTGATTCAGACACTGTCACGGTCCCAACCCATTCATACCACACCTTCAACCAAACGCATCCTAAGAAAGTGTCACAGTTTGTACCTAGTATCTAAAACTGTTGCCATCTCATCAGCGGTGCCATTAGAAAATTATTTGGCACTGCTTCAGCAGTTTGTGCAGCCAACTTTGGTCCACACATCCGAGCATCCAAGTAGTAAAATACTAAATCTTTATGGCACAATGGAACTGGGCCTCGTAGCAACTAGGTGCTCCGGAGTCCGGGTCCCTGATTTTTCCCACTGCATCAGCTCGCCAGTGCAGGGCACCGGTGCGAGATGTAGCAACTGTTGTCTTTACACCAGTTTTGGCATACATAGTGGACGACCTTAGTGCTATTAGTTCTATGTTACTAAATTTGTGCATGTACACACCTGTTAGTATCAATTTGCTATCATCCAAACACTATCGCTATGCTGTTGCAGTTATATTTACCTTCCTCATAAAATGTTCAATTTGTTATTTATTGTACATGAGTAAGAACTTGTAGTGTTGTTATAGTTAATTATAGCTTCTGATGTTCCAGAATTTGGTTGTTGTCTCTGTAGCAATTAATTCATTTCCACATTGATCTTTTTGAGAAGAGATGTCATAATTAACATGTTTCTTCAGTTTTTCAAAATAAGCATGGATGATTCTCTATGTTGCTATAAACCCATTTCCCCTACAATTGTTACTGATCTAGTTTTAAATATTATAGGATGAATGTGTGTTCTTACTTGGAGTGGGTTGATCAAGAGTGGCCATAGTCTTTGAAGATGTGCCTAGCTAAGCTCTGGAGCATGTATGAGGAAGAGAACAGAGAAAGTGTTGCTAACGTCAAGAATATTTGAAGATGCGGATAAAAGAGGAAGGTGGAGAATGAGCTCAGATTTTTAAATCAGACTTTGCTAAGATGGTGTCAAGCGAAGGAGGAGGCACTTTCCCAGCTTGTCCAAAGGCAAAACAGGTTCTTCCGAATCGAAAGCAGAGGTGGATAAGACGAGCCTGGATGATCTCGATCAGGGAAATGAATATATTGTTCTAATATTGTTCTTATGAAGTTGAACTAGCTATATGTTGTACTGTGTAGTTTTCATGTAGCTATTGTACTGTGATGTTATAATATATTTATGTGCCTGATATGAAATTGGCAAATAGCTGTTTGATATGAAATGTGAAATTGCGTATTACTGGAATTATTAATTGTAAACCAATAAACCTGCTAAATGTGTCATGGAACTTTGCAAACGGTTCTAGCAGTAAAAGCGCTTGTGATGGATAGCCCAATGCCACACAGTTTTCCTCATCAAATCGTGTGTGATGTAGTTTATAAAAGCAAACAGTTAACCAAGGCAGAGCGTGTGTGATATTTACACCTTTCACACATGAGCCTACACATATAACTGTGTGGCATGTACATACGAACGAAAACGTTTTCCCTGGATTGACTGTGTGGGATGTACATAAGAACGGAAATGTATTCCTTGGATTGACTATGTGTGATATACATATGAACGGAAACGTTTACCCTGGATTGACCGTGTGGGATGTACATAAGAACGGAAACGTATTCCTTGGATTGACTATGTGTGATATACATACGAACGGAAATGTTTTTCTGGGATTCATCGTGTGGGATGTACATACCTACGGAAATGATTGGGTTTCGATGCCTCGCCCGATCCCACACGAGCTCATTTGGTGTCGCAGGAGGGCCTATCCCCGATGATTTCTGGGTCGTGTGGGAAGGGCCCCCCTATCGCCCACACTCACTTGGCGACGGTTCCAAATGCCGTCGTGGGATGGGGTTAAAAACCGTTTGTATAGCACCGACGCGTACCAGTGCATGTTGTTTCGCTTGGGCACCTATGATGATGGTAGTGGATACAAAGGTGGAAAACCATAAGATTTACGAGTATAGTGATCGTGCCATGGCAGATCTGAAGGTGCAAACCGAACAAAGACTACTTCCCAACCAATGTTTGCTTTCAAGTAGCCACTATGATTTGGTACGGACAAGAAAAGTATAGTAAACAAGTTAGATCTATTTTTCGGGTGAGATCAATAACTTAAGCAGATATGAAAGAGTACCACCCCTCTTGCGACGCCGTGTAGGCCCCTGCTGATACGTTGAAGGTGCTGTGGGTGCGATGGCTGTCGGCGGCGCGGAAGAAGACTTTAGACAGCAGACGGCCGGTTCGAGGGATAAGTCCTGTTACCGTGGACGAGGTGGTCGTAGGAGCGACAACAATAAGGTGGACAACAGCACCGATGAAGCGAGAGGACACGATGAAAGGATCCTAGTCTGGCGCCATGGATGAGAGACGTCCATCTCTTGCAATGGAGCACGGGGTAGGGGTAGCGGCTCCGATAAGGTGGAGGATGGGGTGGCAGACGGAGGAGGCTGGCCGCAGGGGGGAGGTTGTTGTGGCGCCGACAGTGTATGAATGGGGAAATGGAGGGGGGAGGGGGGATCTCAAACTTTGGTACGCGCTTGTCTGAAATGTGGGAAAGTTATGAACTTATCCCCCATTTAAAGTTTCGGACATCACGTCAGTTGGGGATAGGACGGTAATCTCGCATCTCCCCAATATTTGCCGGTAGCGGTTTCGGGCGAGGAGAGGGTGTTTTGCCGCCCATGATTGGCGCCCACGGTGTATGAACGGGGCTGGCAGGAAGGGCGGTTATGTCACGTCTGAGGGAAGTTACACGTCTGCCCCCTATTTAAAATATTTTCCTACATCGATTTTGGACGAGGAGAGTTTGTTTTGCCGCCCACCGTGTATGAATGGGGAAATGGAGGGAGAGACGCATGTCTTTCGGACAAGCTTGAATCAAATGTGTTTTGTCGCCCATGTTTGGCCCCCACCGTGTCTGAATGGGCTCAGAGGCGGTCGTGTCATGTCTAATTGAAGTTACTAGTCTACCCCTATCGACAGCAGTGGAAATCGGGTCAATTAGGATAAGAAGTGTTAGGGGTAGACAGTAATTTCCATCTCGCAAACACTTGCTTTGGGCAGCCGACAAATGATAGTGGGTGTTTTGCCGCTTCGTTCAAAATTTGGGAGAATTAGCATTCATGTTTACCCTGGGTCGTGGCAACTAAATTCAAATCCAATTTGTATTCGATTACGAATATCCATACATCATTCTACGTTTTGTTATTTATTTCTTCAAAACCACGACAACAATTCATTCCACTTGTATATATGATTATGATTTAGAAATGCCGTGATCCTCGAATTCAGTAGGTTGGATACACTTTGAGTCAAACTGTTATTTCATCCAATACAATATGCTCACATGAAAATAATTCACCTTAATCATACAAGTACTGAGGATTACCTCGCCTAAATAATTCAGATCATTACAACACATGGACAACATAGGGGGTCTTACAACATAATCCATTCAGAGACATGACACAACATGAAAGTATAATAATCTAATGACAATTTCAACTGGTATCTTAGGAACAACTGGGATTACCCTAGGCTTTAGATAGCAGAAGCAGCAGGACCTCCTTCGTCTTCAAATGCAACATTCTTACTTCCTCCAATTCTTGGGTTGCTTGGATAATGCGTGCAGCTAATTGCATAATTTCCAGCCTCAAGATCAAGATTACCTCATTCATGGCAGCCACACCATCTCTTTCTGCCTCTAGTTGAGCCTCAAGAACTATAATATCTGTGCTCGATCGCTCTCCGGTGGTGTTGCCTCCGAACTGCTACCATCTGGTAACATGGATGGCGACCGCTTCCACAAATAGATTCTGGTTGTACATTGTGTCCTAGTGTGAACGGCATCCCGAAAGGTTTCCACCGGACATAAGTAAGAGATAGTTATCGCATGATCCAGCAAGAAGCTTACATGGTAAACGCCATACAATTATTGCTTGAGCATGGCAAGCTATATTTAAATGGTTCAAGCAAAGATCACCGAAAGAAATTAAAATGGTAAGATGAAACTAGGGATGTAAGTGGCAAATAAACGGCATCCGCCAGTCCCATCTAGTTAGTTTTTGCTAGGTCCCTAGTTCATTTTCCTCAAAAAACAAAAACTCTTTTTAACTATCATACCACTAGTGGACTTTAATCGGGATTAAACGGGACCCAATTGACATCCCTAGTTGAAAGGGAGTGTACCACCACTATATTTAAGTTGCCAAGGCATCTAAGCAGTTGAAATAATCTGAGCAAGCACTTAACAGTGTGGCCTCATATAAACTACGAAGACAGTCTTGTGATGAAGTTCATAGGAAAAGTTAAGGAGTCAAATGAACTAGGCATGCATTTCTTTATGATAGTACAACAGGCACTGCTGGCATATTGGCCAACTCGGGTATAGCCTAACAAGTAACAAACAAGCATTCGAATCAAGCAATACAGCAAAGTAGACAACTGAACTATTTGTAATTCTGTAGGATTACAGGTTGAGGGCAGAAGCCAAGAAAGCAGCCCACACGCATTATATCTCACATGTACAAAGCAGTGTTCTTTGAAGATATCGTCAGTATCCCGTGGTTGCAAATCTAGTTGTTGTAGTTTATTCTGCACCCTCTATTTAGGTAAAATTAATTTTAATCGCATGCACTGGTTCGAATTGATCATCAATGGTTCATCTAAACTAATGAAAGAAGGGTGTGTGCTTACACGACAATATATGTGCTTCACTCTATTTTTATGCTTGTTTGAGGTGCCAGCCCCAAAAGAACAAATATTTTTCTTGATGGGGTTGGCAACTCCATAATTAATAGAAGCATCAAATTAGTCATGCAACTTGGGAAGATCAAGAACACACAAAGAAGTAGGGTCTCTTTGGTTGGAGACTAGCATGGACAAGCTAAAGTGTGGCCATCCACACAAGTATGGCAAGCCACACAAGTGTGGCTGAGAAATTGGACGCCAAACTTTGGCAAAAGTTCGCACAAAAATTGTCTCTATGACAAGTGGACCATAGGGGCAATAAAGTGTGGCAAAGACCAAACACATGCCAACTAAATTGTGGTTGCCAAACTTTGGCTTGGCAAACTGTGGCTGGGAACCAAACGGCCCCGTAATGAACACAGGCTCGGAGCAATGATGTAATAGCTAGCATCAGAAAATGTAGGGTAAAACGAACAAAAAGCAGTGGAACCACATGCTAGTTTGCTGATGTGTAATTAAGCATAGAGAACATGAAGTAGTCTGATGGAACCAACATGTGGCATCAGAACAACACCATTATCATAAATATAGCATGCACGAAGTAAAATAGTAGGCAGTGATATCTAGGACAAAACTAAAGCATTGTAAGTATATGTGCACTGGTTTGTAATTTAGCACATGTAACATGTTCACTGCCAGAAGTATGGCCCTACAGGTGCAAGCAGAATAACGCATCTCATGAAAAATTGAATGATGCCCTGAAGAAATTCAAAGGTGCGGTGCTTATGCTAAGAAAGTGAACGTAGGCGCCGACCGTTGGATAATAGTACCCGATTCTCGGCGGCGTATGGGTATCGTTGTCATACTTGATAGCTAAGGATCGTCGATGGTGCTCGTGTTACGGTTGAGTTTTGGCGGTCGTCGCCAAGGTCAAGCGGCTCCGATGCTTCGGCTATGCTACCGTCGACATACAAGAAAGCTCATCTTTGGTAAGTGAACAGTTCCACGATAAAGAAGAGAAAAACCAAAGGAGTACAAATCGAATTAACCTGATGAGGCTACGGTGTCAGTAAAGCAGGGCCGGTGGAGTTGAATATGGCGTCCGTGGAGCGGGCTCGGTGCAGTGGACGAAGGCGCCGGTGAAGCACATCCGGCGCGGTGTACAGTGCTTTCGGTGAGGCGGATCTGTTGCGACGGACGAGGGCTTGTATGAAGGGCCAGCGATGGGGCGAACGAGGGAGTCAGTGAAGGGCCTACACTGTGGTAGACAAGGGCGCCGGTGAAGCAGATCCGATGCGGTGGACCATGATGGCGGTCAAGGAGATCTGGAGCGATGGACAAGCCAGTCGCTGAAGCGGTTTCGGTGAAGTGGTGAGTTGGTAGTTAGGGGTTCCAAGGTGCGGAAGGTAGATCCGGCGGGGTTGTGAGGTCCACCGATGCGGCGGAGGACTAGATTCGGCGGCTTGGCGTGGTTAGGGGGGTCGGGGAGGGGAAGGGGAGGAGCTCTAGGGAAGAATGTTGGGGACAAAGAGGGGAGAACAATGGATTTACCAAAGCAGCCATTTTCCGTTCATGTGGCAGGGGTAAAACAGGAATATCGCAAGGGCTAAACTTTCGGGCGCGAGATATTTCGATGTGAGCAGGAAGTTTGAAAGTTTTTGGCGCCTGAAATTTAGTGTTCTGCTCTTGGGCGTTCAACTATGATATGATGGCCGAGAATTTATTTGTTTTGCACGCAAAAAAAGTGCAAGTTTTGAAAATCAATGTCTCCAACTCGAAACTTAGATTTTCCATTCAATTCAAATATGGATCATTGAGCTAGTGCAAGCAAATACCATCATATGGTCCAATTCAAATGAAATTCCAAATGTGTGTATCCTAAATATGATGACAAAAGCAAAAATGTGTATGTGTATGAATAATGTGGATGATTATAAAGTTTGAACATGCCCGTATGTGTATATCTCTAGGTTTGATATATGAATTTGAATTCACAAAATCTCGGCTTAAAAAATGTACCTCCGTTTAAATGAATTACAAAAGCTAATGATGGAGTCGAATTCCAAAATTTCAATCTTAGGTTTGTAATTCTGGTACTTCAAAGTATATCACGCATGTTCAAAAGCATAGTTATCTCATAGTCCAAACTGTGAAACAAATTGATCAACCATGAGTGCACGCACTATTGACCATATATATCTTAATTACGCTAAAGTCTCTCAAATATAGACACCTCACTCTTTATCTGAAGTCACCCCCCGTCCCCCCCGCCCCACACAAGTCGTTCTCTCCCCCGAACACGAACACACGAGCACATTAACACCCCCTCTCTTCTAAAGTCTGGACCCCAATCTAGTTCTCTATCACTTTGCCTCTCGGGCATGCACACATCTCTTACCCCACTCTCTAGGTCTCCCGACATCTCTCTTCCCAAGCACACGCACTATATATAGTGTATCTTTCCCATACACACAAAACATCGCCCCCAAACGTCTATGTCCCTAGTTATGTGGTTCTCGCATACTCATCTCACACACCACCCCCACTGCAACCAAGCACACTTTGTCTCCTTGTGCACCACTTTCCTCTTTCTATCTCTCCCACATGCGGACCCGCCCCAGCTCCTTCCCTATATACATATATGTCGTGACTCTTTCCATAGCTCCCTAATGTATCATCATTCTCAATCTCGCACGTTGTTCTCTACACCATCTATTCTACATCTGTCATGAAGTCCCTATCACACACGATGACTCGCTTCCCTTGCGTCTCTGTACATAGGCCACTTTCGAACAACATCAACATTGTCTCCCTATCTATATTCCACTTATGCACACAAACGACCCCTCTCCCCCCCTCTCTTCCTCTCTCTCTCCCTCGCTAGCTCTCTCTCTAGCTCTCACACCCCTCTCGGAAACACACTCGATGTCTCTTCCAAATAGTCTGCTCCCCGCCCGCACCCATGATATCCCGCTACTACACATGTCACACCATTCCCCCTTACCTATACTAGGTTTACATCATTAGTGGTCTCTCTTCTCCACATACAGACACTCCCTCTCGCACACACGCGCGTGCAAAAACACACACAGACACGCACAAACACCCGCGGGCTCCGCACTTGCCCTTTGGCTTCGCCTCGAAGCCAAGTTCGAGCGCGCCTTGGGCCCGGGGGATACTGTCAGTGTTCTGGGAATGAGGGTACCTGGACTTGCCTGCCTGTGGCCGATGGTGTGGCTCCATCGACGGCCTGGTATGGCCCACCTTCAGCATCGACGACTCAAGACCCTCGCGAGGCGAACGACACCAAGACCTCCAGAAGGAGCGGCCTCCTCAGGCCAAGCCTCCTGAGGAGCGGAGATTTCTTTGCAAGCTCCGACTCGTGAGGTTCAGATGACGTGAGCCATGACGACTAAGGCCAGGCGGGCGCCAGCGGGCACAGGACAACAGTTTCCTCTTTGGTGCTAAGGAGAAAAGCGCAAGCGCGGAGTACCGAGGAATCAACCAAAGTTTTCCATTCCCATGCAACAAGACCAAGACCGCCAGGACGGCAGGACGGAGGTCATCGCTGAGCCCACCACGGCGTCACGACCAGAGGTTTCGCAGTCGAAGACTACTTTTGTCAGGATAACATGTACTAGTTATGTCCCTTCGAATTTTGGCTGTTGTGGGATCCCTTCCCGCCTTCATTTGGGAAGAGGACCGAGGCCACTATAAATAGGGCCTAGCCACCACCATAGAGAGGGACATAACCCCATCGGATCCATTCCATCCTCACTAGCTCACACGAGCCCAAGAACACACCTCCTGAGGTTGTTCTCCCACTGTACTAGTTCATCCTCAGCCCCACGAGGCCAATCCACCACAAAGTAGGAGTAGAGTTTTACACAACAAGGTGGCCCGAACCTGGGTAAACTGTTGTGTCCCGTTTTCTTCCTTTTCATCGAGCTTGACCGCGATATTGGCGAGTAGGCAGAATGGGGAGGTTGAGTTCTTCTAACGCACCCCAGAGTTCGAACCTCTCAAGGGTCTGCGGAGCCCGAAATCCGACATTTGGCGCGCCAGGTAGGGGTGCGTCGGAGCCTCTCTTCTTCCAGTCGATTCGCCACCGCTCCCACTGGGCCCCATGGTCGACGCCGCTGCTCGTCTTGAGCGCCGAGCCCCCTTGCTGCCCGTGGTCGCCAGACAAAGATCGGGCGGGCGACGATCGCCTCGTTGTTCTCTATCGCTAGTGGCAAACGCCGCCACTGGCCCTGCGGGCTATGAGGAGCAGGCTTCATCGCTGCACCCATCTATGCGACGAGACGGGCGCACCGCCACCCAGTCGCTGACTCCGGCTGCTTCGTCTTCCCATGCTCGCCGTGGTGCGGCGAACACGCTGCTTATGGCACGCGAGCTCCTGCGCTACCGCCCAGTCGACGACCTCTACGAGGACTGGCTGGACTGCATCGCCGAGCTCGTCAGCGCCGTCGGAGAATCCGCTACACCATCTCGCTCACTGCCTCACCCGCCGCCGGTCGCGGGTGATGTAGCTCACGGAGCACCACCTCCACCTCCCAGGCAGGACGCCATCATCGAGCCAAGGTGGTAGGATCCTCGGTGCGATCTGCAGTGCAGGGCACCCGCGCATGACGAAGCAAGCTGCCAGGTGGTGCAGCAGCCACAAGGAGAGGCGCATGCGCACCGAGCACCGCCACATCAAGACCGCGCGCCGCCTGCGGTGGTGGCGCGCGAGCCGCAAGATCAGGCTCCACCTCCACGACGGGCTCTCGTGACTACATCGGGATGCCACGCGCTCACTCCGGAGCTGCGCAGCGTCATCTGGCCAGGGAAGTTCAAGCCTGCTTGCCTCCACGCTACGAAGGCAACCCCGACCCTACTGAGTTCATGCAGCTCTACGAGCTGAGCATCAAGGCGGCCAATGGCGATGATAAGGTTATGGCGAACTGGTTTCCCATGGCCCTCAAGGACGGCGCACACTCCTGGCTCCTGAACCTCCCAGCGGGATCGATCTCCTCCTGGGACGAGATGCAAGAGCATTTCATCGCCAACTTCCAGGGCACTCGCGATCACCATCACCATGGTGACTGCGGCGATCGTGGCAAATGCCAGAGAGACCTCATGGAAGTACATCCAGCGCTTCAATAGTGTTCGCCTCAAGATCCCCAAGGTGTCGGACGAAGCTATCATCTCGGCATTCACCGATGGCGTCCGCGACGACAAGATGAAGGAGGAGCTCGCCATACACGAGGTCCTATGCACGGCTCTGGAGATGTTCAACATGGCAACCAAGTGTGCGAGAGCTGAGGAGGGGCGCCTCTCCCTCCTCGAGCTCCTGAGGCTAACCCAAAAGATAAGAAGACCAAGGCCAAGGACGTGAAGCGCAAGAAGCCGAGATGAAGCGCGGATGCGACCACCCGGAGTCATCCAATGGCAGCCGCCCATTCTGCGTCTTCCACAACGTGCACAACCACAACACCAATGACTGCCAGGTGCTCAGGGCCATCCGCGACGGGCGCCTTGGTCGTCACCCCGAGCGCAACGATCAAGGCTACAACCATGGAGGAGGCCGAGGCGGAGGACGCTGGGACGGCCGCGACCCCCACCCGGAGTGGCGCAAGCAGCCTCATGAGGACCGCTGGCAGGGCCAGCCTCGTGAGGGCACCTGGAGGGATCAGCCTCGCGAGGACCGTCCTCAGGGCAACGTTGGCCTTCCCCCGCTACCGCCACCACCAAGGAGGAATGATGACCACCACTAGGACGAGGGGGCTGGAGGCTTCCAGGAGCCTCGTGCCATCGACTGCATCCTAGGCGGCGCTCAGGCCCCATCCTCCCGTCGCATCTTCAAGCAGTTCGCGCGTGAGGTGAACGCGACCCTCCACAAGCTCGGGGCAACGCGTCCGCTCAGGTGGTCCAAGTACGCCATCATTCGACTCCCCCGATCAGCTCAAGTGCGCGGCCACAACCAGTGCCCTCCCGATGCTCTGCTCACCCATCATCAGCAACGTGCTCGTCACCAAGACACTCATCGATGGCGGTGCGTGGCTCAATGTCCTCTCCGTCGAGATGTTCGACTGACTCCAGGTGCCCTACAAACAGCTTCAGCCTACCAAGCCCTTCTCAGGAGTGACCGATGGCTCCACTACCCCGATAGGGCAGGTCCGCCTCCCTGTCACCTTCGGCAAGCACGACAACTACCGCACTGAGCTCATCGACTTTGATGACGCCAACATTCGCCTCCCGTACAATGCCATCCTTGGGTACCCAGCCCTAGCCAAGTTCATGGTTGTGACCCACCATGGCTACAACGTCCTCAAGATGCCAGGAAGCTGCGTCATCATCAAGATCGCCTGCGAGGAGAAGGACGCGGTGTTCTCTCTTGAGCGCGCCTACCAGGCTGCGGCGGTCGAGGACCCAGATGATGGGGGCGTTGTCTACCCTCCTGATGCCATCCCCAAGAAGAAGAAGCAGCTGCTCCGCCAAGGACCTCAGGAGGGTGGGGCGTCCGACGGTGCTGCCTCAAGCCTTGCACCCACTGATGGGGCGCCTTCCCCTCTCACATAGGAAGGCGCGCCTGGTGCCCCCCCTCAGGCTGGGCTCGGGGGCTCTCCTCTGGAGGGCCTCAGACCTGGCCAACGTCACGAGGGAGGCGCTCGAGCACCATGTGGAGGCGTGCTTCATCCCGCGCTTCCATGAAGAAAGCACAGGGCGCGAGGCGCCAGGCGCTCAGGAGTTCATCACCAAGGCAATCGAGGAGCTTCAGGAGGCAAGAGCTATGCAGGGCGACCGTCACCCACAACCCACCACCGGCGCAACTCCCTACCCCGATGAGGACAGTGAGCTGCGCGCCTGCGTCAACATCCCCGGGCTCAACAGGACCGCGTCTCGGGAGCTCTTCTGGCCGTCCCACATTGGCCGGTGCGAGGGCCCCCCTCACAGCTACGTTCGCATGACTTTCGGTCTGCCGAACGTGGCTGTCACATTCCAATGCTACATGCGGGGGATCCTGGCAGCTCATGAGGCCAGGCGACAGGCTATCCTGACGGGGATGGCAGTGGATCTTCGTGAGCCCCCGGACCTCTAGAGCCTCCCGAGGTTCAGGACCTGGGCGGCTCATGAGGAGCGACTTTTGCAGCACGTGTCTTCGGCTACTCCAACACTCCTTCAGCAATGGTGCCAGGTGACATTTTTTGGTTCGTTCAGTTGGGGGCGCCCCTCAGGCTGCATTATACCCAAGCCGCGTGGGTCCGTCCCTACGACATGTTGTAGGATTGAAAGTATGTCTAGAGGGGGGGGGGTGATTAGACTACTTGACCAAATAAAAATCTAGCCTTTTCCCAATTTTAGTTCTTGGCAGATTTTAGCAACTTTCCACAAGTCAAGCAAACAACCTACACATGCAATTTTAAGAGTATAGCAGCAGAATGTAAAACAATTGCATATGAAGGCAAAGGGATGAGTTTGAGGGAGAAAACGCAATGTTGACACGGAGATTTTTTATCCGTGGTTCCGATAGGTGGTGTTATCGTACATCCACGTTGATGGAGACTTCAGCCCACGAAGGGTAGCGGTTGCGCGAGTCCACGGAGGGCTCCACCCACGAAGGGTCCACGAAGAAGCAACCTTGTCTATCCCACCATGGTCATCGCCCACGAAGGACTTGCCTCACTCAGGTGGATCTTCACGAAGTAGGCGATCTCCTTGCCCTTACAAACTCCTTGGTTCAAGTCCACAATCTTGACGGAGGCTTCCAAGTGGCACCTAGCCAATCTAGGAGACACCACTCTCCAAGAGGTAACAAATGGTGTGTTGATGATGAACTCCTTGCTCTTGTGCTTCAAATGATAGTCTCCCCAACACTCAACTCTCTCTCACAGGATTTGGATTTGGTGGAAAGAAGATTTGAGTGGAAAGCAACTTGGGAATGCTAGAGATCAAGATTTATGTGGTTGGAATGGAATATCTTGACCTCAACACAAGTGTAGGTGGTTCTCTCTCAGAAAATGTATGTTGGAAGTGTAGGCATGTTCTGATGGCTCTCTCGACGAATGAAGAGTGGGTGGAGGGGTATAGATAGCCTCCACACAAAATCTAACCATTACACACAAATCACCAAACTTGGTGGGACCGAATCATGAAACTCGGTCGGACCGATTTAGTTCAAAATGTGAACGTTAGGGATTTCGGTGGGACCGACATGTCAACTCGGTGGGACCGATTTCGTTAGGGTTAGGGCATAACGTAATCTCGGTGAGACCGATTACACAAACTCGGTGAGAAAGATTTTGGTAATAGACTAACAGAGAGTTGGTCAGGCAAACTCGGTGGGACCGATTCGCTCATTTCGGTTGGACCGAAACGTTACGGAAGGGAAACTGAGTGTTTGCATTGCAATATCAGTGGGACCAATCGCTCATCTCGGTTTGACCAAAACGTTATGAAGGGAAACAGAGTGATTACAATCCCATCTCAGTGAGACCGAGATCCCTATCGGTGAGACTGAAAAGACTAGCGTTTCTGGCAGTGGCTATGTCAACTGAACTCGGTGGCGCCGGTTAGAAAGATTCGGTGGGGCCGAGTTTGACTTTTGTTTTGGGACATATGTGGATGTGAGAAAGTAGTTGAGGGTTTTGGAGCATATCACTAAACACTTTGAGCAAGAAACTCATTAAGCAACACCTCACCCCCTCTTGATAGTATTGGCTTTTCCTATGGACTCAATGTGATCTTGGATCACTAAAATGAAAATGTAGAGTCTTGTGCTTTGAGCTTGAGCCAATCTTTTGTCCTTAGCATTTTGAGGGGTCCACTTTCTAATCCATGCCATGCCATGCCAATCATTGAGCTTTCCTGAAATATCTATCTTGAAATAGCATTAGCTCAATGAGCTATATGTTGTTAGGAATTACCAAAACCACCCAGGGATAGTTGCACTTTCAATCTCCCCCTTTTTGGTAATTGATGACAACATATAGATCAAAGCTTCGACAAAGAATAATAAGATTGAAATACATCGTCACTTTGAGAAGTATGTGATAAGCAAGAGCTCCACCTAAGTTTGTGCATTATTTAAAATTTGCTTTTGAATGCAAATGCACAATCGATTAGGATCATGGGTTACTCTTCCATGTCACATCCATCTTGGTGGAGCTCTCAAAATGATAGAAATTAAAAGCATGCACTCATCACCAAGAAACTGAATGATCATATAAGAATATAAGAGATAGTATCATCCAACAAGCATTAAGGGTAGCATATGATCAAACACATGATCAAACAAGTATCTCACAAGGACATAAAGTATCTCACACAAGCACACAATCAAGAAGTTCAACCAAAATAGCAAGAGAGATAAAAAAGCAACACTCTCTCTCAAAGCCTAGCCTATGATCTATACATTTTTCTCCCCCTTTGGCAACAAGTTACCAAAATGTTCAAAATGCATAGTGCTAAACGTCTCTCAGGCTTGATCTTCGGGAGGTGGTGTTGAGAGGACTCCAAGGACGAAGGCTTCAGATGATGTAGCTGGAGCTGGTGGAGTGGCTGCTGGGGGTGGTACTGGAGCTGTAGCTTTGGTCTTGATCTTGTGTTGGAGTATCTGCCACTGCACCTGCAGCAGATCTTTGTCCTCTGGGCACTCTAGCAAAAGCATATGTAGTAGACTTTCCCCTCTTCTCCTCTGCTTCTCCTGAAGCTGCTCAACTACAGTTTGGATCTTAGTTACCTTCAGATCAAGATCATAGAATTTGGTCTCTATAATCCTCTCCAAGCTCTCCTGGTTTTGAGTCAGGGTGGCCAAACCCTTCTCAATCCTCAAGGTAGATTGGATCAGATATGCTAACTGATCTTGCTTGCTCTTCAGGAAAACTTGAGATGCCTCTTCAGCAGTTGGCATCTTTGCAGCTTTCTCCGCCTTGCCTTCTCTCTCTTCTCTTGTTCTTGAGCTGATGATGGTTCATTCTCAGTCATGACTACAATGTTGTCTTCAAACTCAGGATATAAGGGTAAATGCTCCTTATCCAACAGATATGTGCCTATGCCCATCTTTGAGTTGATGAGCTCCTGAATGTGTGGAGCATACCCACAACTTCTCTTCTGATCAGCTGTTGTCCTTTTGATTGTTTCCACAATCATACTCATGACTTTGAACTTTTGAGGCACATCAAACAAATGTAACAAGTTGATAGCATGTCCACGGATCATCTTGTGATCACCTGACTTGGGTAGCAAAGTGTGCCTTAGGATCCAATTTATGGTAGGCAGACCAGATAACAAGAAGTGGACAGATCCAAACTTGTGATTCTCCAAAGCATCATCCGGGATCTCTCTGTACATGTGTGCCATAGTGTTGTGGTCTTTCTTCTTCTCAGCATAAACATCCAAGCCATCCTCATTTTCTTCCGGAGCGTTGATCAACTGAGCCCATTCTTCAACAGTGGATTGGTACCTTGTACCTTCAGACATCCAAACTATCCTTCCATCTGGATAGAAGTGGGAAGTGGAGTAAAACTGCATGATCAGCTCATCATTCCACTTGGTGAGCTTCTGGGCAACAAATGTATCAACTCCACATGCTTTGAAGCTGTCATATACTCCTAGATAGTGATCTTCGTTCTTCTTGATGTACTCCCAGTAAACCCATCTCATGTCACACACAATGGGCTTCTTGTCAAGAAAAATTGTCTCATAAAAGTCTTGCTGTTCCTTAGTGTGAAACCTGTAGTCAACAACAGTTCTTCTCCTGACAGCATATGGATCAGACTGTCTCCATAATCTCAGTCCTGCATCCTTCCTGATCTTCATGTTTTCTGCAATGGGTGTGCATCATTGTGGTCAGGGATCTTGGGCTTGAGCTAAAGTCTTGTTGTTCCTTAGTGTGAAACCTGTAGTCAACAACAGTTCTTCTCCTGACAGCATATGGATCAGACTGTCTCCATAATCTCAGTCTTGCATCCTTCCTGATCTTCATGTTTTCTGCAATGGGTGTGCATCATTGTGGTCAGGGATCTTGGGCTTGAGCTTTCTCAAAACAAGTGAGGCATCTTCCTCTTCTTCATCAGCCTCAGGCACTGGGGCCTTGTTTTTCTCCTCAGCAGGAATGTTTCTAGTGCTTCTCTTGGGTTTAGGATTTTGAGCTAGAGCAGCAGCCTTGGGAGCAGCTTTGGGCTTAGATGGAGCAGCCCCTGATCTGATTGCATCTCCCATGAGCTTCTGAGATTTGGGTGCTAGTGCAGCATCCTCCTTGTTGGGGATATAACTATTTGTGTAAGCCGCCCAGGAGGGGCCGGGTTACGCAAATAAGACTCATCAGAAAGAAGCCCAAAGACCAAGCACGAAGGTGGTGGTTCAATAAAGGGTCTAAGGCCCACAGGCGGCTTAAGGCCCATAGTGATAAACCGCCATGATGGCATGACTTGTATCATAAGGTAGATTTAACTAGTCACCGAGCCGGACACTGTTTATGAGCCGGCCGGGACTCTGCAAGCCGCAGGGCGTCAACCCATGTATATAAGGGGACGACCCGCTGGCGGCTTAGGGCAAGAAACAACTCATCGAGAACCGGGCATAGCATATCTTGCTCCCTGGTCATCGAAACATCAAGCAATACCAACCCAACTAGACGTAGGCCTTACCTTCACCGTAAGGGGCCGAACTAGTATAAATCTCTCATTTCCTTTGTCCCGATTAACCCCTTTAAGCTTCCTAGTTGCGATGGCTCCACGACTAAGTCCTTGCAAGAGGACATCTGCCGTGACAATTCCACGACAGTTGGCGCCCACCGTGGGGCCAGCGCACGGTGGATTTGAGTTCTTGAAGGGCAACTTCGAAGGGCTCAAGGGATACACAGTGGGCCGGATGACCAAGAGTCGTCGCGGCAAGATCTACATCGACGACGAAGGCTGGGGCCTCAACGCCGGCTCAATTCTGTAAGGGTCCCGGGTCCCCTTTGGCAGAATCCACGTCTTCATCGGCCGGATTGGTGAGCCGGGCCCTAAGCCAGATAACTGCATCGACCTCGTCGAGGCGGCTCAGCGCGCGAGACCCGCCCGAGTTCAACCTGCCATGAAGCGTGCCTTCATGGGCTGCATCCACGGAAAGGAACTTTCTAAAGGATCTGAAGATGGTGGTGAGACGACCGTCCTCTCCGACGGTGATTCGTCTGCCAGTTCAACAGATTCGCTGTATCAAGTGCAAGAGGGCATGCTTGGGGGCTGTTCCGATGGCTCTAGTATTCCGGACTCCTATGAGCCGCCAAGCTGGGCAGGAGTCTTCATGGCTGGTACTCAACCCGGTCAAAACTCAACGGCTGCAACAGCAATAACGTCCGGGTCAAGAGCGGCCGAGGCAGGAGGCCCTGTGCGCCCACCGGCTCAGGTGCTCATGGATCTCATGGATAAGCTGACGGCCCTGTTAACCACTGAGGGAGTCCTGGACTAGGGGGTGTCCGGATAGCCAAACTATCATCACGGCCGGACTCCAAGACTATGAAGATACAAGATTGAAGACTTCGTCCCGTGTCCTGATGGGACTTTCCTTGGCGTGGAAGGCAAGCTTGGCGATACGGATATGTAGATCTCCTACCATTGTAACCGACTCTGTGTAACCCTAACCTATCCGGTGTCTATATAAACCGGAGGGTTTTAGTCCAGAGACGGAACAACAATCATACCATAGGTTAGCTTCTAGGGTTTAGCCTCCTTGATCTCGTGGTAGATATACTCTTGTACTACCAATATCATCAATATTAATCAAGCAGGAGTAGGGTATTACCTCCATCGAGAGGGCCCGAACCTGGGTAAAACATCGTGTCCCTTGTCTCCTGTTACCATCCGCCTAGACGCCTTGCAGTTCGGGACCCCCTACCCGAGATCCGCCGGTTTTGACACCGACATTGGTGCTTTCATTGAGAGTTCCTCTATGTCGTCACCGATAGGCCCAATGGCTCCTTCGATCATCAACAACGGCGCCGTCCAGGGTGAGACTTTTCTCCCCGGACAGATCTTCGTATTCGGCGGCTTTGCACTGCAGGCCAATTCGCAGCCATCCGGAAGCGGTCGAAAGCTACGCCCACGCCATCAGGTCAGATTTGGAAGTTTGAACTATATGGCCGATATCCACGGAGACTTGTTCTTGAAGGATTCGAGCAGCGACCAAGCGTGCCGCCTTTGTCTCGATGGGAATGATCTAACTCGCAGCCGAGTCAAAGGCTCGAGGTCAAGATCAAAGATCCGCCCCCACCCTTAATCCGGAGCCAGATTCCCCGATCGAGGACGCAGTGGTTGGACACCGCCTCGGGGCTATGATCTCTATGGCGATTGAGCCGAACTCTATCCCTGTCGCTGCGAAGACCTTGACTCAGGGTGCGGACTCCTCTCCGGACTCCGAACCCTCCGTGCCCACCGCCAATCGAATCCGATTGGGCGCCGGTCATGGAGTTCACTGCCGCGGACATCTTTCAGCACTCGCCCTTTGGCGACATCCTGAATTCACCGAAGTCTCTCTCTTTATCCGGAGAGCCCTGGCCAGACTACGGACAGGAAGGTTGGGATACGAACGACAAAGAAATTCAATGCCCACCCACCACCCACTTTGTAGCCATTGTCGACGATTTAACCGACATGCTCGACTTCGACTCCGAAGACATCGACGGTATGGACGACGATGCGGAGATTTACCAAGACCCAGCGCCTACAGGCCTTTGGAAGGCCACCTCGTCATCGACATATACATGGTGGATATCCCAAAAGATGGGAACGCCGATGGAACAACGGAGGATGACCCCTCCAAAGCAACCGAATCGCCCGACGTCGGGCCGCGCCGCTCTAAATCCCGCCACAAAGAAAACGGTGATTCCAGACAGAGATAATAACACCCCGGACAGTGCCGAAGACAACCCCCTCCAGCAGGACTCAGCGCAGGAGGAGGGAGAAGCAAGTCCGCACGATAGTGCGGCAGAAAGAGAGGTCGAGGACGATAATTATGCACCTCCCTCCAAAGATGAGGCAAGCCTCGACGACGACGAATTTGTCGTGCCTGAGGATCCCGCCGAACAGGAGCGTTTCAAAGCAGGCTTATAGCCACGGCAAGCAGCCTCAAGAAAAAGCAGCAACAGCTTAGAGCTGATCAAGACCTGCTAGCGGCAGATGGATCAAGTCCTTGCAGCCGAAGAGTATGAACTCGAACGCCCCTCCAAAAACTACCCCAAACGCAGGTCGTTGCCTCGATCAGAGGAGGAAGCACCCAAGTCACCAGCGTACGACATGGCAGACCGGCCACCCCGTGGACGCAACAGAGAGGCCTCTAGACCCTCCGTCCAAACTGTACCCTGACGCCATTCAAAAAGTACCAAGGCACGGGAAAACTCGCCGGACTTGCGAGATATATTGGAGAATAAGGCAAAACATACAAGATCGATCTACGGATCGCGTGGGCGCCCCACGACACGCGTGATTTACAACCGCCACGCCGGATACGTAAACTCCGTCCGGGCCGAACACAATGCATAAAGCTCATTCGAGCTACGCCGTGATATAGCCCAATACAGAGGCGCCAAGACACCCACTATGCTTCACAGATGAAGTAATGGATCATCAAATCCCTGAGGGCTTTAAACCCGTAAACATCGAATCATACGATGGTACCACAGATCCTGCGGTCTAGATCGAGGACTACCTCCTCCATATCCACATGGCCCGCGGAGATGATCTACACGCCATCAAATACCTCCCCCTCAAGCTTAAAGGACCAGCTCGGCATTGGCTTAACAACTTGCCAGCAGAATCAATTGGTTGTTGGGAGGACCTGGAAGCCGCATTCCTTGATAACTTCCAGGCACATATGTGCGACCACCAGACGCCGATGACCTTAGCCACATAATTCAGCAGCCGGAAGAATCGGCCGCATAATTACGGACACGGTTCCTCACAAAGAAAAATCAAATCGTTGACTGTCCGGATGCAGAGGCCCTTGCAGCCTTCAAACATAACATCCGCAACGAGTGGCTTGCCCGGCACCTAGGACAGGAAAAGCCGAAATCTATGGCAGCCCTCACAACCCTCATGACTCGCTTTTGTGCGGGAGAGGACAGCTGGATGGCTCGAAGCAACAACTTGGCCAGACACCCTGATAGTTCGGATACCAAGGACAACAATGGCAGGTCGCATCGCAACAAGAACAAGCGCCGCATTAACGGCGATAATACTGAAGATACGGCCGTCAATGCCGGATTCAGAGGCTCTAAACCCGGTCAGCGGAAGAAGCCATTCAAAAGAAATACCCAGGGCCCGTCCAACTTGGACCGAATACTCGATCGCTTGTGCCAGATACATGGCACCCCGAAAACCAGCCAATCACACCAACAGGGATTGTTGGGTGTTCAAGCAAGCAGGCAAGTTAAGTGCCGAACTCAATGACAAGGGGCTGCATAGCGATGACGAGGAAGAGCCCCGGCCACCGAACAATAGAGGACAAAAGGGCTTTCCCACACAAGTGCGGATGGTGAACATGATATACGCAACCCATATACCCAAAAGGGAGCAGAAGCGTGCGCTAAGGGACGTATACGCGATGGAGCCAGTCGCCCCGATGTTCAACCCATGGTCTTCCTGCCCGATCACCTTCGATCGAAGGGACCACCCCACTAGCATCCGTCACGGCGGTTTCGCCGCACTGGTTCTTGACCCAATTATCGACGGATTTCACCTCACCAGAGTCCTGATGGACGGCGGTAGCAACTGAACCTGCTTTATCGAGGATACGATTGTGCAAAATGGGCATAGACCCTCAAGGATTAAACCTACAAATACGACCTTTAAAGGCGCCATACCGGTGTAGAGGCCAATTGTGCGGGCTCGCCATTACACTCGAAGTGGTCTTCGGATCCCCGGATAACTTCCGAAGCGAAGAGTAAATCTTCGACATCGTCCCGTTCCGCAGCAGCTATCATGCACTGCTCGGACGAACCACATTTGCAAAGTTCAATGCGGTGCCGCATTACGCATACCTCAAGCTCAAGATGCCAGGCCCTCGAGGAGTAATCACGGTCAATGGAAACACCGAACGCTCTCTCCGAACGGAGGAGCACACGGCGGCCCTCATGGCGGAGGTGCAAAGCAGCCTTTCATGGCAATTCTCGAGTCCGCCACTAAGTGTCCGGACACCGCCAAGCGCCGCCGAGTAACCTACAACAAGACCACCGCACGATTCAAGCATCGCCAGAGTAATCTGGCCCCAACCCCAGCCCTCGCGAAATTGTGAAGCTAGTATTACGCGTACATAATTACGCTCTGGAGATACCATGGGCATATGGGGAGGGGCACGACCACGGCACGCCAAGAATGCGGCTCGACCGCACCAGGGGCTCCCGATTGTGTCATTATTTTTTCCCTTTTTCTTCCTTTTTCTTACTCTCAGGACTCCGTCTTCCAGAAGTCCTGTCCGGCACTAGAATCGCCAAACTCACGATGCAACAGCCAGGGAAGCAGAAAGCCACGTCAAGTGTTCAGGTGGTCTCTATTACGAGCATTATACCTGTTTTACATATCATCTCGCAGCTTACCCCTAGAGGGGGACATGTTAGATAGTCCCATTCCTTGCTTATCGCACTATTTGTATCGTCCTGCCTTCATTGCAGTAACTTTTTGAATAAACAATGCATAGCTTTTGCCTATTATTGCACTCTTTTCTTTATCTATATATATGTTCATTTCATGACATGTTGCACCCGTACACTTTGGTACGGCCAATACACCAGGGGCTTAAGTACCCCAAAATTATGGTGTGATAAGTCCGAACACTTTCACAAGTGCGGCACCCCGAACTTATAGCATTATATGAATCAGCTCCGAATCATGTCTTGGGTCAATAGTTGGGTTTGCCCGGCTCCCGTGTTTTGGTACCTTACGTTCCGTTATATCGGCTAAGGTAGCACCGGGAGAACCACTGCGATTGTGCCCCAGTTGAGCTAGGTCGAGCACCTCAGTGGAGAAAGCTAAAACTGACCGTCATGATAGGGCGAGAGCCGGTCGTTGTTCGAGAGGTTTTTTCGGGTCCCTAAAGACTTATGCCGCTTAGAGCGAGGAACCGGAATTGTCCGGCCAAGGCGTGGATAGCGCCCCGAACTCGGTCTTCCGAATACTAGGGGCTTCGCCGAAATTTAAAATTATAGAATTCTATGGCTAAGTGAGAGTGTTCAAGCATTATAAGTGCGGTTGCCTTTTCGTTGTGTTGAGCGCCTCCCTAGATGGACCCAAGAATGGGAACAAGAGTTCTCAAGTTTATCCCGAACACCCCAAAGACTCGTGGCATGGGGGCTGAAGCCAACGACTTGCCATCTCTCAAATTTGATAAACGACCGCCTGTAAGGTAATATTTTAAATTAACAAGCGTTGCTTAGCGCATATGAACAAGTTTTCAGCGTACAAGATAACAAATGCGAGTCTATTAAAAAATTACATCTTTGGAGCACTCATCCGCTATTCGGCTGGCACCCTTCAGGAGGCCCTCATAGTACATTTCGGGCGTGCGATGCTCCTTGCCCTTCGGTGGTCCGTCACAAGCTTCTCCGCATCCAGCTTGCCCCAGTGCACTTTAGCACGGGCAAGGGCCCGACGAACACCTTCAATGCAGACGGAGCGCTTGATGACTTCAATTCGTGGACAGGCGTCCACCAGCCACTGCACTAAGCCGAAGTAGCTCCCAGGCATCGCTTCCAATGGCCACAGCCAAACTATAAGGCCCTTCATGGCCTGTTCGGCGACCTTGTGGAGCTCGACCAGCTGCTTCAGCTGGTCACTCAGGGGCACCGGACGTTCGGCCTCAGCATACTGAGACCAGAACACCTTCTCCTTCGAGCTCCCCTCCTTGGCATGGTAGAACGCGGCAGCATCTGATACACTACGAGGCAGATCTGCGAATGCTCCTGGAGAGCTCCGAATCCGGGTAAGTAATAGGTAATTCACTTTCACATGCTTGCTTTGCATAAAGAATGCCTTACCCGCCGCTATCTTCTTCAGCGATTCAATTTCTTGGAGGGCTTTTTGGGCCTCGGCCTTAGCAGCTTTGGCACTCTCAAGCTCGGACTCTCGGGTCTTCGAGTCACGCTCCAAACTCTCGTGTTTTTCCACGAGAGCTAGGAGCTCTTGCCGTACCTCCGCCAGCTGCGCCTCCCCCTTCTCTCGCTCGGTGTGTTCCGTAGCCGCTTTGTTTTCGGCCACGGACACCGCCTCCTTCAGGGTCGCCACCTCGTTCGTGGCCCCTGCAGTACCCATGATATTCCTGTTATTTTTTGCAACCAAAACCTTTTCTATAAGGTATTACTTACCTTCCTTGTCCTCGAGCTGCTTCTTGGCTTGTCCGAGCTCGTTCTCGGACCGCTCGAGGTTCTGCTTCAAGCATTGACCTCAGCCAGTCAAGGCGACAGAGGTCAGCAGCAGCCTGCATTCCCATATTGACATACTTATGTTAGACTCTCACAGATATCTTTTTAGATCCTTAGTCCGGCTTTTCTTTCCAAACACCGAACTAAGCATCAGGCTACTGTCTATCATGCGGTAATATTTTACATATTCTAAACTTACCTCAAAGCCTCGTTAGAAGGCTGGTACAAGCTCGTCAGCCCGCTCTTGGCGGATCGAATCTGTCCGGATCACCGCACTCATAATAAAGGCGGTGCTCCTCCTGATGGAAGCAGCATTAAGCGCCTCCAAGAAGCTATCCGGTGCCTCCGGTTGGACGGAGGACACGGCATCTTACCTTCTTCTGAAGGGACCGCTTAGGACTCCGGAACCCGCTGAAGGTTCCGGCATGGAGTCCGGACAGGGTCGGGCTTAGAGCCCTGGGGTCTTGCCCCCACGCGCCTGGAGTCCGGGAGGTTGCCTTGTGGCGCCTCCGGCGCCACCTCCCCTTGACCGGGCCCCCCGTGGGGCACCACCGCGGCGGCGTCTGCAGCGTGAGACGAGGAGGCGGGCGGAAGCGAAGTACTCTCCATTTACGACGAACCTGTGGACCCGCTCGTCGAAGCGGCTAGCTCGCTCTTGGGCGGGCTGCATGATTGTTCGACATTAGAGAACACTATGCAATAATAAAAAGTCATGGGTATCCGGACACTTACGATCTCGCCAGGGGCTTGGCCCTTGTTGGCGAATCCTCCTCGTCGCTGTCGATGTTGGTGGAGAAGTCCGGAGGAAGGGTTCTTCCCTTCTTGGACCCTCCGGCCTCCCCAGTTGGGGCGGCCTTCCTTTTCCTCTCCTCCCCCGCTGGGGGAGAAGCTTCTTCTTCCTCCTCCTCGCCCCGAGGAGAAGATTCTGCCAGATTCTCGACAGATCACAGCGTCGGGAACTCCTTTGAGTTCCGTGGCCTCCTTCTTGGCCTTCTTCTCCGCACCACATGGGGTACGGAGCCAGCCAGCCCTTAATCGGGCGTCTGCTGGGTCTTCCGCAAAGGAGACAGACAGTTAATCTGTCCGGACGTCTTCACCAGTCCTGTCAAAGATTAGGGAGTTTTAGATCCCACATAGAGTCAATCTATGAAAAAAGAGTCCCATAAAGGGTAAAATAACTTACCTCGCCGGCTTGACGCCGCGAGCTGTATCCGCGATCTTTGTTAGCGAATGCGGGAGCTTCGGCACCCTTGAACAGCACCTTCCAGGCATCTTCGTACGTAGTGTCGAAGAGCCGGCTCAAGGTTCGGTGCTGTGCCGGATCGAACTCCCACAAATTAAAGGTCCGTTGTTGGCATGGGAGAATCCGGCGGATGAGCATCACCTGGATTACGTAGACAAGCTTGAGATTCTTGTCCACCAGGTTCCGGACGCATGTTTGGAGTCCGGATAGCTCGTCCGAATTCCCCCACGTCAGGCCCGTCTCTTTCCATGACGAGAGTCGTGTGGGGAAACCAGATCTGAATTCGGGGGCCGCCACCCATTCAGGGTCGCGTGGCTCGGTGATGTAGAACCACCCCGATTGCCACCCCTTTATTGTCTCCACAAAAGCGACCTCGAGCCATAGGACTTTGGCCATCTTGCCAACCATGGCGCCTCCGCACTCCACTTGGCGGCTGCCCACTACCTTCGGTCTGACATTGAAGATCTTCAGCCATAAGCCGAAGTGGGGCTGGATCTGAAGGAAGGCCTCGCATACCCACGATGAACGCCGAGATATTGAGGATGAAATTCGGGGCCAGGTCGTGGAAGTCCAGGCCGTAGTAGAACATGAGCCCCTGGACAAATGGGTGAAGTGGAAAACCTAGTCCGCGGAGGAAGTGGGGGAGAAACACCACCCTCTCATGGGGCCTGGGGGTTGGAATGAGCTGCCCCGCGTCGGGCAGCCTGTGCGCGATGTCACCGGACAAATATCCGGCCTCCCGCAGTCTTGTGATGTGCCCCTCCGTGATGGAGGAGGCCATCCACCTGCCTCCCGCTCCTGACATGGTTGGAGAAAGGTTGAGGTGGGGTGTGCGGACTTGGGCGCCTGGAGCTCGAAAAGTGCGTAAATGGATGAGCAAAGGAGGAAGAAGGCGTAGGTGAAAAGGTGGATCCTTATCCCCTTATATGGACGGACGAAGCTATGCGTCCCCCACCAGCCTGGTAAAACTCGCTTATCTCCCAAGCGCCGTAATCAATGGCGCGGATGGGTTACCCATGTCCGTATTGATGGGAATCCCGGAATAAGGGGCACGATCTATGCTTTGATAAGACTTGCCAGGGAAACAGCCTCGCTTAACGTGCTGAGGTGGAATAGTAAAAAATGATTCATATAAAGGCCTGGCCGTGGTGTGATGTCACGCCGCGGAATACGTCAGCAGATCTGTGCAAAAGTTATTCTCTCTATGGTGGTATGTGGAACTTGTTTTGCAGAGCCGAACACTATCCTGGTGTTCAAAACCTTCTATGAAGTATTCGGAGGAGGAACCCGCCTTGCAATGCCGAAGACAATATGCGCGCTGGACTCGCTCGTCATTGAAGCCTGGTTCAGGGGCTACCGAGGAGTCTGGACTAGGGGGTGTCCGGATAGCCGAACTATCATCACGGCCGGACTCCAAGACTATGAAGATACAAGATTGAAGACTTCTTCCCTTGTCAGGATGGGACTTTCCTTGGCGTGGAAGGCAAGCTTGGCAATACGGATATGTAGATCTCCTACCATTGTAAACGACTGTGTAACCCTAACCTATCCGGTGTCTATATAAACCGGAGGGTTTTAGTCCGTAGGACAGAACAACAATCATACCATAGGCTAGGTTCTAGGGTTTAGCCTCCTTGATCTCGTGGTTGATCTACTCTTGTACTACCCATATCATCAATATTAATCAAGCAGGAGTAGGGTATTACCTGCATCGAGAGGGCCCGAACCTGGGTAAAAACATCATGTCCCTTGTCTCCTGTTACCATCCGCCTAGACGCATAGTTCGGGACCCCCTACCCGAGATCCGCTGGTTTTGACACCGACAACCACCACAGTCGTCCCTGCGAATCAAGATGAGCATAACGCGGAGGTGGCACGGGTGCGTGAAGAGATAGCTCGGGCCAAGGAGTCCTTGGCAGCTGAGGACACCAGGTTAGCCACAGAACGTGCGGCTTTGGATGCGCGGGCACAGCTGCTACAGTAAGAAGCATTCTAGCTTACGATGAGCCTGAACGCATCTAACGAGGTGATGAGGAGGAGGCATCAGAAAACCCATTCCCGTTTACCTCCGGTTTATGATCCTCGGAATCTTTTCGCTACACCCGGAGCCGGCCCAAGTAACCCGCCAGATGAAAATTAGTTTATGACAGCCGGAATAGGAGGACCGGCTCAGCCTCGGGAGATGGCACCTCCTCCTGGAAACATGGCGCCGCCCCGTTACGTACCGATACCGCCGGGTCACTTTTCCAACCCCATGGAGAACTTGATCGCAGCGTCAGCATGTTTGGCGGCTCTTCCGATGGACGGTGACGATCCAACAGCAATGGAGACCCGAAGGATCAGAGACCTCGTCCAGACAGCCCTAGCTCAGCAAGAGACTTATTCTTACAGCCGGGACATGATTCATTCAACTCCTCCGCCTTGGTTAGCTCCGGCTCGTCCAAACCGGATTCCAAGTTAAAGCAGGCACATGGAGTCAGAAGCTTTGTCAAGCAACGCCCAGCGCCGTAACCAGCCTGGCGGTTATAACCCGGTGCAGGACCGAATACGTCAGGAGGACGAGCGGGCGGCTCAGCTAGCGGCTCAACAAACGGCTCATCAGGACCTTCCAGATTATCCGACGACTTCCATTGAGGCGGGAGTGGCTACCAGAACCGGCGGTGTTCCTTGTTTAGTGCCGGCTCTACGTAATGTACGTTTATCCAAGGACTTCAAGGGACCTTGGAAGGTACCTAATTACACGGCTGACTTACAGCCCGGAGCATGGATAGAAAGTTATGAGATGGCCATGGAGCTGTTGGAGGTCAGCGATGCAGCGATGGCTAAGTACTTCACCATGATGTTAGATGGAACGGCCCGGTCTTGGTTAAAGGGCTTACCACCAAACTCCATTAGTTCATGGGTAGAGCTAAAGGCCCGATTCATCCAGAACTTCAAAGACACTTGTAAGCAATCTATGTCGATTGTGGACTTGACAAATTGTAAGCAGGAGGAGGGTGAATCCACGACTCATTGTGTACGCCGGGTCAAGGAGATAATAAATTCGTCTGACAAGATGGATGCCGGCTTTGCAGTCCTCATGTTGGAGAAGAATTGCCGCTTTGAGCCGCTGAGACAGAAACTGGGGCGCCTTAAGCGTGATTTCAATGATATGGGTACGCTGATGGCAGCTTTAGTCAAATACGCCGATTCTTATAGTACCAAGGATCCCGCGTCTGATGAGGAAAAGACAGGGAAGGGAAAGAAGAACGACAATGGAAAGCGTCAGCAGCATAACCCGATGAATCAAGGAGGCAATAAGCGTAAGGCTGAGGGTAATCTGGAGTTTGTAGCCAACGCCAATGCACAGGGTAACAATCAGAGACGTAAGGGAAAACCGCCCCCTCGGTCTGGCGGATCAGGCCCGTCTCTTGAGCAGTTACTCAATGAGCCTTGCCCAAGACACGGCACCCGGGAACGAGCCGCCACCCACTTATGGAAGGATTGCACGATCATGAAGGCTTTTAAGAATTCTAACATGTTTGATGGCAGTCACGGGTCAAGCGGCGGTTCAGGAGCCGACAGTTTTCATGGCCCGGGCGGCAGTTCAAGTTCCGGCTTTCAGGGACATCAAGGCGGGTATAATCAACCGCAGTCTGGTCAGGGGGGACAACAGCAGCAGCAGTCGGGTTATCAAAGCCACCCGAAGCAGCTGAATAGTGGGCAATATCACGTGTTCACCACTAACTTGTGCAAACGTGACCAGAAAGTTCATAAGAAGGCCGTGAATTCTGTTGAGCGGCGGTCCCCGTTATTTGAGGTGGTCGTAACAGCCCATTGTATGGAGCAGGAAGATCACCCCCTCCGGTTGATAATCCGGTCGCTTAGCCCCCGTGGTAGCACCTCAGGTTGGTGGATATAAATTCACTAAGGTGCTCATGGACAGAGGTAGCAGCATCAATATCCTTTATTATGAGACCTTTTGACGCATGGGATTGACTGATAAGGATTTGAAGACGTCCAACACTGTTTTTCACGGGGTGGTGCCTGGTAAATCAGCTTCCCAGTTGGCAAGATTGAACTGGAAGTGGCCTTTGGAGATGAGTATGATTCTAGAGCTGAGAAATTAACTTTTGAGGTGGTTAAAATCAAGAGTCCATATCATGCTCTATTTGGTTGGCCGGCTTATGCCAAGTTGAAAGTGCAACTATCCCTAGGTGGTTTTGGTAATCAATAACAACATATAGCTCATTGAGCTAATGCTATTTCAAGACTATTATTTTAGGAAAGCTCAACGAATGGCATGGCATGGATGATGAAAGTGGACCCCTCAAAATACTAAGGACAAAGGATTGGCTCAAGCTCAAAAGCTCAAGACTCTTCATTTTACATTTTAGTGATCCAAGATCACATTGAGTCTATAGGAAAAGCCAATACTATCAAGAAGGGATGAGGTGTTGCTTAATGAGCCTTTTGCTTCATGTGCTTAGTGATATGCTCCAAAACCCTCAACTACTTTCCCACATCCACAAATGACCTAAACCTAAAGCCAAAATCGGTCACACCGATTCTTTCTATCCAGCGCCACCAATTCCAAAAGTCATAGCCACTGCCACAAACCCTAAGCAAATCGGTCTTACCGATAGGGATCTCGGTCTCACCGAGATGGGGTTGCAATCTCTCTGTTTCCCTTCGTAACATTTCGGTCCAACCAAGTGAGCGATCGGTCCCACCGAGATTGCAATGTAAACTCTCTGTTTCCTTTTGTAACATTTCGGTCTCCTTTGAAAAGAGCAAATCGGTCCCATCGAGTTTACCTGACCAACTCTCTGGTTAGCTAATTGCCAAAATCGGTCTCACCGAGTTTGTGTAATCGGTCTCACCGAGATTACGTTATGCCCTAACCCTAACCATATCGGTCTCACCGAGATGCATGTCAGTCCCACCGAAAATCACTAATGGTCACTAGATTTACTAATTTGGTCCGACCGAGTTTAACTATTCGGTCCCACCGAGTTTGGTAAATTGTGTGTAATGGTTAGATTTTGTGTGGAGGCTATATATACCCCTCCACCTCCTCTTCATTCGTGGAGAGAGCCATCAGACTGAACCTACACTTCCAACTTACCATTTCTGAGAGAGAACCACCTACTCATGTGTTGAGGCCAAGATATTCCATTCCTACTGTCGGATTTCGGGTTCCGGCAAACCCTTGAGGTTCGAACACTGGGGTGCGCGCGGAGATCCAACCCTCCACCGTCTCGCTCCTCGCCGAATCGCTGGGACCTAAAACTACTAAATGGAACAGCACAAGAGACACGAGATTTATACTGGTTTAGGCCACCATTGTGGTGTAATACCCTACTCCAGTGTGTGGTGTGGTGGATTGCCTCTTGGGCTGATGGGGAACAATACAAGGAAGAACAGCCTCATGAGGGTCTGCTTGGCGGGTGCGATGAACTGCTAGGTGGTGTTCGGTCTCTAGCTCTTGGTTCCTTGATGAGGATCCGGCTCTCTCTTGGTCTCTCCAAGATGCCCTAGCTCTGAGTGTGGCTACTCCTATTTATAGGCGAAGGCCCTGGGCCTCTTCCCAAATATTGAGCGGGAAGGGCGCCAACAATTGGCCATTTTGAAGGGGAACAGCGGGTACACTTGTCCTGACTAAAGTTGGTCTTCGCCTGCCAAAGGCTTTGGTGATGACGCCTGCTTGGGCTCCACGATGGCTCCCTTCCAGCCGTTGGGCTGGTCTTGGTCTTGTTGCACCGAAATGGATGCCTTTGCTTGATACTCTCGCCTGCGCTTGTTCCCTTTGCACCAAAGAGGAAAGGAGGATGCTGCGCAGGCTGGCGCCCGACTGGCGCCCTTGGTCGTCATGGCTTGCGTCATGGGCGCCTCGGGAGGTACCCTGCCTTGAACTCTCCGCCTCCTCATGAGCCAGCCTGACAAGGCCGTGCCTGAGGAAGCTCCTTGTCGTCCGCCCCGCGAGGCTTGGCCCCTCGCGAGGGTCTTGAGCTTGCGTTGATGAAGATGGGCTGTCCTGGGCCTCCTTTGAGCCACGCCGCAGCCGCAGTGCAAGTCTGGGACCACTGCTCCTGCACGCCGGCAGAGCCCCCGGCCCACGGGCGCGCCAACTTGGCCAAGCAGAGAGGCAAAAGGGCAAGTGAAGCGTCGCGGGCCCTAACAGCTGCGGTTTTGGGCGCCAAGCGTGGCGGTTGATTGGACGTGGTACGCACTGTTCCCCACGCCTCCTCATTTTCGTGCCTTGCTAGGCGGACACGCTGCCGTACACATCCGTTCCCCTCTCTGCTGCTTTCGTGCCTGTCCTTCCCCCTATCGAACTCCGACTTCCATTTTCAATCCAATCTCAAATCTCCCCCTTTCAATCGCCATGGCTCGACGAAGAAGGGAAAGGAAGAAACACATGCCTCGCCTCGCTTCGCGCGCTTGCGGCCTCCGCCGTCGACCCGTCGATCATACTCAATCTAGAGGGCTTGGGCAAGGTCAGTTCGGCTCTGGCCACCTCCTTCAACGAATGCGGGAGGACGACGGCCTGGCCCGTGTCCCATTTCTCCATCGACAGGATAGTCACCAAGGTCCGGTATTTTGCTGACGCCCTGTGGGCGGTTCTGGTTCCCCCCCTTTTCTGATTTCTTCAATGCCGTGCTTTCCCACTATCAGATCCACATGATGCATCTGGGTCCTGAGTCCATCACTCTCCTCTCGGTCTTCGCCTTCGTTTGCGAAGCAATGATGGGCAACCTTCCTTCGGTTGCCTTGGTGCGCCCACTTCTTCTCTCTGCGCCTTTGTAGACCCCACCCAATGCTCGGCGTGCGTGAGCTTCGCCGCCTCGAGACAGCGGCCTCGGGGATTGACTTCAGCCTCCCTCCGCCATGGCTGAGTTCCACGAGAGGTGGTTGTATGCGTTGATGTGGGGTGCCCAGCCCCCTGCCATCGGAGCCAACCACGCGCTGTCCCCAATTCAGTGGGGCCAGAGACGCTTTCAAGCCCTCGGCTCATCTTTGTCCGGCACCGCCAGCGCTCCGAGGTCGCTGTCGTGACAGCGCCCAAGGTGGTGAAGGAGTTCTAGATGTGCCGCATTGCTCCTCTCCAACGCCATTCCCACCGGATGTGGGCCTTCAGCGGGCCTGGTGATCGTATGAGGCTCCAGGAAGAAGACCTGACGCCTGAAGCGCTAAGGAAAGTGCTCCTGGTCCTGACTGGCGACCCCAACCACGGTGGCATCCGGCATGGAGGAGCCTTGCTGTACCTCTGCCAGAACAGGGGTGATTTTGTGAACCAGATGCCTATCTTCGATGAATGGGGGCCGCCCGCTGGTCTCCAGGGCCTCGCGAGAATCCAAAGTGATGGTGACAGCCCTTCCAGTCGGCCAAGGCGGCTCCTCCTCAAGTGGTGGAGCAGGAGGCACGAGCCGCCAGAGGTCAGGCGACCCTGCGGTGAGTGGCGGCAGGCGACGCTCATGAGGGAGCATCTCCCGAGGCCCGCGCCGCCGTGGCTGCAGGCGGCAGGCAGCTGCCCGCAGCGCCTGCGGCTGAGGCTCCCGAGGCCCCAGCCGCTTCTCTTGGTGAGGCGGCCAGCAGCGTGTGCCAGGTGGACTCCCCTGACGCAGGTCGCCTTGATGCTTCTCCCTCGTCGCAGGCTGACCCCCGTGCTCAAATCTTGGGTCGCTTTCGCGTGGACTTCAAGGCCCTCCGGAAGAGAAGGGAGGCCCTGGGCGATGATTATCCTTGTCGCCTGCTGAAGCGCAGGAAGTACTTCGCCACTCATGAGTAAGCCTTTTTCTTCCCCAGCTCCTGATCCTCCTGCTGCTTGTACTGATCCTTGCCCTGCAGGCCCCTTCCTGCTGAGTTCACGGAGACGGGTGAGGAGCCGTCCCCCCCGGCTTCGCCCCCTCCCCCGTCCTTGAGTGCTCCAAGCAGTGGAGCCCTTATGGTGAGGGCGACCAGGGAGGCGAACCGCCCCGAGGCGCATCGTGGCCCTACGCGCCTCGCGACCCTTCCTCGCGAGCCTTCTCGTGGCATAGCTAGCCTGCCGTGGGCTTCTCGCCTGGTAGTGGACGGTGATTGGCTGAGGCGCTTCCTGCGCCCCTCGTTTGGGGGTGGGCTGGCTCGGGCCGGGCTTGCCTTGGCGCGCCCGGCCGTCGCGAGGGTGCCAGCCCCCAGCCCCCTGCCCGGAGGGGGAGTGTTTATTCGTGGCTCCCGGCGCTCGCCTGGGGCGGTTGATCGTGTGGAGGACGTGCACGAGCGTGCCCGGGAGCGCCGCGCCCTTCGCCAAGGGTTTCTTCGAAGGGCGGCTGACGCGGTGAGCCTTCTCGGTGAAGAGCTTGCTGACAAAGACGCGCGCCTTGAGGCCGAGGGCCTGCGCCCGGTCGCAGAGAGGCGTGAGCTGGAGGGCGCTGTCGCCCTTGCGCGCCACCAGCGCGGCCTTGATGATGAAGAGGCCAAGGCGTCGCTGGCAGCCTCTCGGGAGGCCTGTTCTCGGGCCGTCGAGGAGGCCCGGAAGCTAACAGCGGCGAGAGGCGGCGGAGGAGCGGGCACGGGAACTCCTGGCCCGTGTCACCACCGGAGGAGCAAGTAGAGCTGCGCGAGGCGGCCTCGCGTCGATGAAGGTGACCTCCGGCGACCCGGAGCTCCAAGCGTGAGGAGGCGTTGGCGCTGAAGCCACCGAACGCTGCGAGTACGGCGCTTGGAGACGAGGGAGCGCTTGGCGTGCGGGCGGAGGATGAGGTCGCCAGACGGGAAGCCCGCATCCTGGAGGAGGTCGGACGCCGAGTGGCGATGGCGCGCTCGAACCTCGAGCGCGAGTTCGAGGAGAGGCTGGGGTTGATCAAGGCCGAGGCTGAAGGCAGGACTGCTGCCTCGAGGGCCAAGCTGGAGGAGGCGACGCGGCGGGCCGATGCTCTTCGGGCCGCCCTCAAGGTGGCGCAGGGGGAGTCAACCACCTCTCAGGCCGAGGCGCTCCTTCTTCGCCAACGGGTGGAGGAGGCCGAGGCCGTCGCGCGTCAGAATGCGGACGAGATACGTCAACGGCGAATCCTGGAGCATGAGCACGGCCCCATGCTCGCCACGCTCCGGGAAAGAGTCAACACGACCTTGAGTAACATCTGCGAGGCGGCTGTTGGCGAGCCGCACACGGTTAACTACGCTGGCAACCTCCAGTTCTTCACTGATGTGGTGACGCGGCTGGAGGCGCGGTCGGTCAGGGCCAATAGGTTGGTGGAGGAGAGGAGCCGCGCTGCTTGGGCGCCTTTTCTCGTGTCTTCAGCCATCTCCAGAACATGGACCCCCACTTCGACTTTGACGCAGCCATCGCCCCAGTTCCCCAGGCCGTCCGGGGCGACCTGACGCACTGGGTGGAAGACAATGTGGATGCTCTTGTCAGGGCCTTCGCTTTGGACAACGACGGCGTGGTCGTGGCTGCCGATGAGGGCGGCGTGGTGAATGGCCCAGACGCCGCCGATGGCCACGCACACAGTGACGGCGAGGCCAGCGACGCCAGCAACGGCTCGGGAGGTGCTCCTGAGGACGCATTGGGGGATTTATCCGACTGATTGTGCACTGTCCCTGTTCCATTACCCTGCATGAATAGAACTCAGGCTTTGGCCTGATGGCTGTGAGAGCATTTTGGGAGGGGAGCCTCATGTAAAACTTGTCTTCATCGTATTAGCAGGTGTTACATCGCCCATACGCCCGCGCCAAGTGGTTGGCTAAGCGACGTGCTGGTTGGCCAGTTTACCTTTGTTTCGTACGAGCCATGAGATAGCCTGCGGTGACTTGAGTGTCTCCTGATCGAATCAGTAGGACCTGCAGTAAAAACCCTCCGGAGAGGACGCAGCGGCGACAGGGTGGGCTGCGCGCAAGCTAGGCCTGGCCCGGCTCGCGAGGGGCTCGCGAGGGGAGGCAGCTGAGGCGGAGTGGTAACCGAAACGCGAGAGATTTGCTCGAACGAGACTAAGCACCCCTTCCCCGAACACACGCAAATCTCAAATTCGAATCCAACTTAAATCCAGCGGGGGAAAGCGACAACCAAATGGAAAGGCGGAGAAAGCAGAAGAAAAGCCGTGTCCGGCACCTAGTCTAGTCTTGGACGTCTTGTCACCAGCGCGGAGCTAAGTGCTGCCACTGGGCGTGGAAGGGAGCCCTAGGGCTGAGGCCGGCACCCCTGAGACTCCGGGGCGTGTACAGCCCCACTCATTATTACGTGAGAGTGTCACGGGGCGGCGAGCTTCACAGGCACTGGGCCTTCTTCACAGGTACCGGCCTTGCTTCATATCACTGCATTTAGGGCCCCGCCTTGCACCACACTCTAGTGCCATCAACGACGACCGGAAACCAGGATGCCGCCGATGGGGTAGAGCGGTCGCCAGTTCCCGACGACCACGGGTCCTCCGCCAGGGGCAGGCCCTGAGGCGCCTCCCCAGCAGAGGGCCTACCTCCTGAGAATGCCTTGCTCCGAACGCCGCGGTGGTGATGCCGGATCTCTGCCCCTCTTCGGCAGCCCCCTGCGCCCTCCTCCCGAGGGGTAGGAGACTGCGGGAGCGGGGCAGCCGCTCGCCGTGGCGACTTGTACCTCCTGCGACCTATGGTTAGCGTATGTTTGCTCTTGAGGAAGTAGCGGTACCCGATAATCGTCGCCCCCGGCGTGACCAGTGGGACCGTCTCGAGGCTCCTGGAAGAGCTCGGCTTCCGGCGCCTCATCTCCCCAGCTCGGGCTGAGGAGCGAGCCTTGTTCTCCCTCATGCGGGTGCCCTTGGTCCATCATGTGGGGCACGTATTCTTCTGGCGCCATCATCCCTAAGGCCACGACGTAGTGCTGAGCGTGCCATGCGGCTCTGCCTGATGCGCCCATCATGGGGTGGCGGTGCGGCGGTCCACCTGGGCCGTGGGTTACGTCGAGTCCTTCTCCGCGGACCGGGGGCAGGGGCAACCCCGCCGCCGGCCCGATGCTGACAGCTTCGCCGGTGTTGGAGTAGCTTTGGAGCCCGCGGGCACATGTGGAGCCCTCGCGCGGGCCGCCCTGGGCCTGAGGTGGGAGCGGGGTGCAGAAGGGGTGAGCCCCCGAGGCGGCGAAGCCCAGGAGCTCCGCCACCCGCTCTAGCAGCACGTCGCGGCCACCTTCCATCAGTCTGCACTGCAGCAGTTCTCGGGCCACCGTGAGCGCGGCCCTCGAGTTCGCCTGCTCCCGGCGGGTGTACGGCGCCGTTGCTGCGGTGTGGTTGGAGGCCCTTGCTGCGGACCGTGTCTGCCGCGGTGTGAGAGCCGTCGAAGCCTGTCCACGTCGCCCGCGGCCCGCAGTGCCCTGCGGACCGCGAGCTGCCTGGGGCACGGGTCGCCCGAGGCGAAGCGGTCTGGCGCGGCGGGCCATGCCGCCTAAGGATCTGGGTTGCCCGCAGTCGCCGGACATGGTGATGATGATGCGACGGGACATGAGGTGGCGAAGGTGGATTCCGCGCACCTACCGGGCGCGCCAAATGTCGGATTTCGGGTTCCGCAAACCCTTGAGGTTCAACACCTGGGGTGCGCGGAGATCCAACCTCCACCGTCTCGCTCCTCGCCGAATCAGCTGGGACCTAAAACTACTAAATGGAACAGCACAAGAGACACGAGATTTATCTTTGGTTCGTGCCACCATTGTGGTGTAATACCCTACTCCAGTGTGTGGTGTGGTGGATTGCCTCTTGGGCTGGTGGGGAACAATACAAGGAAGAACAGCCTCGCGAGGGTCTGTTCTTGGCGGGTGCGATGAATTGCTAGGTGGTGTTCAGTCGCTCTAGCTACTGGTTCCTTGATGAGGATCCGGCTCTCTCTTGGTCTCTCCAAGATGCCCTAGCTCTGAGTGTGGCTACTCCTATTTATAGGCGAAGGCCCTGGGCCTCTTCCCAAATATTGAGCGGGAAGGGCGCCAACAATTGGCCATTTTGAAGGGGAACATCGGGTACACTTATCCTGACTAAAGTTGGTCTTCGCCTGCCAAAGGCTTTGGTGATGACGCCTGCTTGGGCTCCACGATGACTCCCTTCCAGCCGTTGGGCTGGTCTTGGTCTTGTTGCACCGAAATGGATGCCTTTGCTTGATACTCCCGCCTGCGCTTGTTCCCTTTGCACCAAAGAGGAAAGGAGGATGCTGCGCGGGCTGGCACCCGACTGGCGCCCTTGGTCGTCATGGCTTGCATCATGGGCACCTCGCGAGGTACCCCGCCTTGAACTCTCCGCCTCCTCATGAGCCAGCCTGACGAGGCCGTGCCTGAGGAAGCTCCTGGTCGTCCGCCCCGCGAGGCTTGGCCCCTCGCGAGGGTCTTGAGCTTGCGTTGATGAAGATGGGCTGTCCTGGGCCTCCTTTGAGCCACGCCGCAGGCCGCAGGCAGGCAAGTCTGGGGACCCCCGTTCCCAGAACGCCGACACCTACCATATGAATCTTGATCTCTAGCCTTCCCCAAGTTGCTTTCCACTCAAATCATCTTTCCACCAGGAGCCTATCATTTGAAGCACAAGAGCAAGGAGTTCATCATCAACACACCGTTTGTTACTTCTTGGAGAGTGGTGTCTCCTAGATTGGCTAGGTGTCACTTGGGAGCCTCCGACAAGATTGTGGAGTTGAACCAAGGAGTTTGTAAGGGCAAGGAGATCGCCTACTTCGTGAAGATCTACCGCTAGTGAGGCAAGTCCTTCGTGGGCGGCGGCCATGGTGGGATAGACAAGGTTGCTACTTCGTGGACCCTTTGTGGGTGGAGCCCTCCGTGGACTCGCAGCAACTGCTAACCTTCGTGGGTTGAAGTCTCCACCAACGTGGAAGCATGCGATAGCACCACCTATCGGAACCACGAGAAAAACATCCGTGTCTCCAATTGCGATTGAATCCTCTAAACCCGTCCCTTGACATTCTTGCAAGTTGCATGCTTTAATTTCCGCTGCCAATATACTCATTGCATTCTTGCTTGAATTGTGTGATGATTGCTTGACTTGTCCTAAATTAGCTAAAATCTGCCAAACTATAAAATTGGGAAAAGGTTAAGTTTTTATTGGTCAAGTAGTCTAATCACCCCCCTCTAGACATACTTCAAGGTCGTACAAGTGGTATCAGAGCTTTGGTCTCCATTTGCTTTGATTTCCATAGCTTTTGGTGGTCATAGCCTCGGTTTCACAACCTAGGAGAGTATGGCGTCTAGCGAGGGAAATTATCACCGTAGAGGTCCTTAATTTGATGGTACTAACTTTGCTAGTTGGAAGCATAAGATGAAAATGCATATTCTTGGACATAACCCCGCCGTTTGGGCAATTATTTGTATTGACTTGCTAGGTGATGATGATTTACTTGTTGACAACTCTAGTGATGAATACTATGATGAAACGTCAATTAATCATGCTAACCAAACGAATGACAATGATAAGGAGAAAATTGAGCTTCTAACTAAAGAACTAAACACTCTTAAGTTGGCTCATGAAACTATCTTCGAAGATCATCGAGAACTTTTAAGGGCTCATGAGAAGTTACGCTTTGAAAAGTTCAATCTTGAGCAAGAGCATGAGTTCTTAAAAGCAACCAATGATGATCTCCGCAAGAAAAGTTCTTCTTACATTGGCAAGCGTTTACTCTTATCTACTTACATGCCTCAAGTCAAGTCTAGTAACAAGTACACGAAAGATACTTCCTCTAGTAGTAACAATAATAATGTCAAATCCAATGTTGTTGCTTCTAGTAGTTCTCTTGATTCCACTAATGATTCTCTTAGCCAAGTTACACTTGAGAAAGAAAATAGTTTATTGAAGGGAATTATAGAGAAAGGTGTTTACAAGAGTCTTGCCGGGAGTAAGCAATTTGAGGAAATTGTACGCAAACAAGGAAGGCACCAGAAGAATCAAGGTGTTGGTTTTGAACGAAAGTTCAACGCCAATGGAGTTGAGTGGGAAGAAGATCAATACCCCAAGACAAAGTTTGTTCCTCAACAAGAGAAGTATGATCCTACTTCCTTCAAGGGGACACAAGCTCAAGATGATCTTCCACCACAAGACCACAAGACCACAAGAACAAAGGCAAGGACAAGCTTCAAGAAGATATTGATGCATTTGAAGAAGCACCTAAAGCCTCGTTCGAGTGGGTCCCCAAGACTACGTCAAGTTCTACTTCATCAAGTACAACTAGAACTCCAAGGATTCCCATCAAGATGATGTGGATCCCAAAGAAGAAGAACTAGAGAGTTCTTGAGGGTGACTCCGCCAACATTCTTCACTCATATCATTTTGGCAAGAACAAGTGCAATCAACATTCACATCTTGCACTAGTTCAAGGAGTCACAAACCCTCATGTTGGTAAGGCAAGGGACAAGGTAACCTAATGTTTTCATGGACATCATCTTGTGTGTGCATCACTCTATGTCTATGGATATTCTTGTTTGTTCCTTGTGGGACTAACCCATGTAGGCAAGTTGAAAGTGCAACTCACTCCAAAGGATTGCTCCAAATGATCTACATCAACATTGAGCATCTACATCTTCCACACCCACATGAAGTCATCATCGACAAAACCCAAGGTTAGTTCATCCCTCTAAGGGGGATCTCACATCTAGGGGGAGCTTAACTCTAAGAATTGAGTCAAAGCAACTCTAATGATGTGAACACATTAATACATTATGTAAAAGTGGTAACCCCACTTGAGCTTAAACGATGAGTATGACCTATGATCAAGTTTTCTCATTTGACTCCTAAGTCAATATACTCATATATAGATGACCTAGTCATCGCCAATTGTTTGATAGATGCTAGAATTGGTTGTGCATGCTTTGCCACATATTTCATTTGCCATCTTATTGTGTGAGCATGTTGGTGCATATTTTACTCATTCAAGGACATCCACTTGTTGTTTGGTTTGATTGGTTTTTTCTTCTTTTGGCCAAGTGGATGGACAAGAATGCCTAAGAACCTTCTTTAGCTATCTATGCTTTTCTCGTCTCAAACTCTATTCATGCTACATCACAAAATTTGATCAAGTCAGATTCGAACCACTCTATGTGAGGAGCACTCGGAGTCCCCGATTCGTCATAGACTTAAACTTCCAAAACCTCTTAATGATTCTCGGTCTGACCGATCCTACCATTTCGGTCCTATCGAGATCATCAAGTTGATCTGAGTTTTCAATCTCGGTGCAACCGATTTGAACTTTTCGGTCACACCGAGTTGCCACCGAGCTGTTCCACTCGGTCACACCGACAGGGTCGAGCTTTATATAGCCACGGGCAAAATTTTGGAAATTTCTCCGAAACCCTTCGCTCACAAGATCAGCTCGCTCTGCCATCGTGGTCTCCGGATCGTCTCCTCGCCGCCAGCAGCCTCCTGTCGCTGGTCTTCGCCGCTGTCAACTGATTTCGTCCCCACCGTTGCCGCCGTAGCAACTCCACCACCAAGTTAGGGTATGGACTTGATCTTTGTGCTATCCACGTCTGATTCCTAGCACATTGTTTTCATATTGAATCTTGCCACGATTGCAACTCACCTATCCAGCCAAAGTAGTTCATAGATTAGTTGTGATTCGAATTTTTAGGTTTAGGTTTCCGCCGAAACCATCTCGGACCCACCGAGTTAAAAAACTCGGTCTCACCGATTTGGCATATGCCATTGCACAAGTGACTCTCGGTCTGACCAAGATTTACTAATCGGTGCAACCGATTTGAGAATTCTGTGAAATCCTAGCAGTCTCGGTGCCACCGAACTGAAACTCAGTCCAACCGAGATCATCAGTTTAGGTTCCAAAACTGCTTCGGTATCACTGAGTTTGAAAATCGGTGGATCCGAAATGCTTTCTTTGGAAAACTAAAACTGAACTTTTGAGTCATTCTTTTGCAAAAACCTCTGCATTTTGTGATGCTCATCTTTTCTGTCTCATCTATAAACTCTTCACAGGGTCAGCAATCAGCTTTTGCAGTATGTCTGATCAAAGTGTGACCGAGCAGTGTCAAGAGCAGATAGACTTGAGTGAGGGCACTAGTCCCTCAACTTCAGATGAAGGGAGCAGAAGTACTCCTAGCAACTTGCCGAAGGCTGCTACTAGGCAAAGGAGGAAAAGAAATTCAGATTCAGAGGATGAAGATTACAGGGCTGAGGAAGATGAGGCAACTTCAAAGAAAGAAGTGCTCAAGAAGGAAAGGGTCATGAAGACCAAAAGGACCGCAGGAAGACAACCTATGTCTAAGGCCAGAACATCAACTCAACTACCTGAAAATCGTGATCCCAAAGAGCCAGTTGCTGAGAGCAAGAAGAGGAAGGAAAGGGTCAAAATGACCAAGGCCAGAGTAATTGGGAAGCCTTCCATGATGGAAGAGGAAGAGCCTGCTGCACCAGCACCAAAGGCACCAAAGCTATTGGGTGATGCAATCAGATCAGGGGCTGCCACATCTAAGCCCAGGGAAGCACCCAAAGCTGCCCCCAAGGCCAAGTTCTGACCAAAGAGGAATACTAGGAGTATTCCAATTTCTTTGAGAAGAACAAGGCCCCAGTGCCTGAGGTTGATGAGGAAGATGAAGAAGGACAGGTTCTGAGGAAGCTTAAGCCAAAGATACCATATCATAATGATGCCCATCCTGTGGATGAGAACATGAGAGTCAGGAAGGACTCAGGATTGAGGGAATGGAGAATGGAAGATCCATATGCATCAAGGAGAAGAACTGAAGTTGTTTACAAGTTCCATACAAAGGAACAACAGGACTTTTATGAGACAATCTTGTTGGACAAGAAGCCCATTGTGTGTGACATGAGATGGGTTGACTGGAACTTCATGAAGGAGAATGAAGAGCACTATCCTGGAGTGCAGGACAACTTTGTGAGTTGTGGAGTTGCAGATTTTGTTGGGCAAAAGCTCACAAATTGGAATGATGAGCTTATCAGGCAGTTTTACTCCACAAAGACATTTCTACCCAGATGGGAGAATTGTTTGGATGTCTGAAGGTACAAGGTACCAATCAACTGTTGAGGAGTGGGCAAAGCTGATAAATGCCCCAGAAAAGAATGAGGATGACTTAGACATCTGTGCAAAGAAGAAAAAGGATCACAATTCAATGGCTCACATGTACAAGGAAATTCCAAACAAGGCATTAGCAACTCACAAGTTTGTATCAGTTCACTATCTGCTGTTAGGGTTGCCAACTAGAAATTGGATTCTGAGGCACACTTTGTTGCCCAAGTCTGGTGACCATAACATGATCAGAGGGCATGCCATCAACATGTTGCATGTGTTTGATGTGCCACATAAGTTTAAAGTCATGAGCCTGATCATTGAAACTATCAAGAGGACTGCAGCAGATCAGAAGAGGAGCTGTGGATATGCACCTCAGATTCAAGAACTGATAAACTCAAAGATGGGCACAGGAAAATATCAGTTGGATAAGGAACACTTTCCACTTTATCCAGACTTTGAGGACAATGAGGTTGTCATGAATGAAGATGATCCATCGTCAGTTCAAGCTCAAGAGAAGAAGGAGAAGGCTAAGAGGGAGAAGGCTGCCAAGATGCCAACTCAAGAGGAGGCATCTGAGTATTTCTTGAAGAACAAGCGAGAGCAGCTTGGTTACTTAATAGCATCAACCTTGAGGATTGAGAAGGGATTGGCCACCCTAACTCAAAATCAGGAGAGCTTGAGAGAATCATAGAACAAAAGTTCTATAACTTAGATGTAAAAGTAACTGAGATTCAGACTGCAGTGGAGGAGCTACAAGAGGACATGCAGGAGAGGAAGGGCAAGACTACAACCAATGTGTTTGCCAGAGTGCCTAGAGCCCAGAGGTCATCACCGTGCAGGTTTCGACACAAGAGCAACTTCATCTGCACCAGCTACAGCCTCAGTGCCACCAACTCCAGCACCTTCATCAGCTCCAGCTCCATCTACATCAACTCAAGTCTTCGGCCCAAGGAGCCATCTCTACACCACCACCAGAAGATCAAGCCTGAGAGTCGATCTAGCACTATGCATTTTCTATGAACTTTTTGGTAACTTGTTGCCAAAGGGGGAGAAACATGTATAGATCATAGGCTTCGAGAGAGAGAGAGTGTTGCTTTTGTTCTCTCTTGCTTTATTTGGTGGTTTTTCAACTTTGTTTGCTTTTGGTTAAGATACTATGTTTGTGAGACATTGATGATCATGTGTTTGATCATAAGCTACACTTATGCATGCTCGATATTATCCTATCTATCTTATGTGATCACTCACTATGCTTGGTGATGAGTGCATGTATTCGTTGTTTATTATTTTGTGCACTCCACCAAGATGTATGTGACATGGAAGAGTAACCCATGAGCCTAATTCATTGTGCACTTGCAATCCAAAGCAAATCTAAAACTATGCACAAATTTAGGGGGAGCTCTTGCTTATCACATACTTCTCAAAGCGACGATGTTATTTAAATTTTATTATCATTTGTCGAAGCTTTGATCTATATGTTGTCATCAATTACCAAAAAGGGGGAGATTGAAAGTACAACTATCCCTAGGTGGTTTTGGTAATTCATAACAACATATAGCTCATTGAGCTAATGCTATTCCAAGACTATTATTTCAGGAAAGCTCAATGAATGGCATGGCATGGATGATGAAAGTGGATCCCTCAAAATACTAAGGACAAAGGATTGGCTCAAGCTCAAAAGCTCAAGACTCTTCATTTTACATTTTAGTGATCCAAGATCACATTGAGTCTATAGGAAAAGCCAATACTATCAAGAAGGGATGAGGTGTTGCTTAATGATCCTTTTGCTTCATGTGCTTAGTGATATGCTCCAAAACCCTCAACTACTTTCCCACATCCACAAATGACCTAAACCTAAAGCCAAAATCGGTCACACCGACTCTTTCTATCCGGCGCCACCGATTCCAAAAGTCATAGCCACTGCCACAAACCCTAAGCAAATCGGTCTTACCGATAGGGATCTCGGTCTCACCGAGATGGGGTTGCAATCTCTGTTTCCTTCAGAACGCTTCGGTCCAACCGAAGTGAGCGATCGGTCCCACCGAGATTGCAATGTAAACTCTCAATTTCCTTTTTGTAACATTTCGGTCTCACCGAAAAGAGCAAATCGGTCCCACCGAGTTTACCTGACCAACTCTCTGGTTAGCTAATTGCCAAAATCGGTCTCACCGAGTTTGTGTAATCGGTCTCACCGAGATTACGTTATGCCCTAACCCTAACCATATCGGTCTCACCGAGATGCATGTCAGTCCCACCGAAAATCACTAATGGTCACTAGGTTTACTAATTCGGTCCGACCGAGTTTAACTATTCGGTCCCACCGAGTTTGGTAAATTGTGTGTAACGGTTAGATTTTGTGTGGAGGCTATATATACCCCTCCACCTCCTCTTCGTTCATGGAGAGAGCCATCAGACTGAACCTACACTTCCAACTTACCGTTTCTGAGAGAGAACCACCTACTCATGTGTTGAGGCCAAGATATTACATTCCTACCATATGAATCTTGATCTCTAGCCTTACCCAAGTTGCTTTCCACTCAAATCATCTTTCCACCAGATCCAAATCCTATGAGAGAGAGTTGAGTGTTGGGGAGACTATCATTTGAAGCACAAGAGCAAGGAGTTCATCATCAACACACCGTTTGTTACTTCTTGGAGAGTGGTGTCTCCTAGATTGGCTAGGTGTCACTTGGGAGCCTCCGACAAGATTGTGGAGTTGAACCAAGGAGTTTGTAAGGCCAAGGAGATCGCCTACTTCGTGAAGATCTACCGCTAGTGAGGCAAGTCCTTCGTGGGCGACGGCCATGGTGGGATAGACAAGGTTGCTACTTCGTGGACCCTTTGTGGGTGGAGCCCTCCATGGACTCGCGCAACCGTTACCCTTCATGGGTTGAAGTCTCCACCAACGTGGAAGTACGATAGCGCCACCTATCGGAACCACGAGAAAAACATCTGTGTCTCCAATTGCGTTTGAATCCTCTAAACCCTTCCCCTTACATTCTTGCAATTTGCATGCTTTAATTTCCGCTGCCAATATACTCTTTGCATGCTTGCTTGAATTGTGTGATGATTGCTTGACTTGTCCTAAATTAGCTAAAATCTGCCAAACTATAAAATTGGGAAAAGGTTAAGTTTTTATTGGTCAAGTAGTCTAATCACCCCCCTCTAGACATACTTCAAGGTCCTACACAAGTTCATGGCACGACCGTGTTATGTTTATCTGCTGCTTAAGATGCCGGGTCACAAGGGCACCATCACCGTGCATGGAAGTCGAAAGGTAGCCCTGGAATGTGAGGAGGGCGACGCGGCTTATGCTGAGTCTGTTTGTGCAGCAGAGGAGCTGAAGTTTTATCAAGAGAATGTTGACCCGGCGGATATGACCTCTCTAAAGAAGCCAACCACCGAGCATGACCCGGCGATGAAATTTAAGTCGGCTGCTGAAACCAAGCTTGTTGATTTTACTCCAGGCAATTCGTCTAAGCAGTTCAGTATCAGTACCAATTTGGATCCTAAATAGGAAAGCGCGCTCATCGAGTTCATCCGTGAGAACCAGGACATCTTCACATGGAAACCTTCTGACATGCCGGGTGTACCGAGAGAACTCGCTGAGCACACTCTCAATATTGATCCGAAGTGTAAGCCGGTCAGGCAGTTTCTTCGACTGTTCAACGAATAGACGGAAAGCCATTGGAGAGGAAGTCGCCCGACTCTTAGCGGCTGGGTTTATTGTTGAAGTTTTTCACCCGAAGTGGTTGGCTAACCCGGTGCTCGTGCTCAAGAAGAACGGCACCTGGCGGATGTGTGTGGATTACACAGACTTAAATAAGGCTTGTACGGCTGATCCCTTTGCTCTCCCCCGTATTGATCAAATCATTGATGCTACGGCGGGTTGCAAGCGTTTGAGCTTTTTGGATGCTTACTCCGGTTATCATCCGATCAAAATGGCAGTTAAGGAATAGGAGAAGACGACATTCATCACTCCGTTTGGAGCCTTCTGCTATGTATCTATGCCATTTGGGCTCAAGAGTGCTCAGGCGACTTATCAGTGATGTGTACAGAACTTTCTCCACGATCAAATTGGGCGCAATGTTCATGCTTATGTGGATGACATCATGGTGAAGTCCAGAGAGAAGGAAACCTTAATATCTGATTTGAAAGAGACCTTTGATAATCTCCGGGTTTATAAGATGATGCTTAACCCGGCAAAGTGTGTATTTGGTGTACCTGCAGGCAAGCTCTTAGGTTTCCTGGTTTCAAAGAGAGGCATTGAAGCTAATCTGGAGAAGATCAAGGCAATTACCTCTTTGGCTAAACCGGCGTGCATCAATGATGTTCAACGATTGGCGGGTCCTGTTCTTTGCTTTAAGCGGTTCATAAGCCGGTTAGGTGAGAAGGCCATACCCATGTCGGATGATGAAGAAGCAGTACACTTTTATGCGGGTGATGCTGCTAATACTGCCTTTCAAGATTTAAAGAGACAGTTGTCTGAGCCGCTGGTCCTTGCGGCTCCCATTGATAAAGAGCCATTGCTGTTATATGTGGCTGCTAACTCACGAGCTGTCAGTGTTGCCATCGTGGTGGATCGTAAGGAGGCTGGCAAGGAGCATCCGGTTCAACGACCGGTTTATTATATCAGTGAGGTGCTCATTGAGTCTAAGCAAAGATATCCACATTGGCAGAAACTTGTTTACAGAGTGTTTATGGCAAGCCGGAAGCTGAAGCAGTACTCCCAAGGTCATCCTATAACTGTGGTAAGTTCTGCCCCCTTGGGAGACATCATCCAGAATAGGGAAGCCATAGGACGAGTTGCCAAGTGGGCTATTGAGCTTGGGCCTCATGGTTTGAAGTACATGCCACGTACCGCTATTAAGTCTCAAGCCTTGGTGGACTTTATCAATGATTGGACAGAGTTACAGGCACCTGAGGAGAAGCCAGACAACACGTATTGGACTATTCACTTTGATGGGTCCAGTAGTTGGAAGGCTCGGGGCTGGAGTCGTTTAACTTCCCCGAGGTGACAAATTTTGTTATGTGCTCCGGCTTATGTTTCCTTGTACTAACAATGCAGCTGAGTACGAGGCCTTATTCCATGGTCTTAGGATGGACAAAGAGATGAATTTGAGCCGGGTAAGGTGTTTGGGTGACTCAGATCTTGTGGCTCAACAAGTATCAGGCAAGTGGGACTCTAAGGATCCCTTAATTGTGGCTTACTGTCGTGAAGTTGATGCTGTGGCTGGACATTTTAAAGGTTATCCAGTGGAGCACATTGATCGAAGGAAGAATGAGGCGGCTGATGCTTTAAGCCGGCTGGGATCTCAGTGTAAGCCGGTGCCGCCTAACACCTTTCTCGATGTTTTGCATAATCCTGCTGTCAAGGTACCTACAGAGGAAGAACTAGCAGTGCCAGACCCGGAGGCACAGCTGGTGGCAGCTCTTCACGTCATCCCGGATTGGACAGTGCCATATTTGGCCTATATGACCCGGGGAGAATTGCCTGAGGATGAGACTTTGGCGAGACAAATCATCAGGCGGTCCAAATCTATGACGATTGTTCATGGCGAGTTACATCACCGCAGTGTCCTTTGGGCGTTTCAACGTTGTGTGTCACCTGCGGAGGGTCAGGAGATACTTCGTGAGACCCATGAAGGGGATTGTGGTCATCATGCCGGCTCAAAATCTCTTGTGGCCAAGGCTTTCCGTCATGGTTTCTATTGGCTGATGGCTCATGCTGATGTGGAGGATCTGGTCAGCAAATGTGACGGATGTCAAAAATTCTCACGACGAGCTCATGTGCCGGCTCAAGAGTTGAGAATGATTCCAATTACTTGGCCGTTTGCGATGCAGGGGATTGACATGGTTGGACCTTTCAAGAGGTCTAAGGATAAAAAGACACACCTCCCGTGGCGCGTGGATAAGTTTACAAAGTGGGTTGAGGCGAGCTGGTCGATAAGTGTGATGCAGCCACGGCGGTTCAGTTCATGAAAAAGGTGATCTTTCGTTTTGGTTTTCCACACAACATCATAAGCGATAATGGTACTAATCTCTCCAAGGGTGCCATGGAAGAGTTACTCATTAACGAGAACATATCCGGCTTGATGTTTCGGCTGTTGCTCATCCTCAATCCAATGGCCAAGCAGAAAGAGCTAATCAGGAGATCCTTAAGGGTATCAAACCCCGGCTCTTGGTTCCCTTACAGCGGACCCCGGGTTGTTGGGTGGAGGAGCTACCCTCTGTACTGTGGAGCATCAACACTACGCCTAACAGGTCTACAGGTTACACACCTTTCTTCATGGTGTACGGAGCGGAGGCAGTCCTGCTAAGTGACATCCGGCACGACTCACCCCGTGTGACGGCTTACGTTGAGGCTGATAATGAAAAAGCTCGTCAGGATGCGCTTGACTTGTTGGATGAAGAGCGAGACTTGGAGATGGCCCGCTCGGCGATTTACCAGCAAGACCTGCGCCGCTATCACAAATTACCGGGTTAGAAGCGTAACCTTTCAGAAGGCGATTTAGTGCTCCGGCTCATCCAGATCGATCGATATGCACAAGTTGTCCCCTCCTTGGGAGGGACCCTTTGTGGTCAGAAAGAATCTGAACAACGGGTCATACTACCTCATAGATGTTCGAGAGCACAAAGACTCACGTAACTCGGAAGAGGAGACCCGCCGGCAGTGGAATATCTCTCATCTTCGGCCTTATTATACCTGAGCCGTCGGCTCTCAATATGTATATATTTTGAAGATGTATATATTATATAAAAGCAATAAAGCAGGACCTCTGTCCTTTTCACCCTCAAAGGTTTATATATCTTTTTTATCAGGTGGTGGAAACAACCAAAAGGGAGCGGATCATATCTGAATCCGGCTTTCCCTTTGGTCCGGCTTATGATCATATCTGAATCTAGCCATGATCACTTGTGGGCTTCTTGTTCAAACATAGGTCGTATTCAAACCAAAGAGAACATAGCTGTCGATACCCACTTGATCGGCATACTGCCAAACCCACTTGGGGGCTTCTTGATCATATTTGAATCATAGCTTAACCCCTTTGGGTCTGACGTGGATCATATTCGAATCAACGTCATTAAACAACTCTTATGGTCACTTGGGGGCTTCCTTTTCAAACATAGGCCGTATTCGAACCAAAGAGAACATAGCTGTCGATACCCACTTGATCGGCATCGCCAAAGCCACTGGGGGCTATATGATCGTATCCGAATCTTAGCTTAACCCCTTTGGAACGGTTTACTGAACGTATTCGAATCAGAAGCCTTTGAATATTGTTTATTGCCTATTATACTTTATAAAGCATGATTACTTGACTATCTTGAGATCTTCTTGAAAGCACTGTGAGTCGGTTTTTTCCGGCTTAATATTGATCACCTCAGATTGTTAAGTGCCAGGTGAATTCTAACTTTCAGGAGTTAAAATTAACCGCATGAGTGGGGTCATGTAAGCTGGCGAGATTACCAAAAGGATCATAGGACAAGGCAAGCAATTTTCTGTTTAAAGGAAATAGAATATCAATATAAGCTGGAAGGATATAGCGATGGCGGCTTAAGAAAGTATTAAGCGCCATAAACATGCGCGAAGGCATGGCAAAAATTGAGAGGTTTTTTTCTACCCTATTACAAGACTCCCCGAGTCTGAATAATGAAGCATTGTTTTCACAAAGACATAAACATTTGACGCCTGGCGGTTCACTCCTTTGGTTGGGTTGAAGAATCCGGGTTATCCTTCTCCGCCTCTCCGTCGGCTGCCTTGTCCTGGAAGGTGGACGATGTCCAGTCAATGCCACTCAAAGCTTCAAACTCAGCTTCGTCATCTATTAAACCGGCTGGGTCAACTTCAGAGGCAAAGGTATGCTTACGGATTGGAGGGATCAGGCTGACGTCGTCGTAAAAAGGCGTTGGGATTCTCCGATTCTCACTGTCATAACCCGACATATATTTGGTAAGATCAATATCATTCCCAATAAGAGTAGCCACAGGGCGTATAACTTTGACACAGGTGGTGAAATCCTGGTCATCAAATACGGTCCCATCCTCTTTCAGACTCGGGTATCCAAGAGTGAGGTCAGCCGGGTCTAGTTCTGGAATCCATGCTTTAGCCCGGCTCAACGCGGCTATGGCCCCGACTCTTGCGGACGCCCGCCTTAGCTCTTGGATCCGCTGAGGTAACACAGCAAACCGCTTCGGCACATCTTGCAGGAGGTGAGGAACGTCATTTGATAAAGCTACAACGGCCAAAGCACGTTGTGACCCGGTGTAGAGCTGTTCCACCAGAGTATAAACTGCCTTCAGTTTGATCAACATATTCTGCTTGAGATTTGTGCTCCTGGGGCCTTCATTATTAAACATAAGGTAAACCGGAGGTAACAATTGAAGTAATCATTGAAATAAGGTTTGCAATATTTCAAGTTTGGATGAGTAACTTACCAAAGATTGCTGAGACCATTTGAGATATCTGGCGCTTTAAGCCGGACAGCTCATTGTAAACTTCGCAGCGATGCCTCTGCCGTTTCGGCCCGGGTCACCAGTGAAGCTTTTTCATCAGCCCAGTTTTTCTTATCTGTCCCAAAGTTTTTCTTCAACTTTTCTTGTTCAGAAATACTGAATTCATATTTGGAGTTGGCCTTTTGAATTTCAAGTTCTTGAGCTGCCAGGCGGCTCTTCAGGTCAGCAATCTCCGACTCAAATTGACTTATGGTGGCCTGCATTGGTGTCGGGTTATAGTCAGAATCATGGTAAGAATAAACATTAAGTCCCAAGTACTTTGCAAGCAAAGGTACTTGACACTTGGGGGCTAATGTATGCTGAAGAATTGTAAACTTACAATGCCGGTTCATGGAAATTAAGTCCCAAGCACTTTGCAAGCAAAGGTACTTGACACTTGGGGGCTAATGTGTATCGCGAGTTCAAGGTATCATGTTACAACCGAGTTAAAATCTTCTTTCTAAACCGGATAAAGCAGTGATAAGCAGGTTTCTAAGTCTACAGCATATTTATTCATAAGCAATAGACTTGGGGGCTGATACAGTAAGTATGATTAAGAAAAGTAGCATAAGTTATACCTCAGATTTTTGTTGTATTTGCTTCACCATGTCAATTTCCAGGTCGCGGCTGCTATGTACTTGATTGATATAGCCAGAGACTATCTCTCCAATGCTCAAATGAGTATAGTCAGCAATGTCTAGCTTGGCCTTTCGGCGTTCCAGAAACTCCTCCTTGGCAGAGCACTTGGCAAGGACAGTGGGCTGTCCCTTCTCAACAAACTGAGTCTTCAGAATCTCAATTTCCGGATCAATTGTCTTGGCCGGGCTAGGAGCTTCCGGGTTATCAGAGCTGTTGAGAGTATCTTCGGTAGGTGGATCAGAGGAAGGTGCTGGAATATCATAGGCTGGTTCAGGCGGCGGCTTATGGGTAGAACTGTCAGGAGCAGCCGTGCCAAGCTCCGGTTCAGTCGTGACCGGGTCTTGGGACGACTTACTCTTTTTTGCCCTCTTACTGGGTTTCACTTGCACGATGTGGATAAAGGCAGAAGGATGAGTACAAAAGCATGAGTAAGGTAAAGCATAAGGTAAACAAAATTACATTACCCAGGGGCAGTTTTGAAGGCTGGCATGTTAGACTGCATAGACTTGCCGGAGGAAGGAGAGGCATCCTAATAATTGGAGTCAGATGAATTGAGAGGTTGACGAATTAAACCCGCCAAAGGAAAAGCAGAACGTAAATCGGAGATAACCTCAGTCCGACGCTTCCTGGTTACGTCAGGTAAGCCGGAGGAGAGCTCTACATCCTTGCTGGTCCGGGTCTTCCTCCGGCTTTCAAATTGTTGTTTCTTCAAAAGAAATTGAGGATCTTGGTAAGCCAAAGGATGTGAAAATCTTACTTTCCGGGTTACTCTTCGAATTTTCTGACGCGGCAGGGGCTCGGAGTCGGAGGAGATTATAGTTACCTCTTCCTCGACGGCTTGACTGTTCCCGTATCTTCCTGAAAAGATTTAATGTCAGCAAAGTGATGATAAAGAGTCAAGGGAGTTAAAAAGTTACCTCTTCTTCATCATCGTCAGTGTCGTCAAGTTTAAACATATCTGAAGCGCTTGGCTTCCTCTTCTTCGAAGTTCCAGTCTTGGCGGTTTTCCTTTCGGCTCTTTTTGCCGCTCTGGCTTGTTTGGCCGCTTCATGGTTATACTTGACCTTCATGAAGTTATCATTGGCCTGTGAAACATGATAAGGAGTTATGAATAAAAGTAAGGTATAACACAGTAATGAGTTATTATTTAGGTTGATGACTTACTGCAGGGGCTGGGTTCTTCTTGCAGAAAGTAAGTAAGCCAAAGGCATTACTGGTCACCGTGCCCTCTTTCAGCAATGTCTGGGTCATAGCATCCACCATATCATCTGGTAAGTCATCGGGACTATGACACAGTGGGTCATTCTTCTCGCCTGAGTAAGTGCACATTAAGCTGGGGCGGCGGCTTAACGGAATCACTCGCCAAGCGACCCAAACTTGGACCAGGTCAATACCATGTAAGCCATTTCCCAAAAGAGCTTTGATTTTACTAATGGTGGGAGCGAGTGGCAGACGTTCAACAGCCGGTCGGTTTATCCGGCAATGGTGGTTGGAGTCAAAGGCGCCAAAGCGCGGAAGCGAAGCGGAAGGATTTTCGTCACCGGAGAAGTACCCTCGCGATAAAACCACGCCCCGATTCCAATCCTTTGGATGACTCGGCAGTTCAGCATAAGGAAACAGGCAGTCTCTCCGCCGCTGAATCGAGATGCCACCAAGTTCCAGACTGGGCCCGTTCGCGCGTTCGTTCTGCCGGTTTAAGTAAAACAATTCTCTGAATAAAAGTAAGCTGGGTTCTTCCCCAAGGTACACCTCGCAGAAGACTTGGAAGTTGCAAATATTTGACACGGAATTGGGCCCGATGTCTTGAGGTCTGAGATCGAAGAAATGTAAAACATCCCTGAAGAATTTTGAACCGGGTGGAGCGAAGCCCCGGTTCATGTGATCGATAACACGATCACCTACCCTCCTTCGGTTGAGGCTTCTCCTCGATGGGTTAGGAGCACGATAAGACATGACCTCTCTCTTGGGCGAGATGGCGGATTTCACAAAGTCGGACAAAGTGCTCTCCGTAATAAAGGATCTGACCCAGTTGCAGGTCACGGGAGCTTTGGGAGCCTTGGGTGCCATTGTATAAATTGAAGCCTATGACAAAATAAGAGTTTCCGGTTCAAATTTAACCCGGAGGAAAACATTTTAAGTCTACCCAAGATGGCGGCTTAAGAAGGGGCCTAATGACATATGGGTAACTATGCAGTGATATTTAAGCCGCTACAGGTATCAAAGGCAGTTAAGTTTTCTTAAGCTGCGGGAAGCAAGAAAAGCTGATAATCAGTGTTGTTTTCTTAAACCAGCTACATGAGCTACTGTGTGAAGCAGATTTAACAGATACAATTTTTTGGCTTAGTATGGAACAAACAGGTTTCACAAGTTGCAGCTATTAATTTGGATCAAATGGTCATTTGGAAAAGAAAAATTTCTAGACCTAAAACTAGTGCAGAGAAGTTCGTACGCTCGAAGGAAGCCTCTGAACAAGCGAAAATGGATCTATTTGCATTCGGAATGAGTGCGAAGCAGCTACCGCAGCAGTTTATACTATCTTAAGATTAGAAAGAGGCGTTGGAGGTGGAATCCGTCAAGGGTTCGTGACGGACGGTGACGAACACCGACGAACTCGAAAATCCTAATGCAGATCTGAGGAACAGGGAGGAAGAAGCTTACAGATGCAGAGTTGCTGCAGAGGTCCGTCGCATTTTTCTGGTCAAGTCAGGTTGATGCAGCGACCTGAGTTAGTGAAGACGAGGGAATCTGCGGCGGCGGCGGCGAAGCTCGAGCAGCAGAGAGACAGAGAGAGGAAGAAGACGAACGAAGGGGGAGAATGGAAAAAAGACCTAGGTTGTGCCTATTTATAAGGAAGGGCCGACCGAGACGGCGCGAGAAACGAGGAGATTAAACATCATTATCCAGCGGCCCCGACGCCTCGGTTCTCGGAACGGTCAGTAAAAGCAAAGATCTGTTGGAGGATATGGCGGAGTAAAATATGAATTTAAGTAAAGATGATGTCACGGCGGGTTAAACCGAATCCAGAAGATGACGTCATGGCGGGTTAAAAACCTTTGCACAGGCAGAAGGCTGAAGGTTTATTTCTTAAGGTATTTTAAGATTGACATGAACCGGTTCAAGTCGATCTGGGGCCTAATGTTGGGGATATAACTATTTGTGTAAGCCGCCCAGGAGGGGCCGGGTTATGCAAATAAGACTCATCAGAAAGAAGCCCAAAGACCAAGTACGAAGGTGGCGGTTCATAAAGGGTCTAAGGCCCACAGGCGGCTTAAGGCCCATAGTGATAAACCGCCATGATGGCATGACTTGTATCATAAGGTAGATTTAACTAGTCACCGAGCGGACCTTTGTTTATGAGCCGGCGGGACTCTGCAAGCCGCAGCGTCAACCCATGTATATAAGGGGACGACCAGTTGGCGGCTTAGGGCAAGAAACAACTCATCGAGAACCGGGCATAGCGTATCTCGCTCCCTCGTCATCGAAATATCAAGCAATACCAACCCAACTAGACGTAGGCCTTACCTTCACCGTAAGGGGCCGAACTAGTGTCAGGACCCCGATCCCAAGTCACATCAATCTAGCCGGTAACACCACATATCACTTTGCGGCCTCACGCACGGTATTCCCACGGGTGTCGCCTTACCATGGCCCGGGACCGTCTGCGCCTTTTGGCTCACGTATATGATAGCGTCGCTAGCATCCATATGACAGAGAACCCGGGCCGACATGGCTAGTCGTGAACCCAAAGCGGCACTAACCCATGGGGACAGGCATACATGAATCACATCGAGCATGTCGGTCATCAACGTATGAATCCGGGCTGTAGCACTGAGCTAACAAGACTCCGGTAACCCGGGCTGTAGCAGGCTAGGCAGGACTCCGGATGTCACCGCGTGACATTTCCCCGAAGGGATGTACATAGGAACGGCAGTGAAACACATGCCGGCCACCAAGTGTCCAAAGCAGTAGTCTTTGGGCTAGCGGGACTCCGGTGAACCGGGTCAGAAGCGGACTACTATCGCTCAGAAGCACTAGACTACATTTCCCCATAAGAGAGGCTGCCAAGGATAAACAACTAGATTGTCGGATCCCACACATACCAAGCATTTCAAACATACACACAATATGCTCAATATGTGTAAATACAACATGGCATCACAACATAACTCTAGACTCAAATATTTATTCATTAGGCTCCGAGGAGCGAGATATTACAAACATGGGTCTCATGACCCAACATTCAGAGCATACAAGCAACAAGCACAAGCGGAAGCTTAACATGTCCGAGTACAGACATCTACAAATGAAAAAGGCTGAGAAGCCTGACTATCTACCAGATCCTGCCGAGGGCACAAGATCGTAGCTGAGGTAACAAGCTAAACGTCGAAGTCCACACGGAACTACTAGCGATATTGACGTCTCTCTGCAAAACATAGAATAAGCAAACGTGAGTACAAATGTATTCAGCAAGACTTACATCAGAACTAACTACATATGCATCAGTATCAACAAAGGGGGTGGTGGAGTTTGACTGCAGCAAGCCAGCTTTGACTCGGTGGCTATCCTGAACTACATCGCAAGTAACTCTTTTGAGGTGGCACACGAGTCCACATATTCACCATATCAATACACCACTATGGATCCGCTCCCGTATCCCTACGAGAACGCCATCCATAGAACTCACGCTTATCTTGCGCATTTTAGAGTATCCACTTTCACTTGTCTATGAACTATGCAAGGGGTCCAAGTTTCCATATCTGAGGAATCTGGCTATTCGAATAGATAATGATAACCCTGGAGGGGTGTACTTCTTCACACACGCTCTCGCCACTTATCGCCAGACACGTCATGTACCTCGGCAACCTTCAAGCGGAAGCCGGGCGAGGAGTCGGCCACGACCGACTAACCACACAAGTCTCTCGTCCGGGTTTATCGCCTATTCGGGTTCCATCCGCAAGGAGATCCGCCGGGTGTCGCTCACGGCCCCAAACGATGTGTGCAGGGTTCCCAAGCCCACCAACCGGTGCCACTTGGTACACCGGGCCATCAGGCCCTAGTCTGTCCCAAGCCCACTGCATCTGGGTGCCACTTGGTAGACTACTAACACTACCTACAAACACCGTAAACTAGTTGCAACTCTTTGGACAGAGATCGAGTTGATTAATAAGCCGAGAGGGGCCGAGTTACGGAACCCAATGTGTGGTAGTAACTGTTCATGGATCACAAAACAGTAACTCAGTTCACGAGGACGATTGCAATGAGACAACCCACCATGTACTCCTACATGGCCTGTCACCGCTACCTTTACCAAATTGTGTTCACACACTTAGCTCACACACAGTGGGACATGTTCACACACCATCCCAATTCATTCCCGATGAATCGGACTGACTCAACTCTAAGCGATGGCAGGCATGACAAACAAGCATGAATGAGTAGGCATAGCAGGGCTCAAACAACTCCTACTCATGCTAGTGGGTTTCATCTAATTACTGTGGAATGACAGGTCATGCAGAGGATAAAGGGGTTCAACTACCGCAGCAAGTAACACATGAGTCGTTGTTGTCCTAATGCAGTAAAATAGAGTAGGAGCGAGAGAGTGGGATTATGTCGGAATGAACAAGGGGTTTTTGCTTGCCTGGCACTTCCGAAGATAATATGGCTCTTCAATAGTGTCATCGATCTCATAGTCGAAACCACGTCTATCGAGAGGGAACAACCACCGACAAACAAGAGGAAACACAATCAATGCAATGCACAAACAAATGAATTACATGTCATGTTAAGGAACTGAATTGACCGAATGCAGCAGTAAGCCAAGTTAATGGAAGTGGAATTCAAACAAGGTTAAACTCCAACTCCAAATGCTAGTTCATAAATTGCCCTAATCATGATTCATCCTATTCAGTGAGGTTAACTTGTTCAATCATGCATGAAAGTTGTACAGATGGATAGATTGGATTTTTCTGATCATTTTTCATATATAATTTATTTCATTTGGAGTTACGGTTGAATTTATATGAATTTTAGAAGTTTAGGGCATTTTCTGAAATTTCCTGAATTAAATTAAATCCAGAAAATAGCTTATTGCGTCAGCATGACATAAGCCTGCGGTCAGCAGGTCAACTGGGCTGCCCCTGGTCAAACCTGACCAGTGGGACCTGCGTGTCAGTGTAACAGGGCAGGAAAAGAGGCTGACCTGTGGGGCCAGGTCAACGTTGACGTGGCATGGTCAACTGATGTGTGGGGACGGCCGTGTTAATCTAAACTAAACAGAAAATAATTCTGGGGTTAGTTAAGGCATGGGGCCCACTAGTCAGTGGCTCTAGGGTTGATTAGTTGAATCATTAGCACTAATTGAGCGTGCCACATCATCACCACCGGCGTGTAAACGCCGGCGACCAAATCCGCGGCAGAGGCCGTCGGACTTTCGCTACGGGGCCCGGTTTGAAGAGCCACTTGCACCTACATGCTCCGGGGAGTGACGCGCATCCAATGGAGCAAACAACGGAGGCGGGGGTGGCCGGAGTCGACGGCGGCGAGCTCGGTTGCGGCCGCCGGAGTTCGGGCGTGGGTGCGGGCAGCGTTGCGGTGTGCGAGCAAGCGAGCTGAGGCGCTAGTGGTGGCGTACGTGATGCGGTGAGTACGTTGGTCGCATGCCCGAGACCAAATGGTCACCGGAGCATCACCGGTGGCGAGCGCGGGCGGCGGCGCATTCGGTTGCAGGCGAGGCGATGGCTACGATACACGAGGGAAAAAACGGAGAGGGGGAGCAGGAGCAGGGGCTCACGGCGGATCCAGCAGAGGCGACGGCGAGGCCGGGGAGAGGCTGGAGCTTGCGAATCCCCGATGAGTCTGCCAGCGGTCAAAGGTTGAAGACGAGGTTGGGGACGACGCTGCAGGGCTTCCGGAGGGGCCTGGCTCCGTGGGGAGGGAGAGCGGGTCGAGGCGGAGCTCCTGAGCTCAGCGGCAGGGCGAGGGGAGCTTGGTGGACGCGGCGGCAGTGGACGGCGGCGATGGGTCGCTCGGGAAGAGAGCAGAGAGGGGAGGGGCGAGAGCTGCAAGGAGGGGAGAAGTGCAGAGGGTCGAGGGAAGTGCGTGGCGGCGCCAGGGAGGGCCAGGGCGAAGCGGCAAGCAGGAGGTGGCCGTCGGTGGCCGTGCACGCGGCGGCCACGCGCCTCTCGTCCTTCTGGCGAGAGGTTGGTGGTGACTGGCACTGCGCTGTGGGCTGGGCCGCATAGTAGCAGGCCGGCTAGCTGGACAGGTAAGCGCCAGGTATGGTTCCCTCTTTTCTGTTTTTGTTTTCTATTTCGTTTTCTGTGTTCTGATTTAGTTCAGGCACTAAACTATTTTTTTTAGCTGCTGAAAATAATCATGTGGCTATGTATAATATATTCAGAGCCACTCACCAATTTTTCAGAATTATTGGATTAGTAAACTAATTATTATGAATATAATCCAATTCAAATACTATTGGATTTAACTCAAAGGCCCAAGATAAATACTTTTGAACCTCCAAAAATATTGATTTGAATTTTATTCTTGCCAATATTTTTCAAAGCTGAAAAGGAACATTTCCTTGGAAACATTTGAAGCAATTTTTAATGTTGATCATTTTTTTTGAAATGATTTCTGAGGCTCTCCAATTCCCCCAATTCAAATTTAAAAGAAATTTAGACATGATGCATGGATGTAAGAAAAATCAAGCAAGGGCTGATCTGGGGCTGTGACAACTAGTATAAATCTCTCGTGTCCTTTGTCCCGATTAACCCCTTTAAGCTTCCTAGTTGCGATGGCTCCATGACTAAGTCCTTGCAAGAGGACATCTGCCGTGACAATTCCACGACACTCCTATTCTTCTTCTTCTTCTTCTTCTTCTTCTTCTTCTTCTTCTTCTTCTTCTTCTTCTTCTTCTTCTTCTTCTTCTTCTTCTTCTTCTTCTTCTTCTTCTTCTTCTTCTTCTTCTTCTTCTTCTTCTTCTTCTTCTTCTTCTTCTTCTTCGTAATCTCTCCTCATTGAGGGCTTGCCAAGAACTTTGGCAGTAGTAGTTCTTGCCCTTTTCTTCTTCTTATCCTCACCAACAGCTTCTTCTTCAGATTCAATGGTGAACTTCATGGCTTCACCTGTGGCAACTTTCCTTGGCTTTGATATTGGAACTCTTCTTGCTGAAGCCTTTGTTTTCATTCCTGACTTACTTGCAGCAGTTGTGCCATACTCCTTTTTCAGCACCTTTTTCCTTGAAGTGGCTTCATCCTCTACAGCCACATAATCTTCATCCTCTGAATCAGAATTTTTCTTATTCCTTGTCCTGGTAGCTGCCTTTGGCAAGTTACTAGGTGTGCTCCTGCTGCCCTCATCATAGCTGCTAGAGGGATCAGAACCCTCACTCATCTGCACGTGCTGTTCAGACTTGTTCTGGCTGTCACTTTGGTCAGACATCTTGCAGGAAAACTGTCAGCAGACCCTGTGAATAGATTATAGATGAGGTAGAGAAGATGAGCATCACAAAGTACATGACTTTTGAAAAACAATTGAGTCAAAAAGTTTAGTTTTAGTTCTGTACAGAAGTGATCTCGGAGCTACCGAATTGACAAACTTGGTGATACCGAAGCAACACTTGGAACCTAAACTAGTGAAGTCAGTAGGGCCGAGTCACAGTTCGGTGGCACCGAGATTGCTAGGGTTTCACAGAATCTTGAACTCGGTCACACCGATTTGCACGTTTCGGTCAGACCGAAGAGCGCATGTGCAATGGCCAAGGCCGAATTGGTGAGACCGATTTCTATCGTTCGGTCGGTCCGAGATGAGTTCTGCGGAGAGCTAACCCTAATTTTTTTGAATCAATCTAGACCTAAGGAAGTTTTAGCTGGATGGATCAATCTCAATCGTGGCAAGAAACATGGCATTGTCCTTGTTCTAGGAATCGGAGTAAAAACGACAGCACAAGGGATCGAACACTTACCCTGGAGCGGCGAGTGTTCGCTACGGCGGCAAAGGCGGAGTAGATTGCCGTTGACGGCGGCGGAGACCACCGGCGGGAGGTCGCTGGCGGTGAGAAGATGATCCAGAGACCCGAAGAGGCAGAGCAGGTTATGCGCGGGTGAAGGGTTTCGGAAAATTTTCCAAAATTTGACCCGTCGGTATATATGACCTGACCCTGTCGGTGTGACCGAGTGGAACAACTCGGTGGCACCGAGATGCAAAAATGCAGGCTGTTACTGCAACTTGGTGTGACCGAAAGGTTCTAAACGGTTGCACCGAGATTGAAAACCTAGATCAACTTAGTGATCTTGGTAGGACCAAAAAGGATGAATCGGTCAGAACGAAATGCACAAAGAGGTTTTGGAAGTTTAAGTCTATGACGAATCGGGGACTTTGAGTGCTCCTCACACAGAGTGGTTCGAATCTGACTTGATCAAACTTTGTGATGTAGCATGAATAGAGTTTGAGACGAGAAAAGCATAGATAGCTAAAGGGAGTTCTTAGGCATTCTTGTCCATCCATTTGGCAAAAGAGAAAAAGCCAAACAATCGAAGCAACAAATGGATGTCCATGAATGAGTAAAATATGCATCCAACATGCTCACACAATAAATCGACAAAATAAATATGTGACAAAGCATGCACAAACACTCTAGCATCTATCAAGCAATTTGGCGATGACTAGGTCATCTATATATGAGTATATTGACTTAGGAGTCAAATGAGACCATTTGATCATAGGTCATACTCATCGCTTAAGCACAAGTGGGGTTGCCACTTTTACATAAAGCATTGTTGTGCTCACACCATTAGAGTTGCTTTAGCTCAATTGATTAGAGTAAAGCTCCCCTAGATGTGATATCCCCCTAAGAGGGATGAACTAACCTTGGGTTTTGTCGATGATGACTTCATGTAGGTGTTGAAGATGTGGATGCTCAATGTTGATGTAGATCATTGAGCAATCCATTGGAGTGAGTTGCACTTTCAATACCTACACGGGTTAGTCCCACAAGGAACAAACAAGGATATCCATAGACATAGAGTGATGTGTACACAATATGATGTCCATGAAAGCATTAGGTTACCTTGTCCCTTGTCTTACCAACAAGAGGGTTTGTGACTCCTTGAACTAGTGCAAGATATGAAAGTTGTTTGTACTTGTCCTTGCCAAAATGATGAGAGTGAAATACGTTGGCGGAGTCATCCTCAAGAACTCTCTAGTTCTTCTTCTTCGGGATCCACACCATCTTGATGGGAATCCTTGGAGTTGTAGTCGTACTTGATGAAGTAGAACTTGATGTAGTCTTGGGAATCCACTTGACCAAGGCCTTGGGTGCCTCTTCAAATGCGTCAATCTCCTCTTGAAGCTTGTCCTTGCCTTATTGCTTGTGGTCTTGTGGTGGAAGATCATCTTAAGCTTGTGTTCCTTTGAAAGAAGTAGGATCATACTTCTCTTGTTGAGGAACAAACTTCGTCTTGGGGTATTGATCTTCTTCCCACTCAACTCCATTGGCATTGAACTTTCGTTTCAAAACCAACACCTTGATTCTTCCGGTGTCTTCCTTGCTTGCGTACAATTTCCTCAAATTGCTTATTTCCGGCAAGGCTCTTGTAAACACCTTTCTCTATAATTCCCTTCAATAAGCTATTTTATTGCTCAAGTGTAACTTGGCTAAGAGAATCATTAGTGGAATCAAGAGAACTACTAGAAGCAACATCATTGGATTTAGCATGATTGTTTGTTACTACTAGATGAATAATCTTTCTTGTTCTTGTTGCTAGATTTAACTTGTGGCATGTAAGTAGACAAGAGTAAAAACTTGGCAATATAAGAACTTTTCTTGCGAAGATCATCATTGATTGCCTTTAAAAACTCATGTTCTTGCTCAAGGTTGAGCTTTTCAAAGTGTAGCTTATCATGAGTCTTTAAAAGTTCTCGATGATTTTCCAAGGTAGTTTCATGAGCTAACTCAAGGGTGTTTAGTTCTTTAGTTAGACGCTCAATCGTCATCATTCGTTTTATCTTGATTATCATTATTAATAGAAAGCTCATCATAGTTTTCATATCTAGAGTTGTCAACAAGTAAATCATCATCTCCTAGCAAATCATCTTCATCACTATTGAAATCAACATACTCGGGGTGTGTTACCTTTGGACCTTTAGCCATGAAGCATATCCCAATTCCTTCATTTGGTGAGTCAAATATGTCGTAGGAGTTGGTTGTCACAAGTGCTAGTTTGGCAACACCTTCATCTTGAGTATATTCGGAGTCGGAGTGATAACTTCTTTCAGAGTGATGGTCAGAGTCGGAACCGGATACCCAATCATCAACATGAGCTTGATGTCTTCTTTTTGTGTAGCTCCTTGATGACTTGTCCTTCCTTTCCGAATCCTTGCTTCTCCGAGAGGGTCTTTGTTCATAACGATCATCTCTACTCCTTCTTTCTCTTGATGGTGATTCTTCTCTTCTACTCCTTCTTTTGGGAGAATCTTCTCTTCTTTTGTAGGGAGCCGTACACTCATTGGAGTAGTGTCCGGGTCTTCCACAATTGTAGCAATTACGCTCACGACTAGTAGATCTTTTGTCATTGTAGGACCTTGACTTGGAACTTCTTTCCTTGCTTCTACTCTTGTAGAACTTGTTGAAGTTCTTCACCATTAGACTCAATTCTTCATTGAAGGTTTGCTTCTCACTTGATGATGTGGGAGCATCACACGAGGCTTTGTAAGCACCACTTGACTTGTTGTGAAGCTCTTCCTTACCTTGAGTGACATATCATGAGCAACAATTCTTCCAATAACTTCCGTTGGCTTGAGATCTTTGTAATTGGGCATCATTTGGATCAATGTGCACACGGTATCATATTTTCCATCCAAGGCTCTTAGGATCTTCTTGATGATGAATCTATCGGTCATCTCTTAACTTCCTAAGACGGCAATCTCATTTGTGATGAGAGCAAGTGAGGGAGTCCTGGATTAGGGGGTGTCCGGATAGCCGGACTATAGCCTTTGGCCGGACTCCTGGACTATGAAGATACAAGATTGAAGACTTCGTCCCGTGTCCGGATGGGACTTTCCTTGGCATGGAAGGCAAGCTTGGCGATACGGATATGTAGATCTCCTACCATTGTAACCGACTCTGTGTAACCCTAACCCTATTCGGTGCCTATATAAACCGGAGGGTTTTAGTCCGTAGGATGAACAACAATCATACCATAGGCTAGGTTCTAGGGTTTAGCCTCTCTGATCTCGTGGTAGATCTACTCTTGTACTACCCATATCATCAATATTAATCAAGCGGAGTAGGGTTTTACCTCCATCGAGAGGGCCCGAACTTGAGTAAAAACATCGTGTCCCTTGTCTCCTGTTACCATCCGCCTAGACGCACGATTCAGGACCCCCTACCCGAGATCCGCGGTTTGACACCGACATTGGTGCTTTCATTGAGAGTTCCTGTATGCGTCATCATTAGGCCCGATGGCTCCTCCGATCATCAACAACGATGCGCTCCAGGGTGAGACTTTTCTCCCCGAACAGATCTTCGTATTCGGCGGCTTTGCACTGCGGGCCAATTCGCTTGGCCATCTGGAGCAGATTGAAAGCTACGCCTCGCCACCGTGTCAGATTTGGAAGTTTGAATTACACGGTGGCGTCCACGGAGACTTGATCTTCGACGGGTTCGAGCCATAGCCAAGCGCCACGCCGCCACATCACGAGGGCATGATCTAGCTCGCCACCGAGCAAAGGTGTCCTGGAGGCCGCATCAGTGTCCGCTCTGACCTTTAGTTCGGAGCCGACCGCGCCGATCGAGGACGGGTGGCTGGACACCGCCTTGGGGGCTGCAATCTCTACGGCGTTTGAGCCGTACACCTACCCCGTCCTTTGCGAAGGTCGTGATTCCAAGGTGCCGGACTCCCCTCCGGACTCCGAGCCTTCCGCGCCCCTGCCAATCGAATCCGATTGGGCCCGATCATGGAATTCACCGCCGCGGACATCTTTCAGCACTCGCCCTTTGGCGACATTCTGAATTCACTAAAGTCTCTCTCTTTATCAGGAGAGCCCTGGCCAGATTATGGTCAGGAAGGTTGGGATGCGGACGACGAAGAATTTCAAAGCCCACCCACCACCCACTTCATAGCCAGTGTCGATGATTTAACCGACATGCTCGACTTCGACTCCGAAGACATCGACGGTATGGACGACCATGCAGGAGACGACCAAGAACCAGCGCCCACAGGGCACTGGAAGGCCACCTCGTCAAACGACATATACATGGTGGACATCCCAAAAGATGGGAATGGCGATGGAACAGCGAAGGATGACCCCTCCGAGAAACAGCCTAAGCACCGGCGTCAGCGGCGCCGCTCTAAATCCCGCCATAGCAAAAACGGTGATTCTGGCACGGGAGACAATAACACCCCGGACAGTGCTGAAGATAACCCCCTCCAGCATGATTCAGCGCAGGAGGATGGAGAAGCCAACCCTCATGAGAGAGTGGCAGAAAGAGAGGTAGAGGACAATAATTACATGCCTCCCTCCGAAGATGAGGCAAGCCTCGACGACGCAATTAAATGCGTGCACGAGGATCCCGTCGAACAAGAGCATTTCAAACGTAGGCTAATGGCCACGGCAAGCAGCCTCAAGAAAAAGCAGCAACAGCTTAGAGCTGACCAAGACTTGCTAGCTGACAGATGGACTGAAGTCCTTGCGGCCAAAGAGTACGAACTCGAGCGCCCCTGCAAGAGCTACCCAAAACGCAGGCTGCTACCCTGATTAGAGGAGGAAGCACCCAAACCTACATCACCAGCGCATGATATGGCTGACTGGCCACCTCGTGGCCACGACAGAGAGGCCTCTCGTCCCTTAACTCAAGCCGCACCCAGGCGCCGCTCAAAAAATACCAAGGCACGGGGAAATGCGCCAGACCTGCGAGATATATTGGAGGACAAGGCAAGGCAAACCAGATCGATCTACGGATCGGCGTGGGCGCCCATGACACGCGTGGCGATAACCAATCACGCCGGATATAACAACTCCGGCGGGCCGAATATAGTAGACAAAGCTCATTTGAGCTGCGTCGTGATATAGCCCAATATCTGAGGCGCCAAGACACCCACTATGCTTCACAGATGAAGTGATGGGTCATCAAATCCCTGAGGGTTTCAAACCCGAAAACATTGAATCATACGATGGCACAACAGATCCTGTGGTTTGGATCGAGGACTATCTCCTTCACATCCACATGGATCGCGGTGATGATCTACACGCCATCAAATACCTCCCACTCAAGCTTAAAGGACCAGCTCGGCATTGGCTTAACAGCTTGCCAGCAGAGTCAATTGGTTGTTGGGAAGACCTGGAAGCCGCATTCCTCGACAATTTCCGGGGCACATATGTGCGACCACCCGACGCCCGATGACCTAAGCCACATAATTCAGCAGCCGGAGGAATCGGCCGGACAATTACGGACACGGTTCCTAACCAAGAAAAATCAAATCATCGATTGTCCGGATGCCGAGGCCCTTGCAGCCTTCAAACACAACATCCGCGACGAGTGGCTTGCCTAGCACCTAGGACAGGAAAAGCCGAAATCCATGGCAGCCCTCACAACACTCATGACCCGCTTTTGCGCGGGAGAGGACAGCTGGCTAGCTCGTAGTAACAACATGACCAAGAGCCCTGGTAATTCGGATACCAAGGATAGCAATGGCAGGTTGCGTCGCAACAAGCACAAGCGCCACATTAACGGTGATAATGCTGAGGATACGACAGTCAATGCCGGATTCAGAGGCTCTAAACCCGGTCAACGGAAAAAGGCATTTAAAAGAAATACTCCGGGCCCGTCCAATTTGGACCGAATACTCGATCGCTCGTGCGGATACATGGCACTTCAAAAGCCAGCCAATCACACCAATAGGGATTGTTGGGTGTTCAAGCAGGCGAGCAAGTTAAATGCCGAAAACAATGACAAGGGGATGCATAGCGATGATGAGGAGGAGCCCGACCGCCCGAACAATAGAGGATGAAGGGCTTCCCCCGCAAGTGCGGACGGTGAACATGATATACGCAACCCACATACCCAAAAGGGAGCGGAAGCGTGCACTAAGGGGCGTATATGCGATGGTGCCAGTCGCCCCAAAGTTCAACCCGTGGTCTTCCTGCCCGATCACTTTTGATCGAAGGGACCACCCCACTAGCATCCGCCATGGTGGATTCGCCGCATTGGTTCTAGTCCCAATCATTGACGGATTTCACGTCACTAGAGTCCTAATGGACGGCGGCAGCAGCCTGGACCTGCTTTATCAGGATACAGTGTGCAAAATGGGCATAGACCCATCAAGGATTAAACCCACAAAGACGACCTTTAAAGGCGTCATACCAGGTGTAGAGGCCAACTGTACAGGCTTAGTTACACTTGAAGTGGTCTTCGGATCCCCGGAGAACTTCCGAAGCAAGGAGTTAATCTTCGACATAGTCCCGTTCCGCAGCGGCTATCACGCCTTTGCTCGGACGAACTGCATTTGCAAAGTTCAATGCGGTGCCAGACTACGCATGTCTTAAGCTCAAGATGCCAGTCCTCGAGGAGTCATTACGGTCAATGGAAACACCGAACGCCTCTCTTGGACGGAGGAGCATACGGCGGCCCTCTCGGCGGAAGTACAAAGCAGCCTCTTAAGGCAATTCTCGAGTCCGGCTATTAAACGTCCGGACACCGTCAAGCGCGCCCGGAGTAACCTACAACAAGACCGCTGGCATCGCTCCGAAAGCACGCATAGCAATGCGGCCCAAGCCCCAGCCCTCGAAATTGCGAAACCAAGATTACTACGTACATAATTACGCTCTAGAAATACCATGGGCATAGGGGAAGGGGCTCGACCACGGCATGCCCAGAATGCGGCTCAACCACACCAGGGGCTCCCGATTGTGTCATTCTTTTCTTCTTTCTTTTTTACTTTCAGGACTCCGTTCTCATGAAGTGTCACATCCCTAGAGTTTGCTTGTAACTAGTGGCAATGCATCCATGCATCATGTTTAAGTTTCATGAAGTTGAAATGGGGATTGATCCAAACGCTAGCACCAAGTGAATTCAAATAGGATCAAATAAAATCCTTTTCAATAAATCCAAAATGTCCTCTCGAAAAGTTCATGATTTTTGATAAAGGTGAAAACCTCTGGCAAAAATGATGCACATAATTCTAGGTCATTTCTGGACTTTTGAATTATATCTTATAGTATTTGCGTTTGGGCATTCAAATGCTATAAAATATTTTAAATGCTGAAATAATTATAAACTAAGATGTTTACTGTTGGATATATTGTAAACAGTAGCCATGATTAGTTTCATTATTTTTGGAAACGCCCTGGCATTTTTAATAAAGCCCTGAAGTTACAAAACATAGAAAACAGAAATAAACGAAGAGAGAGAGGAAGCCCACTGGCCACTTACCTGGCGCCCCACCGCAGCCTCAAAGAGGCCCAGCCACCGCCATGCCGTCCCCTTCCTCGCGCCAGAGGATGGGGCACACGCCAAGCCACGCGTCCGGCCGGGCCACGTCTCCCGCCACCTCCTGCTTCTCCCTTCCGTCGCTGGATCGCTTTGACGACGCCACGCGCGCCACGACCGCTCTCACTCTCCCCTGCTCTCTCCTTGCCGTTTCCCCCACCTCACGAAACGCGCCCGCCCGCCAGCACGAGCACCACCGCGGCCACCGCCTGCCCCTCGCCCTCTCTTCGAGTCCGGGAGATCTGCCTCGTCGCCCGCTTCGTCCTCGACGAGCCAAGCGACCAGGGACGCACTGCATCACCGCCACCATCATCGTCTTCAACCTCCCGACGCCGGAGATCCCTCTCGCTGCCCCGCTAGCTCCGGTGCTTCCCCGAGCACGCCGAGGACATCTCTGCACTCGCCGTGAGCTCCTGCCCCTTCTCCCCCTCTCCGTTCTCGCTCTCACACGCCGTAGCCGTCACCCCCTTGTTAACGGAAACCCGCCGCCTCCCGCGCTCGTCGCCGGTGATGCTCCGGTGACCATTTGGTCCCGGGCATGCGACCATCGTACTCACCATGCCGCGTAGGTGCCGTAGGAGCTAAGCACGCCACTCCATGGCCACCGAAGCCCCGTTCCCGAGTGCGCCCGAACTCCGGCCGCCGCCGAGGTCGACGCCGCGCTCAACCCCGGCCACCCTAGCTGTTGCCGCTTGCTGCACTGGATGCGGGAGAGCTCCAGCTCCCCGCGGGTGCCCTCCGCCGCTCGTTTGGTCGCCGGAGACGCAAACCCGAGCCCCTCCACCGCGTCTGGACTCGCCGGCGTCATGTCGCCGGTGGGTTGACGTGGCTACGTCATTAGCTGCTAATGACACCTCTAATCAACCTCTTAAGCCACTGCCACATGGGCCCATGCGCCTGTTTAGGTTAGATTAATTTTCCTGTTTAGTTTAGATAAACCCAGTGGGACCCACGCGTCAGTTTTGACCACCACGGCGTGGGCGTTGACCGAACCCACATCATTGTCACTAACCAGCCCCGATCAGCGACCGGTGGTCCCCATGTCGTTTGACCTGGACCCGCATGTTGACCTGCTGAGGTCAGCATGACCTAATGCTGACGCAATAACTCATTTTCTGGATTTAAAATAATTGAGGAAATTCCAGAAAATGATCTAAACATCTAAAATTCATAGAAATTCAACCGTAACTCCAAATTAAAAAAATTATATATGAATAATGATCAGAAAAATCCAATCTATCCATCTGTACCATTTTCATGCATGTTAGAACAACTTATAGCTGCTTTTTAGCACAAATCATATAAATGGCATTTAAACTCTCACATATGGAGTTTGAATTTGAATCTAGTGTTCAAACCAACCCCATTTAACTTGTTGCTAGATGCATTAGGACAATCTACAGCATATTGCCATGTCATCTTCATGCATCATATTGTTGCATGGCATTGATTGTGTTTCTCCTTTGTTGCCGGTGTTTGTTCCCCCTCAATAGACGACGTACCGACGATGAGTTCGATGACACCGATGAAGAACTATATTATCTTCAGAAGTGCCAGGCAAGCAAAACCCCCTGGTTCATTCTGATACAATCCCACTCTCTCGCTCCTGCTCTCTTTTACTGCATTAGGACAACAACGATTCAACTGTTATTTGCTGCGGTAGTTGAACCCCTTTATCCTCTGCATGACCTGTCATTCCACAGTAAATAGATGAAACCCACTAGCATGAGTAGGAGTTGTTTGAGCCCTGTTGTGCCTACTCATTCATGCTTGTTTGTCATGCACACTCTTTGCTTAGAGTTGAGTCAGTCCGATTCACCGGAATGAATCGGAGGTGTGTGAACATGTCCTCGTGTGTGAGCTAAGTGTGTGAACACGATTTGGTAAAGGTAGCGGTGAGAGGCCATGTAGGAGTACATGGTGGGTTGTCTCATTGAAGCCGTCCTCGAGGCGGGAGTTACGTGTTTGTGATCCATGAAAGCAGTTACTACCACACATTGGGTTCCGGTGCTTTCGACCCCTCTCGGCTTATTAATCGCCTCGATCTCTCTCCAGGAGTTGCAACTAGTTTCTGGTGTTTGTAGGTAGTGTTAGTAGTCTACCAAGTGGCACCCGGTACAGGTGGGCTTGGGACAGACTAGGCACCATGGCACGTTGTACCAAGCGTAGAACCACCCGTCGAGGTGGGCTTGGGAACCCTGCACACATCGTTTGGGGCCGTGAGCGACACCTCGGCCGGATCTCCTTGCGGATGGAACCCGAATAGGCGATAAACCTGGACTAGAGACTTGTGTGGTTAGTCAGGTCATGGCCGACTCCCTCGCCAAAGCTTCCGCTTGAAGGTTGCCGAGATACACGACGTGTACATGGTGGTAAGTGGCGAGAGCGTGTGTGAAGAAGTACACCCTGCGGGGTTAACATCATCTATTCGAATAGCCGTGTCATGATAAAGGACTTCTGGGTTGCCTATAACGGTTCATAGACAAGTGAAAGTGGATACTCTAAAATGCGCAAGATAAGCGTGAGTGCTATGGATGGCGTTCTCGTGAGGAGGCGGAACGGATCCATAGTGGTGTATTGATATGGTGAATATGTGGACTCGTGTGCGCCACCTCAAAGAGTACTTGCAGTCGTAGTTCAGGTTAGCCACCGAGTCAAAGCTGGCTTGCTGCATTCAAACTCCACCACCCCCTTTGTTGATAATGATGCATATGTAGTTAGTTCTCATGTAGGTCTTCCTGAGTACATTTGTACTCACGTTTGCTTATTTTATGTTTTGCAAAGAGACTTCAGTCTCGCTAGTAGTTCCGCGTGGACTTCGACGTTTAGCTTGATACCTCGGCTACGATCTTGTGCCCTCGGCAGGATCTGGTAGATAGTCTGGCTTCTCTGCCTTTTTCATTTGTAGATGTCTGTACTCAGACATGTTAAGCTTCCGCATGTGTTTCACTTCGTTCCTGTGTCTGTCCCTTCGGGGAAATGTCACGCGGTGACATCCGGAGTCCTGCCTAGCTCTGCTACAGCCCGGGTTCCCGAGTCCTGTTAGCCCAGCTGACTGGATTCACACGCTGACCGACATGCTCGAAGTTGATTCATGTATGCCTGTCCCCATGGGTTAGTGCCGCTTTGGGTTCACGACTAGCCATGTCGGCCCGGGTTCTCTGTCACATGGATGCTAGCGACACTATCATATACGTGAGCCAAAAGGCGCAAACGGTCCCGGGCCATGGTAAGGCGAGACCCGTGGGAATACCGTGCGTGAGGCCGCAAAGTGATATGAGGTGTTACCGGCTAGATCGATGTGACTTGCAATCGGGGTCCTGACAGCTTTGGTATCGAGCTGTTGCTGTGGGATTACCAAGCCAAACTGGTCGAAGTTGAGTCTAGAAATGCTTTAGTTATATATGGGATTTGTTTGTGGAGGGGAACGTAAGGCTCTTTTTTACTCCTTTACCCTATGGCCTTCTGATTTGAGTCATCCTCTTCTCTTCTACGGGGATTAAGAACTAGGCTTCTCATCTTTCTATGAGAATCACGTGTTACTAATCCATAGACTTTTAAGATTGTTGGTTTTAAGCCCCAGTTCAGTTTCTACTACTTCCGTGTGTTCATAGTTGGTCTCAGAACCTTGATATTGTGATGTTGAGTGGTCCTGCCACCATTTTTGCAGGATGTCTCAAATCATTTTGAGCATTTACAGCCGTTATGCTATCCGAGTTATCCCAGGTTTCTAGCTAGTCTGATGCATTTGCAAATTCCTTCTTCCCGTTACAGACGTTCCTTTGGGCCAGTTTAACCACACTAATGGGTGAGTTGAGGTACCCTGTTTCCTTGACATATATGTTGGAGCTATTATGATGACCCTAGGTGTTTTAGGGAGTCACCTAGTAATCTAGCCATGCTTTGTATTCCCGGTGTGATGATTCTGGCCACCATTCTCGAAAGCATCCCATGATGCCATTTAGTAGTAGGTATTCTACTCCTGGGTTCTTGACCCGAGATTCACCCTACCTACTTCGTGTTGATAGTGTTTGCTAGTTCCTTTAGGATATTAGTAACATTTGCATTAGTCCTCGAGGTCCGTGGTATTTCCTTCTTCCAAATACCATGAACCATTAAGGCAGAAGTTCTTTGAACCAAAAAATCACAATCAGAGTACTCTTGAGGAGTTCTCCATTCATAATTGTGATTCTTCCAGTTCTACCTTTCTGCATGGGTTATCCAGAAGAAATGTTGAGCTTCGCTCGACATACTAATCTATGCGTCCACAACTCAGAAAATCGTGTGTTCCTTGAGTTGTTCCCATTATAGTTGTCTTCCGACCTTCATCTATCAATTGATAGTCAAGAGTATGTGTGCGATCGTTTATCGATGCCTATTACTCTTGGGGTCCGTCGAGCCATTCTATTCTGGAATTACTAGGAGAACAAACTCCAGTACCTTGTCCATTTCTAGGATTGGGTCAAAGCAGTTGTATTCCGCAGATCAAAGTGCCCATCCAGCTTTTGATTCTGTTCCACCTGGAGTGTTACCATCTTTATGTCAAGAATGTCATGAGAATTGCACCAGCTCTCATGAATTCTTGATGATACTTCTCACCATCATTATTCATTCCTCGGTCCCGTGTTGTTGAAACCGGAATGCCGACAAGTGAATTGTGGTGTGTGAAATCGATACGCCTAGCAACCCCCCCTTGCTTGGTAGTAAATGGACAATACTCTCATTCTTAGCGTGTTGGTTATTAAACCATCATCCTAAGATTGACCGTGCTATCTAGTCCTTATTTTTGGTGCACTCATCGATCAATGAGTTAGGATTGTGTCAATTCCTCACTCTTTTGATCATATCATCTTGCCCTGAAAAGCAGGATTGTTCTCGAGCTTAGTAACATATAGGTGGTTTGTGATGTTCCGATTATCTTCTCGGAAGTATCGGGTTGTCACCTAACCGCTATGTTGAGTTCGTGATCAAGTTGGTTATTCTCTAAACCAGCCATTCTCCAAGAATCTGTGTTGGATACCCCTGAGCTAGTCGGTTAAGCTAGACAACAACTTGGAGAGTTGGAAGATGAAAGCTTGTCCGACTTAGTTCATTTTAAGGGATATCCTTTTGAGTGTGTGTTGAAGAAAGATGATATCTTCATCGATTGGCCCCTGTGATCAGTTGTTGGATCTATTGCCTTGTCAAAACTTTGACTTGAGTATGGGCTATCATCAAGTCAAATCAGAACCAACGATGTTTGTAATGATGTCTTACTCGTGGTTGATCCCTCGAGCATACACCATTACACCTTTTGGTCTGACCAATGCTATCACCGTGTTCACATGACGGTGGAAGTCCAGTGATATGGAAATTCCGATGAGTTGCTGTTGAGCCCATCAGTAGCATTTTGTCTCCCCCATGATTCATGTTGAACATCAAGCTAGTATTGGAAACTTTGTAAACGATGCCTTCATGTTCCGTTCATGAAGCATATGTTTGGATGAAAGTAGCGACTTCTTCTAATTCACGTGCATTAGGTGTAAGTTGCCACCTTGAATTTGAGAAAGCTTTGTTTTATTTCCCTTGGAATCATCCCAAGTCAGTCATGCATACGTGCGAAGTATTCTATGGTTTGGTAGATTAATTACCTCCAATCCATGTGTAATTCCTAGCACCCCAAGACACTGATTGATTTGTTCAAGGAAAAGAAGTCTAGCGCGCGTAAAGACTTCGAAATCCTTGATGATGGATCTTAACCTGAACTCGATAGTGTTTCATTATAAGATTACTATGTGGTCATGCTTGTCTTGGACAGCGTGTTCACAGGTTTGTAGCAGAACCAGCTCATGTTTTGGAGCTTGATATCGTAGTTCATCTCCCGAGAATCTCGCAACATCATCCCATCGGTTGTGTTGTAAACTTTCCCTTTCAGGCACGTGGATGTCTGAAATATTCCTGTACCAACCAGATCTGAATCTCAGGCAGACATGATGGTTGGAACATTCCCAACATTAGCATTTTGTTCCCAGCTTGCACCACCATTGTGCCATCCAACCATGGGCTACCCTTCTCGGTAATTTCTGGTCAGGATCGCCTTAAACAGTGGTCCTGCCATAGGTCCCATTCATTCCCGATGATAAGCAAAAATCATCCATTGCGTTGTCTTCAACAAGGTAGTCCACATCATCCATTCGAATCCGGATGTGTCATTCCTTTGAACTCCTCCAAACGATCGTTTTGATTGCCTTAGGCTGGTATAAAGAGTTACAATGATCTAGATATCAAAAGTAATTCTTTTTGCCACTTAAGGGAATAGTCCTTCGAGTCACCTTCCCTGAGGTGCCCCATTTTGGAATCATGGCAATTCCCTCGCTACTTTGAAACCCTCGTCAAATTGTTTCTTACATTGCTCTGATGCATGCTTTGCCTCTCAGCTCCAGAGATGTTTCTATGTCTCATTCCGTGAGTTGATCTTGTGATCATTAAGATGATCCTAAATTGTTCGAACCTCAAGAAAATCGATTCTTCTAAAATCCCCCCTTTCTTCTCGTTGTCATGTTGGATGTAGTTCCCAAGACAAGACGTCGAGACAAAGATGGTGATCATGTCAACGTTCTTATGAAGTGCAACCTGGATCGTGAAGACCGTGTTAGCTTGTGCCCCTCTGTCTTCTTACCTCACGTCTTGAATCTCGGGACGAGATTCTTGTTTAGTGGGGGTGAGTTGTCACATCCCTAGAGTTTGCTTGTAACTAGTGGCATTGCATCCATGCATCATGTTTGAGTTTCATGAACTTGAAATGGGGATTGATCGAAACCCTAGCACCAAGTGAATTCAAATAGGATCAAATAAAATCCTTTTCAATAAATCCAAAATGTCCTCTGGAAAAGTTCATGATTTTTGATAAAGGTGAAAACCTCTAGCAAAAATGATGCACATAATTCCAGGTCATTTCTGGACTTTTGAATTAAATCCTATAGTATTTGCCTTTGGGCATTTAAATGCTATAAAATATTTTAAATGCTGAAATAATCATAAACTAAAATGTTTACTGTTGGATATATTATAAACAGTAGCCATGATTAGTTTCATGATTTTTGGAAACGCATACAGCATTTTTAATAAAGCCACGAAGTTACAAAAAATAGAAAACAGAAATAAACGAAGAGAGAGAGAAGCCCACAGGCCACTTACTGGCGCCACCGCAGCCCAAGAGCCGGCCCAGCCATTTGGTTGTGCCGATCGTCCCCTTCCTCGCGCCCGAGAGGCCAGGGGCACGTGTCCCAGCGTCCGGCCACGCCGTCTCCGCCACCTCCTGCTTCTCCCTTCCGTCGCCTGGATCGCTCGGACGACGCCACGCGCAGCCCCGACCGCTCTCACTCTCCCCCTGCTCTCTCCCTCGCAGTTTCCCCCCACCTCACCGCACGCGCCCGCCGCCCGGCAAGCACCACCGCGGCCACCGGCTTCCCCTCGCCCTCTCTTCGAGTCCGGGAGATCCGCCTCGTCGCCCGCATCGTCCTCGACGAGCCAAGCGACCAGGGACGCGCTGCATCGCCGCCACCATCGTCGTCTTCAACCTCCCGACGCCGGAGATCCCTCTCGCCGCCCCGCTCGCTCCGGTGCTTCCCCGAGCACGCCGAGGACATCTCTGCACTCGCCGTGAGCTCCTGCCCCTTCTCCCCCTCTCCGTTCTCGCTCTCACGCCCGTAGCCGTCGCCCCCTTGTTGACCGAAACCCGCCGCCGCCCGCGCTCGTCGCCGGTGATGCTCCGGTGACCATTTGGTCCCGGGCATGTGCCCATCGTACTCACCGCACCGCGTAGGTGCCGTAGGAGCTAAGCATGCCACTCCATGGCCACCGCAGCCCCGTTCCCGAGTGCGCCCGAACTCCGGCCGCCGCCGAGGTCGACGCCGCGCTCAACCCCGGCCACCCTAGCTGCTGCCGCTTGCTGCAATGGATGCGGGAGAGCTCCAGCTCCCCGCGGGTGCCCTCCGCCGCTCGTTTGGTCGCCGGAGACGCAAACCCGAGCCCCTCCACGGCGTCTGGCCTCGCCGGTGTCATGTCGCCGGTGGGTTGACGTGGCTACGTCATTAGCTGCTAATGACACCTCTAATCAACCTCTTAAGCCACTGCCACGTGGGCCCATGCGCCTGTTTAGGTTAGATTAATTTTCCTGTTTAGTTTAAATAAACCCAGTGGGACCCACGCGTCAGTTTTGACCACGCTGACGTGGGCGTTGACCGAACCCACCTGTCATTGTCACTAACCAGCCCCAGTCACTGACCAGTGGTCCCCACTGGTCAGGTTTGACCTGGACCCGCATGTTGACCTGCTGAGGTCAGCATGACCTAATGCTGACGCAATAACTCATTTTCTGGATTTAAAATAATTCAGGAAATTCCAGAAAATGATCTAAACTTCTAAAATTCATAGAAATTCAATCGTAACTCCAAATTAAATAAATTATATATGAAAAATGATCAGAAAAATCCAATCTATCCATCTGTACCATTTTCATGCATGTTAGAACAACTTATAGCTGCTGTTTAGCACAAATCATATAAATGGCATTTAAACTCTCACATATGGAGTTTGAATTTGAATCTAGTGTTCAAACCAACCCCATTTAACTTCTTGCTAGATGCATTAGGCCAATCAACAACATATTGCCATGTCATCTTCATGCATCATATTGTTGCATGGCATTGATTGTGTTTCTCCTTTGTTGCCGGTGTTTGTTCCCCCTCGATGAGCAGCGTCTGCAATCGATGAGTTCGATAACACCGATGAAGAACTATATTATCTTCAGAAGTGCCAGGCAAGCAAAACCCCCTTGTTCATTCCGATACAATCCCACTCTCTCGCTCCTGCTCTTTTTTACCGCATTAGGACAACAACGATTCAACTGTTATTTGCTGCGGTAGTTGAACCCCTTTATCCTCTGCATGACCTGTCATTCCACAGTAAATAGATGAAACCCACTATCATGAGTAGGAGTTGTTTGAGCCCTGTTGTGCCTACTCATTCATGCTTGTTTGTCATGCACACTCTTTGCTTAGAGTTGAGTCGTGTCCGATTCGCCGGGAATGAATCGGAGGTGTGTGAACTTGTCCTACTGTGTGTGAGCTAAGTGTGTGAACATGATTTGATAAAGGTAGCGGTGAGAGGCCATGTAGGAGTACATGGTAGGTTGTCTCATTGAAGCCGTCCTCAGGAACTGAGTTCTGTGTTTGTGATCCATGAAACAGTTACTACCACACATTGGGTTCTGGTAACTCGACCCCTCTCGGCTTATTAATCGCCTCGATCTCTGTCCAGGAGTTGCAACTAGTTTTTGGTGTTTGTAGGTAGTGTTAGTAGTCTACCAAGTGGCACCCGGTACAGGTGGGCTTGGGATAGACTAGGCACCGTGGCATGGTGTACCAAGCGTAGAACCACCCATCGAGGTGGGCTTGGGAACCCTGCACACATCGTTTGGGGCCTTGAGCGATACCCTGGCCGGATCTCCTTGCGGATGGAACCCGAATAGGCGATAAACCTGGACTAGAGACTTGTGTGGTTAGTCAGGTCGTGGCCGACTCCCTCGCCAGGCTTCCGCTTGAAGGTTGCCGAGATACCACGGCGTGTACATGGTGGTAAGTGGCGAGGCGTGTGTGAAGAAGTACACCCTGCAGGGTTAACATCATCTATTCGAATAGCCGTGTCCGCGGTAAAGGACTTCTGGGTTGCCTATAACGGTTCATAGACAAGTGAAAGTGGATACTCTGAAATGCGCAAGATAGCGTGAGTGCTATGGATGGCGTTCTCGTAGGGAGGCGGAACGGATCCATAGTGGTGTATTGATATGGTGCATATGTGGACACGTGTGCGCCACCTCAAAGAGTACTTGCGATGCGTAGTTCGGGTTAGCCACCGAGTCAAAGCTGGCTTCTTGAGTCAAACTCCACCACCCCTTTGTTGATAATGATGCATATGTAGTTAGTTCGATGTAAGTCTTGCTGAGTACATTTGTACTCACGTTTGCTTATTTTATGTTTTGCGAGAGAGACTTGATCTCGCTAGTAGTTCAGCGTGGACTTGACGTTTAGCTTGATACCTTAGCTACGATCTTGTGCCCTCGGCGGAGATCTGGTAGATAGTCGGGCTTCTCGGCCTTTTTCATTTGTAGATGTCTGTACTCGGACATGTTAAGCTTCCGCATGTGTTTGACTTGTATGCTCACGAATGTTGGGTCATGAGACCCATGTTTGTAATATCTCGCTCCTCGGAGCCTAATGAATAAATATTTGAGTCGTAGAGTTATGTTGTGATGCCATGTTGTATTTACACATATTGAGCATATTGTGTGTATGTTTGAAATGCTTGGTATGTGTGGGATGCGACAATCTAGTTGTTTATCCTTGGCAGCCTCTCATATGGGGAAATGTAGTCTAGTGATTTACGGCGATAGTAGTCCGCTACAGCCCGGTTCACCGGAGTCCTGCTAGCCCTGACTACCGCTGGACACTTGATCGGCGGCATGTGTTTCACTTCGTTCTGTGTCTGTCCTTCGGGAAATGCCACGCGGTGACATCCGAGTCCTGCCTAGCCTGTTATAGCCCGGGTTCCGAGTCCTGTTAGCCCGATGCTACAGCCCGGATTCACACGCTGGCGGCCGACATGCTCGAAGTTGATTCATGTATGCCTGTCCCCATGGGTTAGTGCCGCTTTGGGTTCCACGACTAGCCATGTCGGCCCGGGTTCTCTGTCATATGGATGCTAGCGACGATTATCATATCGTGAGCCAAAAGGCGCAAACGGTCCCGGGCCATGGTAAGGCGACACCCGTGGGAATACCGTGCGTGAGGCCGCAAAGTGATATGAGGTGTTACCGGCTAGATCGATGTGACTTGGAATCGGGTTCCTGACACGAAGCCCTGTCGGGCATTAGGATCGCCGAACACACGATGCAACAGCCAGGGAAGCAGAAAGCTACGTCGAGTGTCCAGGTGGTCTCTATTACGAGCAATATATCTATTTTACACACCATCCGCGGCTTACCCCTGGAGGGGATATGTTAAAAATCCGTCCCTTGCTTATCGCACTATTTGTATCGTTCTGCTCTTACTGCAGCCCTTTTGAATAAACAATATATAGCTTCTGCCTATTATTGAATTCCCTTTTTTCTATATATATATGTTCATTTATGACATTGTGCAACCGTACACTTTGGTATGGGCAATACACCAGGGGCTTAAGTACCCCACAATATGGTGTGATAAGTCCGAACACTTTCACATGTAACGCCCCGGATTCGATGTGCCAGGTGTCTGCCAGTTATTCGCCGTCGTTGCCATGTCATTTGCTTGCGTCATTTTGCCATGTCATCATCTGCGTTTCATATCATGTCATCATGTGCATTTCGTTTTGCATACGTGTTCGTCTCATGCTTCCGAGCATTTTCCCCGTTGTCCGTTTTGCAATCCGGCACTCCTATGTCTCCCGGCGCCCCCTTTTTGCCTCTTCTTTTGTGCGGGTGTTAAACCTTCTCGGAATGGCCCGAGGTTTGCCAAGCGGCCTTGGTATAGCACCGGTAGACCGCCTGTCAAGTTTCGTGCCATTTGGAGGTCGTTCGATACTCCAACGGTTAACCGAGTAACCGCAAAGGCCTCTTTTGTGTGCAGCCCAACACCCCTTTGAAAGTGGCCCAAAACCCAGCAAATTCTCCTCCATGCTCTCGGTCATTCGATCACGATCGTGTGGGCGAAAACCGCACTCCGTTTGGTGTCTCCTAGCTCCCTCTACCTATAAATAAGTGATCCCCTCCGAAATTTGCGGTCTAACCCTAGCCCCTTCTTCCTCCGCGCGCCGGACACGTCCGCCCGGCGCCGGACGCGTCCACCTCCACCTCACCCCGGCCAATCCGGCCTCGCCACCTCAGCGCCGCCGCCTCCCTCCACCTATCCGCGTCCGCCGCCTCCCTCCACCTATCCGCGTCCGCCACGTGTCTCCCCGGCCTCCTCTCTCTCGCCGCCCGGCCGCGAAGCCATCAAAACCCGCCCGCCCGGCAACGCCGCCGCCACCCTTCCTCTCCGCCGCCGGCCAGCACCGCCGCCGTCGTCGCTTCGCCGCCCGGCCCGGCCGGACCAGCCCAGCCGTGCCGCCGTCGCCGTCGAAAGCCTCCGCGCCCTCGGCCGCTTTCTGTGATCCCAGCGCCCGAGCCGCCTCCGCCCGGCAGCGCCAGCGCCCGCCCGGTGCCGCGCTCCCGCCGCCCAGCCGGACTACGCCGCCGTCGCCGGGCTCCGCCCGAGACCGCGCCTCCACCTCCACCACCGGCGATCGCGCCGCCTTGTCTTGCCGCGCCCGCCTCGGCGACCGGCGCCGCGCCCCCGGCGCCCCGGCCGTCTCCGTCCTCCTCCGACCATCCTCCGGCGAACTCCGGCCAGATCCGCCATCGCTTCGTTATCCGTGCAGACGAGGTTGACTTTTCCCCTTCCCCGATTTCCTCCAAGTCCTTAATTTTTCAACATTATCATGTCATGTTCATCGCATCATATCTCTGCATCCGTAGCTCCGTTTCGTGTGTGTAATATGTCAAATTGTTCGACTCGACGAGTACATCATTCCATTACATTGCACCGTGTTCATTTGAGTCAATCTTGATGCCTGAATCATCGTTGCAAGAGTGCTATAAGATGTTAATCTGCTGAAACTGCTATAACTTGATGATTTGTCATTTTTGCCATGTTTGATGTGTGCATCTTATGAGCATGAGCCCTACATGAGTTTTGATCTATGTCATGTCATCTTTACAGTGGTTCTATCCATGTATTTTTTGTGATTCCTGTAGTGAGTGCATCAAGCTTGTTAAATAGGGTACTTGTTGCTGTTTTGCATGTCTGAATCTGCTATATCATGATGTTATGTTAACTTACTTCTACAAGTCATTATATGCATAATCTGGAGATGTTCACTAAGGATGTTTTGTTATACATGTCTTTCTCTATCCATCAATGCCCCTGGTTGCATTTATAGCCTGCTTCAACATGTTGTTATCTTGCTCCAAACTTGCTAAATAATGTTGCTGTCAGCCTGTTAACATGAACTTCAGTTTTGCCATGTGATTTCCTAGTGATCCATGTACCCTATGAACTTGCTCTTGCCATTATTAGATTAATAAACATGTCTTCTTACTTTTGGTTGCCTTTCCATGCCATTTATTGGTCTGTGATGAGTGGTTCAAGCTCACCAACATGCCTACTTATTGTTGTTCCTGCCATGTATGAATCTGTCATATAACTTGCCATGTTTGCGTGGGTGCCATCATTTCTTCGGATCCTTTTTGGCTCATGGTCACTAAAGAACTTTTGTTCTATGCAATTAGTAGCTTCATTCCATGCCTTTGTCTGCCATGATAAGTTCCTGTAGCATGTTGTTTGATAGCTCTAAACATTGCAACCTGATGTTATTTCCTGATAAGTCCGAAACTGTTATTAATTGCAATCTTGCAATGTGTGTTTGAGCATGTTCTAGTGATTTCTGGAGTTAGCTCAGTGTTCATGTTTTGTCATGATTTACCTGTACATCATGCCCATGCCTTTTTTTTTCACGTTGAGATGCTGTAGCATATTGTTTTGATGCTTGCAATATGCCTACTTGCTGTTATGGACAGATTGTTGTTATGACATAGTGTATGTGTTGAACCGTTGCTCCGTTTTGAGTGTGCTCTATATGAAACTTGCTTCATTTTGCATGTAGTTTCATATTATCATGTTACATCCTTATTTTGAGGTGTTTTCTTGATGTTTGAATGCGTTTTGCATCAATGCCATGCTTATCTTGTTTTGCTCATATCTTCTAGGCCGTAGCTCCGAATTAAATGAACTTTATATGTAACTTGACTAGAATTTCGTGTAGATCATCTTGGTGCATCTTAACTTGCTGTTTAACAACTTGAACATAAAGTTATTCAGATCTGGACCAATTTCGAAATTTGCATATGAGGACTTACCGGAATTGTTCTATGTTGTTTCCGGCCTCATTTAAACTTGCCTTGATGTGTTGCTCTTGTATGCATCATCTCTTGCCATGAGTAGCTTCATGTAGCTTTGTCATGCATCATGCTTGTTGTGCATCATGTCTTGTCTATGTGTGGTGTGTTTACCATGTTGTGTGCTTCTTCTCGATAGTTCCCGTTTTCGTTGCGATCGTGAGGATTCGTTCGTCTACGCTTGGTTCATCTTCGTGGCTTCATATTCTTCATGGACTCGTTCTTCTTCCTAGCGGGATTTCAGGCAAGTTGACCGCTACCCTGGATCTCACTACTATCATTGCTATGCTAGTTGCTTCGTTCTATCGCTATGCTGCGCTACCTATCACTTGCTGCTCAAGCCTCCCAAATTGCCATGAACCTCTAACCCGTTGTCACCCTTCCCAGCAAACCATTGTTTGGCTATGTTACCGCTTTGCTCAGCCCTCTTATAGCGTTGCTAGTTGCAGGTACAGGTTGTGCGATGCTCATGACGTGAGAGTGATGTGTGCTTGTTTTGGAGTTCTTCTTCTGCTTCTTCTTCGATCAGGGGATAGGTTCCAGGTCGGCAGCCTGGGCTAGCAGGGTGGATGTCGTTTGAGTTTCTGTTTATGTTTCATCCGTAGCCGGATGTTGGTCTTGTATATGATATATTGTTGTATTCATGTGACATTATATGTATTGGATGTATCCCCACTATTATGTAATGTTGATGTAATGATATCCACCTTGCAAAAGCGTCTTCAAGATGCACTTCTATCCTTGGTGGGACCTTCGAGTTCCTTTAGGATAGGGTCGCATCTTGGGCGTGACATCACAAGTGCGGCACCCCGAACTTATAGCATTATATGCATCGACTCCGAATCATGCCGGCTCCCATGTTTTGGTACCTTATGTTCCGTGCTAAGGTAGCGCTGGGAGAACTACTGTGATTGTGCCCCGGTTGAGCTGGGTTAAGCACCTCGATGGAAAGCTAAAACTGACCGTCATTATAAAGGCGAGAGCCGGTCATTTGCTCGAGAGGTCGAGTCCCTAAAGACTTATGCCGCTTAGAGCGAGGAGTCGGCATTGTCCGGCCTAGGCGTGGATAGCGCCCCGAACTCGGTCTTCCAAATACTAGGGGCTTCGCCGAAATTTAAAATTATAGAATTCTATGGCTAAGTGAGAGTGTTCAAGCATTATAGTCCGGTTGCCTGGTTAGATTGCGTTGGCGCCTCCTCGAAGGACCCAAGAATGGGAACAAGAGCGCTCAAGTTTATCCCGAACACCCCAAAGACTCGTGGCATGGGGGCTGAAGCCGACGACTCGCCATCTCTCAAATTTAATACTGCAGTCGCATACGAAGGTAATATTTTAAATTCAAAAGTGTTGCTTAGCGCATATGAACAAGTTTTCAGCGTCTGAGGATAACAAATGCGAGTCTACTAAAAAATTATATCTTTGGAGCATTCATCCGCTTATAAGGCGAGCACCCTTGGGGCGCCCTCATAATACATTTCAGGCTTGCGATGCTCCTTCTTCAGTGGTGGTCCGTCCTTCACAAGCTTTTCAGCGTCCATCTTGCCCCAGTGCACCTTAGCAAGGGCAAGGGCCCTACGGGCACCTTCGATGCAGATGGAGCGCTTGATGACTTCAACCCATGGAAAGACATCCACCAGCCGCCTCTCCAGCCTGAGGTAGCTCCCAGGCATGGCTTCCTTGGGCCACAACCGAACTATGAGGCCTTTCATGGCCTGTTCGGCCACCTTATGGAGCTCGACCAACTGCTTCAACTGGTCGCTTAAGGGCACCGGGTGTCCGGCCTCAGCATACTAAGACCAAAACACCTTCTCCGTCGAGCTTCCCTCCTCGGCTCGGTAGAATGCGGCAGCATCAGCCACACTGCGGGGCAGATCTGCGAATGCTCCTGGAGAGCTCCGGATTCGGGGTAAGTAACAGATAATTCACTTTCACATGCTTGCTTTGCATATAGAATGCCTTACCCGCCGCTATCTTCTTCATCGCCTCAATCTCCTGGAGGCCTTTTGGGGCTTCGGCCTTAGTGGCCTTGGCGCTCTCAAGGGCCAAGGCAAGCTTGGACTCTCGAGTCTTTGAGTCACGCTCCAAACTCTCGTGTTTTTCTACGAGAGCCTGGAGCTCTTGCCGCACCTTCGCCACCCGCGCCTCCTGCTTCTCTCGCTCGGTGCGCTCCGCGGCTGCATTGCTTTCGGCCTTGGACACCACTTCCTTCAGGGTCGCCACCTCGTTCGTGGCCCCTGCAGTATTCACGTTATTCATGTCATCTTTTGCAACCACATCTTTTAAATACTCCCATAAGGTATTACCTACCTTCTTTATCCTCGAGCTGCTTTTGGCAAGTCCGAGCTCGTTCTCGGACTGCTCGAGGCTCTGCTTCAATGCATCAACCTCCATGATCGGTCTGGCGGAGGTCAGCAGTGCAGCCTGCATTCCCATATTGACATACTTATGTTAGACTCCTGCGTATATCTTTTTAGATCCTCAGTTCGGATATTTCTATCCGAACACCAAACTGAGCATCAGGGGCTACTGCCTATGCGGTAATATATTTATATATCTTAAATACATACCTCAAAGCCTGTTAGAAGGCTGGCATAAACTTCGATCAGCCCGCTCTTGGCGGATCTGAACTTTCTGGATCACCACACTCATAACGGCGGTGCTCCTCGTCGATGGAAGCGCCGTTAAGCGCCTCCATCAAATCATCCGGTGCCTTCGGTTGGGCCGGAGGTCACGGTGTCGCGATCTTGCCCTTCTTACGAAGGGTTCACTGCCGGACTCGGAACCACTGAAGGTTCGATGCGGAGTCCGGCAGGGCGGACTTAAAGCCCTTTGGGGTTTTATCCCCTTTGAGCCGGGTTCGGGAGGTCGCCTTCTTGGCGCCTCGAGGCCACCTCCTCCTGGCTGGGCCCCTTTTGGGACTCCACCCGGGCGTCATCCGCGGCGGGAGGAGACGAGGCGGTCGGAAGTGAAGTGCTATTCACCTCCAACGAATCCAGGGAGCCGCTCGACGAATCGTCGAGCCCGTCCTTGGGCGGGCAGCATGGTTATACTCGGCATTAGAAGATGTTGTGCGACAAATGGAATGCCATGAGTTATTCTAGTGTCCGGACACTTATGATTTTGCCAGGGGTTTGGTCCTTGGTGGCCATTCCTCTCCACCGTCGTCGGCGTTGGTGGTGTAGCCTGGAGGGAGGGTCCTTCCCCTCTTGGACCCTCCGGCGTCCCCAGTTGGGGCGGCCTTCCTTTTCTTCTCTCCCCGGCTGAGAGAGCCCTCTTCCTCCTCCTGCGTCTTGGCGGGAGGAGTCCGCCTCGAGTCATCGGACGATGAGTCCGACAACACTGGCGCCGGGAACTCCTCCGAGTTCCCGTGGCCTTCTTCTTAGCCTTCTTCTCGGCACCACGTAAGGTGCGGAACCAGCTCCCGTCAGACGGGCGTCCACTGGAGTCTTCGGCAAGGAGCCGGACGGTTAACCTGTCCGGACGTCTTCTGCCAGTCCTGTCAAAGGTAAGGGAGTTTTAGATCCCGCATAGAGTCAAACTATGAAAAAAGAGTCCCGTAAAGGGTAAAATAGCCTACCTCGCTGGCTTGATGCTGCGAGCTGAATCTGTGATCTTCGGTAGCGGATGCGGGAGCCTCGGCGCCCTTGAACAGCACCTTCCAGGCATCTTCGTACGTAGTGTCGAAGAGCCGGCTCAAGGTTCAGATCTTGTGCGGATCAAACTCCCACAAGTTGAAGGCCCGTTCTTTGGCATGGGAGGATCTGGCGGATGAGCATAACACGGACTACGTTGACAAGCTTGAGCTTCTTGTCCACCAGGTTTTGGACGCAGTTTGGAGTCCGGTCAGCTCTTCCGAATTACCCCACGTCAGGCCCGTCTCTTTCCATGAGGTGAGCCGTGTAGGGAAGCCAGATCGGAATTCGGGGGCCGCCGCCCATTTGGAGTCGCGTGGCTCGGTGATATAGAACCACCCCGATTGCCACCCCTTTATGGTCTCCACGAAGGAGCCCTCGAGCCATAAGCTGCCCACTACCTTCGGCTTGACATTGAAGGTTTTCAGCCATAAGCTGAAGTGGGGCATGATGCAGAGGAAGGCCTCGCACACGACGATGAACGCTGATATGTTGAGGATGAAATTCGGGGCCAGATCGTGGAAATCTAGGCCGTAGTAGAACATGAGCCCCCGGACAAATGGGTGAAGTGGAAACCCTAGTCCGCGAAGGAAGTGGGTGAGGAACACCACCCTCTCATGGGGCCTGGGGGTGGGGATGAGCTGCCCCTTGTTGGGGAGCCGATGCACGATGTCGTCGGACAATTATCCGGCCTTCCGCGGCTTTTTGAGGTGCCCCTCCGTGATGGAGGAGGCCATCCACTTGCCTCCCGCTCCGGACATAGTTGGAGAAGGTTGAGGTGGGATGTCCGGACTTGGGCGCTGGAGCTCGAGTGCGCGGAAATGGATAAGCAAAGGAGGAAGAAGGCGTGTGTGAAAAGGTGGATCCTTATCCCCTTATAGGGACGGACAAAGCTATGCGTCCCCACCGGCCTGATAAAACCCGCTTATCTCCCAAGCGCCGTAATCAATGGCGCGGTTGGGATACCCACGCCCGTATTAATGAGAATCCCGGAATAAGGGGACACGATCTCTGCTTTGACAAGATGTGCCAAGGAAACCGCCTCGCTAAACGCGCTGAGGTGGGACAGTAAAAACGATTCGAATAAAGGCTTGGCCGTGGTGTGATATCACACTGCGGAATACGTCAGCATATTGAACTTGTGTAAATATTATTCTCTCTACGGTGGTATGTGGAACTTATTTTGCAGAGCCGGACACTATCCTTGTGTTCAAATTCTTCTATGAAGTATTCGGAGGAGGAACCCGCCTTGCAATGCCGAAGACAATATGCGCGCCGGACTGGTCGTCATTGAAGCCTGGTTCAGGGGCTACTGAGGGAGTCTTGGATTAGGGGTTGTCCCGATAACCGGACTATAGCCTTTGGCCGGACTCCTGGACTATGAAGATACAAGATTGAAGACTTCGTCCCGTGTCCGGATGGGACTTTCCTTGGCGTGGAAGGCAAGCTTGGCGATACGGATATGTAGATCTCCTACCATTGTAACCGACTCTATGTAATCCTAACCCTATTCGGTGCCTATATAAACCGGAGGGTTTTAGTCCGTAGGACGAACAACAATCATACCATAGGCTAGCTTCTAGGGTTTAGCCTCTACGATCTCGTGGTAGATATACTCTTGTACTACCCATATCATCAATATTAATCAATCAGGAGTAGGGTTTTACCTCCATCGAGAGGGCCCGAACCTGGGTAAAAACATCGTGTCCCTTGTCTCCTGTTACCATCCGCCTAGACGCATAGTTCGGGACCCCCTACCCGAGATCCGCCAGTTTTGACACCGACAACAAGCCTAGAGTACATTTCAGTGACGCCTTCACCATCCTTTATTTTGAACTTGTCAAGCTGACTTTTGGAGCACATCCAATTTGGATTCCTTAACGGAATCGGTACCTTCATGCATATCAATCAAAGTATCCCAAATTTCCTTTGCTTTCTCAAGACGGCTGATTTTGTTGAATTCTTCGGGGCACAATCCGTTGAAGAGAATATCACAAGCTTGAGCATTGTATTGCAACATCTTCAACTCTTCCGCCGTAGCTTCACGGTTTGGTTCTCTCCCATCGAAGAATTCACCTTGCAAGCCAATACACACAATAGCCCAAGCAGTGAGGGTTATGTCCAAGACTATGCATTTTCATCTTATGCTTCCAACTAGCAAATTTTGTACCATCAAAGTAAGGACCTCTATGGTGGTAATTTCCCTTGCTAGACGCCATACTCTCCTAGGTTGTGAAACCAAGGCTATAACAACCAAAAGCTATGGAAATCAAAGCAAATGGAGACCAAAGCTCTGATACCACCTGTAGGATCGAAAGTATGTCTAGAGGGGGGGGGGGTGATTAGACTACTTGACCAAATAAAATCTAGTCTTTTCCCAATTTTAGTTCTTGGCAGATTTTAGCAACTTTCCACAAGTCAAGCAAACAACCTACACATGCAATTCTAAGAGTATAGTAGCGGAATGTAGAACAATTGCATATGAAGGCAAAGGGAGGAGTTTGAGGGAGTAAATGCAATGTTGACACGGTGATTTTTTATCCGTGGTTCCGATAGGTGGTGCTATCGTACATCCACGTTGATGGAGACTTCAACCCACGAAGGGTAGCGGTTGCGCGAGTCCACGGAGGGCTCCACCCACGAAGGGTCCACGAAGAAGCAACCTTGTCTATCCCACCATGGCCATCGCCCACGAAGGACTTGCCTCACTCGGGTAGATCTTCACAAGGGTGGGGATCTCCTTGCCCTTACAAACTCCTTAGTTCAACTCCACAATCTTGATGGAGGCTCCCAAGTGACACCTAGCCAATCTAGGAGACACCACTCTCCAAGAGGTAACAAATGGTGTGTTGATGATGAACTCCTTGCTCTTGTGCTTCAAATGATAGTCTCCCCAACACTCAACTCTCTCTCACAGGATTTGGATTTGGTGGAAAGAAGATTTGAGTGGAAAGAACCTTGGGGAAGGCTAGAGATTAAGATTTATGTGGTTGGAATGGAATATCTTGACCTCAACACATGTGTAGGTGGTTCTCTCTCAGAAAATGTATGTTGGAAGTGTAGGCATGTTCTGATGGATCTCTCCATGAATGAAGAGTGGGTGGAGGGGTATATATATAGCCTCCACACAAAATCTAACCGTTACACACAAATCACCAAACTCGGTGGGACCGAATCATGAAACTCGGTCGAACCGATTTAGTTCAAAATGTGAACGTTAGGGATTTCGGTGGACCGACATGTCAACTCGGTGGGACCGATTTTGTTAGGGTTAGGGCATAACGTAATCTCGTTGAGACCGATTACACAAACTCGGTGAGACCGATTTTGGTAATATACTAACAGAGAGTTGGTCAGGCAAACTCGGTGGGACCGATTCGCTCATTTCGGTTGGACCGAAACATTACGAAAGGGAAACAGAGAGTTTGCATTGCAATCTCAGTGGGACCGATCGCTCATCTCGGTTTGACCGAAATGTTACAAAGGGAAACCGAGTGATTACAATCCCATCTCGGTGAGACCGAGATCCCTATCAGTGAGACCGAAAAGACTAGGGTTTCTGGCAGTGGCTATGTCAAGTGAACTCGGTGGCGGCGGTTAGAAAGATTCGATGGGGCCGAGTTTGACTTTTGGTTTGGGACATATGTGGATGTGAGAAAGTAGTTGAGGGTTTTGGAGCATATCACTAAACACTTTGAGCAAGAAACTCATTAAGAAACACTTCACCCCCTCTTGATAGTATTGGCTTTTCCTATGGACTCAATGTGATCTTGGATCACTGAAATGAAAATGTAGAGCTTGTGCTTTGAGCTTGAGCCAATCTTTTGTCCTTGCATTTTGAGGGGTCCACTTTCTAATCCATGCCATGCCAATCATTGAGCTTTCCTGAAATATTTATCATGAAATAGCATTAGCTCAATGAGCTATATGTTGTTAGGAATTACCAAAACCACCCAGGGATAGTTGCACTTTCACATGTATCCTTCTTTGCATCTATCAGAACTGGCTCTACCTTGATCATGCGTTGCTTTATGATTATCACCTTCCTGCCCGGTGCTTCGTCGCCATGAACGTTGTACGCCCTTGCAAGCCCACCCATGACCACCTCATGATTAAGGATGGCACGGCGTCTGTGCTCGGGTCCGTCCTTGCAGCGTCGCTAAACCCAAGCTGCTGAGCTCTGGCTCCCGGGCCAGCTCCCGTGCACGTCACCTCCCATGGTCCTTGGTGCCTTGTTCTCGCATGAGCTAATCACCGGCGAATGAGTGAGGGCGCGTGACCCGGTGCCTCGCCACTGCGGGAGCCGCGCGCCGGCTGTCTTTCTTCAGGACTGTTGCATGAGAAGACTGGGCACGGCGTTTGTGCTCGGGTCCGTCCCTGCAGCATCGACAAACCCAACGACTCAGCTCTGTCTGGCGGGCCGGACCCGTTCACGTCACCTCCTGGGGTCGTTGGTGTTTTGGCCTTGTCATGCTATCACCTCAAGAGATTCACTCAGTGAAGGTTGCCTAACCATCTCGCAGGACCATCTCAAGTGTTCTGAATCAAATTCAGGCGGAACCCGCCTTGAGGTAGGGCCTTGTGAGTCTCGCGCTAGCTCACGAGTGCCCATACACACCTCCTCTAGCCCTGCCGTGCAAGCCACATGTCAGAGCGGGGCTGTACACGCCCCAGGGTCTCCCCTCAGAGGGAGCCCCCACCCACGTACCAGTGGAAGCACCATGCTCCGCGCTGGCAGTCGACACAGTCGAGGAGCGGCTATGCCCGTGCAAGAGAGGAAGCGCCATGCTCCGAGCTGGTGATAAACAACTGAGAGTGGCCTCACGACTGCAGTAACCTCAGGAGAGCCACCAGACTCACTGTTCAGCATCACCGCTCCGCTTCCCCCTCAAGAGAGTTGCGCGAGGGGGTTGGGCAGGGGGGCTATATGCTCAGGTCACGCCTGGCGTACGCCACCTCACTAGGTCCCTCGGACCTGGTCTTCGCCCACCCCTCCCGAGCAAGAGCCCAGCGAGGAAAGGTATGGAGGTCTTTTCATACGTCAAGGGGACTCCTGGTCATCGCCACTTAGGAGCCTAACTGGTCACGTAGCCCCTCACCCCTTGGTCTCGTCCTAGTGATCCGGACGACCCAACAACGGCTGATTTATGCGCAGGGCCGGGCCCTGCCGACGCAGAATGCTAAGACCCACGCTCGCATCTCCTTCCTGAGAGCTGTTCGTACGTCAAGGGGACTCCTGAGCATCGCGACTCAGGAGCCTAACTAGTCACATAGCCCCTCACCCCTTGTTCTATCCGAACGACCCAACATCGGCTGAGGTATGTGCGGGGCTGGGCCCTGCCGACGCAGAACGCTAAGACCCACTCTCGCATCTCCTTCTCGAGAACTGTTCGTACATCAAGTGGGACTCCCGAGCATCGCGACTCAGGAGCCTAACTGGCCACGTAGCCCCTCACCCCTTCGTCTCGTCCCGGTGATCCAGAAAACCCAACGGCGGCTGAGGTATGTGCGGGGCTGGGCCCTGTCGACGCAGAGCACTAAAGCAAACGGAAAGGAAATATCAGAATCCTAGCAAATTATTACAAAACAGAATGTATCTTAAAAAGTACCAAGCATAAGTTCTTATGCCTCCACGAGGCACGATACATGTTGCAGGATAAGCAGAGGTGGAAGCACCGCCATCGAGCCTCTTCTTCGGCCTTGGATGCCGTCGCGGCCCGCTTGGGGAGCCCTGTCGTCGATGACATCGCCGCCGTCCTTGCCATCAGCTGTGGTCACGGGGTCGACGGCGAGGAACTTTCGCAGCAGGGCCTCCACCTGATCCTTCACAGCCTCGGCAGCAACGGTGTGGCGCTCAGGGTCCATGGGCTCAAGCAAGGCACCAAAGTTGAAGCTAGGGTCCCGAAGATAGAGGTGGCTGAAGACGCACGTCGCGGCCGAGGTGGAGAGCGCGCGGGCTTCTCCCTCCACCATGGGGCCTACTCTGACAACGATGCCCTCGAGCGCCCCGACAAGCTTGAGGAGCAGCCCAGCAGAGCCTTCCTCCGGAGTCACCAGCGACTTCTCGTACCCGCTCCTGTAGAGATCTTGTAGTGCCTTGCGGGACCTTAGCTCGAGCGAGTCAAAAGCGGCACGCCCCGCGGTGACCACCTCCTCAGCAGCAGCAAGGAGCTTCTCCCTGGTCAACAGCCGAGCCTTGTCCTCAGAGACGAGCTAGGCATGTGATGCCTGGGCCGCCTACACCTCCTCCTTCAGCTTCTCCAGGCGACCGCGCTCTATGGCCGATAACCCACAAGTATAGGGTATCGCAACAATTTTCGAGGGTAGAGTATTCAACCCAAATTTATATATTCGACACAAGGGGAGCCAAAGAACATTTGAAGGTATTAGCAGCTGAGTTGTCAATTCAACCACACCTGGAGATTAATTATCTGCAGCAAGCAATCAGTAGAAAAGTAGTTTGATAGATTTGATAATTGTAAGAGCAGCAACCATAACAATAACAGTGATAGTAGTAATTTTATAGCAAGTGTAACAGTGATGATAGCAGTAGTAACTTAACAAAAACAATATATGATAAATTCGTAGGCATTGGGTCGGTGACTTGTTGGATGATATTCATCATGTGACAGTTATAACCTAGGGCGATACGGCACTAGCTCCAGTTCATCGATATAATGTAGGCATGTATTCCGTAAATAGTCATACGTGCTTTATTAAAAGAACTTGCATGGCATCTTTTGTCGTACCCTCCCATGGCAGCGGGTTCCATATGGAAACTAAGGGACATTAATGCCTCCTTTTAACAGAGAACCGGAACAAAGCATTAACACATAGTGAATACATGAACTCCTCAAACTACGGTCACCACCGGGAGTGGGCCCGGTTGTTGTCACTCCGGGGTTGCCGGATCATAACACGTAGTAGGTGACTATAACTTGCAAGATCGAATCTAAAACATGGATATAATGATGAATTCATAAATGGTTCAGATCTGAGTTCATGGCACCCATGCCCAAAGTGACAAGCATTAAGCATAGCAAAGTCGTAGCAACATCAATCTAAGAACATAGTGGGTACTAGGGATCGGGCCCTAACAAAACTAACTCGATTACATGATGAATCTCATCCAACTCCTCACCGACCAGCGAGCCTACGAAGGAATTACTCACTCCCGGTGGGGAGCATCATGGAATTAGAGATGGAGATGGGTTGGTGATGATGAAGAACCAAGATCCCCGTCTCTGGAGCCCCAAACGGACTCCAGATCTGCCCTCCCGAGGAAGAACAGGGCTTGGCGGCGGCTCCGTCTCGTGGATCACGATAATTCTTTCTCCCTGATTTTTTTCTAGAATAATGTGATTTTATAGTATCAGGGAGGTCATTAGCGGGGCCACCAGGTGGGTACAACCCACCTGGGCGTGTCCTATGAGAGGGTGGCGTGCCCTGGTGGGTTGTGCGCACCCAGGTGCCCCTCTCCGATAGGTCTTGGCTCCAGAAATTCTTAGAAATGATATAAAAAATCCTCACAAAGTTTCTTTCCATTCCGAGAACTTTTATTTCTGCACAAAAACAACACCATGGTAGAATTGCTGAAAACAGCGTCAGTCCGAGGTTAGTTTCATTCAAATCATGCAAAATAGGGTCCAATACAAGAGGAAAAGCGTGAGAAAAAGTAGATACATTGGAGACGTATCAACTCCCCCAAGCTTAAACATTTGCTTGTCCTCAAGCAATTCAATTGATAAACTGAAAGTGAGAAAGAAAAACTTTTACAAACTCTTTTGCTCTTGTTTGCATAAATAAGCTTAAACATCACCCAGGTTTTCAGCCAACATTATAACTAACCATGTCAACAATAACATATAAAGATTATAATGATTCATATCAATGACATAATCAGCTAGCGAGCAATAATAAGAAATCTCAAACAACAACATGTTGTCAAAACAACCATGATATAATATGACAATAGTGGTATCTCGCTACCCCTTTCTGAGACCGTAAAACATAAATGCAGAGCACCTCCAAAGGTCAAGCAGCGACTAAACATTGTAATTCATGGTAGAAAAGATCCAGTCATGATGCACCCAACATTAGCTACACACAATGCATAAATCATGACAACTGTGCTCTATCAGTTTCTGGCGCTTGTTTTTAGAAGGTGATGACACAGCATGAAAGTAAATAAAAAGTCCCTTCGCAGAGGGAAGCAGTGATTTGCAGAGGTGCCAGAGCTCGATTTTTAAAACAGAGATGAATGATATTTTGAGACATGCACCCTTCTTATTCACTTCACGACTATCAGTTATCAACATCTTCCATGCTAAGCACGCTAGTGGCAGTTCCCAAGCGATAAAAGTAAAGGTTTACTCCCCCACCACCATAAATCACACTCCACGGCTTGTCCGAAACAACGGGTGCCTTCCATACCAACATCAATCCCGGGGGAGTTTTGTTTAATTATTTGCATTTTTTAGTTCGGGACTGGGAATCCCTATTACTACCCATTTTCTCGTGCAATGGCGAGTGAATAAACACTCGACCTAAGAATAACCCACTTAGCATGGAAGATATTGAACACCTCCGGTCGTTCCATGAACGATATAGGCACACAAAATGGATAATTTCTTAGTAGTTTTTAGAGGCGGCACATGCAAATTTACTTAGGATGGCAGGGTAATACCGTATATAGGTAGGTATGGTGGACTCATATGGAATAACTTTGGTTCAAGGTTTTTGATGTACAAGCAGAATTCCCAATTAGTACAGGCGAAGGCTAGCAATTAAGATTGGGAAGCGGGCAGCTAGAGAGCAACAACGATCATAACCATGCATTATGCATAAGTAACATTGGACACTAGCATGGGTAGGATATGAACACCGTGAACATAAATATTATAGAGGCTATGTTGGTTTTGATTCAACTACATGCATGAACATGTACCAAGTCAAACCACTCAAACATTCAGAGGAGGATACCATATCATCATACTACATCACAATCATTTTAACGCTATGTTGATATCCAAGATAAATCATTGTCCACTCCCAGCTACTTATGCATGGCATCAGAAACTATAATCTCTAATTGTCATTGCAAACATGTTTAATCATAATGGGCTGAATCATGAATACTAGGTTAAACATATTTACACAAACAGAACAAGTAGAGTTCATACCCGTTTCTCTCTACCACGGCCAGTTTATCGAATGTCGTCATTATTGCCTTTCACTTGCACGACCGAACGATATGAAAATAATAATAGTGCAAGAGTGCCATGGACTAAGCTGGAATCTGCAAGACATTTTATTCAACAGGAGAAGACAAGGTAAATGGGCTCTTATTAGTTCAACAGTTATTCATATGAGAGCCACTCTCAACATTTTCATCGTGGTCTTCTCCTCGGTAAGACTCGAATAAAAATAAAAGAAATTCAGAGAAACACACTAAAATATTTTTGGAGTTTTTTGATTTTATTGAACAAGCAAATAAAAGCAAAAACTCAAAAAAAAACTATTTACACGGCAAAGCTCCCAACAAGCAAAAGAAGAACAAGGAAATCTTTTTGAGTTTTCCTTTTAGTGCTACTACTAATCATGCATAGAAAGTAAATTACTACAACTAATTTTTTTGGGTTTTTAAAGTTTTTCAAACACACAAAAATAAAGCAAGAAAATAAATCTAAGCATGGATGATACAATGAAAAAGTGTGAACACCGACAAATGGGATGATATGTGAACATGAATATAATGTCGGTGAGAAACACGTACTCCCCCAAGCTTAGGCTTTTGGCCTAAATTGGTAATCGATCAGTGGACTGGACGGTAGTAGTCGGCATGGTAGCTCACAGAGGCTCTCGGTGCGGATGCCTCAACACGCCATGCCGCCACCACTGCTGTGTTATGAGCTGGAGCCTCGCTCTCAAGAACAAAATATCTTTCCTTGCTATTATAATCAAAGAGAGCAGGCGCAGGCAAATATGTGTCCACAACATGTGATTGGTGAAACATCAGGTTATAAGTGAAGTTATAAACCCTTCCCTTGAGAATTTTATGCTCTTTTAAAGCATCAAAATCTAAATATCGAGTGGGTAGGATAGGATCAAAGGGCAAAGGTGAAACACCTAGCCCTCGTGCTAGACGCGTGGCATAAATTCCACCATAGAACCAGCCACTTTTGGCGTTATGCTGAAGCCTACGTGCAACAACCGCTCCAAGGTTATAATTCCTTTCACCAGTGAGAGTGGTATAAACGAGGCTCAAGTATGGCACATAAAGTATGCTACAATCTTGCTTGCCTACTGCTACGTCTTGAGCTTGCGTTGGTTTTCACCGAAGAGGAGAGGGTGATGCAGCACAGTAGCGTAAGTATTTCCCTCAGTTTTTGAGAACCAAGGTATCAATCCAGTAGGAGGCCACGCACAAGTCCCTCGTACTTGAACAAAATGATAGCTACTCGCAACCAACACGATTAGGGGTTGTCAATCCCTTTACGGTCACTTACTAGAGTGAGATCTGATAGAGATAATATTTTTGGTATTTTTTGTATAAAGATGCAAAGTGAAAAGTAAAAGGCAAAGTAAAAACAAAGCAAGTATAAAAGTGATGGAGATTGATATGATGAGAATAGACCTGGGGGCCATAGGTTTCACTAGTGGCTTCTCTCAAGAGTATTAGTATTCTACGGTGGGTGAACAAATTACTGTTGAGCAATTGATAGAATTGAGCATAGTTATGAGGTTATCTAGGTATGATCATGTATATAGGCATCACGTCTGAGACAAGTAGACCGAAACGATTCTGCATCTACTACTATTACTCCACTCATCGACCGCTATCCAGCATGCATCTAGAGTATTAAGTTAAAAACAGAGCAACGCCTTAAGCAAGATGACATGATGTAGAGGAATAAATTCATGCAATATGATAAATACCCCATCTTGTTATACTCGATGGCTACAACACAATACGTGCCTTGCAACCCTTTACATCCTTTGGGTAAGGACACCGCAAGATTGAACCCAAAGCTATGCACTTCTCCCATTGCAAGAACTACCAATCTAGTTGGCCAAACCAAAGCGGATAATTCAAGAGACTTGCAAAGGTAACTCAATCATACATAAAATAATTCGTAGAAGATTCAAATATTATTCATAGATAAGCTGGATCATAAACCCACAATTCATCGGTCTCAACAAACACACCGCAAAAGAAGATTACATCGAATAGATCTCCACGAGAGAGGGGAGAACATTGTATTGAGATCCAAAAGAGAGAAGAAGCCATCTAGCTACTAGCTATGGACCCGAAGGTCTGAAGTAAACTACTCACACTTCATCGGAGAGGCTATGGTGTTGATGTAGAAGCCCTCCGTGGTGGATGCCCCCTTCGGCGGAGCTCCGGAGCAGGCCCCAAGACGTGATCTCGTGGATACAGGAAGTTGTGGCGGTGGAATTAGGTTTTTGGCTCCTGTTCTGATCGTTTGGGGGTACGTAGGTATATATAGGAGGAAGGAGTACGTCGGTGGAGCTTCGAGGGGCCCATGAGGCAGGGGGCGCGCCCTAGGAGGGGGGGGCACCCTCGTGACCGCCTCTCTTGTGCCTTGGCGTAGGGTCCAAGTCTCCTGGATCACGTTCGGTGAGAAAATCACGTTTCCAAAGGTTTCATTCCGTTTGGACTCCGTTTGATATTCTGTTTCTTCGAAACACTAAAAAAGGCAAAAAACAACAATTCTGGGTTGGGCCTCCGGTTAATAGGTTAGTCCCAAAAGTAATATAAAAGTGGAAAATAAAGCCCATTATAGTCCAAAACAATAGATAAATAGCATGGAGCAATCAAAAATTATAGATACGTTGGAGACGTATCAGGCATCCCCAAGCTTAATTCCTGCTCTTCCTCGAGTAGGTAAATGATAAAAAGAGAATTTTTGATGCGGAGTGATATTTTGGCATAATTTCAATGTAAATCTTCTTAATCATGGTATGAATATTCAGATCCGAAAGATTCAAGACAAAAGTTCATATTGACATAAAAATAATAATACTTCAAGCATACTAATCAAATTAATCATGTCTTCTCAAAATAGCATGGCAAAAGAAAGTTCATCCCTACAAAATCATATAGTTAGGCTATGTTTCATTTTAAATCGCATAAAGATGTTCCCAACTTCTATACCCCGATGACAAGCCAAGCAATTGTTTCATACTTAAATAATCTCAAACTTTTTCAACATTCACGCAATACATGAGCGTGAGCCATGGATATAGCACTATGGGTGGAATAGAATATGATGATGGGGATTGTGTGGAGAAGACAAAAAAGGAGAAAGTCTCACATTGACGAGGATAATCAACGGGCTATGGAGATGCCCATCAATTGATGTCAACATGGGGAGTAGGGATTGCCATGCAACGGATGCACTAGAGCTATGAATGCTCAACAAAAGAAAATTAGTGGGTGTGCATCCAACTTGCTTGCTCATGAAGACCTAGGGCATTTTGAGGAAGCCCATCGTAGGAATATACAAGCCAAGTTCTATAATGAAAAATTCCCACTAGTATAGAAACACAACTTATGAGACTCACTATATGAAAAACATGGTGCTACTTTGAAGCACAATATATGAGACTCACTACATGAAGAACAAGGTGCTACTTTGAAGCACAAGTGTGGAAAAAGAGATAGTAGCATTGCCCTTTTTATTTATTTTCTTTTTTTGGGCCTTTTTTTATTTTGACCTTTCTCTGTTTTTTTATTTGGGCAATGCTCTAATAATGATGATCATCACACTTCTATTGATTACAACATAAGGATTACAACTCGATACTAGAACAAGGTATGACTCTATATGAATGCCTCCGTGATATAGGGATGGTGCAATGAATCAAGAGTGACATGTATGAAAAATAATGCATGGTGGCTTTGCCACAAATACGATGTCAACTACATGATCATGCAAATGGCAATATGACAAAAGTAAAGTATGTCATGATGATGATGAACGGAACACTGGAAAGTTGCATGGCAATATATCTCGGAATGGCTATGGAAATGCCATAATAGGTAGGTATGGTGGCTGTTTTGAGGAAGATATAAGGAGGTTTATGTGCGATAGAGCGAATCATATCACGGGGGTTGGATGCACCGGTGAAGTTTGCACCAAATCTCAAGGTGAGAAAGGGCAATGCACGGTACCGAAGAGGCTAGCAAAGGCGGAAAGGTAAAAGTGCGTATAATCCATGGACTCAACAGTAGTCAAAAGAACTCATATACTTATTGCAAAAATTTAGAAGTCATCAAAAATCAGGTACTATGCGCATGCTCCTAGGGGGATAGATTGGTAGGAAAAGACCATCGCTCGTCCCCGACCGCCACTCATAAGGATGCACAAGCCAGGTACCCTTCATGTTTCAAATTTGTTACACAACTTTAACCATACGTGCATGCTACGGGATTTGCTAACTTCAACACAAGAATTTCTCAAATTCACAACTACTCAACTAGCACGACTTTGATATTATCACCTCCATATCTCAAAGCAATTATCAAGCATCACACTTATCTTAGTATTTAACGCACTCAAAAGAAAGTTTCACATATCTTGAATACCAAGTATGTTATCATTAAGCAAATTACCATGCTATTAACGACTCTCAAAATAATCTAAGTGAAGCATGAGAGATCAAGTTTCTTTAAAACAATTCCACCACCATGCTCTAAAAGATCTAAGTGAAGCACTAGAGCAAAATTTATCACGCTCAAATATATAAGTGAAGCACTATGAGCAAACTATCAAGCTCAAAAAAATATAAGTGAAGCACATAGAGTATTCTATCAAATTTCAATTCATGTATGGCTCTCTCAAAAGGTGTGTACAGGAAGGATGATTGTGGTAAATAACAAGCAAATACACAAATAATACAAGACGCTCCAAGCAAAAAACATATCACGTGGTGAATAAAAATATAGCTCCAAGTAAATTACCGATGGAAGTGGACGAAAGAGGGGATGCCTTCCGGGGCATCCCCAAGCTTTGAATTTTTGGAGTCCTTGGATTATCTTGGGGGTGCCGTGGGCATCCCCAAGCTTAGGCTCTTGCCACTCCTTGTTCCATAATCCATCAAAAAGAATTCACCCAAAACTTGAAAACTTCACAACACAAAACTCAATAGAAATCTCGTGAGCTCCGTTAGAGAAAGAAAACAAAAGAATACTTTAAGGTACTGTAATGAAATCATTCTTTATTTATATTGGTGTTAAACCTACTGTATTCCAACTTCTCTATGGATCATAAACTATTTTACTAGCCATAGATTCATCAGAATAAGCAAACAACACACGCAAAACAGAATCTATCAAAAACAGAATAGTCTGTAGTAATCAGAATCAACGCAAACTTCCGGAACTCAAAAATTCTACCAAAATTAGACGACCTGGAATTTTTTATTGGTCAGCAGAAATTATAATCAATATTTTATCACGTTACGGTGATTTTTAACAATTAAGACTGAGCGCAAAGTTTCTGGAAATTACAGCAAGATCAAATAACTATCATCCAAGAAGGTCCAATAGGTTTAACATGGCACAAACACTAATTAAAAGATAAATCCACATATAAACATATGCTAGATGGATTGTTTATTTCTAAACAGAGGCAAAAACAAAAAACTTAAAAATAAAATTGGGTTACCTCCCAACAAGCGCTATCGTTTAACGCCCCTAGCTAGGCATAAAAGCAAGGATAGATCTAGGTAGTGTCGTAGTAATAAGATAGATCGGTGAAACTCATTTCATATTCTCTATGTTCAGCAACAAGTTTTCATTGAGGCAAGCAAAAGTAATCAAAAGGGCTAAATTTAATAGGACAAACTTCCCCAAGATCAATTTTAGGAGGTATAGGTTCCTCTTTCGACCCTTCATATTGCACAACCAATTCATCATTATAAGCATTCTTTTGACAGAACTTTGTGAGCCTATACTCAAGAGAGCATCCTAGCTCATTATTTCGAATAGCCAAATCATCATTAAGCTCAGAGATTCTATCAATTAAAATATTGGTAGGCACCTTTTTTCTAAGATTTTCATTGAAAGCAACATAGTCGATAGATTGAAAACGCATTATTTCTTCTTGATAAAAAATGATAGATTCTATGGGAGGACGGCCAGCGTCTACCCTATAATGCGCAAAGATTTCTTTGGCTTCTTTTATTATAAATCTGAACTCATGAGCCAAAAAGATAGTAGCGGCACGCTTGACAGAGGAGTGTTCAATATTAGAAAATTCTAGGAAAATTCTCTGTATAGAAGGGTGCATATGCATAAATTGTCTTTCAAGTTCAACGATAAGCATGGCAATAGCGTCCGCAAGGCTACTAGTTATATGGAGAATAGAACCACCATAGAGGGTAAAGCACCAGCACAAGTAAAGAAATCTTGAATAACTCCTTTTCCAATAATATTACCACTACTGACTCGAAATCTTTTTGTGTGATAGGTAGGGGTTCTTCAGCAGGAGCTTCAGAATTTTCCATGTTATTATCGCCCATATTGGTGATAATTTCCCCAATTTCAGACATAGCGACAAGCAAGCAAACTAACACACGAGCAAACAAAAGGCAAAGGGAAAAAGAGGAGGAGATTGGGAAAGAGAGGGCGAATAAAACGGCAAGGCTGAAGTGGGGGAGAGGAAAACGAGAGGCAAATGGCAATAATGTAATGCGAGAGATAGGGATTGTGATGGGTACTTGGTATGTTGACTTTTGCGTAGACACCCCGGCAACGGCGCCATAAATCCTTTTTGCTACGTCTTGAGCTTGCGTTGGTTTTCCCCGAAGAGGAGAGGATGATGCAGCACAGAGCGTAAGTATTTCCCTCAGTTTTTGAGAACCAAGGTATCAATCCTGTAGGAGGCCATGCACAAGTCCCTCGTACCTACACAAAATGATAGCTACTCGCAACCAACGCGATTGGGGGTTGTCAATCCCTTCACGGTCACTTACGAGAGTGAGATCTGATAGAGATAATATTTTTGGTATAAAGATGCAAAGTGAAAAGTAAAAGGCAAAGTAAAAACAAAGCAAGTATAAAAGTGATGGAGATTGATACGATGAGAATAGACCGGGGGGCCATAGGTTTCACTAGTGGCTTCTCTCAAGAGCATAAGTATTCTACGGTGGGTGAACAAATTACTGTTGAGCAATTGACAAAATTGAGCATAGTTATGAGGTTATCTAGGTATGATCATGTATATAGGCATCACGTCCGAGACAAGTAGACCGAAACGATTCTGCATCTACTACTATTACTCCACTCATCGACCGCTATCCAGCATGCATCTAGAGTATTAAGTTAAAAAGCAGTAACGCCTTAAGCAAGATGACATGATGTAGAGGAATAAATTCATGCAATATGATAAATAGCCCATCTTGTTATCCTCGATGGCAACAACACAATACGTGCCTTGCAACCCTTTACATCCTTTGGGTAAGGACACCGCAAGATTGAACCCAAAGCCATGCACTTCTCCCATTGCAAGAACTACCAATCTAGTTGGCCAAACCAAACGGATAATTCAAGAGACTTGCAAAGATAACTCAATCATACATAAAATAATTCAGAGAAGATTCAAATATTATTCATAGATAAGCTGGATCATAAACCCACAATTCATCGATCTCAACAAACACACATAAAAAGAAGATTACATCGAATAGATCTCCACGAGAGAGGGGGAGAACATTGTATTGAGATCCAAAAAGAGAGAAGAAGCAATCTAGATACTAGCTATGGACCCGAAGGTCTGAAGTAAACTACTCACACTTCATCGGAGAAGCTATGGTGTTGATGTAGAAGCCCTCCGTGGTGGATGCCCCCTTGGTGAGCTCCTAACAGGCCCCAAGATGGGATCTCGTGGATACAGGAAGTTGCAGCGGTGGAATTAGGTTTTTGGCTTCAGTTCTGATCGTTTGGGGGTGCGTAGGTATATATAGGAGGAAGGAGTACGTCAGTGGAGCTTCGAGGGGCCCACGAGGCAGGGGGCGCGCCCTAGGAGGGGGGGGGGGCGCCCCCACCCTCGTGACCGCCTCTCTTGTGCCTTGGCGTAGGGTCCAAGTCTCCCGGATAACGTTCGGTTAGAAAATCACGTTTCCGAAGGTTTCATTCCGTTTGGACTCCGTTTGATATTCTGTTTTTTCGAAATACTGAAAAAGGCAAAAAAAACAGCAATTCTGGGCTGGGCCTCCGGTTAATAGGTTAGTCCCAAAAGTAATATAAAAGTGGAAAATAAAGCCCATTATAGTCCAAAACAATAGATAAAGTAGCATGGAGCAATCAAAAATTATAGATACGTTGGAGACGTATCACCTACTATGCATTTCCCGTTAAATAATGCAAAGTACTGAATTGCGGGAAAGTGAATGCTCTTTATTCTTCCTTGTCTCACTCCCCTATTTTCACCGTAACAAAGGCTAGTCAAGAAAGACTCATACTCAGCCTTTGATGGCTCATCAAGCGAACCCCAAAATGGAAGTTTGCAATGGTAAGCAAAATTCTCCAGTGGAATAGTAAATGGCTTATCATAAAGCATAAACGAGACCCTAGACTCACGTGGAAAATATTTAAATCCTTTGACAAATGATTCAGTGAGAAGTTGGTGTTGTTCACACTTATTTGAAAGGTAGGGACCGAGACCGGCATTGTGAACATATTTCTCAAATTCATCCTTGATGCCCACACGCACCATATATTCATCTCAAGGCCATAAGCATGTTTTGGTGGCGGCATCTCGCGTGGAACTTTCACTTGGTTCAACATAAGACCGACGAGCAGAACTATCAGTAGAAGATGCCCCTGAGGATCGTCTCCTCGAAGAACTCCTTCCAAATAGGTTCATCATGTCCGCGTACAATTTGTCCTATGAACAAAAATCTGAATTTTTAGTCCACAAAATTTTCTCAACAAAACTTCAAAAAATTGATAGCAACTACTCATAGGGATACATAGAGGCCATAGCAAGCACTCAAACTACTTAGAACACTAAGAATTGAACATGCAAGCACATCTACTGCAGCACTAAGAGTAGCTAATTATTCAAAGTATAAACCACTAAAACAAAAACTAATTGGACAAGTGTTGGAGTCACATACCAAGCAACAAATCCTCGAAACAGTTTCAGAAATGGAGCTTCGAGCAAAGAGATTGAAATCCGCGGGTTTGAGCTCAAGAACACGGGAGAGCAATGGGGATTTTTTTTCTGGACGTGAGTGATGATGTGGGCTAAAGAGATAAGTTAGGGGGCCCATGTGGGGACCACTACCCCCCAGGGCGTGCCAGGGGGTTGTGCCCGCCTGGTGCACCCCCCTCTGGTATTATTTGCCCAAAAAATTCTTAAATATTCAGAAAAAATCGTATAATATTTTCAGGGCATTCTGAGAACTTTTATTTTTGGGTCATTTTTTATTGCACAGGAAATTCAGAAAACAGACAAAACATGGCATTTTATTTTATTTAACTAATAAAAACTGAGAATAAAAAGTAGGGACAGAAGGTAGTGCTTACTAAATTCATCAACTTCATACCGCTAAAAAATGATTCATTAATAAGGTTGATCAGTTCTTATTAACAACCACTTTCGATTAGCATGAAACCGAAGAACTTTTGTAAATCACTAAGTTACCTCAATGGGGATATGTATCTCCCCAACAATAAGCATTTCATATTTCTTTTTGACAGTAGGTAGAGGTATTTGAAAACTTCCAATAGTGATTGTCGGAGATTTTCCAATAACATTAATACCATTTACTTGGAATTGTTTCATCGAAAAGTGCACCGTACGCTCATTACCATTGATATGAAAAGTGACCTTGCTTTTATTGCAATCAATAACAGCCCCTGCAGTATTCAAGAAGGGTCTACCAAGGATAATCGACATGTTGTCGTCCTCGGGCATCTCAAGTATAACAAAGTCAGTCAAAATAGTAACATTAGCAACAACAACATGCACATCCTCACAGATACCGATAGGTATGACAGTTGATTTGTCAGCCATTTGTAAAGATATCTCAGTAGGTGTGAGTTTATTCAAGTCAAGTCTTTTATATAAAGAGAGAGGCATAACACTAACACCAGCTCCTAAATCACATGAAGCAATTTTCACATAATTCCTTTTGATAGAGCAAGGTATAGTTGGTATACCCGGATCTCCAAGTGTTTAGGTACTCCATCTTTGAAAGTATAATTAGCAAGCATAGTGGATATTTCAGCTTCTAGTATTTTACTCTTATTAGTGATTATTTCTTTCATATACTTTGCATAAGGAGGAATTTTCAAGATATCAGTCAAGCGAGTACGCAAAAAGACTGGTCTCAGCATTTCAGCAAAGTGTTCAAATTCTTCATCATCTTTCTTTTTAGTTGACTTGGGTGGAAAAGGCATAGGTTTTTGAACCCACGGTTCTCTTTCTTTACCGTGTTTCCTAGCCACAAGGTCTCTTTTATCATACCTTTTATTTTTAGGTTGTGGGTTATCAAGATCAACAAGTGGTTCTATCTCAACATCATTATCTGGTTCCTTATCATTATTTGTTTGAGTTTCTACATGAACCGCATCATTATCTTTTTCATTATCACTAGGTGAGTGTTCATTACCAGATTGAGTTTCAGCATCTGAGATAGAAGTTTCATTTTCATTATCAGGAGGTTTCTCTATTTCAGGTTCACTAGAAGCATGCAAAGTCCTATCATTTTTCTTCTTCTTTTTCTTTTTAGGTGCACTAGTGTTATTTCTTTGTGAGTCTTGTTCAATTCTTTTAGGGTGTCCGTCAGGATAAAGTGGTTCCTGAGTCATTTTACCTCCTGTAGTTGCAACTCTAACAGCAAAGTCATGCATGTTAAGATTCATTTCATCAAGTAATTCTATTTGTGATTTAGCAACTTGTTATAACTGGGTTTGTACCATAGAAGCATGTTTTCCAACACCACTAACATCATTTGATATTCTAAATAGCAAGTCACTCAAGCGAGCAATCATATCAGAATTATATTTCAGTTGTTTCATAACATTTGCATTGAAGTGATCTTGTTTTCTAATATAGTTTTCAAACTCATAAAGGCATTGGCTAGGATGCATATTGTGAGGATTATCATTATCACTGAATTTCATTAAAGAATTTACCTCTACCACCTTAGGCAGTGGTGGTGTATTAAGCCCATGTATTTCTTCAATAGGAGGTAAATTTTTAACATCCTCGGCTTCAATACTTTTTCCTTCATAGATTTATTTGCCTCTTGCATATCTTCAGGGCTAGGATATAATATACCCCTCTTCTTTGGAGTGGTTTTAGCTGGTGGTTCAGGAATAGTCCAATCATCATAATTTTTCAATATGTTATTCAATAATTCTTTACCTTGAGCAATAGTTCGTTCCCTGAAAACACAACCAGCACAACTATCTAGGAAGTCCCTAGAAGCATCGATTAGTCCATTATAGAAGATATCAAGTATTTCATTTTTCTTAAGAGGATGATCAGGCAAAGCATTAAGTAACTGGCAAAGCCTCCCCCAAGCTTGTGGGAGGCTCTTCTTCAGTTTGCACAAAGTTAAATATTTCCTGTAAGGCAGCTTGTTTCTTATGAGTAGGAAAATATTTTTCAGAGAAGTAGTAAATCATATCCTGGGGACTACGCACACAACCAAGAGCAAGATTATTGTACCATGCTTTAGCATCACCCTTTAATGAGAAAGGAAATAATTTGAGAATAAAGTAATAGCGAGTTTTCTCATCATGAGTTAAAAGGGTGGCTATATCATTCAACTTAGTAAGATGTGCCACAACAGTTTTAGTTTCATAACCATGGAAAGGATCAGATTAAACCAAAGTAATTAACTCTGGGTCGACAGAGGAATCATAATCCTTATCAGCAATTAAGATAGGTGAAGTAGCAAACTTAGGATCACATTTCATTCTAGGATTCAGAGATTTTTCTTTATACTTGCATAGTAATTTCTCTAGATCATCTCTATCCTTACAAGAAAGAATATCTCTAGTTGTTTCTTCACTCATAACATAAAGTTCCGGTACCTTAGGTAATTCATATCTTGGAAGGCTAGTTGTAACAGGTGTTTCAGGAGTTTTAGTTTCAAGCTCATCATCAGATTCAACAACATCATGTTGTATTACTCTAGCAATTTGTTCATCAAGAAAATCACCAAGTGGCACATCATTATTATCAAGCAAGGTACTAGCATCATCATAAGCATCATTCATAGTAGAAGTAGCATCACCAATAACTTGCGACATATTAGAATTCATAGCATGCGGTGGTGTTGCAAGTTTACTCATAACAGAAGGTGAATCTAAAGCAGAACTGGATGGCAGTTTCTTATCTCCCCTCGTACTTGAGGGAAATATCTTAGGCTTAGGATCCTTCGGATTCTTCATAGTGATAATATGATAATAATCCCAAGTTACTCAACAAATATTGCTATGCTCCTTAGCAACGGCGCCAGAAAAAAGGTCTTGAAAGTATAGGGGATCGCAACAGTTTTCAAGGGTAGAGTATTCAACCCAAATTTATAGATTCGACACAAGGGGAGCAAAAGAATAATTGAGGGTATTAGCAGTTGAGTTGCGAATTCAACCACACCCGGAGATTAATTATCTACACCAAGTAGTCAGTAGCAAAGTAGTTTGATAGTTTTGATAATTGTAACAGCAGCAATGGTAACGGTAACAGTGATAGCAGTAATTTCATAGCAAGTGTAACAGTGTTGATAGCAGTAGTAACTTAACAGAAACAATATAAGATAAATTCGTAGGCATTAGATCGGTGTCTTGTTGGACGATATTCATCATGTGACAGTTATAACCTAGGGCGATATGGCACTAGCTCCAGTTCATCGATATAATGTAGGCATGTATTCCGTAAATAGTCATACGTGCTTTATTAAAAGAACTTGCATGACATCTTTTGTCCTACCCTCCCGTGGCAGCGGGGTCCATATTGGAAACTAAGGGATATTAAGGCCTCCTTTTAATAGAGAACCGGAATAAAGCATTAACACATAGTGAATACATGAACTCCTCAAACTACGGTCATCACCGGGAGTGGGCCCGGTTGTTGTCACTCCGGGGTTGCCGGATCATAACACGTAGTAGGTAACTATAACTTGCAAGATCGGATCTAAAACATGGATATAATGATGAATTCATAAACAGTTCAGATCTGAGTTCATGGCACCCGGGCCCAAAGTGACAAGCATTAAGCATAGCAAAGTCATAGCAACATCAATCTAAGAACATAGTGGATACTAGGGATCGGGCCCTAACAAAACTAACTCGATTACATGACGAATCTCATCCAACTCCTCACCGACCAGCGAGCTTACGAAGGAATTACTCACTCCCGGTGGGGAGCATCATGGAATTGGCGATGGAGATGGGTTGGTGATGACGAAGAACGAAGATCCCCCTCTCCGGAGCCCCAAACGGATTCCAGATCTACCATCCCAAGGAAGAACGGGTCTTGGCGGCGGCTCCATCTCGTGGATCATGATAATTCTTTCTCCCTTATTTTTTTCTGGCGATTTTATAGTATCAGGGGGGTCATCGGCGGGGCCACCAGGTGGGTACAACCCACCTGGGCGCGCCCTGGTGGGTTGTGCCCACCCAGGTGCCCCTCTCTGGCAGGTCTGGCTCCAGAAATTCTTATTATTGATATAAAAAATCCTCGCAAATTTACGTTCCATTCCGAGAACTTTTATTTCTGCATAAAAACAACACCATGGTAGTTCTGCTGAAAACATTGTCAGTCCGGGGTTAGTTTCATTCAAATCATGCAAATAAGGGTCCAAAACATGAGGAAAAGCGTGAGAAAAAGTAGATACGTTGGAGACGTATCAGTGGCTTGTTCCGAGGCTACCTGCTCCAGCTCGGTGTCACGGTCGGCGATCGCGGCTTCCTGGGTCTTCAGCTTCTCCCCCTGCTCCTCGAACTGGCGGGTGCGGGTGGCTTGCTCGTCGCGGAGGGCTTTCAGGTTAGCCTCCGCCGCGCTACAGTGCTCCTCAGCGGCCTTTGCATCCTTCAACGCCACGTCGCGAGCGGCTGCAGCTACGCCAGCCACCTTCCAGCCCTCCTCTGCAGCTGCCTCGGCCTGGCCCCAGGCCGCCCTGACGGATGAGTCCGCCTGGAGCCACCCAGAGACCAGCCCCAGGTGCCCCGATGCCCTGCGCCGGTCGGGGCCATGAAGATTGTCCCGGAGCCGTTCCAGCATGGAGAAGGCCTCCTCTAGACCACCGGGCGCGGTAGAAGAACCACGACCCGTCGGCGTGATGGTTGGGGGAGGAGACGACGCTGGCGCCAAGACTGGCAAAGCAGTAGCAGCAAGGATGGCCAGGGCCTCCGGAGCCCTCGGGTCGTCAGCAGGCGCGCTGAAGGCGAGCGCCTCTGGAGTCCCCCTGGCCGCAGGGGCAGTCTTCTCCTGAGGCTGGGCCCCCGAGCCTCGAGAGGATAACCCTGCAGTAGGAGGATGCGAGGCAGCCTTGCCTTTCCGCACTGGGGTCTCCGAGGCCTCAGCAGGCCGCTTGGCCTTGGAGGCCCAACATCCTCCTTCTTCCTCTTCGCCGCCGACACCATCCTGTCCATCGAGAAGAAAATGTTGGGCACTGCGCGAAGAGCAGAGAACAAGGGCAAGGTGATACACTTACTAGTCCTCAGCGACATAGTCCCTCTACCTGCCCAGGAGCGTGATGCCCCTGAGATTCCTGGGCACGAACGTCGCCACGCTCTCGGGGGCGGACGAGCGTGCGGTGGCCGGATCTACGGCGGCCGGCGGTAGGGTGGAGGCGTCGCCCCGAGGAAGCAGCGCCGACCTGTCCTTCTTCGGGGTCCCCTGTCTCAGCTTCTTCTTGGGATTGCCCTCGGACCTCGTGGTGACCCCGGTTGAGAGCGGCGACTCCCTGACTGCGTAATCACCGGTGTCGTTGTCAGAGAAGGCGCGGGGGAGCTCGCTCTGGCATGGGGGAGAGGTCTCCGCCACCTCCTCCAGCGTTGCCTCTGATTCCGCCTCCTCCTCCTCCTCGGACTCGCCGGTGGACACCGGCACCGGGGGGCCCGAGGACTGGGAAGGCTTCAACGGCACGAGCCCCTGCTCGTTGAAGACAAGCATGGCGGCGGCCACCTTCTCCCCGTCCTTTTGACGGTACAGCAGGAGATGGTCCTCAGGGGGGTCGCCCTGGTCCTTCTTGAGCAAGGTGCGCATGGCCTTGCTCAACTCCTTATTAGACAGCTCGTCCGGGCGCAACCGGAGGTCGTCTTTCGCGCCCTTGAAGCTCCACAAGGGGTGCGAGTGCGCCTACAACAGATCCAGGCGCTGCGTCAGGAACTCCTTCACGATCATGGCCCCCGTCAGCTTGTCCGCCTTCAGGTCCGTCGTGATCTTCTCCAGCAGCTGCTCCACCAGGGAATCGGTGAGCTTCTCGTTCACCCACCGGTCCAGCTTCACCGGCATCGCGGTCGGGGGCTCTAGCAGGGCGTGGGGGCGCTTGGCGACAATGAAGACCCACTTGTGCCGGAAGTCTTCCACCTTCTTCCCGGCCCTCGAGATTGCATTGCTGCTGTGGGCCGTGATGAAGTTGGCGCAACCGGAGCACTGGGAGCCGCCCAACCGGAGGTAGAAGAAGTGGCGGAAGTGCGCGATGGAGGGCATCACCCCCACAAATGCCTCACAATAGAAGGTGAAGATTGACAGGAGGAGGATGGAGTTGGGATGAAGATGGAGGGCGTGGAGCCCGTAATGATTGAGGATGGCATAGAAGAAGCTGGAGAAGGGGGGAACAAGGCCGACGAAGACGCTTTGCAGGAAAAAGGGGTAGAAGTTCTCCCCCAAGGTTTTCGGGTCGGCGGAGCCAACCCAGAGCACCGTCTCCCCTCCATCGTTGGCGCTGCCGGCCGTCAATGGAAGCGCGACAGCGAGATGGTTCTCCTTGGCGATGGAGGACGCGCTAAGGGCTGGCTCGAACGAGGGGGCCTGGCGCGCAGGAGGAGCGGCATGCTTCACCTTGTCGGAGGACATCGGCGGCGAACTTGGGGAAGAGATTCGGCAGATCTGGAGGTTTTTTGAGCAGAAGGAGAAGGGGATCTGGTGCAAGGCGAAGGGAAGGCAATGAAGGCTCAGCGGCAGGCGCCAGCCATTTTGTCAGACCCGGACGGTTGCCGAGGCAGCATGGGGAAGCGGAGACACCCACGTCCCATCAAGCGCCATGCCTCAACCAAGGCCGCATGCGGTTAGGGCCCGCAGCACTCCGCACTTGCCCTATGGCTTTGCCTCGAAGCCAAGTTCGACCGCGCCTTGGGCCCGGGGGCTACTGTCGGTGTTTTGGGAATGGGGGTACCCAGACTTGCCTGCCTGCGGCCCACAACATGGCAACATCAACGGCCTGGTACGGCCCACCTTGAGCATCGACGACCTGGTACGGCCCACCTTGAGCATCGACGACTCAAGACCCTTGCGAGGGGCCAAGCCTCGTGAGGCGGATGACACCAAGACCTCCAGAAGGAGCGGCCTCCTTAGGCTGGCTCCCGAGGAGCAGAGATTTCTATGCAAGCTCCACCTCATGAGGTTCAGATGACGTGAGCCATGACGACCAAGGCTAGGCGGGAGCCAGCGGGCGTAGGACATCAGTTTCCTCTTTGGTGCTAAGGAGGCAAGAGCATGTGCAGAGTCCCAAGGAATCAGCCAAAGGTTTCCATTCCCGTGCAACAAGACCAAGACTGCCAGGACGGCAGGATGGAGGTCATCACCGAGCCCACCACGACGTCATGACCAGAGGCTTTCGCAGGCAAAGACTACTTTTGTCAAGATAACATGTACTTGTTGTCTCCCTTTGAATTTTGCCTTTGTGGGATACCTTCCCGCCTTCATTTGGGAAGAGGACCAAGGCCACTATAGGTAGGGCCTAGCCACCACCATAGAGAGGGACGGAACCCCATCGGATCCATTGCATCCTCACCAGATCACACGAGGCCAAGAACACACCTCCTGAGGTTGTTCTCCCACTGTACTAGTTCATCCTCAGCCCCACGAGGCCAATCCACCACAAAGCAGGAGTTGGGTTTTACACCGCAAGATGGCCCGAACCTGGGTAAACTGTCGTGTCCTGTTTTCTTCGTGTTCATCAAGCTTGGCCGCGAGATTGGCGAGTAGGCAGACTGGGGAGGTTGAGTTCTTCGCACACACCCCAAAGTTCGAACCTCGCAAGGGTCTGTGGAGCCCAAAATCTGACACATCTATTTGGATCCTTCTTTTAAGACACACACCCTTTCACACCAAAATTCTCCATCTCTCTAACTCACACATCTCTCCCCATGTCCGCATGTGTATCTCACACACTCTCTCTCTCTGATTGTGTCTATGTGTCTCCACGTTACACAACAAAAAGCCCCATGCACATGTCTCTCTCTATCCTCCACACATAGAGACACAAAGAATCTCGTAGCATTGCCTCAGTCTCTACACATATCACACATGCATGTTGTCTCTCTCTCGCACACACACTCAACAAAGGTTTTCCCATGAATAACTTACCATCTATTCATCAACAGTCGTGGCAGTACGGCGGACACGAGAGGTGAAAAAGAATAAATCTACACATGCGTAGACCACCTAGTATGACTACTAGGACTAGAGCAAGCCGAAAGCGCGCCGCCGTCACCCCTTCCTTATCGGCAACGGGAAAACCTTTGTTTTGCATAATCGAGAAATCATCGTGCTAAGGCCCCACATGCTCAGCCGTTGAATATAATGTAGATCCTGTCGGCGTCCTGGGAACGGGGGTACCCATATTTGCCTGCATGCGGCCCATGGTGTGGCTCTGTCAACTGCCCGGTACGGCCCAGCTTCAGCACCAATGACTCAAGACCCTCGCGAGGGGCCAAGCCTCGCAAGGCGGACGACACCAAGACCTCCCTGGGGACAGCCTCACTAGGATGGCTCCCGAGGAGCAGAGATATGTATGCAAGGTGCACCTCGCGAGGTTCATATGACGTGAGCCGTGACGACCAACGCTAGGCGGGCGCCAGCGGGCGCAGTGTACCAGTTTCCTCTTTGGTGTTAAGGAGGCAAGCACAGGCGCAGGGTCCTGAGGAATCAACTAAAGGTTTCCATATCGGTGCAACAAGACCAAGACCGCCAGGACGGCAGGACCGAGGTCATCGCAGAGCCCACTGCAGCGTCACCACCAGATCCTTTTGCAGGAGAAGACTACTTTTGTTAGGATAGCTTGTACTAGTTGTGCCCCTTCAAATTTGGCCATTGTGGAATCCCTTCCCGCCTACATTTGAGAAGAGGACCAAGGCCACTATAAATAGGACTTAGCCACCACCATAGAGGGGACAGATCAATTCCACCCTGACCACCACACCAGCTCATCGAGCTCAAGAACACCTCACCTCCAGAGGCTGTTCAACCAGTATACTAGTTAATCATCAGCCCCTCAAGGCATCCACCACAAAGCTGGAGTAGGGTATTACATCGCAAGGTGGCCCGAACCAGGATAAAATGTTGTGTCTCTTGTTGTCGGATTTCGTGTTCCGGCAAAACCCTTGAGGTTCAAACACTGGGGTGCGCACGAAGGTCTCTCCTCCCCCTAGGTCACGCCCTCACCGCGATCCCAAAGCTCAGCGCGTCGAACTCACAGAACAAGGGACACAAGGTTTATACTGGTTCGGGCCACCGATGTGGTGTAATACCCTACTCCAGTGTGGTGTGGCGGATTGCCTCTCGGGCCGAGGATGAACAGTTACAAGGGAAGAATTTCCTCTTGAGGAGAGGTGCTCTTGTGCTTAGTGAGCTTGTGGATGTGAGGATGGAATGGGTCCAATCCAAGATGAGTTTCCTCCTATGGTGGTGGCTAGTCCTATTTATAGAGGCCCTGGTCCTCTCCCCAAATATTAGGCGGGAAGGGATGCCACAATGGCCAATTTTGAAGGGAGACAACTAGTACAAGTTATCCTGACTAAAGGTGGTCTTCGCCTGCCAAAGGCTCTGGTGATGACGCCATCTTGGGCTCCACGGTGACCTCCATCCTGCCGTCTTGCTGGTCTTGGTCTCATTGCACCGATATGGAAACCTATTCCTGATGCCTCAGGACTCGTCCCCTGCGCTTGCCTCTTTAGCACCAAAGAGGAAACGAGGACACAGCACGCGTTGGCGCCCGCCTGGCCCCGGTCGTCATGGCTTACATCACAGGAACCTCATGAGGTGCCTCTTGCCTTGATCTCTTCGCCCCTCGCGAACTAGCCTGGTGAGGCCGCCCCCGAGGAGGTCTTGCGTTGTCCGCCTCGCGAGGGTCTTGTGTGTTTGCTGGTGAAGATGGGCCGTACAGGGCCGCCGGTGGAGCCACGCCATGGGCCGCAGGCAGGCAAGTCTGGGGACCCCCGTTCCCAGGATGCCGACAGTAGCCCCCGAGCCTAAGGCGCGCTCGGACTTGGCTTCGAGGCGAAGCCAAAGGGCAAGTGCAGAACGCCACGAGCCCCAAAAGCCTGCGGCCTCGCTTAACACGTGGCGATTGATTGGACGTGGGCCTCTCCGCTTCCCCGTGATGCCTCGGCAACTGCCCAACTGACAAAAGATTGGCGCGGGCTGTATTTGCCTTCATTGCCTTCCTTCATCTTGCTCCAGATCCCCTTTCTTGCCCTTCGCTTCCAGAGACTCTAGATCCACCCAGTTCCCCTTGGAGCTTACCATCGATGGCGCCCAAGAAAGCTCGGGTACTCCTCCGCCATCCTGGTATGAGCCCGCGCTTGACGCGCTGAGCGTGTCGGAGAAGAACCTTGCCGCCGTGCGTCTGATGACGGCGGAGGGTGACGAGAAGAGGAAGACTATGCTCCGGGTCGGTTCCACCGAGCCGGAGGCCCCCGACAGCACCTTCTACCCCTTCTTCACGAGCAGCATCGTCGCTGGGTTGGTTCCCCCCTTCTCCGATTTCTTCTACTCCGTCCTCAGTCACTATAAGACCCGCGCTCTCCATCTTCACCCCAACTCCATCCTCCTCCTGTCAATCTTCGCCTTCTACAGTGAGGCGTATGTTGGAGTGATGTCATACATGGCGCTGCTGCGCCACTTCTTCTTCCTCCGGATCAAGGAGGGCTATTGTTCTGGTTGTGTTGGCTCCGTCGAGGCCAACAAGACCAATGCCATCTTGAAGGCCGAGGGCTTCAGGAGCAAGTGGGTCCTGATGGACGCTAAGTGCTCCCATCCCCGGCTGGTGCTGCCGACGGAGATGCCTGTGTCCCAAGAGGGATGGCTTCACGCAAAGCTCACCGACCCCCGGGCAGTGCAGGTATTGGAGAGGATAACTGCCGATCTGAGGCCCAGCGACTCAAGGGTGGGGAAGCTGACTGGGGCCATGATTGCCAAAGAGTTCATGGCACAGCGTGTGGCTCCCCTCCAAGCGCGCGTGCGCCCCTTGTGGAAGCTCGGAGACGCTGGGGATGACATCCGCCTGCGCCCGGAGTCCCATTTTGATAAGGAATTGCAGTCGACCCTTTGTTCCTTGGTCGGGGACGACCAAGGGTACCGGCCTGATTGCTTTGTTCCCTTGTTCCGCCGCCCAGATGGGGCGGAGGCTGCCGTCGCCATGCCCATCTTCGACAGGCGTGGACTCGTGCCGCCTGCGCCCTCGAGTGCTCCGGCGACGACGACTCTAGTGGATGTGTCTTCTGGCGAGTCTCGCGAGGAGGAAGAGGAATAGGAGGAGGAGGAGCGCGACTCGGAAGCGACTCGCGAAGGGGCGGGGGAAACCTCCCCTTTGCGCAAGGCCGACATCCTCTGCACCCTGCCTGATGACGATGACGAGGCCGATGTCTCCATGGAGAGAGGGGAGCTGCCAGTGGCTGGAGGCTCCACACGGTCCAAGGTTAGTCCCCGGAGGAGGCCACCGGCCGAGGTCCCGACGAGGGCAGGTCGACGCTGATCTCCCGAGACAACGCCCTTGCTCTGACGCTGCCTGGAGCTGCTTCCAACTTGCCTGTTGCCCCCTCTTCTGTGCCTAGAGCCCTTGCACCAGCGCCTCAGGTTGTGAGGCTCTTAGGCTTCAAGCTTAGGAAGCAGAGGGACTACGATGCGGTGGACTAGTAAGTATTCTTGTCTTGCCTTGTTCCTGCTTCTGCTACTGAGTCTTGACGCTTTCCGTTGCTTGACTAGGCCGATGCCCGCGGCGAAGAGGAAGAAGGAGGATACATCGGTACTGCACGGGACCAAATCGCCTGCAGCGGCTGCACCCTCCTCCACAGGGAAGGGCAGTGATGGTGCTCGCGCATCCCCGGCCCAATCATCCTCATGAAGCTTGGGGGAGCGTCCTCTGGAGGCGGCAGCCCCCATGGCCCCACTGGCACCAAAGGCGCCGGTGTCCGGCTCAGCTGCTGAGGCCCCCAAAGCTCAGGAGCCCTCAGCCTCCCAGGCCGTCATGACAATGTTTCCTCTTCCTTCTTCCGCCGCTCTGCTGACCCTGGATCTTTCCACCTCCCCTGGCGTCCTGGAGCGCGCTCTTTCTGCGATGACCCTACTGCGAGAGGACCTTCGGGGCACCGACCCTCGCTTGGTGGCCGGCGCCTGGAGCTGATCTCTGGCTGGCTCCATTATGACATGGCCATCCGAGCGGCGCTGAGCCAGGCTGCAATGGATACCGAGAAGGACAAGCAAGCTATCGCCCAAGCTATGGCTGCCCGCGAAGCTGCGCTGAAGGATGCCAGAGCCGCCCAAGATCGCTGCCAGTCGCTGGAGGCCGAGCTGGAGACAATGCGCAATGAGCATGCGGCTGAGGTGCGAGGCGGCCAGGCGGAGGAGGAGAAGATGAAGCTCCGGGAGGACGCCGTCAGGGATCGCGATGCCGAGCAGGAGCAGTTGGCGAAGGCGCAGGCCGCGGAGTGCACCCGGCTGGAGAAGCTGAAGCGGAAGATGGAGGCGGAGAAGGCCGAGCTTGACGCCAAGGTGAAGGTCCTGGATGAGGACCGCGTGGCCTTCAAGTCCCTCGAGGAGAAGGCTCGCACGGCACTGCGGTCACTCTACGAGAAGGGCTTGGAGGAGCCGCTGGCTACCAACGACGAGGGCCCCACCCAACTGCTTCCTTATCTGGTCGCGGCGCTTGAGGAAGTCGTGAGCGGTATCGGCCCTTTGGCAGAGGGAGAAGACCACATTCTTTCCTCAGCCGCGTTGACGCGCGTCTTCAGCCACCTCCATCTTCGCGATCCTACCGCCCATCTTGACGAGCTGCTGGAGCCCGTGGAAGCCGAGCACTGCGCAGCTGCTGCCGAAGCCATGAAGGGTCAGGTGGAGGCCCTGCTGAAGAGGTTCCGCGCCTTCGATCCCGCGCCCTCAAATCATGGTGCTGCTGATCATGCAACTCCGGCGGGTGGTGCAGGTGAGGGAAACGCCGCCATGGAAGAAGCATCCCTTGCGGGCGACGGCAGCGTCCGGGGAAGACGAGATGACTTGCTGGCGGCTCCTTTCCTGTTTAGCTTCTGCAATATGCACCATGCCTCGTGCAGGCGTTTAAACATGCGTTTGGTATCAGGACAACAATATGTCTTGTAATATTTTCTTGAGATTTTGTGATTTCCTTCACGTTTGCTTTACGTTCTACGTCGGTAGGGCCTGACCCCGCGCATACCTCAGCCGCCGTTGGGTCATCCAGATCACCAGGATGACACCAAGGGGTGAGGGGCTATGTGGCCAGTTAGGCTCCTGAGTCGCGATGCTCAGGAGTCCCCCTTGACGTGCAAACAGCTTACAGAAAGGAGACGCAGGAATAGGTCTAGTGTTCTACGTCGGCAGGGCTCGACCCCGCGCATACCTCAGCCGCCGTTGGGCCGTTCGGATCACCAGGACGAGACCAAGGGGTGAGGGGCTACGTGGCCAGTTAGGCTCCTGATTCGCGATGCTCAGGAGTCCCCCTTGATGCTCAAACGACCTTCATACCTTTTCCCTCGCCGAGGCTCCGCTCGGGAGGGCGCGCGACGACCAGGCCCGAGGGACCTGGTGGGGCGGCGTATGCTTGGGCGTGACCCGAGCATAGCCCCCGTGCCCAGCCCCCTCGCGCGACTCTCCCGAGGCAGGTGTTGCGATGAGGCCAGACACTGAGCTTAGAGGCTCCTTGAGGTTGATACGGCCATGGGGCCATCCTTAGTTGTTTATCACCAGCGTGGAGCATAGCGCTTCTGCACTTGCATGGGCATAGCTGCTCCTCGGCAGTGTCAACTGCCGATCTTGAACATGGTGCTTCCACGGAAATGCGTGGGTGAGGGCTCCCTCTGAGTGGAGCCCCGGGGGCGTGTACAGCCCCGCCCTGACACGTGGCTTGCACGGCCGGGCTAGACGAGGTGTGTCTGGGCACTCGTGAGTCAGTGCGGGACTCACGAGGCCCTACCTCAAGGCGGGTTGCGCCTGGTCTTGGTTCTTGTTTACTGCAGTGGTCCTGCGAGATGGTTAGGCAACCTGCACCGAATGAATCTCCTGAGGTTATCGCATGAGAAGGCCAAGCACCAACGACCCCAGGAGGTGACGTGAACGGGACTGGCCCGCCAGACAGAGCTCAGCCGTTGGATTTATCAATGCTACAGGGACGAACCCAAGCACAGACGCCGTGCCTAGCCTTCTTATGCGAAGGATCCTGAAGAAAGATGATCCGCGCGCGGCTCCCGTGGTGGGTGATAATCAAGCAGGTAATAACCATACATGCCACTGGGTCAGACCCGAGCGGCCTGGGGATGATGCAGCCCGAGGGGCGCCCCCAGTAGAGTAAGTTAAAGACCTAAAACGATACATGCCGCAGGGACAGACCCACGCGGCCTAGGAATGATGCAGCCCGGGGGGCACTCCCAGCTAAATAAACTTGGAAAATGTCACCTGGTTCCGTTGTCGAAGGGATGTTGGGGTAGCTGAAGATGCGTGGCGAAGGGGTTGCTCCTCATGAGCCACCAGGGCCCTGAACCTCAGGAGGCTCTGGGGGTCCAGGCGGTTCCTTGAGGACCGTCTCCATCTCTGCCAGGACCGCGTGATGCCTGATCTCTTGGGTCGCCAGGACGCTCCGCAGGCTGCGCTAGAAGGCGGCTGCCATGCTCGGCAGGCTGAACGGCATGCGGACATAGCTCTGAGGCGGTCCCTCGCAACGTCCCACGCGCGAAGGACAGAAGCGCTCCTGAGATGCGGCCCTATTGAGCCCTGGGATGTCGATGCAGACGCGTAGCCCGCCATCCTTGCCTGGATGGGGAGCTGCGCCAGGTGGGCGGCGATCGCCGCGCATGGGCCTTGCATCCTGTAGCTCCTGAGTAGTCTTGGCGATGAACTCCTGAGCGTCGGGCGCTCCTCGCCCAGTGCCCTCCTGAGGGAAACGTGCCACAAAGCATGCCTCCACGTGGTGCCCGAGCGCCTCCCTCGTGATGCTGGCTAGGTCTGAGGCCCTCCAGAAGAGAGCCCCCGGGCCCTGCCCGAGGAGGGCACCGGGCGCGCCTTCCTATGCGAGGGAGGGAGGCGCCCCAGGTGCGGGCGCCGATCCTGACGTGGCACCGCTAGAGGCTCCACTCCCCTGAGGCCTTGTACGGAGTAGCTGCTTCTTCTTCTTGGGGATGGCCTCAGGAGGGTATATGGTGCCTTGGTTGTCGGGGTCTTCGATTGCTGTGGCTTGGAAGGCGCACTCGAGGGAGCACACCGCATCTCTTTCTTCGCAGGGGACTGTGATGATCCCGCCGCTTCCTGGCATCTTGAGGACGTTGTAGCCGTGGTGGGTCACTGCCATGAACTTGGCCAGGGCTGGATACCCGAGGATGGCATTGTACGGCAGAAGGATGTGGGCGACGTCGAAGTCGATGAGCTCGGTGCGGTAGTTGTCGCGTTGTCCGAAGGTGACAGGGAGATGACCTACCCTATCGGGGTGGTGGAGCCGTCAGTCACTCCAGACAAGGGCTTGGTAGGCTGAAGCTGGTCGTATGGCACTTGGAGGCTGTCGAATGTCTCGACAGATAGGACATTAAGCCCTACGCCGCCGTCGATGAGGGTCTTGGTGACTTGTACGTTGCTGATGACGGGTGAGCAGAGCCTCGGGAGAGCACCAGCAGTAGCCACGCCCTTGAGCTGGTCCGCCGAGCTGAAAGTGATGGCGCACTTGGACCACCTAAGAGGGCGCGTGGCCTCAAGCCTGGGAAGGGCTGCGTTCACCTCGCGAGCAAACTGCTTGAAGATACGCTGAGATGCTAGGGCCTGAGCTCCGCCCAAGATGCAAGCGATAGCATGCGGTTCCTGGAAGCCCCAGCCCCCTCGTCCTGATGGTGGTCGTTGTTCCTCCTTGGTGGTGGCGGCAGTGGAGGAAGACCAGCGTGGCCCTGAGGGCGGTCCTCGCGAGGCTGATCCCTCCAGGCGCCCTCACAAGGCTGGTCCTGCCAGCGGTCCTCGCGAGGCCGGTGGCGCCACTCCCGATGGGGGCTGCGATCATCCCAGCGTCCTCCGACTCGTCCTCCTCCTCAGCCGTGCTCGGAGCGTCGACCGAAGCGTCCATCTCGAATAGCCCTGAGCTCTTGACAGTCGTTGGTGTTGTGGCTGTGTACGTTGTGGAAGGCGCAGAATGAACCGCTGCTCTTGGACGACTCGGGATGGTCCCGGCCGCGCTTCGTGTCAGGCTCCACCGCAAGCACAGCCACCCCTTACGCTTCACGTCCTTGGCCTTGGCTTTCTTCTCCTCCGGGTCGGTAGCTGGGAGCTCGAGGAGGGAAAGGCGCCCTTCCTTAGCTCTTGCGCACTTGGTCGCCAGGTTGAACAGCTCCAGAGCCGTGCATAACTCCTCGTGGATGGCGAGCTCCTCCTTCATCTTGACATCGCGGACACCATCAGAAAACGCCGAAATGATGGCCTCGTCCGTCACCTTGGGGATCTTGAGACGAACGCTGTTGAAGCGCTGGATGTACTTCTACAAGGTCTCTCCTGGCTGTTGCCTGATGCGGCGCAGGTCACACACGGCCGGAGAGCGGTCGCGAGTGCCCTGGAAGTTGGCGACAAAGCGGTCGCGCATCTCATCCCAGGAGGAAATCGAGCTCGGGGGCATGTTCAGGAGCCACGAGCGGGCACAGTCCTTGAGAGCCATGGGGAACCAGTTCGCCATGACTTTCTCGTCGCTATTGGCCGCCTCGATGCTCAGCTCGTAGAGCTGCAGGAACTCCGCAGGGTCAAGGGTGCCGTCATAGCGAGGAGGCAGATCCGGCTTGAACTTGCCCGACCAGACAATGCCACGCAGCTCAGGAGTGAAGGCGCAGCAGCCTGTTGTGGCCACCGGGGCCCTTTGCAGAGGTGGGGCCTGCCCTTGGTGTCCGCGCACAGTCGCCTCAGGCGGCACACGGTCTTGTTGTGGTGGCGCCGGGAGAGCGGGAGCATTCTCTTGCGGCCGGGGAACTTCTTGGTAGCTTCCTTCTTCTCGCGTGGGCGCCCGACATGGTGGGTCATGCCGGGGGGGGGGGCGCCTTGGCGCCAGAGCACCGTCTTGGTGCGGAGGTGGTGGAGTTGCTCCGTGAGCTACATCGCCCGCAGCTGGCGGAGGGCGAGGCAGCGAGAGGGATGGCATGGGGGAGCCCCAAGCGGAGCTGACGAGCTCGGTGATGCGGTCCAACCAGTCCTTATAGAGGTCGTCGACCGGGCGGTAGCGCAGGAGCTCTCGTGCCATGAGCAGCACGGCCTACCCATCCATGGGAGCGCGGTGAGCGTGAGACGATGAGTCGGCTGGGGTCGGCGACGGAGTGGCTGTGCGGCCATCCCGCCGCACAGAAGGGTGCAACGAGGACGCTTCTGCTCATTTCCTGCCGGACCAGTGGCGGCGTTGGCGGCGGGTGATGGAGAATGACGGGGAGGCCCGCCGATAGGAGATGTCTGAGCGACACGGGCGGCGAGGGCGGCCCGACGCTCGGCGCGGGCTGGACGAGCGTCTGACATGGTGGTGGTGGAGCAGTGGAGCGCGGGTCGGCGGGAGGAAGGCTTCGGCGCACCCCTACCTGGCACGCCAAGTGTCGGATTTCGGGTTCCGGCAAAACCCTTGAGGTTCGAACATTGGGGTGCGCACGAAGATCTCTCCTCCCCCTAGCTCACGCCCTCACCGCGATCTCAAAGCTCAGCGTGTCGAACTCACAGAACAAGGGACACAAGGTTTATACTGGTTCTGGGCACCCATGTGGTGTAATACCCTACTCCAGTGTGGTGTGACGGATTGCCTCTCGGGCTGAGGATGAACATTTACAAGGGAAGAACAACCTCCTGAGGAGAGGTGCTCTTGTTGTTGGTGAGCTTGTGGATGTGAGGATGGAATGGGTCCAATCCAAGATGAGTTTCATCCTATGGTGGTGGCTAGTCCTATTTATAGAGGCCCAGGTCCTCTCCCCAAATATTAGGCGAGAAGGGATGCCACAACGGCCAATTTTGAAGGGAGACAACTAGTACAAGTTATCCTGACTAAAGGTGGTCTTCGCCTGCCCAAGGCTCTGGTGATGACGCCGTCTTGGGCTCCAGGGTGACCTCCATCCTGCCGTCCTGCTGGTCTTGGTCTCGTTGCACCAATATCGAAACCTTTGCCTGATGCCTCGGGACTCCTCGCCTGCGCTTGCCTCTTTTGCACCAAAGAGGAAACGAGGACACTGCGCGCACTGGCACCCTCCTGGCGCCCGCCTAGCCCCAGTCGTCATGGCTTACATCACAAGAACCTCACGAGGTGCCTCTTGCCTTGATCTCTCCACCCCTCGCGAGCTAGCCTGGTGAGGCCGCCCCCGAGGAGGTCTTGCATCGTCCGCCTCGCGAGGCTTGGCTCCTCGCGAGGGTCTTGAGTGTATGTTGGTGAAGATGGGTCGTACAGGGCCGCAGGTGGAGCCACGCCGTGGGTCGCAGGCAGGCAAGTCTGGCGACCCCCGTTCCCAGGACGCTGACACTTGTCCCTTGGGTTCGTCGAGCTAGGTCGTGGAATCACTGAGCAAGCAGACTGGGAGGGGAGAGTTCTTCGCACGCACCCCAGAGTTCGAACCTCTCAAGGGTCTGCGGAACCCTGAATCCGACATTTTGCGCGCCAGGTAGGGGTGCGTCGAAGCCACTCTTCGGTCGGTCGACCCGTCGCCGCTCCACCGCCTCCATGGCTGATGCTCGCCGAGCCCGTGCCGAGCATCGAGCCGCTCTCGCCGCCTGCATCGCCCAGACAGTGCCAGTCGGTGGGCCTCCTCTCCGCTCTCCATCACCTGTCGCCCACGCTGCCACCGGCCCGGCGGGGCATGAACAACAAGCTTCATCGCTGCACCCCTCCATGCGGCGGGACGGACGCACCGCCACCCCATCGCTGACTCTGGCGGCTCGTTGTCTCACGCTTGTCACGAGCCGGCGGACGCACAGGGTGCGCTGCTCATGGCGCGCGAGCTCCTGCCCTACCGCCCCGTCAACGACTTCTACAAAGACTGGCTGGACCGCATCGCTGAGCTTGTCAGCGCCGCTAGGGGCTCTCCTGCACCGTCCCTTTTGCTACCTCGCCCGCCTCCTGCCGCGGGCGACGTAGCCCATGGAGCGCCTCCGCCACCTCCCCGTCAAGACGTCATCCTGGCACCAAGGCGTGCGACCCCAAGGCGTGATTCGCCGTGCAGGGCGCCCGCGCGCAAAAAAGAAAGCTGCCAGGAGGTCCAGCAGTCGTGAGAAGATGCTCCTGCGCTCCCAGCACCACCACGCCAAGACCGCGCGCTGCCTGCCTTGGCGGCGCATGAGCGCCAAGACCAGGCTCCACCTCCACGACAGGCTCCCGTGACCACCGCGGGCTGCCAAGCCTTCACTCCCGAGCTGTGCAGCTTCGTCTGGCCGGGCAAGTTCAAACCCGACCTGCCTCCGTGCTACGACGGCACCCCCGACCCTGCGAAGTTCCTGTAGCTCTATGAGCTGAGCATCGAGGCAGCCAACGGCGACGAGAAAGTCATGGCGAACTGGTTTCCCATGGCTCTCAAGCACAGCGCGCACTCGTGGCTCCTGAACCTGCCCGCGGGATCGATCTTCTCCTGGGGCGAGATGCGCGAGCGTTTTGTCGCCAACTTCAAGGGTACTCGCGACCGCCCGCCTGCCGCGGGTGACGTGCGGCGCATCAAGCAACAGTCGGGGGAGACCCTGCAGAAGTACATCCAGTGCTTGAATAGCGTTCGCCTCGAGATCTCCAAGGTTTCGGACGAGGCCATCATCTCGGCGTTCTCCGATGGCGTCCGCGATGTCAAGATGTAGGAGGAGCTCACCATCCACGAGGACCTATGCGCAGCTCTGGAGATGTTCAACATGGCAACCAAGTGCGCGAGAGCTCAGGAAGGGCGCCTCTCCCTCCTCGAGCTTCCAGCTGCCGACCCAGAAGACAAGAAGACCAAGGCCAAGGACGTGAAGCACAAGGGGGCTGCCTTGCTTGCGGCTGAACCAGAGATGAAGCACGGCTGTGACCACCAAGATTCATCCAAGGGCAGCCGTCCATTCTATGTCTTCCACAACGTACACAACCACAACACCAATGACTGTCAAGAGCCCAGGGCCATCCGCGATGGGCGCCTCGGTCGACGTCCTGAGCGCAACGATCGGGCTACGGTTGCGGAGGAGGCCGAAGTGGAGGACGCTGGGATGACCGCGGCCCCCGCCAGGAGTGGCGCAACCAGCCTCGTGAGGACCACTGGCAGGGCTAGCCTCACGAGGATGCCTGGAGGGATCAGCCTCGTGAGGACCGTCCTCAGGGTAATGCGAGCCTCCCTCCACTGCTGCCACCACCAAGAAGGAACGACGACCACCACCAGGACGAGGGGGCTGGGGGCTTCCAGGAGCCACGCACCATTTCCTGCATCTTGGGTGGTGCTCAGGCCCCCACCTCTCAGCGCATCTTCAAGCAGTTCGCTCGTGAGGTGAACGCGGCCATCCCCAGGCTTGAGGCCACACGTCCACTCAGGTGGTCCAAGTGTACCATCACCTTCATCTCATCCGACCAGCTCAAGTGTGCGGCAACTACCGACGCCCTCCCGATGCTTTACTCACCCGTCAACAGCAACGTCCTTGTCACCAAGACCCTCATCGACGGTGGTGCGGGGCTCAATGTTCTTTCCATCGATATGTTAGACCGCCTCCAAGTGCCATATGATTAGCGGCAGCCCACCAAGCCTTTCTATGTAGTGACCAACGGCTCCACCACCCCAATAGGGCAGATCCGCCTCCCTGTCACCTTCAGCTAGCGCGAGAACTACCACACCGAGCTCATCGACTTCGATGTTGCCCACATCCGCCTCCCGTACAATGCCATCCTTGGATATCTAGCCCTGGCCAAGTTCATGGCGGTGACCCATCATGGCTACAACGTCCTCAAGATGCCAGGGAACCCCCACATCATCACCATCGCCTGCGAGGAGAAGGATGCAGTGTGTTCTCTCGAGCACGCCTACCAGGCTGCGGCGGTCGAGAACCCAGACAACAAAGGCGCCATCTACCCTCCTGAGGCTGTCCCCAAAAAGAAGAAGCAGCTGCTCCGCCAAGAGCCTCAGGAGAGCGGTGTCTCTAGCGGCACCACCTCAGGACCTGCACCCACGAATGGGGCGTCTCTCTCTTGCATAGGAAGGCATGCCCGGCGTCCTCCTCAGGCTGGGCTCGGGGGCTCTCTTCTGGAGGGCCTCTGACTTAGCCAATGTCACGAGGGAGGCGCTCGGGCACCATATGGAGGCATGCTTCATCGCACGTTTCCCTCACGAGGGCACAAGGCACAGGGTGCCGAGTGCTCAGGAGTTCATCACCAAGACGACCGAGGAGCTTCAAGAGACGAGAGCCATGCGCAGCGACCGCTGCCTACCACGTGGCGCGGCTCCTTATCTCGGTGAGGACAACGAGCTGCGCGACTGCGTCAACATTCCAGGGCTCAATAGAGCCACATCCCAGGAGCGGTTTTGGCCATCGCATGTCGATCGGTGTGAGGGCCCCCCTCACATCTATGTTTGCATGCCCTTTGGCTTGCCGAATGCGGCTGTTACCTTCCATCATCGCCTACGGAGCATTCTGGAGGCTTAGGAGGCCAGGCACCACATGGTCCTAGCAGAGGTGGCAATGGTTCTTCACGAGCCTCCCGAGCCCCCAGAGCCTCCCGAGGCTCAGGACCCAGCCGGCTTGTGAGGAGCGACTTCTTTAGCACGCGTCTTCAGCTACTTCAACACCTCTTCAGCAACGGTGCCAGGTTACATTTTCCAGTTTATTCAGTTGGGGGCGCCCCTCGGGCTGCATCATCCCCAGGCCGCGTGGGCCTGTCCCTGCGACATGTATCGTTCTTGCATCTATCAGGACTAGCTTTACCCCCTCCCATGAGCAGCTTTATGATTATTATCTGCCTGTCCGGTACTTCGATACCATGAATGCCGTATGCAATTGCAAACCCGCCCACGACCGCCTCATGATTAAGGACTGGCACGACATCTGTGCTCGGGTCCGTCCCTACAGCGTCGCTAAACACAAGAGGCTGAGCTCTGGCTCACGGGCCAGCTCCCATGTACGTCACCTCCCATGGCCCTTGGTTACTTGTTCTCGTATGAGCTAATCGCGAGTGGATGAGCCAGGGCACGCGACTCGGTGCCTCGTCACCACGGGAGCCGCGCGCCAGTTGTCTTTCTTCAGTATTTTCGCATGAGAAGACTGGGCACGACGTCCGTGCTCGGGTCCGTCCCTGCATCGTCGATAAACCCAACGACTGAGCTCTGTCTGGCGGGTCCGCCCCGTTCACGTCACCTCCTGTGGTCGTCGGTGTTGGCCTTCTCATGTGATAACCTCAGGAGATTCATTCGGCGCAGGTTGCCTAACCATCTCACAGGGCCATCACAAGTGTCAAGAATCAAATTCAAGCACAACCCGCCTTGAGGTAGGGCCTCGTGAGTCCCACGCTGGCTCACGAGTTCCCAGACACACCTCGTCTAGCCCTGCCATGCAAGCCACGTGTCAGGGCGGGGCTGTACACGCCCCGGGGGCTCCACTCAGAGGGATCCCCCACCCACGCACCAGTGGAAGCACCATGCTCCGTGCTGGCAGTCGACGTGGTCGAGGAGCAGCTATGCCCGTGCAAGTGCGGAAGCGCCATGCTACGCGCTGCTGATAAACAACTGAGGGCGGCCCCATGGCCGCATCAACCTCAGGGAGCCGCCAGGCTCAGCGTCCGGCTTCATCGCAACACTTTCCCCTCGGGAGAGTCACGCGAGGGGGCTGGGCATGGGGGCTACGCTCAGGTCACACCTAGTGCACGCCACCCTGCCAAGTCCCTCGGAACTGGTCGTCGCGCGCCCCTACCGAGCAGTACTTCGGTGACGAATGGTATGGAGGTCTGTTCGTACGTCAAGGGGGACTCCTGAGCATCGCGACTCAGGAGCCTAACTGGTCACGTAGCCCCTCACTCCTTGGTCTCGTCCTGGCGATCCGGACGGCCCAACGGCGGCTGTCGGATTTCGGGTTCCGGTAGAACCTTGAGGTTCGAAAACTAGGGTGCGCGCGGAGATCCAACCCTCCACCGTCTCGTACCTCGCTGAATCGCCGGGACCTAAACTATCGGTGGAACAGCACAAGAGACACAAGATTTATACTAGTTCGGGCCACCGTTGTGGTGTAATACCCTACTCTAGTTTGTGGTGTGGTGGATTGCCTCTTGGGCTGATGAAGAACAGTACAAGGAAGAACAACCTCACGAGGGTCTGTTCTTGGTGGGTGTGATGAACTGCTGGGGTGGTGTTCAGTCGCTCTAGCTTGAGGATCGGGTCTCTGTCTTTCTCTGGATCCCAGATGCCAGATCCCTCTACCCTGTGGGTGGCTACTCCTATTTATAGGCGAAGGCCCTGGGCCTCTTCCCAAATATTGAACGGGAAGGGCGCCAACGATTGGCCATTATAAAGGGGAACAGCAGGTACACTTATCCTGACTAAAGTTGGTCCTCGCCTGCCAAAGGCTCTGGTGATGACGCCTGCTTGGGCTCCACGATGACTCCCTTCCAGCCGTTGGGGCTGGTCTTAGTCTTGTTGCACCGAAACAGGTGCCTTTGCTTGATTCTCTCGCCTGCGCTTGCTCCCTTTGCACCAAAGAGGAAAGGAGGACGCTGCGCGGGCTGGTGCCCGACTGGCGCCCTTGGTTGTCATGGCTTGCGTCATGGGCACCTCGCGAGGTACCATGCCTTGAACTCTCCGCCTCCCCGTGAGCCAGCCTGACGAGGCCGTGCTCGAGGAAGCTCCTCGTCATCCGCCTCAGCAATCTGGCCCCTCACGAGGGTCTTGAGCTTGCGTTGATGAAGATGGGCCGTCCTGGGCCTCCTTTGAGCCACGCCAAAGGCCGCAGGAAGGCAAGTCTGGGGACCCCCGTTCCCAGAACGCCAACAGTAGCCCCCGGGCCCATGGCGCGCCCGAACTTGGCTGAGTAGAGAGGCGAAAGGGCAAGTACGAAGCGTCGCGGGCCCTAACAGCCTGCGGCCTTGGGCGACGCGTGGCGGTTGATTGGACGCATGCGCACTGCTTCCCCATGATGCCTCGGTAACCGCCCGGATTCGACAAGTCCCTGCCTGCAGAGTTGGTCATAATTACCGGTGATCGTGGAGGCCGACGGTTGGCCTTCGCAGGCTATAAGTCTGAACGCCAGCGCCCTTCAGTCTATCCTTTTTTGTCTCTCCTTCTTCTCCATGGCTCCACCAAGGAAGTTCTCGGCCGCAGAGAAGGGGAAGGGTCGTCAGGTCGAGTCTTCCTCTCCTCCGCCTAAGCGTGGTCGAGGTCGCCCTCGCAAGCATCCCGTGGCCTCCACGGCGGTCCCCGCGGTCGTGGGGGAGGCTCTCAGCGCGTGGCGACGGCGGCTGTGTGGCCGGAGGGCGTGCCCGGCCCCGGCGTCCCCGAGGCCACGCCTCCATGTCTTGGCCGCGCGGAGTTCATGGTGAGGGCGGAGGAGCCGTCCGTTGTCCGGCTTCAGCTCCCGTGCTTCCTCTTGGGTGAGCTCCCAGATGGCGCCCTGAGTGGCCTCTGGCTCCAGGCAGATGGCTGCTGTAGCCGGGCTTCGTGGGCTTCTCTGGAGGTCTCCGCTGCAGGGAACCTGTTCCTGACCCGCGGCTGGCAGACGTTCGCTCGCGCGCGTGGTCTTCGCCGCCGGTGCTCCCTGCACTTCAAGTACGACGGCGACGCCACCCTCTACGTGAGGGTGTTCGGGGAAGATGGTCGCCGCATGGGGTGCTGCCCTGAAGACGATGACCGCGACCGAGGACTCAACCCCGGCGTGGGTGGAGAGGGCAGCATGGGCGGCGGGCGATGCCGCGACTCCTCACGCTTCACCAGCTCTTCTTCGGATGGTGATTCTTCTAGCAGCATGCCAGCCCCCACGCCGCCGCGCCTGCTTTGGGGGGTGGCAGCGGGTCCGCTTGCCGCCATGCCCCGGTGAAGCGCGAGAGGGAGTCCGCCTGAGCTCCGGAGGCGGCTCGAGCCTTCCAAGAGAGCCGGCACAGGGTGTGCTTCACCTGCTTCTTTCCTTTTCCTTTCTTTTCTCCTGCGCAAAAAGGCAACAATGTGCGGCCCCGTGGGGGTGCGTTTAGGTTAACGCCGTTAATTGTTGTACTGCTTTTGTTATCCCGATACTGTTCCCTTCTGCCGTGTGCCCATTCGCAAGTGAACCCCAGCCGTGGCATGAGGCTGACCGATCCAGGCCCCGTGTTCGCGTTGTGCTGCCCGTGAGGCATGGTCAGGACGGGTGCTCCAGCTGAGAACCAGGGCCGTGAAAACTTGAGCGATAGGGGCAGGAACGCTCGCGGGAGCTCCCGGGGCTTCTGCCTCACGAGCCCCCACGCAAGAGAAATCGAGGCAGGAGAGCAAAACAGATCGAAGAACCACGGACCAAAAAAGGGGCGATAGTTTCGGTAAAAACTCCAAATGGGAATAACTAGTCAAGCTATGAAGCAAGTGAAAAAGCGCGTCCGGCACCTAGTCTAGTCTTCGACGTGTTCTCGCCATGGAGCTAAGTGTCTGCTGGCCCAGGCGTGGGAGGGAGCCCCAGGGCCTGAGGCCGGCACTCCTGAGGCTCCGGGGCGTGTATAGTCCCAACTCATTATTACGTGAGAGTGTCACGGGCGGCGAGCTTCACAGGCGTTGGCCTTCTTCACAGGCTCCGGGCCTTTCTTCTAGGAAACAAGCTTCACAGGCGTTGGCCCTCTTCACGGGCTCCGGGCCCTTTCCAGAGCGCGACAGCTTCATAGGCGTTCGCCTTCTTCACAGGCTCTGGGCCTTTTCCAAAAAGAATGAGCTTCACAGGCATTCGCCTTCTTCACACGAACCTTTGGGCTTTTTCCAAAAGAATGAGCTTCACAGGCATTCGCCTTCTTCCCAGGCACTGGGCCTTTTCCAAAAAAGGATGAGCTTCACAGGCATTCGCCTTCTTCACAGGCTCTGGGCCTTTTCCAAAAAGATGAGCTTCACAGGCATTCGCCTTCTTCACAGGCACTGGGCCTTTTCCAAAAAGATGAGCTTCACAGGCTCTGGGCCTTTTCCAAAAAGATGAGCTTCACAGGCATTCGCCTTCTTCACAGGCACTGGGCCTTTTAGGGGTAAAACCTCCGGAGGTGCTGGATGTTCCACGTTGCTCAGATAGGTACTCCTGTTGAGTCTCCAAGCGCACGGAGCTAGGCACGGAAACATGAACAACCTTGAACGGGCCCTCCCACATGGGAGAGAGCTTATGCAATCCCTCCACAGAGAGGACCCGGCGGAGCACGAGGTCCCCTACCTCGAGAGTTACGGGCGGATGTTGCGGCGGTGGTATCGCCGAGTGCTGCTTTGGTACCTTGCTGCTCACAGCGCGGCTTCTCGACGGCGCTCCTCCCCCAGCACGAGGGCCATCCCCCGCATGGCATCCTGCAGCGTTTCATCAAACGCCAGGACTCGCGCGGATCGACTCTTGACCTCGTGAGGGAGGACCGCTTCGGCTCCGTAGACCAGGAAGAAGGGGGTCTCCCCAGTTGGCTTGGTTGCGGTTGTGCGGATGGACCACAACACGGACGGAAGCTCGTCATACCAGCCCCTGCCGCAGGCCTCCAGTTTCTTCTTGAACGTCCTGGTCTTGAGGCCTCTCAGGACCTCTGCGTTGGCCCGCTCGGCCTGGCCGTTGCTGCGGGGGTGCGCCACCGAAGCGTAGCATATCTGCGTCCCAAGGTTAGCGCAGATGCGTTTTAATAAGGTTCTTGGTGAATCGCGAACCGTTGTCGGTGATGATGCGGTTCGACACTACGAACCGCTCACGATGCCCTTGATGAACTTGACCGCAGAACCAGCGGGGATGGCCTTGACACGGCCTCGACTTGACCCACTTGGTGAATTTGTCCACGGCGGCGTAGAGGTAGCGATAGCCCCTGGCGCCCGAGGAAAAGGGCCTGAATGTCCAGCCCCGGACCGCGAATGGCCAAGTGAGGGATGGTTTGCAATCCTCCTGGCGGCTGGTGGATCTTCTTGGCATGGAATTGGCAAGCCTCGCAAGCCTTCCACGAGTTCGATAGCGTCATTGAGCGTGGTGGGCCAATAGAAACTGCTGCGGGCATACTTGCCGACGAGGGTCCGTGACGACGAATGGTGCCCACAATCTCCGCCATGTATATCTGCCAGTAGTTCTTTCCCCTCTTCCCTGGTGATGCAGCGCAGGGATACGTCGTTCGGTCGTTTCCGGTAGATCTCTCCATCCATGATGCTGTATGCCGTGGCTTGCCGCGCCACACGCTCTGCCTCCTCCTCCTTCTCCGGCAAAGTCCCACGCGTTAAGTAACTCTTGAGCTCCGTGATCCAGCACTCCTCTTGAGGTTCCATCGTTAGGAGCAGGCGTGCTCCTGAGGCCGGGCCACAGGCTGGGGCTCCCGAGGCAGGTGGCTGAGGGAGCTCCTCTCGAGGTTGTGCTCTTCTTGATAACGGTGACAGGGCTGAGGGCTTGAAGAGCCATTCCTCAAAGACGCCCGGCTCCTGGGGTAACCTCCTGGAGGCTCGTTTGGCGATGTCGTCGGCCTCTTGATTGGTGCCGCGGGGCACGTGCTGCAGCTCCAACCCCCAGAACTGTTTCTCCATCCTGCGGATCTCCGCAAGGTAGGCCTCCATGTGTTCATCTCTTGGCTCGTATACCTTGTTGGAGAAATTAATTGACGAGGAGCTGCGAATCACCCTTGATGGTAAGGCGCTTCACCCCCAGGGCAGCGGCAGCCTTCAGACCCGCTATCAGCCCCTCGTACTCTGCTATATTATTGGAGACCTTCTCGCCATGCTAGAAACAGAGCTGCACGTCATAGTAGAGCTTGTCCTGAGCGGGAGATATGAGCACTGCCCCAGCCCCAGCGCCCTGTCTGGAGAACGCTCCGTCGAAGTACATGACCCAACCTTCTGGCGCTTCGCTTCCTGGGGAGAGGGATCGATCCTCGCCGGCCCTGAGGCCCGGTGCTTCTGTCCATTCGGCCACGAAATCTGCCAGCGCGGCCCCCTTGATGACTCTGGTTGTGCTGAACTCGAGCTGGAATGCTTGCAGCTCAATGTTCCACTCGGCGACCCTTCCGGCCGAGTTGGGGCTCCTGAGCACCCTCTCCAGGGGGTATGGCGAGACAACCTTGATTGGATGACCCTGGAAGTAGTGTGGCAGCTTGCGCAAAGCCACCAAAAGCGCGAGGAGGAGCTTCTGCGGCATGGGGTACCGTGCCCTCGCATCCCGTAACACGGTCTTGGCCAATGGCACACCGGGTGCTCGACGAGGTTAGGGGCGTCGGTGCTGGTGGCGTCTTCCGGAAGTTGTGGTGCCTCCCGAGGCGACGGCGCCTCCGGAAGCTGGGTGCTTGGATGGGGGGGCCTCTCCCGTCCTTGGTGCGCTCTGCTGCGATGGCTGATCTTCTTCCATTGCGGTGCTGGCTTCTTCTAGTTCCTTCTGATTCGGTCTCGCCTTAGCTCGGGTGGCCGCCGTGGTCTTGGCCTGACGCTCCTCCCTGACTGCCACCAGAGCTGCGCTAGCGGAGTAGGGAGTGGCGGCGAGGTAGAGTACCAAGGGCTCCTGAGGGCGCTGGGCCACCATCACCGGAGGCTGGTCAGTACCTCTTGAGGTCTTGGAACGCTTTATCGGCCTCTTCAGTCCATTCGAAGGGCCCCTTTTTCTTCATCAGCTGGAAGAAAGGCAGCGCCCGCTCCCCCAATCGGGAGATGACACGGCCCAGCGCCGTTACGCGCCCCGTGAGCTTCTGCATTTCCCTGAGGGTCTTTGTGGGCTCATGTCCTCAACTGCCTTGACCTTTTCTGGGTTGGCCTCGATGCCTCGCTGGGACACGAGGAAACCCAGGAGCTTGCCTGAGGGAAATCCAAACACACACTTCTCCGGGTTGAGTCGTAGGCTCACTGCGTTGAGGCTCGCGAAGGTTTCTTCCAGGCTTTGTATCAAGGTCTTGGCCTCACGAGACTTCACCACGATGTCGTCGACGTAGGCCTCCACATTCTTCCCGAGCTGTGGGCCCAAGGTGGTGTGCATGAGCCGCTGGAAGGTTGCCCCCGCGTTGTGCAGCCCGAATGGCATGCATGTATAGCAGTACACTCCACACGGGGTTAGGAAGGCCGTCTTTTCCACGTCTTCCACCGCCATCTTGATTTGGTGATACCCGGAAAAGGCGTCCAAGAAGCATAACAGGTCGCACTCAGCGGTGGAATCGACGATCTGGTCGATGCGAGGGAGCGGGAATGGATCCTGCGGGCATGCTTTGTTGAGGTTGGTGAAGTCGACACACATGCGCTCCTTTCCTCCCTTCTTTGGCACCACCACGGGGTTGGCCAGCCAATCTGGGTATCGGACCTCGCGAATAACCCCTGCGGCTTCTAGCTTGCGGGTCTCTTGGACGATGAAGGCCTGCTTTTAAGTGGACTGCCTTCTCGCTTTCTACTTCACCGGACGCACATTGGGGCACACGTTGAGGTGGTGCTTGATTCCGCCCCATGGGATCCCCGCCAGCTGATTGGGCTCCCAGGTGAACACCTTCTTGTTCGCGCGCAGGAACTTGACAAGGGCTTCCTCCTGTTCGGGCTCGAGGTTGGCGCCTATGGTGAAGGTGGCGTTTGTGGACCCGTCCTCGTCGACAGGTATCTGCTTGGTCTCCGCCTTGTCTTGAGTGAACAACTGCTTCTTCTAGGTCGGCGCAGCCCCCTTGGGCTCGGGGGCTTCCGCGTCGGCGGGCTGCGCTGCAACCGCCGTCTTGAGGGTGAGCCTGAGCGCTCGCGGTGCACCTTCAGTATCCCCGGGCACGGTGAGGACGCCGCTGCTCCCGGGCATCTTCATGAGGTTGTACCCCGGGTGGGTTGTGGCCATGAATTTGGCCAATGCTAGATAGCCAAGGACGGCATTGTAGGGGAGGCCGATGGGGGCGATGTCGAAGTCGACCAGTTCCGTGCGGAAGTTGTCGTAGGTGTCGAAGGTCACCGGAAGCCGGATTTGTCCCAAGGGGCTGGATGAACCTCCTCCTACGCCCGAAAAAGGCCGGCTTTGCTGCAGCCGCTCCCTGGGTATGCAGAGGAGGTTGAAGGCCTCGACTGAGAGTACGTTGAGGCCGGCGCCGCCGTCGATGAGGGTCCTGGTGACAGCAACCTGGCAGATGGTGGGTGTGCAGAGCATGGGGAGCGCACCGAGCCGCCAAGTTGGTGGGGTGGTCGAGAGTCGAAGATCAGCCCGACCAGCAGCTCCGTCCAGCCCGAGGAGCCCCTGCCACGCGTGGGCGGCGCCGACCCGGCGGACGAATGTATTGACATGGCGGCTGGAAGGTGGCGCCTGCGAGCCGCCCAGGAGGGCCGCGATGACCGGAGGAACCAGCGCGACGGGGCGGGTGACGAGGAAGCTGCGCGGCTCCCTCCCAGAGGTCGCCGAGGAGCGCATGGACGATGGTCGCTGCCCGTCCCCTGCCATGCCGGTGGCGGTGTTGGCAGCGGGCGGTGAGGAACGACGAGGGCGCCCGCCGTCGGAAGCCGTCCGGGCGACACGGGAGGCGATGGTGGCTCTCGGCGCTTCATGGCGGCCCGATCAGCGTCGAGACATGGTTGCGGCGGTCGAGGAAGAACGAGGCGACAAAAGGCGAATTCAGCACACCTACAGCGCGCCAATGTCGGATTTCGGGTTCCGGCAGACCCTTGAGGTTCGAACACTGGGGTGCGCGCGGAGATCCAACCCTCCACCATCTCGTACCTCGCCGAATCGCAGGGACCTGAACTACCAATGGAACAGCACAAGAGACACAAGATTCATACTAGTTCGGGCCACCGTTGTGGTGTAATACCCTACTCTAGTTTGTGGTGTGGTGGATTGCCTCTTGGGCTGATGAAGAACAGTACAAGGAAGAACAGCCTCGCGAGGGTCTGTTCTTGGTGGGTGTGATGAACTTCTGGGGTGGTGTTCAGTCGCTCTAGCTTGAGGATCGGGTCTCTGTCTTTCTCTGGATCCCAGATGCCAGATCCCTCTACCCTGTGGGTGGCTACTCCTATTTATAGGCGAAGGCTCTGGACCTCTTCCCAAATATTGAGCGGGAAGGGCCCCAACAATTGGCCATTTTAAAGGGGAACAACGGGTACACTTATCCTGACTAAAGTTGGTCCTCGCCTGCCAAAGGCTCTGGTGATGACGCCTGCTTGGGCTCCATGATGACTCCCTTCCAGCCGTTGGGGCTGGTCTTGGTCTTGTTGCACCGAAACGGGTGTCTTTGCTTGATGCTCTCGCCTGCGCTTGCTCCCTTTGCACCAAAGAGGAAAGGAGCACACTGCGCGGGCTAGCGCCCGACTGGCGCCCTTGGTCGTCATGGCTTGCGTCATGGGCACCTCGAGAGGTACCCTGCCTTGAACTCTCCGCCTCCTCATGAGCCAGCCTAGCGAGGCCGTGCCCAAGGAAGCTCCTTGTCGTCCGCCCCGCGAGGCTTGGCCCCTCGCGAGGGTCTTGAGCTTGCGTTGATGAAGATGGGCCGTCCTGGGCCTCTATTGAGCCACACCGCATGCCGCAGACAGGCAAGTCTGGGGACCCCCGTTCCCAGAACGCCGACAACGGCTGAGGTATGCGCGGAGCCGGGCCCTGCCGATGCAGAACGCTAAGGCCTACTCTCGCATCTCCTTCCTGTGGGCTATTCATACGTCAAGGGGGACTCCTGAGCATCCCGACTCAGGAGCCTAACTGGTCACGTAGCCCCTCACCCCTTGGTCTCGTCCTGGTGATCCGGATGACCCAACGGTGGCTGAGGTATGCGAGGCGGGCTCCGCCGATGCATAACGTCAAAGCAAACAGGAAGGAAATCGCAAAACCCTAGCAAATTATTACAAGAAATGTTGTCTCTTAAAAGGTGTAGAACACATAAAGTTTTAACGCCTCCACGAGGCACGGTGCATGTCACAGGAAATAAAAATAGAGGGAAGCGTTGCCAGCAAGCCTCTTCTTCAGCCCTGGGCGTGCCATCACCCGCAAGGTGTGCCCCGTCGTCGACAACATCGCCGTCACCTGTACCATCGGCGGTGGCTGTAGGTTCGGCGGTGCCATCAGCCGGGGGCGCGGGGTTGATGGCGAGGAACTTCTGCAGTAGGGCCTCCACCTGGTCCTTCACGGCTTCCGCAACGGCGGCGCAGTGCTCCTCGTCCACAGGCTCAAGCAGGGCTCCGAAGTCGGTGCTGGGGTCGTGAAGATGGAGGTGGCTGAAGACGCGTGTCATAGCCGAAGCAGAGAGCGCGCGGGCCTCTCCTTCCACCATGGGGCCGATCCCAAGGACAACGCCCTCGAGCACCATGACTAGCTGGGGAAGCAGCTCAGCGGGGCCTTCCTCAGCAGTCACCAACGGCTTCTTCAACCCCCTCCCGTAGAGGTCCCGCAGTGCCTCACGGGACCTCTGCTCAAGAGAATCGAAGGCGGCACGTTCGTGTGCAAGGATTTTTGCCTGGGCCTCCAGCCGGACCTTCTCCGCCTCCACCTACTTCTTCAACTTCTCCAGGCGGTCGCGCTCTGCGGCCTGCTCCCACGCCGATTGCTCCAACTCGGTGTCACGACCGGCGACCGCGTCTTCTCGAGCCTTCATCTCCTTCTCCCGCGCCTCGCGCCGACGGGCCTCGGCGGCATGCTCAGTGCGCAGGTTCTCCAGGTCGGCCTTTGCCACCCGGCAGCGTTCCTCGGCAGCCTCGGCGTCCTTCAACGCCGCGTCGTGGGTGACCGCGGCCAAGTCGACAGCGTGTTCACCCTCCTTGGAGGCTGCTACGGCCTGCCTCCACACCGCCCGAACGGACGCATTGGAACGCAGCCATCTCGAGGACAACTCCAGGCACCCCGACGCCAGGCAACGGTCGACGCCTTGAAGGTCGTCACCAAGCTGGGTCAGTGCAGAAAGAGCCTCCTCCAGAGCATCAGGTGAAGCAGAAGAATCACGGACCAGCGGTGTGATGGAATGGGGAGGAGGCAACGCCGGCGCCAGGATCGGCATGTTAGCAGCGGCAGAGGGGCGAGGGGCTCCAGAGCCTTCGGGACCTCAGCAGGCGAGCTAAGGGCAAGCGCCTCTGGAGCCAGCTGGGCTACAAAGACCTCCTTCTCCTGAGGCCGGGCCTCAGAGTTTCGCGAGGATGACCCAACCACAGAAGCACGAGAGCCATCACCGTCCTTATGTGCCACAGGTGGCACGGCCACGGCGGGCTGCCGGGTCTCAGAGATCGCGGCCGTCTCCTTCTTCTTCTTCACCGCCGGCATCGGCCTACATGTACAAAAGGAAGGTATCAAGATACTGCAACAAGAGCAGGGAACGAGGATCAAGGCGGAGCACTTACTGGTCCACGGCGGCGTAATCCCTCGTCCTCTTTAGGAGCGCCATGCCCGCGGTCTTCACAGACTGGGGCAGCGGACGATGGCGCGACGCCCGACCGGCAGCGAGGCAGAGGCACCGCCTTGCGGGATCAATGCCGACCTGCTCTTCTTCGGCACCCCCTGCTTCGGCTCCTTCGGAGGGGTGCCCTTGGACCTCGTGGTGACCCCGGCGGAGTGCGGCGACTCCGTCACCGGGTGCTCGCCGGTTTCATCGTTGTCAGGGAGGATGTGGAGGAGATCTGTCTAGCACAGAGGAGAAGTTCCCTTGCCCCCTCCCGGGTCGCCTCCGAGTCCGACCTCTCCTCCTAGTCGGACTGGCCGGAGGACAACGTCACAGGGGAGCCTGGGGCCCAGTAGGCGCCAGTGGTACGAGCCCGCGCTCGTTGAAGGCGGGCATGACGGCGGCGATCTTTTCCCCCATCTCGGCGGCGGTATAGCGGCAGATGAGTGTCGGGCTGGCAACCTTGGTCCTTCCCGACCAGAAGGCGCGGGACCATGTTCAGCTCCTCTGCGGGCAGGTCATCCGGGCGTAGACGGAGTTTGACTCCCTCGTCCGCAAGCTTCCACAAGGGGCACGAGCGCGCCTGGAGCGGAGCCAGGCGCTGTGTCAAGAACACCTTGACAATCATGGCCCCCGTCAACTTCTCCGCCTTTGGGTCGTCCGGCTTCCGGTCGGCCACCATCTTCTCCATCAACTATTCCACCCAGGGATCGGTGAGCTTCTCGTGATTCCATCCCTCGTAAGGCGCTGCCATCCCAGTCGGCAGCGCCAGCCGAGGGTAGGAGCGCTTGGCGTCCATGAAGATCCACTTGTTCCTGAAGTCCTCCACCTTCTTCCCGGCTCGCGAGATCGCGTTGCTGCCGTTGGCCGCGACGAAGTTGGCACACCCCGAACACTGCCCCTCCTTGACCCGGAGGTAGAAGAAATGGCGGACCAGCACCACGAACGGCATCACCCCCACGAGTGCCTCACAGTAAAAGGCAAATATCGACAGCAGGAGGACGGAGTTCGGATGAAGATGGAGGGCGTGGAGATTGTAATGGCGAAGGACGGCATAGAAGAACCCGGAGAAAGGAGGGACCAGCCCCGTGAAGACATTGTGCAAGAAGAAAGGATAGAAGGTACCGCCCAAGGTTCCCGGCTTGACGGAGCCGGCCCGTAGCGCTGTCTCTCCCCACTCGTTGCTGCCGTCCGCCGTCACTAATAGTGCGGCGGCGAGGTTCTTCTCCGTGTCTGTAGACGCGCTCAGGGCAAGCTCGAACCAGGAGGGCGAGCGCGCGGCCTTCGCCTTATCGGTGGCCATCGGCTGCGGGCTTGGGGGAGAGTTTCGGCGAATTTGGAAGCTCTCGGGGCGAGAAGGAGAAGGGGATCTGGAGCAAGACGAAGGAATGGCAATGGAAGCCCTGTAGCGGGCACCGACCTTTTTGTCAGGCAAGGACGGTTACCGAGGTAGCGTGGGGAAGCGGAGGTACCCACGTCCATCAATCGCCACGCGTCGACCGAGGCCGTAGGGGGTTGGGGCCCGCGGCGCTCCGCCCTTGCCCTTTGGATTCGCCTCGAAGCCAAGTCTGAGCGCGCCTTGGGCCCGAGGGCTACTGTCGGCATCTTGGGAACGGGGTTACCCAGACTTGCCTGCCTGCGGCCCACGGTGTGGCTCTGTCAATGGCCTGGTATGGGCCAGCTTCAGCCACAACGACTTGAGACACTCGCGAGGGGCCAAGCCTAGCAAGGCGGACGACACCAAGACCTCCATGGGGATGGCCTCACTAGGCTGGCTCCCGAGGAGCGGAGATATCTATGGAAGGTGCACCTCGCGAGGTTCATATGATGTGAGCCATGACGACCAAGGCCAGGCGGGCGCCAGCGGGCGCAGTGTACCTGTTTCCTCTTTGGTGTTAAAGAGGCAAGCGTAGGCGCAGGGTCTCGAGGAATCAACTAAAGGTTTCCATATCGATGCAACAAGACCAAGACCGCCAGGATGGCAGGACGGAGGTCATCGCGGAGCCCACTGCAGCATCACCACTAAAGCCTTTAGCAGGCGAAGACTACTTTTCTCAGGATAGCTTGTACTAGTTGTCCCCCTTCATATTTGGCCGTTGTGGGATCCCTTCCCACCTACATTTGGGAAGAGGACCAAGGCCACTATAAATAGGACTTAGCCACCACCATAGATGGGACGGATCAATTCCACCCTGGCCACCTCACCAGCTCATCGAGCTCAAGAGCACCTCACCTCCTGAGGTTGTTCAACCACTGTACTAGTTCATCCTCAGCCCCTCGAGGCAATCCACCACAAAGCTAGAGTAGGGTATTACACCGCAAGGTGGCCCAAACCAGGATAAACTGTTGTGTCTCTTGTCCCTTGGGTTCGTCGAGCTAGGCCGTGGAATCACTGAGTGGGTAGACTGGGAGGGGAGAGTTCTTCGCACGCACCCCAGAGTTCAAACCTCTCAAGGGTCTGCGGAACCCTGCATCCGACAGATCCAAGTTTATGGAAACAAGTATCGAGAATACATTTGTATCTCCATAGTTATATCTCTTCTCTTATAAAAAAACTGAGTTGGTGATGATGGTATGCCTGCCATCCAAGCTTCAAAATATCGGATATCGGGTTTGTATCGGTTTGGCTTCGACATATGGGATGTCGGATATCGGGTGATATATCAGGCGATATGTAGATATATCGGAGAAAACATGTCTAGTTTTTTTCATTATTCTTGTTCAAAACATTTATTTTTAGTAACATAAAATGTATGCCTTTAATGCTTTAACATAACACTTTTAGATTCCTAGTTTATTAATTTGTTGATTAAGAAGCTATTAAGGAAAGATTCGCAAAATCCTTACTCTATGATTAAAACAATACGATATATATGCATTTGTATGAAACATTGTGCATGACTTTGATAATATATAATGAAGTTCTAAATGAATAATCTTATTTCACTACTTTCTAATACAAAATTGTTGTCATATACATATCGTTCTATATCAGTGGACATATCGGTCCATATCGGATGATATGTTTGAAAATGATATTTTCAGAATGATATGTTATGTTTATATCGGTAGAGCCTCAAAAGTGGTATATCGTCCTTTATATCCATCGTATCGACCTAGATTCAAAAGCTTGCTGCCATCTTGCAATATAGACCATCCGATCTATATCTGACGGATAGAAATTAAACTAAAAGATACCCACACCTCTCTCCATATTTGCAGACAAGGCCTTCCCTCATTCATCCTTATCTCCCACAACCTCATAGTTGAGCAGTTAAAAAAGGAAGCCTCTGGAAAAAAACTGCCATGGTGGCCACTGCCAGCATCGTCCATCCCCATGCCTCCACTCAGTCCGATCACCAATCACCACCACGCCCACTCCTCCTCACCTTATCTCTCCTCTTTCTCGAGATATCATTAGTTTCTACACATGGGATTACTCCCACATGGGATTGTTCCGTAAAATGCACGAACATCTTGCTAGTACTCCTACAGAAGACTTAGTTGGTGATGATGGTGTGTCTGCCATCCGTCATTTCTGACCATTAGATCTACATCTAACGACTGTGAGGTAAGTTGTTGCCTTTTCTCAACAACATCCCACTTCTCTAACAATTTGCAGAAAAACCCTTAATTAGTATCTTAAAACCAACCACATCCCTCCCTCACCTCACCAAAATAGCCCAAGGAATATATTCCGATTGGAACATAATATATCTGTAGTGATATATGTATATCAAAATTAGAGTGTTTTCTATCAAGTTTGTGAATAAGTATTATTCTAATTATGATCCATTGCAACACATGTGAACATTGCTACTATTTCCAACCATGCAAAAAATGCTAGTATTTCCATAGTTTCGAGTTTTCCATCAAGATATTAGTCACTCATGGTTGATATTTAGTTTGAATTACGTACACATAGGCACTATGTAAATAGTTGTGCTTATTGGCTTCCAAAGCCTAACTTTCACTCCTACTTATAGTATGTAGAGTATTTAACAAAAAACTACCACTTTGAACAAGTCCTAGGAAGAATTATTGTACAAAAAATAGCAAAAGCATACCCAAAATTTCTTAATCCGCTCCAAAAAACTACTACGTAGTGCCGATTAGGCTCGTTCAAACCCGTTTATGACAGGGTTGGCCCACACGTCCGTGCTGATGAGATAACTTAAACCAACACATTTTGTTTGACCGTTGACACGAGGGACCCACATCTGACCTTCTTTTTTTTCTTCCTCCTCCAATCAGTATTTTTCCTGAACATTACTTCAAACAGTACTGATGCATGTTCGTCGGTGGCGCCGGTGAGGAGCAGTTGGCGCCCGCTCCATTTGGGCCAGGCCGGACTGCGATGCCTCCGCATGGGTTGGATGGCTAGCCCGAGCGTGACGCTCGCGCGAGCAAGCCGCTACGCTAGCCTTCGCTCGAGCCAGATGGCTGGGTTAGTGCGGCGTGCGCGAGCAAGCCGCCGCACCGCCGTGCCAACCTAGCTAGCAAACCTAGCAGACAAGCAGCTGGATGCATCCAGCAGGGTGTGTGCAATCTTGGCTATCTAGCGGCCATGAGCGCCGGACGGAGCTGGCATTTGGGCTGCCGCAAGATGGGCTCCGCACCGCCGGTGGTTTAGACCTCGCCTTTTGCCGGCGGCGGTAGCTGCGTCCCATGGCCGAGGATGACTAGGTAGACGGGCCGGAGGTAGGAGGTCACTCGGGGATTTTTGTCCAGACTTATATATAGGTCCCACAGGTCATAACGCCTAACATGCTGGTCGAATAGAAGGTGTTGACTTAAGGGGAGACATGGGTTGAAACGTGCCTATAACGACACTTTGTAGAGTAGTCGTTTCTTGGTAGGGCTGGTTGGTAAGTGGTAGTAGTTTCTTGTCATTATTAGTGGTTTCTTGTAAGGAACAACGTACTAGCGACAAAAGGCGATTCTAGGTTGCGTTGTACACCAACAAGTACTACTAGTGGTCGTGGGAGTGTATAGCTTGTTTTGTGGGTTTGATCCCGGCCGAACGCACATCGTCCTTTTTTCAGAATAGTAACCTCGCCGTCAGCCAATATTGTACACTGGTAGTTTGACTTCTGGAGTCGAACGGACGTGTCGCACCACAATCTGGGTGCACTGGATAGCCCAGCCACATGAACGGGTTTTCCCTCCCATCATCCCGTAGCCTGCGTACTAGAGTAGTACTCCTACATATCAATTCACACCATGCAAAGTTTCTCGCCTGCGTGCTCGCCCTAGCCGCACCTCGCTTGCAGCTTCCTCATCAGCTAGCATATTTAAACTAGCGCCTCCCAATTAAGTCCGAGGAGCCGGAAAAGCCCGGCGCCGCATTGGGAATGTGCAATATGGCTCTGTACGTAAAGTGCTAATACTCTACTACTCTGTAGCTTGTGGCATTGCATGCATGGACTTCGCTCCATTATCGGCTCTATAAAAGAAATTCCTCTTGACGTGATTTTTTTTGTTTTGAAACGGAGGCAAAATCTTTGCCTCGTCTCATTCTAAAGAAGGAATTACTAACAAAGTTCGACGAGATCCATTGCACCTCCATAAATTGAAGCGAAAAGCCTAGTTTTGCTATATCAAAGAACTCAAATGTTCTGCCCTCGCAGTAACCGTCGTTGGTAAACATGCTGCTAGTGTGTGCGTGAGAGGAGCGACTGAGTAGGCCAGCTATGCGGTTGAATAGAGCACGGAGAGTACGCACTACACATGTGTACTTTCCCTGCATTGATAGTACAGCGATGGTTCTAGAGAACAGTAGTACCCTCCACTTGCAACTGTAGCTCCTTGGCCTTGAGATTCAAGAGTTCAAAACTGGTGCACTATAGAAGTATAGTACATCGCACTACTAGTTGAGAAAGTAGTACTACTACTGCTACAGTACGAGTACGTAGTAAATAATAGCCTCACCATCACGGGCACGAGGCACTACCACTATGCGTGCCCGCATACGAGGCCCTGCGGTTACACTCTTATCTCCTCCTCACCAGTTCCCCTCCCCCCGAAGAGACCAAGGCAGATCGTCGCTGCTCCCATGGATTCGCCAGGCGGTTCTCTTCCTCGTCGAGGATGGGAGACCTTGGACGATGATACTCTAGGAGAAATCACATGCCGCTCCGACGTCCTCACCGCCGCAAGATTCGGTGCTTCCTACACCAACTTTTTTAAGATGGTGCTTAAACAGGCTTGGGAAAAGGCCATGCTTGTTGGTATTCCATGCGTCCTCGAGGAGAAAGTTATTCTATGGGACAATCCTTCGAACAGTCCACCGCTCCCTGGCCATGGTTGCACGTTTACTCCGCTAGAGTTTCCGACGTTGAGAGGTAGTCAGAGTTTGTCTGATGAGCAGGTCAGTCATGGAGTTTTATAATGTAGTACTTAGTTATTCCATCCCGTAATTTCTCCGCTGCCCACCGTCTTATATATAGGTCTAGGTTGGTGCCAACGAATATTGGCTTGCATACTGTCGGATTTCGGGTTCCGGCAGACCCTTGAGGTTCGAACACTTGGGTGCGCGCGGAGATCTTTCCCCTACCAGCTCACGCGTTAATGGTGTGCAAGGGATCTAAACTAGGAACGATGAACAACACAAGAGACACAAGATTTATACTGGTTCGGGCCACCGTTGTGGTGTAATACCCTACTCCAGTGTGTGGTGTGGTGGATTGCCTCAGGGGCTGATGATGAACAGTAGAAAGAAAGAACAGCCTCGCGAGGGGCTGTTCTTGAGCTGGTGCGATGGACTGCTTGGGTGAGTCCTATCGCTTCTCTCTCTCTCTCTCTCTGGTAGGTTCGACCTCTCTCTTTGTCCCTCCTTCTCTCTGTGGTGGCTAGTCCTATTTATAGAGGGAGGCCCTGGGCCTCTTCCCAAATAATGAGCAGGAAGGGCGCCAACAATTGGCCATTTTGAAGGGGAACATCTAGTACACTTATCCTGACTAAAGTTGGTTTTGGCTTCCAAAGGCTCTGACGGTGACTCCGTCCTGGGCTCCACGATGACCTCCTTCCTGCCGCTCTGCTGGTCTTGGTATTGTTGCACCGAAGCGGTAACCTTTGCCTGATGCCTTGGCCTGTGCTTGCCTCCTTTGCACCAAAGGGGAAACAAGGACATCAGCCAGCGCCCTGGCACCCGCCTGATCTCGATCGTCATGGCTTGCGTCATGGGGCACCCTCATGAGGTACCCTGCCTCGATCTCTCCACCTCCTCGTGAGCCTGCCTGACGAGGCTGCTCCTGAGGAAGGTTCCTGTCGTCCGCCCCGCGAGGCTTGGCCCCTCGCGAGGGCCTTGGGCTTGAGCTGATGAAGCTGGGCCGCGCTGGGCCCCACTTGAGCCACGCCCGCGGGCCGCAGTGCACAAGTCTGGGACCCCGTTTCGAAACGCCCGACAGTAGCCCCCGGGCCCAAGGCGCGCCCAGACTTGGCTTAGCAAAGAAGCGAAGGGGCAAGTGCGAAGCGCCGCGGGCCCCAACAGCCTGCGGCCTTGGGTGCCGCGTGGAGATTGATTGGTCGTGGGCGTCTCCGCTTCCCCGCGACGCCTCGGCAACCGTCCTTCTGACAAAAAGTAGGCCCGGGCCAGACTTGGTGCTCGTTCTTGCTCCAGATCCCCTTTCTCGCCCTTCTCGTCCTTGCTTCCGAAATCCTCCAGACCCATCTCAATCCTTCCATCTTGCAAGCCATGGCGCCTCGCAAGACCCCGTCTGAGGCATGGTACCTTCCGACTCTGGATCCTCCGACAGTGTCAGAGAAGAATCTTGCCCTTGTGCGCCAGAGGACGGTGGCGTAGGGCAACAAAGGAGTGACTGTGCTCAAGGCCGGCTCCGATCAGCCTGAAGGCCAGGGGAGCACATTCTACCCGTTCTTCGTGAGCGCCATCATCGCCGGTCTGGTCCCTCCTTTTTCCGAGTTCTTCTTTGCTGTTCTCCGCCAATACAACTTGCAAGCTCTGCATCTCCACCCCAACTCTGTTCTTCTCCTGGCGATTTTCGCCTACTATTGTGAGGCTCACGTTGGGATAAAGCCCTCGGTGGCTTTGCTGTGCCATTACTTTTACCTCCAGGTCTCTCGTGGCCCTATTACTGCATGCGCGAGCTTTGTCGCATATTCCAGCTCCAACTCCATCTCCAAGCCCGGGAAGAGGATCGAAGGCTTCAGGTGCAAGTGGGTCCAGGTGGATGTCGGGCGCATCCACCCTTGACTGGCGCTGCCGTCGGGGCAGCCCAAGACCGTTGATGCGTGGTCTCGCGCGGAGCTCATCGACCCTCGTGCGAAGATGGTGCTGAAGAGGATAGACGCGGACCTGAGGCCAGGCAGCTTGGGGCGGCGAAGCTGATCGGGGCCACGCTCCTGAGGGAGTTCCTGGAACACCGGGTGACTCCGCTCCGGGATCATTCGCTCCCGTTGTGGAGGCTTGGGGAGGCAGGCGACGCCCTTCGCCTGAGCTCCGAGGCCCTCTCTGACGAAGATCTGGCCGCGGCTCTCCATTCCTTGGTCGGGGGAGACGTGGCGAAGCCGGAGGGCGATCCCATCCCCCTATTTGTTCGTGACGACTGGGAGCAAGTGGTGAGCACCATGCCCACCTTCAATGGTGAGGGGCTGGTGCTCGACGGGGCTCCCGAGGATCTGACGATGCTGGTGACGGTGAACGTTTCCTCCAGCAACCCCAGCGGTAGTGAGGAGGAAGAAGAGGAGGTGGAGGAAGAAGAGTCTGACTTCGAGGTGACTGGCGAGGAGTCGGGGGATTCCTTCCCTCAGCGCAGGTCTCACGCCCTTCGCTCCATGTTGGACGACGACGAGGCTGGTGCCAGGCGAGGAGGGGAGGATTCTCCCTGGTTCCGAGGAAGGGCAGGTCGGGGCTAGTTCCCCCAGGGTCCGCTCTGGCTCCGGGGCGATCTGAGGCCAACTCCGGCCTTCCCGACGCGCCTACTGCTTCCGGGCCTCCCAAGCTGACCCTAGCTGCAGGCTTTCAGGCTTCAAGTTCGGCCGGAGGCTGCTTGAGTCCGTAGACGATGACCAGTGAGTGTTCGATCCGTTTTTTTCTTTGCTTCCGCCGCCGAGGCTTGACATCTGTATTCTCTTGACCAGGTCGGCACCTGCGGAAAAAAGGCCGAAGGGGGCTTCAACGGCACTGCTTGAGGCGGGTTCGCCTGCCGGGGCTGTGGATCCGTCTGTGGGGAAAGGAGGCAGCGAAGCTCGCGCCTCCCCTGCCCGGTCATCCTCGCGAGCCCAGCAGGGGCACTCTGGCGGTGAGTCAGCCCCCGTGGCCCCGCTGACTCTGGAGGTGCCTGCGCTTGACGTTGTTGCTGAGGTGCCCAAGGCCCAGGGGGCTCCTCCTTCCCAAGCCGTGATCACGCTGCCGTCTTCTACACCTGCTCCACCGGCTCCAGTCCCTTCTGATCCCTCGGCCATCCTGGACCAGGCTGCCAGCGAACTGAGTCGGCTGCAAGAGGATCTCCGGAATGCTGATCCCCGTCTGGTGGCCGGGCGCCTGGAGCTAGCTTCTGGCTGGGCCCGCTCTGCTGCCTTCGTTCGAGCGGCGCTGAGCCAAGCTGCATCGGCATCCGATCGGGAGAAACAAGCCGCCTGCCAGGCCAGGGCCGCTCGCGATGCTACCTGAGGCGACACGCGACGCCTTGACCGGGACTGCTAAGGCGCTGGAGGTCGAGCTGCAAGGCATGCGCGACGAGCTCGCCAAGGAGGTCCGCGGCCGCCACGAGAAGGAGAAGGAGATGGAGGCTCGGGAGGCCGCCGTCAGGGACCGAGACGCCGAGCTTGATGACTGACGTGGCCGGTTGGAGACGCTGGAACAGTCGCTGAAAGCGGAGAGGATCGAGCTAGACCGGAAGGCAAAGATCTGGTCGACGATCGTGTGGCCTTCGCCGAGTTGGAGGAGAAGGCTCGCGCCCGCGTTGAAGGCAGCTCTCTGAGGTGGCCGGAGAAGTCGTTGGCTGGTGCGGAGGACGGCCCCGCCGAGCTGCTTCCTTTCTTGGTCCGTGCACTTGAAGATGTCGCGGACGACTTTGGCCCCACGGCCGAGGCCGAGGCGCATGCGCTGTCTTCCGCGGCGCTGACGCGCGTCCTCAGCCACGTCTACCTTCGCGAGCCCAGCGTCGACCTTGATGGCCTACTGGAGGATGTGAGCGGCGACCTTGCCGCTGCTGCCGCTGAGGCCGTGAAAGGCCGAGCCAAGGCCCTGCTGGGGAAGTTCCGCGCCTTCAGCACCTTGCCTGGGCGTGGTGCCGCCAGCTCCGCGGCCTCAGGAGGTGGGAGCGCCACATGAGAGTGATCCCTTTGCAGCTTCTGCTCTGTTTTAATTCCTGCAACATGCACCATGCCTCGTGGAGGCGTTTAAACTTGTGTTTGGCGTTGTGGAACGACTTATGGCTTGTAATATTTGCTTTGAATTCGCATTCTTCCCTCCTACTTGCGTGTGTTCTACGTCGGCTGGGCCCGACCCCGCGCATACCTCAGCCGCCGTTAGCCCCAACCAGAGACCAGGACGGGACCAAGGAGTGAGGGCTACGTGGCATGTTAGGCTCCTGAGTCGCGATGCTCAGGAGTCCCCCTTGACGCGCGAATAGCAAGTAGGGACATGAGGCATAGGAGTGGATTGGTCGTTCTACGTCGGCAGGGCCCGACCCCGCGCATACCTCAGCCACCGTTAGCCCCGACCGGAGACCAGGACGGGACTAAGGAGTGAGGGGCTACGTGACCAGTTAGGCTCCTGAGTCGCGATGCTCTGGAGTCCCCCTTGACGTTCAAACGAATTTTCATACCTTGGCTCTGCTCAGGGAGGCGCGCGACAACCAGGTACGAGGGACCTGGTTGGGTGGCGTATGTTCGGGCGTGGCCCGGGCGCAGCCCCCGTGTCCAGCCCCCTCGCGCGGCACTCCCAAGGGGAGGCGTTGCGATGGCGCCAGACACTGAGCTCTGGGATCCCTGAGGTTGATACGGTTGTGAGCCGCCCTCAGTTGTTTATCACCAGCGCAGAGCATAGCACTTCCGTATGTGTACGGGCATAGCCGCTCCTCGGCAGTGTCGTCAGCCAGCGCGGAGCATGGTGCTTCCACTGGTACGTGGGAGGGGGCTCCCCTCTGGGAGGAGCCCCCGGGGCGTGTACAACCCCGCCCTGACACGTGGCCGGCACGGTAGGGCTAGGAGAGGTGTATCTGGGCACCCGTGAGCCAGCGCGGGACTCACGAGGCCCTACCTCGAGGCTGGTTGCGCCTGGCTCTGGGCCTTTATCAATGGTGTGTTCTTGCATGGTTAGAATGCAAATGCTCTATGTCCTCAGGTCCCGGCCCTCGAGCGAGCTCAGCCGCCGCTGGTATGACAGGTCGCGATGCCGTGGGTCAAGGCCAGGGGGTGAGGGTTGGAGAGCCAGTAAGAGCCCATGAGTCGCGATGCTTAGGTACCCCCCTTTTAACGTGCAAGCACTTTGCATTAGGGCGGAGAGGCCCGCGACAGGTAGTAGGCAACAATTGCGTGAATCAGATTAAGCGCGGAGGAGGAAATCCATCTTGATAGCTGCGGAGAAAGCATACGACACTGGGTCTGGCCCGAGCAGCTTGGGGATAATGCAGCCCGAGGGGCGCCCCCAACAAGGTAAGTAAAGAACATAAGCAAAGAGGATACATGCCGCAGGGACGAACCCACGCGGCCTGGGAATGATGCAGCCCGAGGCGCCCCACCGAAAAATGTAACTTGGAAAGGTGTCACCTGATATGGTCGGGGATGGCGGGATGTTGAGGTAGCGGATGGCCGCGATAAGGAAGCCGGCCCTCACGAGCCCTCCGGACCTGGAGCCTCGGGAGGCTCCGGGGGCACGGGGGGTTCCTCGAGGGCCATCTCCATCTCTGCCAGGACCGCGCGTTGCTTGACCTCCTGAGCCTCCAGAGCGCTCCTCAGCAAGCGCTGATGGGCGGCAACCCGGTTGAGCCCTGGTATGTCGATGCAGATTCGCAGCCCAGCATCCTCGTCTAGATGTGGGGCCACGGCGGGCAAGCGGCGACAGCCGCGCATGACTCTTGACTCCTATAGCTGCTGGGTGTTCCTCGTGATGAACTCCTGAGGGTTTGGCCCTCCTTGTCCCATGCCTTCCTGAGGGAAACGTGTCTTGAAGCACACCTCCAAGTGGTGCCCGAGCGCCTCCCTCGTGACCCCGGCTAGGTCGGTGGCTCGCCATGAAAGAGCCCCCGAGCCCTGCCTGAGGAGGGCGCCCGGCGCACCTTCCTATGCGCCAGAGGGTGGCGCCCCTTGAACGGGCGCGGGTCCTGTTGCCACGCCTTCGGAGGTACCTACCCCACGAGGGCTTGGACCAGGCGAAGCCTTCTTCTTCTTAGGGATCGCCTCGGGAAGTCTTCCGCTCCTGTGATTTGGGTCATTGATTGCCGCGGCCTGGAAGGCACGCTCAAGAGAGCACACTGCATCCCTTTCCTCAAAAGGCACTGTGATGACTCCTCCGCTTCCCTATCGGGACGGTGGAGCCATCAGTGACTCCTGAGAAGGGCTTGGTCGGCTGAAGCTGATCGTATGGCACCTTGAGATCGTTGAACGTCTCGACAGATAGGACGTTGAGTCCCGCTCCGCCGTCGATGAGGGTCCTGGTGACTTGCACGTTGCTGATGACTGGTGAGCAAAGCATGGGGAGGACTCCGGCCGTTGTCGCGCACTTGAGCTGATCCGCTGAGCTGAACGTGATAGCACACGATGACCACCTAAGAGGGCGTGTGGCCTCTGGCCTGGGGAGGACAACATTCACCTCACGAGCAAACTGCTTGAAGATACACTGAGAGGCTGGGGCCTGAGCGCCACCCAGGATGCAAGTGATCGTGCGCGGCTCCTGGAAGCCCCCAGCCCCCTCGTCCTGATGATTGTCTTCGTACCTCCTTGGCGGCTGTGGCAGAGGTGGGAACCCTGCGTTTCCTTGAGGGTGGTCCTCATGAGGCTGGTCCCTCCAACCTCCCTCGCGAGGCTGGTCCTGCCGGCGGTCCTCGCGAGGTCTGTCACGCCATCCTTGGCGAGGGCCACGGTCTTCCCAGCGTCCTGCGCCTCTTCCTCCTCCTTGGTCGTAGCCTCGATCATTGCGCTCCGGGCGTCGGCCGATACGCCCTTCTCGCACGGCCCTGAGCTCCTGGCATTTGTTGGTGTTGTGGGTGTGGAGGTCGTGGTATACGCAGTACTGACTGCCTTTGGATGACTCGGGCTGATCCCTGCCTCACTTGGTGTCTGGTTCTGCCGCGAGCACGGCAGCCCCCTTGTGCTTCACGTCCTTGGCCTTGGGATTCTTCTCTTCTGGATCGGCAGCCGAGAGCTCGAGGAGGGAGAGGCGCCCTTCCTCAGCCCTGTCGCATTTGGTCGCCAAGTTGAACAGCTCCAGGGATGTGCACAGGTCTTCATGCATTGCTAGATGCATTGCTAGCTCCTCCTTCATCTTGAGGTCACGCACGCCATCGGAGAAGGCTGAGATGATGGCTTCCTCAGTCACCTTGGGGATTTTGAGGCGGGAGTTGTTGGAGCGCTGGATGTACGTCTGCAGGGTCTCTCCTGGATGCTGCTTGATGCGGCGCATGTCGCTCACGGCCGAAGGCCGGTCGCGAGTGCCTTGGAAGTTGGCGATGAAGCGGGTGCGCATCTCATCCTGTGAGCCGTGTTCAGTGCGAGTTCGGGCCCGCCTTGAGCGCCATGGGGAACCAATTCGCCATGACCTTTTCATCCCCGTTGGCGGCTTCGATGCCCAGCTCGTAGAGCTGAAGGAACTCCGCGGGGTCGGCAGTGCCGTCGTAGCGAGGAGGCAGGTCTGGCTTGAACTTGCCGGGCCATGCGATGCTGTGTAGGTCGGCGGTGAAGGCGCGGAAGCCTGCGGTGGCCACCAGGGCTCTCAACTGATGCGGAGCTTGCTCTTGTGGATTCCCGCGCACCGCTGCCTGGAGCAACGCGGGGTCTTGACGCGGTGGTGCTGGAGCGCGATCGCGGCGCTCCGGTGCTGGGAGCACGCGAGCACCTTCTTGGGGACGAGGAATCTCCGGGCAGCTCCTTTCTTGCTGCGCGGGCGCCGGACACGGAAGGTCTCGCCCCGGGGCCACGCGTCTTGGAGCCAGGGCACCTTCTTGGGGAGGAGGTGGCGGGGCACCTCCGGTTCCCTGCCTCCCGTGCGGGGTGAAGGGCGAGGCAGCGAAAGGGACGACACGGGAGAGCCCCCTGCGGCGCGGACGAGCTCGGCGAGGCGGTCGAGCCACTCCTCGTAGACGTCATCGACAGGGCGGTAGCGCAGGAGCTTGTTCGCCGCGATGAGCGCGGCTGGAGCCTCCATGGGAGCATGGTGCGCGCGGGACGAAGGACCAGCAAGGGCGAGCGAAGGAGTAGCGGTGCAGCCTTCTCGCCTCACCGATGGATGCAGGGATGAGGCCTGCTGCTCGTTCCCCGCCGGGCCGGTGGCGGCGTTGGTGGCAGGCGACGGGGAACGACGGGGGTGTCCGCCGACGGAAGCCGTCTGGGCGACTCGTGCGGCGCGAGAAGCCCGGCCCTCGGCGCAGGCTCGGCGAGCGTCAGCCATGGACACGATGGAAGATCACACGCGACCAACAGAAGAAAGATTCTGGCGCACTCCTACCTGGCGCGCCAAATGTCGGATTTCGGGTTCCGGCAGACCCTTGAGGTTCGAACACTGGGGTGCGCGCGGAGATCTTTCCCCTACCAGCTCACGCGTTAATGGTGTGCAAGGGATCTAAACTAGGAACGATGAACAACACAAGAGACACAAGATTTATACTGGTTCAGGCTACCGTTGTGGTGTAATACCCTACTCCAGTGTGTGGTGTGGTGGATTGCCTCAGGGGCTGATGATGAACAGTACAAAGGAAGAACAGCCTCGCGAGGGGCTGTTCTTGAGCTGATGCGATAGACTGCTTGGGTGAGTCCTATCGCTTCTCTCTCTCTCTCTCTCTCTCTCTCTCTCTCTCTCTCTGGTAGGTTCGACCTCTCTCTTTGTCCCTCCTTCTCTCTGTGGTGGCTAGTCCTATTTATAGAGGGAGCCCCTGGGCCTCTTCCCAAATAATGAGCGGGAAGGGCGCCAACAATTGGCCATTTTGAAGGGGATCATCTAGTACACTTATCCTGACTAAAGTTGGTCTTCGGCTGCCAAAGGCTCTGACGGTGACGCCGTCCTGGGCTCCACGATGACCTCCTTCCTGCTGCTCTGTTGGTCTTGGTCTTGTTGCACCGAAGCTGTAACCTTTTCCTGATGCCTTGGCCTGTGCTTGCCTCCTTTGCACCAAAGGGGAAACAAGGACACTGCGCAGGCTGGCGTCCGCCTGATCTTGATCGTCATGGCTTGCATCACGGGGCACCCTCGTGAGGTACCCTGCCTTGATCTCCCCGCCTCCTCGTGAGCCTGCCTGACGAGGCTGCTCCTGAGGAAGGTTCCTGTCGTCCGCCCCGCGAGGCTTGGCCCCTCGCAAGGGTCTTGAGCTTGAGCTGATGAAGCTGGGCCGCGCTGGGCCCCCACTTGAGCCACGCCGCAGGCCGTAGGCAGGCAAGTCTGGGGACCCCCATTCCCAGAACACCGACACATACCTCCGGCCGGATACCACCATCATTTTGCACAATATCTACAGCAGTGCAGCCGTTCCCGTAGACCCCTTCTCCACCATTGGGATCGGCCTTCCGGACTGGCTGGGCTTGAATACGTATGATGATGCCTACATGAGATTGAAGAAGATAGCAATTGCGGACCCGCCGATAAAGCGAGGCGGCTACGATGATTACTATCTCATCTCGGTGTTTGACATAAGGATTTCCATCAATACAAGAGGCAGTAACGACAGAGGCTGGCACATGTTGGGCGCAACAGATTTTTATCCCTACACGTTCGAAGACGCCATGCGCCATGTAGGCCGCATCTTCGCGGTGACAAGCCAGGGGCCTTGTTTCATCTGGTTGCCATCCTACGGTACGGGAGATTACAAACGGAATGCACAAACCATGATTTGCATCCCTAACAGTACTCCATTATTTTGCAGGGACCATTCATCTCTCGATCAAAATAAGATCGCCGTTCCTGGATGTGCATTTGCATCCGCGATTCGGTCTAACCTGGAACCTTGTAGCTGACTTTGGCATATTGGGATCAACTATCTTAGCAGTTGTTACCCATGGTACCACTACTGTGCAACATGGTCACACAATCTACCACAATCGGACCGTCATCATCTATCCAGGTATTCCATTTTCTCATTGCTGTGTGTTAGAATAGTCACTACAAAAAAACACATCTGTGACATTTTGGGCCGAACGATTTTTTCTGTCCTGCTTGTGACACTTCTATGATGATAATTGTGACAAAACCCGGTATCATCATAGATGTGGTGGGCTCCTACTTCTATGACAAAAAAATCATGAAAGAAAATGGGCTTTTCGTCTTGGGCGGGCCAGAGACGCAGTTGCATGACATTCTTTGGGCCATCCATGACGAAAAAAACCGTGGTAGAAGCGAGGGCGAGGAAAATTTTGGGGAGTTCCCGGTTACTGTGGGTGGTCGGGGCCGAGCGATGCATGGAGGGATTGCGCATTTCTGTCGTACACCTACGTGTACGGGTGCGAGGCATTAGGCTCTAACTAAACCCGAGCAAGGCATTCACCAACTGAACCTGAGCGATTGCACTGGCTACACGTTACTGAACCTGAGCGAGCGATCGATCCCTAGCTGTTAACTGAACCCGATCGAGCGATTCCTTTGCTACTGCTGCTAACTGAAGCGATCGAACCTGCTGCCTCGTGATGAACATTGAGCGTTGTTGGGGGTTGGATGAACAGTTCCCGGTGGTGGTTGGATGAACAGGACCCCATGGTAGTAGAGGTCGTTGCCGCTGGATGAAGAGGACCCCGATCGAGAGGAGGCCGCCACACACCCGAGCCGGTTGGGGTTGGACGAACATGACCCCGTGGAGGGCTGATTGAACAGGACCCCTTGTGGAGGGCTGGTTGAATAGTAGCCGGTGGAGGCTGGATGAACAGGACCCCGTGGAGGAAGGAGGGAGACGCCGTGGATGAACAGTAGCAGGTGGATGCTGGAGGAGGTCGATGGTGGATGAACAGTAGCCCGTGGAGTCCCATTTTGCGGTACGCCACACCCCTCCCGATGAACAGGACCACGTTTCGACCGTAGGAGGTCGAAGAGAAGTCCTTTTCCTCTGTTTTGCGGTACGCCAGACCCCTCTCAATCAACAGGACCCCGTTTCGACCGTAGTAGGTCGAAGAGAAGTTTGTTTCCTCTTTTTTGCGGTACGCTAGACCCCTCACAATGAACAGGATCCCATTTCGACCATAAGCGGTCAAACAGAAGGCCGTTTCCTCCGTTCTGCGGTACGCTAGGCCTTGTTTTGGCTGTTCCGTCCAAGCCGGTTGGCTCCCGATGAGCAAGACACATTCCGTTGCCTCCCGATGAACACATCGACGCAGTTTCTCCGTTTCGTCCTAGCCGGTTGGCTGCCGATGAACAGGATGCTATTGTTGCCCTCCGCTACCTCTCCATGTACACGAGCCCTAGTCGTACGTATGCGCGAATAGGCGTTCGAGACCCCGCCCGTATGTACCTACGTGGCCGTGTTTACTATCCTTCACCCTGGCTACGTAGGTGTACACGATATAGACGGGACTGCATGACATGCTACGTCCGCGCCTCTACTACGATAGTGCCCTTCCTTTCTCGGCCATGGTTCATCGCTGCAGCCTGCAGACAAACCAATCGACCAGTATGTACGTACACATTCGTGACCAGACAGACAACCCTACATACGGTTCGACCGGGTGGGTCCCAACTGTCAGGGAGGTAATGAGGCACTTCCTCGCATGCGAAGATATGGCTAGTGGGTCCCAGCTGTCAGGGGGAGAATCATATTTTTTACCCGTAATATGGACGCACTTCTTGCATGCGAGGATGTAGCTGGTGGGTCCCAGCAGTCAGGGGGGAAACTTTTTTTTGGGAAATACGGTGGCCCGTCTGGTGGGTCCCTGCTGTCAGGTGGAGGAATCATTATTTTGCACGTAATAAGGAGGCAATTCCTTGTTGCGGCCGTGGACCCAGCTGTCAGCCTCTCCACGTACAGTCCTCTTCCGATGGAAGTCGTTGCTTGACCACATTGACCACGGCGGGCCGAGAGCACCAAGGCGGTGGACCAACGGCGAGGCCTAGGAAGGGGACGATGCAGAGCCGGGAAAGACGTTGCAGTGGATCCCCACGGGATAGGAGTACGTGGGTTGACTCGTTCGGCTGCGGTGTGAGGCTGCCATCGCTGCAAAATAACAGCGGTTGTGGGTGAGCAGAGGGATGGCCTGGCCAGAGGTTGGAGTAGGGTGGGGTGGTGAGGCCTGTGCGGCAGCAGAGCTAGCCATGGGAGGCAGGAGCAGGCGGCACGACCGACGCTGGTTTGGGCGGCTGGAGCAAAAAGACCAGAGGTTGAAGAAGCACTACGACCTTTGGATGGACATCATACGGTCACTAGAGCTAGAATCGGTCATATTGACTAAGTTGACAGAGCCCTCCGCGCACGTCAACTTAGTAGGTCCACAAGTCAGCCTCCCACTATGGTGGGTCCCAGCTAGTAGGGGGAGTATCATTTTTTTGTGCGTAATAAGGAGGCACTTCCTTGTGTGCGAAGATATAGGTGGAGGGTCCCAGCTGTCAGGGGGAGGAATGTTTTTTTACGAAATACAGAGGCCCTTCAGGTGGGTCCCAGCTGTCAGGTGGAGGAATCAATATTTTGCGCGTAATAAGGAGGCACTTCCTTGCATGCGGCCATGGACCCAGCTGTCAGCCTCTCCACGTACAATCCTCTTCCGATGGATGCCATTCATTGACCATGCCACCGAGAGCACCAGGGTGGTGGACGACAGTGAGGCCCTAGAATGGAACGACCCAGAGAAGCCCCACTGTTTTCGCGTAATAAGGAGGCACTTGCTTGTGTGGGTCCTTACTGTCAGCCTCTCCACTTACATCCCTCTTCCGATGGCTCTTGTTTGTTGACCATGTTAACCACGCCGCGTCGAGAGCACAAATGCGGTGGACGAGGGCGAGGCCCAGGAAGGGAATGATCTAGAGCCGGTGAAGCCACAATAGAGGATGCCCACGCTGAGGGGAGTACGAGGGTGACTGGTCGGCTGTGGGGTGAGGCTGACGTCGCCGTAAAATAATAGGATGTGCGGGTGGGTAGAGGGATGGCCCGGCGACAGCACAGCCGGCGACAGGAAGAGGGAGTAGGCAGTCCCGCTGGCGCTGGTTTGGGCGGCTAGAGCAGGAAGATCGGAGATTGAAGAAGCACAACGGTCGTGCCGTTGGATGGACATCCAACAGTCACTGCTCTGTGTTGACTAAGTTTCTGTTTGCCTGATTGGATGCATATCCTTCCATCGTTATTGTCCTCAAACGAATGTCATGAGAACTGAGAAAATCCCAGTGCTTATTACGCCACGATTGGTTATATGTTTTTCTCCATGTGTTAGCACTACCTAAGTAGACATGAAGATTGAAAATAGTTAAGGTCTGAAAAAGAGTATGTCGAAACAACGACAGTTGAACGGTTAATTCTAGTACAGTATATATGGGCTTTCAATGTGCTTGAAATCATCACCTTTATATATAAATTCTCCAGAGATTGAAAGCATCGCAACAAGTCAATAATTATGTTCAGATCGAACTAAACATTCTGATATATAAGATCTTGACAGAATCCAGCAGCATTAATAGGCTATCCATGGACGAACTCTTCATTGAGCATATAACATAATATTAGTATGTAAAGTGTACTCCAAGATGATATAAAACTTATGCGCACAAATGAAAAATGCAGCTTATGATTACAAATGTGTAGATGGTAATATACGGTACCTGAAAAAGTGAGGAGCCAAACACCAACTTGTTGGGATCATTAAACGGATCATGAATTACACCCAAGGACTCCAATTTGGGTGCAGAGACAACATTTATTTGCGAAGGTTTATAACAATAATGAAGGACCAACCTTCGAAGTGAAGGGGCATCTTCGATGATGAGCTGATGTCCCTCAAAACAAATTCTGATGCATTTAAGGTGAGGCGACTTTATTTGGAGACAACTGATAGGGATTTCTATTCCCAAAACAATCAGCAAGCGCTCCAGGGTAGGGCAACTGGAGTGGAAGATGCTGTGTAGTGAGGCCTCTGACAGATAAACCACCACAAGCGAAAGTTTTTTTAGCAATGAGAATCGAAGCATTTGTACCAGATCGTCTGGTAGATGGCACCGGGCAAAGGAGGCGGTGTGGAGAGAGAGGAGGAAAACCACGATATGTACAACGGTGGTGTGGGCACAAATTCTTGGTGTTCGGTTCGTGGTATGGAACTTCCGTGGAAATGGTAGAACTTAAACTGCTGGAGTTTTTCGAATTCATGGGATGTCAGCCAAGCGTCCACCATGCAGGGTATGGACAGTAGGTAGCGTGTGGGATGCAGAGGCGTTGAACGGGGCCCTACTGGTGAGAGGAGACGATGGCTATGAGGAGATCAAATTCAGGAAGGACATATATCTAACGACAGTCGAGATCTAGGGGTGCAGTGCGCCATAGAGTGCGCCACCGAGTTGAGAGGACTTGTGTGCGGCAGCAATCCTTGGTGGGGAGAAGCGAGATGATCTCCCCAAGGATGTCGTCCGGGAGATCGCTGATGCGGTCCACCGGAGATTCTACATGATCCTCATATTCGGGTGGGGGGGGGGGGCTCGCCGGTTCTCCCTTCTTTGCCGGGTTGGGATCTACAATCAACGGCCCGGTGGCGGAAGCCTCATCACTACAAAAAAACACTTCCGTGATGATACGTGTTTGTCACAGTAGGTCGCGTTTTTGGTCATGCATGTACATCCATGACAAATTTATGACAGAATCAAGATAGTCACACCTGTGCTGTCGTAGAAGTGTTCCATGACATTACCAAAATTATCATCATGGAAGTGTCCACTTCCATTACGATAAATCGCGCGTCACAGAAGTGCTTTCGTCAAGGGTGACCAACACGTGGCATCCACCGTAATGGAACGCCGTTAAGCTATCGGGTCGGATTTTGGATCCAATAACCCGTTAACAGCCCTGACCAATGGGAAATTTCCACGTGTAAAATTCTGATTGGCCGAAGGGAACACCTGTCAGCTCGTCAGTGGGCCAGATGTCGCCCGTCCATTGGAGGAGACATGCCTATGATACGTCGACACGTGGTTGGGCCCAACAGAGCCCCATATAGGTTAAAAAGGCCGGCCCAGTCAAAGGCTCATAGAACTTAATCAGGTACTAGTGGGCCCGCCCAATAACGGCCTGCTTAATAAAGGCCCATTTACGGCCCGAAGCCAGATCTGGCCCGTTAATTGTTCACCCAATATTTGGGCCCATTTACGGCCCGAAGCCAGATTTGGCCCGTTAATGGTTCACCCAATATTTAGGCCCATTTGCGGCCCGAAGCCAGATCTGGCCCGTTAATTGTTCGCCGAATATTTGGGCCCAACTACAGCCCAGTGACTTTCGGCCTGTTAGAGGCCTGATGTAGACATGGGCCCATTTCAGCCCGGTGTGACTTTCGGCCTGGGAATGGCCCGTGCTGCCCATGGGCCATATATGGTCCGACGGGACATCGGGCCCACTAACGGCCCGTGCTAAAGGTGGCAACAGTTAAGCCCAATGTGACTTTGGGCCTGTTAAAGGCCTGTCGCGTAATTCGGCCCGTTGATGCCTGTACTAAGCTTTCGGCCTCTTAAAGGCCCATGATATCAGTGGGCCAACTAAGGCCCGAGATATGTTTCGGCCTGTTAACGGCCCGTGAGCTAACTGGGCCCAAAACGACCCGGTCTACATTTTGGCCTGCTGAAGGCCCGTCGACGACTAGTGAAAATTGAGGCCCAACATAAATTTTGGCCTGCTAAAGGCCCGTGGTTTCATCTCGGCCGTAACAGGCCAGTACAATATTCAGCCTGTTAATGGCCCAACGCTACCTGGGCCAAACTAAGTGCTGGGTCGACAAAAGGCCCAACTAAAATATATGCCAGTGTAAGTTTGGGCCTGGTGCAATGTGTGAAGGCCCCAATCATTCGGGCCCAAGAAAGACGCAGGCCGACCCAATTGTGGCCCGCTAAAAACCTGGCCTGTTAGAGTCGAATGTTTCGGTTCGGTCAACTACATCTGATTTTTTTTTCAGATAGCGAATGATGGCAGTAACTAGTAGGAATTAAGAACAAACCTACTCTATACAATAAAGAAATTACGGCATAGTAACTACGAAATAACGTACAATAAAGAACAAACCTACACTATACAATAAAGGATTTAAGGTATATTACATCCACTAGGCATCGAAGTTCACCACCAGTGATCATAAAGCGCAACGAAGAAGCAGATTACACAAACTGGGCACCATTGTAGCGTAACAAAATAATACTGAACCGAGACCACTTCCAAGACAGTTCAAGAAAGGTTAGCCTTGCGTGGGAACAACAAGAAGTTGTCGAAAGCAAGGCCGTGAGACCGGCCTAGCATGTCGGTCATAGCTTCCAGGTGTAGCTATTTAGCGATGAGGTTCTCATTGGTGCTCTCCGCAATCTTTCTTAGAGATAGGACGTCTAGTCGAAGTTGAGTTGCAGAATGCCTTTCTGTAGAACTTGGGACTGAAGAAGTCGAATTGATTCAGCCAACAAATTCTGTGAGCTTGTCTGACTGTTAGCCTCAAGTAACTTGAACACTGCATCAAGACAAGACTTTGGGGTTGTCTCGCTATCTTCAAGATGTTTTGCCTTCTTTGCTGCAATATATGTTGGGTTGTCTCACAGCCTTGACAGACTTGTGCATGCCATCGGGCATATCACCTTGAAACAAAGCGTAGAGATGACAGGTTTTGCGTGTATAAACAAAGATGATAACTATTCTGTAAATTCTAACCAATTTAAAATTAGAAAATAAAGAGTAAGTTCAAAATAACAATAGCATAATTTGGCATTTTTCATAAAGCTGGGAGCTTCACCACACTCTTTGGATTACCATGTCAACATAACAAGCATAGATGAAGGGCAAAGAAAATCATTGTATCTATTTTGGATAATGTGCATGGCATGTTGTTCATATCATCAGCCACATCAGTAAGATAAAATAGGAGATGACAAGGTGCAAATGTGGGATGCTTCACCACACACTGGATTATAGATCCACAAAAACAAGCATACATATAGGGAGTATTAAGTAATGTGCATGGTATGAATAAGGAATTTGGTTTTACAAGTAAAACTTAGAACTTACAGTTCTTACGAACATGCATTTTGGTAGAAACAACAAACTAAACAGCAGAAATGATAGGGAGTATGAGAAAATTAAACAGAGTTGAGGATAAAGGCTTTAGAAGGACTGACTTACATTAACAGCTAACACCGGCTTTATAATGCCCTTCTCCATGTCAAGGGAAGGATAACTCAAGAATTTCAGCACGTAATGTTCTTCATAAGCATTGCACTGTACTCTACATTTTGTAGAGAGTAATTATAGATATGATAATACCGGAAGGGATAGAGGATAATGAAGATAAGATGCAGATTGATGCTACATAATCAACTACCAATCCCTGGAAGTAGCTATTAATGTAAGTACAGTGATAGACCACGTTCAGTCCTTACAAGAGGACTGCAGAGCTAAACCTCTTCAGAAGCATTGGGTTGATTCTTAATTTATGAAAGAGTCCATACAGATCTTATAATGTCCACCAAATGGATGATTACGAGGCTAACATGTGCAGTGATGCTACATAATCAAACAGCTATGAAAGTAAGTATGGTCATACAGGGCAAGAGGTACTCACAAGAGCAATGCAGTGTGCAGTATAGTTGCGAGATTCTGTGGTCCCTTGAGAACTGATGTTCTTCTGCTAACCGTTTTTGTACAAGTGAGACATTAAGGCAAATGCAGAAATGTAGTTCAAATTGTGATGTGATATCATAGACAATACCTTACGCTGCAGCCGAGACCAATGTGTAACAAGATTATTCCAGTCACCGTCGGATAAATGTAGCACTGGAGACTTTACAGAAATTTGGTTCAGAGGCTTGCCATCGAAGTGCGCTTGCCTCAGGTAGGAACGATACTTCATCAACGAGTGCTTGAAAAGCGCAACCAACCCTTGCTCGTCATCACAATCCAGTTTGCTCCTCGCCTATTTAAAAGAATGAAATCTTGTGTCTTCTGTCAGCAGAAAAATATGTAGTAATGACCATGAATAACATTAGTGCATTACTTACGCATAAGTTGCGGACAAAGACTGGAAATTGTTCTATGTCTGCGGTATAAACTTTCCATGAAGGAAAGATGCGCACAAAGTTCCTGACAACAACATAAGCTTCGTCTTCTAAACTGGGAAGAAATGGAACATGGGTCCTATTTGCTGCAATTGGGGCTCTCTCTGGTTCGAAAAGGTATTTGGCAACTGGATGTGGTGTACTCTTTCTTTGGAATGGGGTTTTGCATCGCATAATGGTGCTATGTCAATCGGCATAATCATACTGTTTGCTGCAGTTGGGGTTTCTTTGTGTTGGGGCATCGAAATGACCCGGTGTAGTAGGGCTAGAGTCTGCTAGAGTTGGGGTATTTTGTGGGTCAGGTGATATTGCAACTACACCTAATGGGCTATTTGATTTATCAGGTGCCACTACCTTTTTCAAACACTTTGCTTGTGCTCCTCCACGATCAGCAATCGCCCTCTTCCTTTTGAACGTCTGATACACAAGAATATCATTTGAATGGATAAATATGGTATGATGACAGATGGAATATGTACTGAAAATGGATAGGCAGGGCGTATTCACACACACGATGTGTAAACTAAGCTAATGGAAGTTCAACAATGTAGAAGCAATGCAAAGCATCAGTTGCAAGATATGTGGGAGCAATGTAATATTGGAAAGTTAGAGCAAGTACCTTGATGGGTGAATAAGATAGGGCATCTTCCTCTGACTCCTCCACTAGGGAGCTACATTGACTTAGGTCTCCCTCTAGCTCAGAATCACAGTTAGGATCATATTCTGAGCATGAATCAGAGGTGGAGAGCGTTTGCATTGCATTGCATCCGCACTTGATTTCAGTCCCTTAATGCCAAGTTTGACAACCATGGCATTGTTACGCTTTTATTCTTTTCATGCGCCGCAAGCTCATAATCATTATGATGCTGTTCAGTAATCTGAGATTCATGAAAACATAAAAATAGTCGGGTTATCTATGGAATGCATTGCGGATTCAACTCGAAGAGTGTCTCCCTATAAACCCCAGCATATGCAAAGTTCACCCCCCAACCGTGCTGACCAGACAACACACAGAAATACAAAACCCTTATGTCTCTATAACAGTGTGCACACATTTCAAAACTGAAGTAGGAACATTAGAATCATATGAAATTCATGTTTGAACAAATAAAGTAAGCAATTATGAGTGGTGTAATGTTTAGCTTCAAGGGTGGAGTGTTGGTAGTGCGACACAAAGCAAGTAGGCAGATTGTATTCCATGTAAAAGATCGAAACCTATGTAAAAGCTGGAAATGACACTTTCTTTCTATACAGTGCAAAGGTTCGTTACCCACACATGATGGAAGAGATCACATAGAGAAATACTATTCACTCATGTCTACGGTTCCAAGATTTAGAAACAGGTGGTCCACCCTAAAAGAATATTGACAACAAATATTACAAGGCAAGCATAGATGTAGTGAATCAGTCATTTACTTGTGAGCTTATTAGGACAAGTATGCGTAATTGTAACTGCAAGAAGAGACCGTCAAAATCTGAATGAAGAAGTTTGTCTAGCACTTATTGTTTCAACTAATCGACGTGAATAATTGGATATTATATCGAATGAGTAAGAAAGACAAGTAAAATTGTCAACAAACCTAGCTTGCAGTAGTAATCTGGGTCAATGTCACTACGACCAACAATCCAAAATGACTAGTTTCTGTTCCGAGGGCCAGAATTTTGAAAACCCTATGAACTTTAGAGGTACTAAAGATTACCGAAATACATCTAAACCATTAAGTGTAGGTAGCACTGAGCACACAACAAACCCTAATGACAGTCCTGCCTAATTAGTAATGAATCAATTAGAAAATGGGTGATGAGGAGTGGCTGTTGAGTGTTGAGGACGTATCTCAGGATAAATCAGGTTGGCTTGGTGGGTGCTGCACGCCTGAGCCCTGAGCAATTTGGGAAGGTAGGCACGGCGGCGCGCCCGGGCAGCGGTGACGCTGTTGGGCGAGCGGCTCCTGGCCTCCTATTAGTCCGGCGTCTCCTCCTAGAGTCATGCCGCTCGGGGACGGCAAGTCGCGGCGAGGCAGGCGGCTGGGGCGAGTAGAGATCGGAAGCGCACAACGGAACAAAGGGGAATCGGGGCCTGGGATGGCCCAAAATCCCAGGGTGGGCGGCCCACCGTGGGCACCCTGTAGAGATACACACCCGAGCAGCGAACATGCATTTTCAAAAGTAATTTAGGAATATTTAGCTGACCAATTAAACAACTCTGTTTTAATAATATCAGATTCGTATTTGAACAACTAAGCTTGTTTAGCTTGATGGCTGGAGCAGTGTTATTATGACACGAAGCACGTATTCTGATCGTATAGTGATCATAAAAGGGGAAACTCTAAGCATATTTTTTTAGCAAAAGAGGGTTTCCCCTCCGATTTCTATTAAAGAAACCACCACGGAACCAACATGATCAATTAAACCCTAAGCATGATCAATTAAACATTATTATGGCTGTACCATGGCAGATTTGAAGCTGCAAACCGGAGAAATGATATTTACCATCCATTGTTTGCTTCGAACTAAGAACTAAATTCTAAGAGCTGAAAAGAAAGTAGAGTAACCAAGTTAAGACCTATTTTCTGGTTGAGATAAAAAAGTTGAGGAGATATGAAGTACCACCTCTCTTGCGGCGCCGTGTAGGCATCGGGGGTGCGATGGCTGTCAGTGGCGTTGAAGCAGATCTGCGACAGTAGACGGGTGAATCAGGGGATAAGTCCCGTTGCGGTGGAAGAGAAGGTCGTGTGAGCGGCCCCGGCGAAGAGGACGATGGCACCGATGAAGCGAGAGGACGCGATGCAAGGCTATTGGTCCGTTGCCGTGGATGAGAAACGACCATCTCTAGCAGTGGACGACGCGGTCTTGGTAGGCACTCCGGCATGGTGGAGGACGGTGGCGATGGATGTGGTGGAGGACGGCGGCGATGGATGGGGTGGCGGACGGAGGCTGGTGTGGGGATGGGGTGTTCTAGTGCGGACGGTGTATGAATGGGAAAATGGAGGGAGAGGTACGTGGAACCATGTTTTTGGGAAGCGGCTGTCCGAAATATGGGAAACTTATGAACTTAGCCCCCGTTTAAAATTTGGACGTCTCGTCGGTTGGGGACAGGACGGTAATCTCACATCTCGCCAATATTTGGCCAGAGCGATTTCGGGCGACGAGAGGGTGGTTGGCACCCATGTTGGCGCCCACGGTGTATGAACGGGGCTGACAGGTAGGGCGGTTGTGTCACGTCTGAGTGAAGTTACAAACCTGCCCCTATTGAAAATATTGGCCTACATCGATTTCGGCCGAGTCGAGTTTGTTTTGCCGCCCACCGTGTATGAATGGGGAATGGAGGGAGAAAGAGAGGTATTTTGGACAAGCTTGAATCAAATGTGTTTTGCCGCCCATGTTTGACGCCCACCGTGTCGGAATGGGCTCAGAGGCGGTCGTGTCACGTTGAATTGAAGTTACTAACCTACCCCTATTTAGAGCAATGGAAATCGGGCCGATGGATTGTCTGTGTAATGGGCCGATGGATCCTCATTAGCAAGCTGATAGCCCGATTCGTCATATGGTTGACTCATCATATCTATGTCACAGTCATACGCGTTTGTATTGAGGTAATCCATAGGGTCGACCTCCGTCTCATCATCCATTCTCTATTCTCTGAGAGAAATTACATCACCAAGATACTATTGCACCCCCTTCATCATGTCGTCCGCCGCTCTCACCCGGCACTCGGGAGCCTGGTAATTGCGTAGGCGGGGTGGTGGTCTTCGCACATGCTTGTTGATGTGTGGTAGTTATTGGTGAGCTCTCGGCGGCTCGCATTTAATAAGATTCTTCGGCCATAGCAGCACCCAATTCTTGCAGCTTCCAATCTGCGGCGGGGTCTCGTCGTCCGCTCCCACATGCTGTACTGGAGGAGGCAAATCCTCGTGCCCCGATTTCACACTGGTCAAGCTAACCCTGAAGTGCCCAGCGGGGATCGGCTGGTTGTGGAACGTGCGTTGAGAGGGGTCCATTATCATCCCCTTTCCACGTCCACCTTCCGGCCTTTGATCAAGTAGAGTATGGTGCACGGGGTTTCTTTCGCTGCAAACACATATGTCTGTGGCGTAAAACAACCGAAAGGCAACAAAAATGGAATATTATATATATATATATATATATATATATATATATATATATATATGTCAGGACCCCGATTCCAAGTCACATCGACCTAGCCGGTAACACCTCATATCACTTTGCGGCCTCACGCACGGTATTCCCACGGGTGTCGCCTTACCATGGCCCGGGAAACCCTACAGGATTTAATCTTCTTGGAGATCGAGCAACTCAAGATCAGTTCGTGGAGAGACGTAAGAACAATTCTTGAGTTGAGACACCAAAAACACATTAAGAATGATGGAGAAGCAATGGATGACGAAGGTTCAAATTGGTAGGCAACCATTCCACGCTTAAGTAAAATGGTGCATGTTTCAAAGTAACAAGGAGATGATTGCCATGATTCCATAACGGGAAACCTTAGGAAAGGTGGCGCAAAGAACTATTCCTTAAGTGGCAAAAGAATTACTTTTGATCCATAGATCATTGGAACTCTTTATACCAGCCTAAGGCAATCACAACGATCGTTTGGTGGAGTGCAAAGGAGTGGCATACCCAGGCTAGAATGGATGATGTGGACTACCTTGTTGAAGACAACGCAATGGATGAATTTGCGTATCACCGGAAATGGATGGGACCCATAGTAAGTCCACTTTTGAGGATGATCCTAGACAACAACTACTGAGAGGGCAGCCCATGGAAATTGGCGCAATGGCGGTCTTGAGCTGGGAACAACATGCAACTATTGGGAATGTTCCAACCATCATATCTGCCTGAGATTCAGATCTGGTTGGTGTTAGGATATTCCAGACTCGTCGAGTCTAGAAGAAAAATGAAAGTTTGCAACACAAATCGACGAGAAGATGTTGCGAGATTCTCGGGAATGAACTACGATAGCAAGCTCCAAAACATGAGCTGGTTCTGCTACTAACAAGTGAACACGTTGTCCTAGACAAGCATTACCACCTAGTAGTCTTATAATAAAACACTACCGAGTTCAGGTTGGGCACCATCAACAAGGATATCGAAGTCGTGTGCATGAACTAGTATTCGTACATCAACTCCTTTTCCTTGAACAATTCAACCAGTGGCTTGGTGTGCTATGGGATTCATATGGAATGAAGATGATCAGTCTATCAGACCATACAATACTTCGCACATGCATGACTGACCTGGGATGATTCCAAGGGAAACAAAACAAACCTTTCTCAAATTCATGGCGGCAACTTACACCTAAAGCACATGAATTCGAGGAAGTCACTACTTCCATCCAAACATATGCTTCATGAACGAAACATGAAGAAATGCTTACACAAGTTTCCAATACTAGGTTGATGTTCAACATGACTCATGGGGAGACAAAATGCTGCGATGGGCTCAACAACAACTCATCGGAATTTCCATATCCTTTGGACTTCCACCATCATGTGAACACAGTGATATCATTGGTCAGACCAAAAGATGTAATGGTATATGCTCAAGGGATCAACCACGAGTAAGACAACATTACGAGCATCGTTGGTACTGATTTGATTTGACGATAGCCCACACTCAAATCAAGGGATTAATAAGATAATAGGTCCGGCAACTGATCACAGGGACCAATTGATGAAGATATCATCTTTCCTCAACACACACTACACAAGAATATCCCTTTGGAACGAACTAAGTTAGGCAAGCTTTTATCTTCCAACTCTCCAAGTTGTTGTCTAGCTTAACCAACTAGCTCGAGGGATATCCAACACAGATTCTTGGAGAAAGGGTGGTTCACAAGAAACCAACTTGATCACGAGCTCAACATAACAATCGTGAAACAACCCGGTAACACTTCCAAGAAGATATTTGGAAAGTCACGAACCACCGGTATGTTACTAAGCTCGAGATCAATCTTGCTTTTGAGGACAAGGCGATATGATCAAATAAGCAAGGGATTGAATAATCCTATCTCATTGATCGAAGGGTGCACCAGAAATAAGGACTAGGTAGCACGATCAATCTTAGTATGATGATTTAATAACCAACATGCTAAGAGTGAAAATATTGTCCATTAACTACCAAGCAACGAGGTCGCTAGGAGTATCGATTTCACACATCACAATTCACTTGTCGGCATTCCGGTTTCAACAACTCGGAACCGAGGAATGAATAATGATGGCGAGAAGTATCCTGCATCGAGAATTCATAAGAGAAGGTGCAATTCTCATGACATTCTTGACATAAAGATGGTAACACTCCAGGTGGAACAGCATCAAAAGCTGAATTGGCATTTTGATCTGCGGGATACAACTACTTTGACCCAATAATGGAAATGGATGAGGCACTGGAGTTTGTTTCTCCTAGTCATTCCGAGCAATGTAATGGCTTGACGGACCACAAGGATAATAGACATCGATAAACGAATGCACACATACTCTTGGTTATCAACTGATAGAGGATGGTCGGGATACAACTAAAGAGAGCAACTCAAAGGAACATATAATTTTTCGAGTTGTGGAGGCATGGATTAGTATATCGAGCAAGGCTCAACATTTCTCCCGGATAACCCATGCAGAGAAGGTGAGACCGGCGAGTCACAATTATGAATGGAGAACTCCTCAAGAGCACTCTTATTGTGATCTTTTGGTTCAAAGAACTTCTGCCATAACTAGTTCATGGTATTTGGAAGAAGGAAATGCCACGAACCTCGAGGACTATCGCAAAGTTACTAATATCCTAAAGGAACTAGCAAATACTAACAACATGAAGTAGGGTGAATCTCGGGTTCAAGAGCCCAGGAATAGAATACCTACTACTAAGTGGCATCACGGAATGCTTTCGAGAATGATGGCCGAAATCATCACACTGGGGAACACAAAACATGGCTAGTTTACTAGGTGACTTCCTAAACACCTAGGGTCATAATAATAACTCCAACATATATGTTGAGGCAGCGGAGTACCTCAACATACTAATTTGTGTGATTATTCTGGTCAAAAGGACATCGAAACGGAAGGAAAGTATTTGCAATTGCATCAGACTATTTAGAGACCTGGGATGACTCGGACAGCATAACGGCTGTAAATGCTCAAAATGATTTGAGACATCATGCAAAATGGTGGCATAGCCACTCAACATCACAATATCAAGGTTCCGAAATCAACAGTTATCATACAGAAATAGTAGGAACTGAACTGGGGATTAAAACCAACAATCTGAAGGGTCTATGGATTAGTAACACGTCATCCTGATAGATAGATGAAAAGCCTAGTTCTTAAACCCCGTAGAAGAGAATAGGATGACTCAGATCAGAAGGCCATGAGGTATAAGGAGTAAAAAGAGCCTTACGTTCCCTTCCACAATCAATTCCCTTACATAGCTAAAGCATTTCTAGACACAACCCGACCGGTTTGGCTTGGTAAACCTCTGAGGCTGTCGACTCTCGATACCAACGCTGTCGTGACCCGATTCCAAGTCACATCGACCTAGCCGGTAACACCTGATATCACTTTGCGGCCTCACGCACGGTATTCCCACGGGTGTCGACTTACCATGGCCCGGGACCGTTTGCGCCTTTTGGCACACGTATATGATAGTGTCGCTAGCATCCACATGACAAATAACCCGGGCCAACATGGCTAGTCGTGAACCCAAAGCAGCGCTAACCTATGGGGACAGGCATACATGAATCACATCGAGCATGTCGGTCATCAACGTACAAATTCGGGCTGTAGCACTGGGCTAACAGGACTCCGGTATCCCGAGGCTGTAGCAGGCTAGGCAGGACTCGAATAACACCGCGTGACATTTCCCGAAGAACAGACATAGGAACGGCGTGAAACACATGCCGGCCAATCAAGTGTCCAAGCGGTAGTCTTTGGGCTAGCGAGGACTCCGGTGAACCGGTCATGGCGGACTACTATCGCTCAGAAGCACGAGACTACATTTCCCCATATGAGAGGCTGCCAAGGATAAACAACTAGTTTGTCGGATCCCACACATACCAAGCATTTCAAACATACACACAATATGCTCAATATGCGTAGATACAACATGACATCACAACATAACTCTACGACTCAAATATTTATTCATTAGGCTCCGAGGAGCGAGATATTACAAACATGGGTCTCATGACCCAACACTCAGAGCATACAAGTCGAACCACAAACGGAAGCTAAACATGTCTGAGTACGGACAACTATAAATGAAGAAGGCATGAGAAGCCTGACTATCTACCAGATCTGCCGAGGCACAAGATGCGTAGCCGAGGTAACAAACTAAACGTCGAAGTCCAAGCGGAACTACTAACGAGACTCAAGTCTCTCTGCAAAACATAAAATAAGCAAACGTGAGTACAAAGCGTACTCAAGAAGACTTACATCGTAACTAACTACATATGCATCATTATCAAAAAGGGGGTGGTGGAGTTTGACTGCAGCAAGCCAGCTTTGACTCGATGGCTATCCTAAACTACGATCGCAAGTAACTCTTTTGAGGTGGCGCTACGAGTCCACATATTCACCATATCAATACATCACTAGGGACCCGCTCCCGTCTCCCTACGAGAACGCCATCCATAGCACTCACGCTTATCTTGCACATTTTAGGGTATCCACTTTCACTTGTCTATGAACTGATATAGGTAACCCAGAAGTCCTTCTCCGTGGACACGACTATTCGAATAGATCATATTAACCCTACAGGGGTGTACTTCTTCACACATGCTCTCACCACTTACCGCCGTTTACACGACATGTACTCGGCAACCTTCAAGCGGAAGCCCAACGTGGGTGTCGGCCACGACCTACCTAAACACACAAGTCCCAAGTCCAGGTTTATCGCCTATTCGGGTTCCATCCATGAGGAGTCCGCCGAGGTTTCCCATACAGCCCCGAACGATGTGTGCGGGGTTCCCGAGACACCAAACGGGCGAATCGGTACAGACCACGGTGCCTACCGCAACACAACCCACCCCTACGGTCAGCGTTGTGTGCGGCCCCCAGCATGCTACAAACACCAGAAACTACTTGCAACTCCCGGACTGGGAACAAGGGTGGTTAAGAAGCCGAGAGGGTCCATTGGTTTCGGGCCCAATGCGTGGTAGTAACTGTTTCATGGATCACAAACACAGAACTCAGTTCCTGAGGACGGCTGCAATGAGACAACCCACCATGTACTCCTACATGGCCTCTCACCGCTACCTTTACCAAATCGTGTTCACACACTTAGCTCACACACAGTAGGACATGTTCACACAACCATTCTAATTCATTCCCGATGAATCAGACCTGACTCAACTCTAAGCAGTAGCAGGCATGACAACAAGCATGAATGAGTAGGCACAACATGGCTCAAACAACTCCTACTCATGCTAGTGGGTTTCATCTAATTCTTTGTGGAATGACAGTCATGCAAAGGATAAAGGGGTTCAGCTACCGCAGCAAGTAACACATGAGTCGTTGTTGTCCTAATGCAGTAAAATAGAGCAGGAGCGGGAGAGTGGGATTATATCGGAATGAACAAGGGGGTTTGCTTGCCTGGCACTTCTAAAGATAATATAGTTCTTCATCGGTGTCATCGAATTCATCGATGCGTCGTCTCATCGAGAGGGACAATTACCGGCAGACAAGAGAGAACACAATCAATGAAATGCACATTCACATGAATGACATGTCATGTTAAGGTACTGAATTCACCTAATGCAAAATCTAGCCAAGTTAATTGAAGTGGAAAACAAGAACAAATTCCAACTCCAAATGTTATTTCATAAATTGCCCTAATCATGATTCATCCTATTCAGTGAGGTTAACTTGTTTAATCATGCATGAAAGTGCCATAAACAGATTCTTCATATTTTTCTGATCATTTTTCATATATAAATTATTTAATTTGGAGTTACAGATTAAAAGTTATGAATATTTGAAGTTTGGGGTATTTTCTGATATTTCCTGCATTAAATTAAATCCAGAAAATCAATTACTGCGTCAGCCTGACGTCAGTGTGACGTCAGTGGTCAACGAGACATGGTCCGGGTCAAACCTGACGGTGGGTCCCGCGTGTCAGCATAATTAGCCTAAGTAAAAATTAATTAAAACTAATCCTCAATAGTTAACGAGCTGGGCCCACACATCATTGACTCAAGAGAGTCAACCAGGCCCACCCCGTCAAAGTCAAAGTCGGCTGCTCGTGCCTAGGCGCCAGCGACGCTGTGGCGGCGAGAGTGGTTTTGGCCACTCCGTGACCAAATGGCTCATGGAGGGCATCTAGGAGGAGCCGAGGGGCAGCCAAGTTCTTGGTGGAGTTAGCCGGGTCGGGTGGCGGAATCGGCGCAGCGACGACCTAGGGCGGCCGGAGTTCGCCAAGGTCGAACACGGCGCTAGGGAGCACGGCGAGGCGCGTGCGGTGGCGTTCTTGGCTCCTGCTGGTGCGGTGTGAGGGCGGTGGTGTGCTCGGAAGCCAGGCGTCTTGGTTGTGTGCTACTGCCACGCCATGGCGGCGGCGAGGAGCAATCGGCTCCGGTGGAATCAACGGCTAGAGAGGGAAATAGAGCACGGGAGAGAGGGGTTCGTCGGAGGAGCTCACGGCGGGTCGATGAGTAGCTCAGCGGGCTCGGGGGAGGCCGGACGGCGTCGGAGCATCTCCGGTGATCTCGGTTGCCGTGGTAGAAGACGCACATGAGACGTCATTCTGGCATCCGGTGCCGCGTGGCTTGGCGGAGAGGTTCAGGGTGGCGAGGCGGAGCTCGTGGGCGGGATGGCTGGCCGTGGGGAGGTCGGTGGCCACGACGAACAGCGACGGTGGCGACGGGGCCGCTCGGGTGCGTGCGAGTGAGAGAGCAGAGGAGGGGAGAGGCCACGGGCGAGGGAGAGAGGGGTCAGGGTGGGTGCGTGGCGCTCGGGGAGACATCCAGAGCGTCGTGGGAGGGGAGCGGCAAGCAGGAGGTGGCGCTGGCGGCGGCGCACGACTGCAGCATCCGATCGGGCGAGAGGAAGAAGACCTCCCTGCCCCTGGTGGGCTGGGCGGCCAGATGGGCTGCCAGGTGAGCGCCAGGTAGTCCTTCTCTCTCTCTCTTTATTCTCTGTTTTCTATTATTCTGTAATTTTCAGGGCTTTATTAAAAATACTAAAGCTACCCCAAGAATCATGAAACTTGCTCAGGCCTACTGTTTGGAAAAAATCCAACAGCAAACATTTAAGTTTATGATTATTTGAGCATTTAAAATATTTTATAGCATTTAAATGCCCAAATGCAAATACTTAATAAATTAATCCAGTGACCAAATATGTCATGAAAAATGTGCAGCACCTCTGGTTGCTGTTTACAGCATTTCCCAGAAATGATGAACATTTTCTAAAGCCATTTGAAATCACTGAAAAATATTTTTGGTTGAGCCTATTTGAATTCCTTTAATGCTAGGGTTTAGGCAATCCCCATTTCAAATTTTCTTAGAAATTTAAACATGATGCATGGATGCAATGCCACTAGCTACAAGCAAGCTCTAGGGCTGTGACAACTCACCCCCACTAAACAAGAATCTCGCCCCGAGATTCAAGACGTGAGGTAAGAGAAAAGGGGAGTCGCAAAACTATCACAAACTTCATGATCCACTTGCCCTTCTCGAAAATGTTGATTCATTCCATCATCTTGGTCTTGACGTCTTTGCTTTCGAGATCTTCACTCGACACGACAACAGAAGGAGGGGGAAACACTACAGGATTTAATCTTCTTGGAGATCGAGCAACTCAAGATCAGTTCGTGGAGAGATGTAAGAACAATTCTTGAGTTGAGACACCAAACACACATTAGGAATGATGGAGAAGAAATGGATGACGAAGGTTCAAATTGGTAGGCAACCATTCCACGCTTAAGTAAAATGGTGCATGTTTCAAAGTAACAAGGAGATGATTGCCATGATTCCATAACGGGAAACCTTAGGAAAGGTGGCGCAAAGAACTATTCCCTTAAGTGGCAAAAAGAATTACTTTTGATCCATAGATCATTGGAACTCTTTATACCAGCCTAAGGCAATCACAACGATCGTTTGGTGGAGTGCAAAGGAGTGGCATACCCAGGCTAGAATGGATGATGTGGACTACCTTGTTGAAGACAACGCAATGGATGAATTTGCGTATCACCGGAAATGGATGGGACCCATAGTAAGTCCACTTTTGAGGATGATCCTAGACAACAACTACTGAGAGGGCAGCCCATGGAAATTGGCGCAATGGCGGTGCGAGCTGGGAACAACATGCAACTATTGGGAATGTTCCAACCATCATATCTGCCTGAGATTCAGATCTGGTTGGTGTTAGGATATTCCAGACTCATCGAGTCTAGAAGAAAAATGAAAGTTTGCAACACAAATCGACGAGAGGATGTTGCGAGATTCTCGGGAATGAACTACGATAGCAAGCTCCAAAACATGAGCTGGTTACGCTACTAACAAGTGAACACGTTGTCCTAGACAAGCATTACCACCTAGTAGTCTTATAATAAAACACTACCGAAGTTCAGGTTGGGCACCATCAACAAGGATATCGAAGTCGTGTGCATGAACTAGTATTCGTACATCAACTCCTTTTCCTTGAACAATTCAACCAGTGGCTTGGTGTGCTATGGAATTCATATGGAATGAAGATGATCAGTCTATCAGACCATAGAATACTTCACACATGCATGACTGACCTGGGATGATTCCAAGGGAAACAAAACAAACCTTTCTCAAATTCATGGCGGCAACTTACACCTAAAGCACATGAATTCGAGGAAGTCACTACTTCCATCCAAACATATGCTTCATGAACGAAACATGAAGAAATGCTTACACAAGTTTCCAATACTAGGTTGATGTTCAACATGACTCATGGGGAGACAAAATGCTGGCGATGGGCTCAACAACAACTCATCGGAATTTCCATATCAATCGACTTCCACCATCATGTGAACACACAGTGATAGCATTGGTCAGACCAAAAGATGTAATGGTATATGCTCAAGGGATCAACCACGAGTAAGACAACATTACGAGCATCGTTGGTACTGATTTGATTTGACGATAGCCCACACTCAAATCAAGGGATTAATAAGATAATAGGTCCGCAACTGATCACGAGGACCAATTGATGAAGATATCATCTTTCCTCAACACACACTACACAAGAATATCCCTTTGGAGCGAACTAAGTTAGGCAAGCTTTTATCTTCCAACTCTCCAAGTTGTTGTCTAGCTTAACCAACTAGCTCGGGGATATCCAACACAGATTCTTGGAGAAAGGGTGGTTCACAAGAAACCAACTTGATCACGAGCTCAACATAACAATCGTGAAACAACCCGGTAACACTTCCAAGAAGATATTTGGAAAGTCACGAACCACCGGTATGTTACTAAGCTCGAGATCAATCTTGCTTTTGAGGACAAGGCGATATGATCAAATAAGCAAGGGATTGAATAATCCTATCTCATTGATCAAGGGTGCACCGTAAATAAGGACTAGGTAGCACGATCAATCTTAGTATGATGATTTAATAACCAACATGCTAAGAGTGAAAATATTGTCCATTAACTACCAAGCAACGAGGTCGCTAGGAGTATCGATTTCACACATCACAATTCACTTGTCGGCATTCCGGTTTCAACAACTCGGAACCGAGGAATGAATAATGATGGCGAGAAGTATCACTGCATCGAGAATTCATAAGAGAAGGTGCAATTCTCATGACATTCTTGACATAAAGATGGTAACACTCCAGGTGGAACAGCATCAAAAGCTGAATTGGCATTTTGATCTGCGGGATACAACTACTTTGACCCAATCCTCGAAATGGATGAGGCCTTTGGAGTTTGTTTCTCCTAGTCATTCGAACATAATGGCTTGACGGACCACAAGGATAATAGACATCGATAAACAAATGCACACATACTCTTGGTTATCAAGCGATAGAGGATGGTGGGGATACAACTAAAGAGAGCAACTCAAAGGAACATATAATTTTTCGAGTTGTGGAGGCATGGATTAGTATATCGAGCAAGGCGCAACATTTCTCCCGGATAACCCATGCGAGAGAAGGTGAGACCGTGAGTCACAATTATGAATGGAGAACTCCTCAAGAGCACTCTTATTGTGATCTTTTGGTTCAAAGAACTTCTGCCATAACTAGTTCATGTTATTTGGAAGAAGGAAATGCCACGAACCTCGAGGACTATCGCAAAGTTACTAATATCCTAAAGGAACTAGCAAATACTAACAACATGAAGTAGGGTGAATCTCGGGTTCAAGAGCCCAGGAATAGAATACCTACTACTAAGTGGCATCACGGAATGCTTTCGAGAATGATGGCCGGAATCATCACACTGGGGAACACAAAACATGGCTAGTTTACTAGGTGACTTCCTAAACACCTAGGGTCATAATAATAACTCCAACATATATGTTGAGGCAGCGGAGTACCTCAACATACTAATTTGTGTGATTATTCGTCAAAAGGACATCGGAACGGAAGGAAAGTATTTGCAATTGCATCGAGACTATTTAGAGACCAGGATGACTCGGACAGATAACGGTGTAAATGCTCAAAATGATTTGAGACATCATGCAAAATGGTGGCATAGCCACTCAACATCACAATATCAAGGTTCAAATCAACAGTTATCATACGTAAATAGTAGGAACTGAATCGGGATTAAAACCAACAATCTTAAGGGTCTATGGATTAGTAACACGTCATCCTCGATAGATAGATGAAAAGCCTAGTTCTTAAACCCCGTGAGAAGAGAATAGGATGACTCAGATCGAAGGCCATGAGGTATAAGGAGTAAAAAGAGCCTTACGTTCCTTCCACAATCAATTCCTTACATAGCTAAAGCATTTCTAGACACAACTTCGACCGGTTTGGCTTGGTAAACCTCTGACGATCGGGCTCGATACCAACGCTGTCGGGACCCGATTCCAAGTCACATCGACCTAGCCGGTAACACCTGATATCACTTTGCGGCCTCACGCGACGGTATTCCCACGGGTGTCGACTTACCATGGCCGGGACCGTTTAAGCCTTTTGGCTGCGTATATGATAGTGTCGCTAGCATCCACATGACAAAGAACCGGGCCGACATGGCTAGTCGTGAACCCAAAGCAGCGCTAACCTATGGGGACAGGCATACATGAATCACATCGAGCATGTCGGTCATCAACGTACAAATTCGGGCTGTAGCACTTTGGGCTAACAGGACTCCGGTATCCCGGGCATGGCAAGCTAGGCAGACTCGAATAACACCGCGTGACATTTCCCGAAGGGACAGGACATAGGAACGAAGTGAAACACATGCCGGCCGATCAAGTGTCCAAGCAGTAGTCTTTGGGCTAGCGGTGACTCCGGTGAACCGGTCAGAAGCGGACTACTATCGCCGTAAGCACGAGACTACATTTCCCCATATGAGAGGCTGCCAAGGATAAACAACTAGTTTGTCGGATCCCACACATACCAAGCATTTCAAACATACACACAATATGCTCAATATGCGTAGATACAACATGACATCACAACATAACTCTACGACTCAAATATTTATTCATTAGGCTCCGAGGAGCGAGATATTACAAACATGGGTCTCATGACCCAACACTCAGAGCATACAAGTCGAACCACAAACGGAAGCTAAACATGTCTGAGTACAGACAACTATAAATGAAGAAGGCATGAGAAGCCTGACTATCTACCAGATCCTGCCGAGGGCACAAGATCGTAGCTGAGGTAACAAACTAAACGTCGAAGTCCAAGCGGAACTACTAACGAGACTGAAGTCTCTCTGCAAAACATAAAATAAGCAAACGTGAGTACAAACGTACTCAGCAAGACTTACATCGTAACTAACTACATATGCATCATTATCAAAAAGGGGTGGTGGAGTTTGACCGACAAGCCAGCTTTGACTCAACTATCCTAAACTACATTTGCAAGTAACTCTTTTGAGGTGGCGCTTTACGAGTCCACATATTCACCATATCAATACATCACTAGGGACCCGCTCCCGTCTCCCTCTGAACGCCATCCATAGCACTCACGCTTATCTTGCACATTTTAGGGTATCCACTTTCACTTGTCTATGAACTGATATAGGTAACCCAGAAGTCCTTCTCCGTGGACACGGCTATTCGAATAGATCATATTAACCCTGCAGGGGTGTACTTCTTCACACACGCTCTCACCACTTACCGCCGGTTACACGACATGTACTCGGCAACCTTCAAGCGGAAGCCCAACGTGGGTGTCGGCCACGAGCTACCTAAACACACAAGTCCCAAGTCCAGGTTTATCGCCTATTCGGGTTCCATCCGCAGGGAGTCCGGCCGAGGTTTCCCATACAGCCCCGAACGATGTGTGCAGGGTTCCCGAGACACCAAACGGGCGAATCGGTACACCGAAACACGGTGCCTACCGCAACACAACCCACCCCTACGGTCAGCGTTGCGTGCCCCCAAAGATGCTACAAACACGTAAACTACTTGCAACTCCGGATCGGGAACAAGGGTGGTTAAGAAGCCGAGAGGGTCCATTGGTTTCGGGCCCAATGCGTGGTAGTAACTGTTTCATGGATCACAAACACGTAACTCAGTTCACGAGGACGGCTGCAATGAGACAACCCACCATGTACTCCTACATGGCCTCTCACCACTACCTTTACCAAATCGTGTTCACACACTTAGCTCACACACGATGGGACATGTTCACACAACCATTCTAATTCATTCCCGATGAATCGGACCTGACTCAACTCTAAGCGATGGCAGGCATGACAACAAGCATGAATGAGTAGGCACAACATGGCTCAAACAACTCCTACTCATGCTAGTGGGTTTCATCTAATTACCGTGGAATGACAGGTCATGCAGAGGATAAAGGGGTTCAGCTACATGACAAGTAACACATGAGTCGTTGTTGTCCTAATGCGATAAAATAGAGCAGGAGGCGGGAGAGTGGGATTATATCGGAATGAACAAGGGGCTTTGCTTGCACAGCACTTCAAGATAATATAGTTCTTCATCGGTGTCAACGAATTCATAAATCGCTTCAGACGTCTCTTGAGAGGGGACAATTACCGGCAGACAAGAGAGAACACAATCAATGAAATGCACATTCACATGAATGACATGTCATGTTAAGGTACTGAATTCACCTAATGCAAAATCTAGCCAAGTTAATTGAAGTGGAATTCAAACAAGAACAAATTCCAACTCCAAATGTTATTTCATAAATTGCCCTAATCATGATTCATCCTATTCAGTGAGGTTAACTTGTTTAATCATGCATGAAAGTGCCCTAAACAGATTCTTCATATTTTTACGATCATTTTCATATATAATTTATTCAATTGGGAGTTACAGATTAAAAGTTATGAATATTTGAAGTTTGGGGTATTTTCTGAAATTTCCTGAATTAAATTAAATCCAGAAAATCAATTAATGCGTCAGCCTGACGTCAGTGTGACGTCAGTGGTCAACGCGACATGGTCCGGGTCAAACCTGACGGTGGGTCCCGCGTGTCAGCATAATTAGCCTAACTAAAAATTAATTAAAACTAATCCTAAATAGTTAACTGGGCCCCACTGTCATTGACTCAGAAGTCAACCAGGGCCCACCCTCGGTCAAAGTCAAAAGTCGGCTGCGGCGTCTGGCCACTTCAGCTGAGCGACGCGGCGAGTGGTTTTGGCCACTCCGGCGACCAAATAAGAAAGGGCATCTAGGAGGAGCCGAGGGCAGGCCAAGTTCTTGGTGGAGTTAGCCGGGTCGGGTGGCCGGAATCGGCGCAGGCGACGACCTAGGCGGCCGCCGGAGTTCGGCCGAGGTCGAACACGGCGCTAGGGAGCACGGCGAGGCGCGTGGGGTGGCATTTTGCGCTCCTGCGGGTGCGGTGAGGGCGGTGGTGTGCTCGGAAGCGGGCGTCTTGTGGTTGTGGTACCAGCTACGCCATGGCCGGGCGGCGAGCAATCGGCTCCGGCGGAATCAACGGCTAGAGAGGGAAATAGAGCACGGGAGAGAGGGTTGGCAGAGGAGCTCACGGCGGGTCGATGAGTAGCTCAGCCGGGCTCGGGAGAGGCCGGACGGCGTCGGAGCATCTCCGGCGATCTCGGTTGCCCAAGGTAGAAGACGACCATGAGGACGTCATTCGGGCGTCCGGTGCAGCGTGGCTCGGCGGAGAGGTTCAGGTGGCGAGGCGGAGCTCGTGGGCAGGATGGCTGGCCGTGGGAGGTCGGTGGCCACGACGAGCAGCGGCAGTGGCGGCAAGGCCGCTGGTGCGTCTTGATGAGAGAGCAGAGGAGGAGAGAGGCCAGGCGAGGGAGAGAGGGGTCGAAGTGCGTGGCGCTCGGGAGACGCCCAGAGCGTCGGGGAGGAGCGGCAAGCGGGAGGTGGCCTTGGCGGCGTCGGGCACGCCTTGTGCATCCGGTGGCGAGAGGAAGAAAACCTCCCTGCCCCTGGTGGGCTGGGCGGCCAGATGGGCTGCCAGGTGAGCGCCAGGTAGTCCTTCTCTCTCTCTCTCTCTCTTTATTTTCTGTTTTCTATTATTCTGTAATTTTCAGGGCTTTATTAAAAATACTAAAGCTACCCCAAAAATCATGAAACTTTCTCAGGCCTACTGTTTGGAAAAAATCCAACAGCAAACATTTAAGTTTATGATTATTTGAGCATTTAAAATATTTTATAGCATTTAAATGCCCAAATGCAAATACTTAATAAATTAATCCAGTGACCAAATATGTCATGAAAAATGTGCGGCACCTCGGTTACGGTTTAAAGCATTTTTCGGAAATGATGAACATTTTCTAAAGCCATTTGAAATCACTGAAAAATATTTTTGGTTGAGCCTATTTGAATTCTTTAATGCTAGGGTTTAGGCAATCCCCATTTCAAATTTTCTTAGAAATTTAAACATGATGCATGGATGCAATGCCACTAGCTACATGCAAGCTCTAGGGCTGTGACAATATATATATATATATATATATATATATATATATATATATATATATATATATATATATGTTAGATTCGACATGTAATTACCATGACGGCGTCGAGCTCACCAAAGACGAAGGCCCACCTAAGCGCTTTGAGGCCGAGGGCAGGCTGCTATGAGCGGGAGGCGGCTGTGAGAGGAGGCCGGTTGCGTGAGCAAGTGATGGTGCGATGGTCTTGTTGTTCATGGAGTTGCTCCCGTGGCCCAGGCATCGGGAAATCATGTACCGTCTTGTCTGGATTTTCCTTCGCCCGATTGATGATAATCGAACCAAGTTAGTAGCAAAATCATTTATGCGGCGATTCTGGTGCATTGACTGCTTCTTGTAGCAACTCATCTTCGCCCTCGGCTGCTTTTTTCGCATCCTCAGCTGCTTTTTTCTCGACCGCAAGCTTCACCTTCGCGTCGATGTCCGCCTGACTAAACTTCGTTTTCAACTTCTTGGCCTCCGGGCCCTCGTTGTAAAACACCAACCACGTGGCGCCGTCTCCAGCACCGTGCACACGACCATATTGCGGCTGCTGATCCAAAGGGAGTCCCTTAAGTTCGTTCAAGGCCCGGTTGAGAGGGGTGTCCCACTTGGGCCTCATCGGAGAAGTAGGGCTTTCGGCTGCAAGCTGGTGTTGCTTCTCCGATGAGTCTAATCAATTTCCTCGTGATCTTGTCCGTGTAAAAACCTTTTTCTCCCTGTCCCACTTGTAGCGGGCCCTGATGAAGTCATGCTCCAAGGGGTTGGTGAACTTTCAGCGAAGTGCAGGAGACCCGCGGCTTCACGTTCGCGTCCTCCTTATCCCATATGGGCCTTTTACCGAGGTAGCCACGGCTTCCGAGGCGATGCTTCCGTGTTCCTTTCTTTGAAGGCTCTTGAATTTCGCAGCCTTAGCCTTGGCTGCCTCGGTAGCGCAAGTGTCCTTGAACTTTTCGAACTCCTCTTCCGTAAGTGTCGGATTTTCCTCCAGAATCTTGGACAGGGGTTCATCAGCCTCAATAGCCGTTTCACCCTCGTTTTCCACGAGGCCAAATCATTGCTGAATATGCCCATGGCGTGATTGTTAATCTTTTTCATCTTTGGATCATCCCACGGTTGTTCTATGTTATCATCCCAGTCGGGGAACTTGAATCTCTTGTGCAACTTTGTTAGGAGCAACTGCGTCAAATGTTCTTTACTCCTTAAGTCATCGTTGTTGATGCTCGCGCATTCCGTGGGATGCATCCTACTTGGTTCCCATAGCACTTGCGAGGTTCTTCCGGCTCTAACGGCTCAAACTTGCCAAGTGCCATCTTTGTGATCACAAGTCGTCCAATCCCTAGTTTGTTAGGTTTTCGTATCCTCTGCTTCTTATGCTTCCTCTTTTCGGTAGCGGCATCGGGGCCGGTACCTTCCCCGCCGGTCTCGGTGCCGCCATCGGTGCCTGTACCTTCCCCACCGGTCCCGGTGCCGCCATCGGTGCCGGCGCTGTTGATGTCGATGTCGGCGTCAGTACCATCATCGAGGCCGACCTGCAAACCTTGCTTAGCAGTCAAATAGTCGAGGTACTCTTGTTCACCCTCATAATCCATCTAAATGCATCTTGGTCAAGGCCCAGTTTCTTCGTTGTTTGACATGTTTCCTATGATTAAGTGTCCTCATTTATTTCTAAAAGTATGAATAAATGATAAATGACATAAAAATAAATCTATGTGCAGCACTTTCGATATGCCAACTATGTAGCACAAAATCATGCCTTTATTCACGGGAAATTTTAGCATGACCTTTGCTAAAATGGACATATCGGCGCTTTGAAATTCACCGGAACGGAAATGAATCAACATTCCGGCGTAACATAGGCCACTTGTATCATTTTCCAAACATGACATGTACAAAACATGACATATGCACATATCACATGTCCAGTTCAAATTTGCACATATCACATGTCCAGTTCAAATTTTGTAACCTAGCTAAATTCATAACTAAATAGATAACCTAATTAACATACTGCCCTAACTAAAACCTAAGTAAATTAACCAAGAACCCTAGCAGAGAGAGGGGTTACAGAGGGTGCAGGGCGAGGGAGGCAGGCCCGACGACGGCCGGGAGGGGAGAGGAGGGAGGCGAGGCCAGCCTGGGCGAAAGGCTGGGTCGAGGCGGCCGACGCCTTGAGGTCGGGCGAGGCAGGTCGAGGCGAGCGCCTTGGTCGAGGGCTAAGCGTCGGCGCCGAGTCGAGGCGAGCGGGCGGGCTGGTCGGGCCAAGCAAAGGCGACGAGGGAGAGTGGGGATTTGGTGGGGGAGGCAGGATGAAGCAGGCGGGTGAGGATTTTGGGTTAAGTGGGACGTAGCGATGGCGCATTTGGACAAAAGCAGCTGCTACTAACTTCGATATCTATAGCGGTTTAGGAAAAAGCAGCTGCTACTACTTTCGCTCTTGCCAGTTTTCCTTTTCCTTTATTTTATCCCATTTTTATTTCCGAGGCAGTGAGCGAAGGGAGGGCGATATATATTGCATCATTTGACGGTTAAATATGTAAGCAAAATAGGAACATATATATTACACATCATTGGACCCATGCATAATAATGGCTAAGTGTGTATACAAAATAGGAACATATATATATATATATATATATATATATATATATATATATATATATATATTACATCATTTGACATATAAAATAATTTTACTCACTTCTGGCGATTTCGTTTGTGAGTCAGCTTCTTTCCCTTCTTGTTCGTCAAAGAATAATTGAGCCCCTCATTGTGACTTTGCCTTTTCCATGGAGTACGATTTTTCTTAGGTAATGTAGTATTGATTCTTCTTTGGACGTATACTTCATCATCATTGTCATCTTCCCTCATTGGGTTGCCCTACTGATCATAGTCTTCCTCGTTGGCGACTCCATCCATTCCAATGATGTTCCTTTTGCCTCTCCTCAGGACAACACGGCTGGGATTGCGCGGGTCAGTTATGAAGAAGCATTGTGTCACGTGCTTAGCGTGTACCCATATCTCGTTTTTTGCGATAGCGTTCACGGTAGCGCTCTTGGCGTCGGGTATAGTCATGGTAGTGAAAATCCGGCTTTCTCTTTCGACATTCTTAGCCCATCTGACACGGAACATCGTCGTGTTGTGCAGTCCGAGTAGTCAAGCTCCCGGATCTCCTCGACCCTTCCATAAAATCGTTCGATTCTTGCCGTTGTCGCTGCGGTCATGCATTCCATCGTCACCCCGAGTTACGATCATCACTGCCCATATCTTTGGCCTCCATGTAGAACGTGTATCCGTTGATATCATATGCCCGATAGGTTACGAGGTTGGGCGAGGGGCCATGTGCTAAGGCGTATATGAGCAATCCGTCCTTAGAGCCCTTCTCTGGAGGATTAGCAATAATATGCTCTTTGAACCAATGCAAGAAAGTGGAGTTGTGCTCTCTAGTAACTTCGGCGTCCGTCCTGCATACCCCCCGGTCACGATACTTCTTTGCGATAATTTCTTTGTGCAGTGCCACGAAAGGATCTACCTCATCTAGGTGTTGTAGCACTACCAAGTTTGCTCTGTCAAAGTCGCTGCATCGATCTGAGTATGCCACGTGCTGTTCCTTGCGACCGTTGCAGTGACCATCTCCTTCGAGCCTCCCATCGTGCTTGTTAACGGGCAAACCAACACTAACACCAGGCGGCTGGTCTGCGCCATATAGAAAATTCTCACGTAAAGAGATGCACTCTTGTGCCAAATAGCCACAGACGATGCTTCCATCCGGACGGGACATGTTACAAACGAATCCTTTGATGATCCCATTCATCCTCTCAAATGGCATCATGTTGTGCAGGAATGACGGCCCCAGGTCTATTATGTCATCCACAATATGGACACACAGATGCACCATCACGTCAAAGAACGCGGGCGGGAAGTACATCTCAAGCTCATTCAATATCACAACGATCTCTTCCTGTAGCCTTTGGAGCTGCTTCACACTGATCGACTTTCGAGAGATGACGTCGAAAAAGTTGCAGAGACCAATACGCGTGTCACGGACGTGCTTGTCCATTATCCCTCTAAGGGCAACAGGTAGTATCTGTGTCATCATCACATGACCGTCATGAAACTTCATCCCGCTGAACCTTTTCTTGTCCGTGCCTAGATATCTGCTTATCTTGCCACGATGCTTAGGAACTAACTTTGACTCCGGTAAGGCACTTAAAGAAGGCATTGATCTCAGCCTGACTTAAGGTGAAGCAAGAAGGGGGGCAATAATCCTCTTTCTTTATTTTCTTGCCCTTCTTCTCCCGTGCCTCTGTCTCCGTCTCTGCCTCGTCTGACATTTTACGGGGCGGCATGTGCGAATCTTCCCTAATTTTCAAATCTTGCAAGTCTTTTCTTGCCTTCGCCCATCCTTGGTCTTATCCGCATGTTCATCGTTGTTGCGAGCAAGCTCTCAAGGACATTTTTACAGATATGCATTTGATCAAGGCAATGAGGTGTATCGAGTTTGTGCCAGTACTCCAAGTCCCAGAACACAGACCTCGTCTTCCATACCTTCAACAGCGGCTCCGGCGCGTTTCTCATCGTCTTTCCCGGTGCGAGGCACTCCTTCCAGTTTTTCAACAGCTCATCGATTTCGGCACCGCCCCGCTTACATGGAGGTCCTCGATGCTCAGCGTGTCCATTGAATAGATCTCCACGGTTTCTCCACGGGTCGTCCTGTTCAAGCCATCTTCGATGCCCCATCTACACGATTTTCCCAGACCCGCCATCTTTCCTTGACGTTAGCTGCTGAGACGTCGTATCATCCATGCACCGCGTGCATCCGCAATATCCATGGCACACCTGGCCTGCCACATATCCGTAACCGCGATAGTCCTGCCTTTGTCTTGATCAGCGGCTCTCATGTTGAAATATTCACCTTTCTTTGGCGTCCCATGTCTTGGCGGTGTTTTCCATAACGTGTCTAACTCCTCTTGAAGTAGCCCCAGATACAAATTAATATTATTTCCTGGTTGTTTCGCCCTTGAATAAGCATGCTCATGTGAATGTACTTCGATTTCATGCACAACCAGGGGAGGTTGTACATCCATACAAACACGGGCCATGTGCTATGGTTGGTGTTCGTTGCCAAACGGATTCATGCCATCGGTACACGCGCCGAGCACGATGTTCCTTGCATCACATTCAAAATACCGATAGAAGCTGTTCAACGCTCTCCACTGGCTTCCATCCTTCACGTATCTCAGCTTCGGATCATCTCCATCGTCGGGCTTCTTCCTCTCCGCGTGCCAGCGCATTAGCTTTGCTTCCTTGGGATCTACAAAATACCTTTGGAGACGGGGAGTGATCGGTAAGTACCATACAACTTTACGGGGACATTTCTTCCCGGCCTTCTTGTATCGAGAAGCATTGCACACGGACAGCTTTTTTCCGCATGCTCCTTCCGATAAATTATGCAATCATTGATGCATGCATGGTATCTAACGTGTGGCGGATCAAGAGGGCACCACGATCTTCTTGGCCTCATCAACACTAGTAGGACATAGATTACCCAAGGGAAGAACATCCTTTAGGTACTTGAGATGCTCATCGAGGCTAGTGTCGGTCCATTTGTTTTTAGCCTTCGTCTTCGTGGAGTTGGAGCGTGAAACTCAAGCGGGTCACCTCGATTGCAACCATCATACAATGGAGTGTTCGAGTCTACCACCGATTGCTCCAGCTTAGCCTCCTCTCTAGAAGCAGCTCTCTCGATTTCGTCTCCTTGCGAAGCAATGCTTGAACATGAGGGTCCCTTGCGATTGAACTTAGTACCGACGAACTTTGCTTGTGTGGAGTCCATGTCGTTCTCTCCGCCGCCATGTCCGCCCCTTCTCCTCCGCCATGTCCGGCCCTTTCTCCGCCGCCATGTCCGGCCTCTTCCCCGCCGCCATTATCGATCATCTCTTCGTCTTGCCCTGTGTCATCATTGCCTGCCCCGTCGGCATCCTCAACATCGTCATCCTCGTCTTCAATTATCCACCGCGTATAGCCATCCATGAAACCAGTCATGAGCAGGTGCGCTTCGACACGACCATCGTCATGGGGGTCGAGCCAAACTATTCCTTTGCATTTTCTACACGAACATAAAACCTCTATGCGGTTATTTTCTTTCATGTCCTGCACCGCCGACCGCAACCACACATCCACCATCATTCCAAGACCATCGTCAACTCTGCACGGTAATAATAAACAAATTGATTATAAAAATGCATGCATGCATCAAAGTCATACAAAAATTTGGCATGACCTTCCATAAAAATAGGACATATATGGATCTAGAGTTTGCCCGGAATTCGCCAAAACGGAAATAAATCGACATTTCGGCAAAACATAGGCAACTCAAAAGCACAATTTGGCGTGCCACACACACAATTTCCACAAACATATCACACACACATAAACATATTTTCATTTTGCAAAAGCATGAAATTTTCATCACCTCGATCGAGATCGAGCACACGGTGGAGATGATGTTATAGGGAGATCAAAAGTGCACAAAGCTCTTATTGACAAAGATAGATCTAGTTAGGGGGCAAATAGGTCACTTAACTAAATGCTACATCTACCTAGCTAGCTAATTTGGGAGGAGACAACTTCAACTAGTCGAGGGGAAAGGAAAAAGAGAAAGGAGATGCATTACTAGAGGTGGTGTAGTTAGGTAGGAGTAATGAAGAGAGAGAAAGGTGGATAGAAGAGAAAGAGTAATGGGGGAGAAGTATTGAGGAAGAAGAAGAGTGAGAGTGGGAGCATGTGGGGGAGGTAGGGGAAGGGAAGAGAGGAGGGGAGGGGAGGCACGGGTGGGGAAAGGTGGTGGGTTGGTGCGAGTTAGCAGTAGCGCGGGAGAAGAAACACGCTGCTGCTAAAGAATTAGCAGCAGCGCGCTTTGGGCAACGACGCTACTGCTAATAGTGACAAAAAAATTTGCCAATTTGAAATGTAGCAGCAGCAGCGATCCCAAAGAAAGCGCGTTGCTGTTACTATATCCGTAGCGAGTAGCACGGTTCAGCAACGGCGCTCGCTAAATGGAGCTCGGTGAACACCGCCGGTGGATATTTGTAGCAGCGCGGTTTATACAGAGCGCGCTACTGCTAAAAACTTATCAGCAACGAGTTTCCCACACAGTCGCTACTACTAATTAGCAGCAGCGCTCCTTTTTTGACCCGCGCTGCTGCTAAGATTCTGTGTATAGGCTTTTCCCTAGTAGTGTGGGCCACGCTCACTCAATCTCTCTCTCTCTCTCTCTCTCTCTCTCTCTGTCTGTATGTCTCGATTGACCTCGCTCTTTATCGGACAAAATCGATATATCACCATGTTTGAGCCCAATTCGACCTATTCACATTGTATACTCTCTCACGCACATCGTCTATCTAGGTCACTCTCTCCAACCCGTCTCACTCTTTCGATCGCACGGCGACCCTATGTGATCGGTTGACCTTGCTTCCTCCCACGCACAAAATATATCTACAAGTCTGTGACTGGATCATCTCTCAAGCTCTGTTTTACAGCCCTCACCCTTGCCAAAAGCTCAATCAGACAATATCTCTCCAAAGCATATATATTTGTTCAATGAATGTCGGACCACACTCACTTTGTTTCTCTATCTATATGTCTCTTGATTGACCTCGCTTTCTCACACCGTATCTTCCACGCGTTGAAGCTACTACCTCTCCATCCCTCGCAAAGCCAGAGCTATTTACATTGCGAGGGGCACTCCAACCTTGGATTAGTTTGTATAGGCCTTTATTCCGGTCGGTTTAGATTATATTTTCATAGCATTCGGCCCACAACTACTGCAAACACCGTTGCAACCCACGCAACTCCCCTAGTTGATTTCCCTCTGGCTCGTTCATCGCTCTCTCGCACGTCCTTTCTCGCCTTCAACGTTGCACCTTGGTAATATTGAAAAAACTATGTTTTTCTCTTTAATTATTATAAATAACCTACAAAACTACACACCGATAGTCCACTTGGAATGGAACAAATTTCGACCCACAAATTAAAGTGCTAAAACTACACACCGAGGGGCCCACATGTCAAGAAACAAATTTGGACCCATATACAAATTAAAAAATAAAGGACGAGGATCGAACATGCGACCGGGCCTTCAAGCCGCACGTCAATAGGCAACATACGTAGAATAGCAATGTTTGTTGTACCCCCTTTGTTCACATAATGTTTTTATATTACCACAGCCTAATTAACGGATAACATGTAATATTATTTTTAGTACTATTCGACTTCACTTACTGGTGGGTTCCATGTGTGCTCTCTCTCTCTCCTCCCTTACGTGTTTTAGGCCTTGCGGGCAAACAGGAAGAACTTCATGAGTGATGTTGCCGTTGACCATATCTGGGCGCGTTCACAAGTCACGACACCGATTTCACATACTAGCAGCACTAGTCGGTGTATGCGTGCAATGCACGTTAACTTGGAAGTATATGAAGTGCATGCGGATATTAACTAATAGGATATTATTTGCGCGTTGTCATGTGATTAGCACTATTTTTGGCATGAAATTAACTGCACGCTAAACGTGTTGAGCGCTCGACATTGAAGCAGTCTAGGTTGTTGGATGACAAGGAATACATGTGCTTGATGACGTTTTATATTTAATTTTATACGGCTCTAGCAGAACATTCAATCGATCAAACCATACATTTCGTTCAGTCTGACTCCGACTTTAAATTATATGATGAACGATATAAAATAAACGGAAATGATAAACGTTCGGATTTTAAGCATGGCAATCCGAATGTTTTTCATGGCAAATTTAGATTACGCGGCGGCGGCGGGGCGCCCCATGTGGGAACCGCCTCCTGCTGCGTGCTCGTGTGTCGTCAGACCTTTGACCGACGGGCGGCAATGGCGTCTTGCGCCCGTTGTTGGCGTATTCTTGGATGTTGGCCTAGCTTCAAGGAAGGCCAAAATGTTACGACTTGAGCAAGTCAAGCTGGCGGAGGAGGCGGCGGCGTTGGTGCAAGGAAGCGGTCGACGGCGGCCATCCATGCCGCCGAGGGGGCACCGCACCAGCGGACAGCGCCGCTAACGGCATGGCGTAGACATTCGTGTGCACGGGCACCTGCACGGCGCGCACGCTGCAGACACGAAGCGCATCTTGTTGGCAGTGTGCACGGGCACCGCACAGCGTCTTGGCGTCGCACGCAGCAGCGCATGCGCCGGCAGGTGCACGGGCGTGAAAGTTGGCGGGGACCTCGTGGAACCCGTGTCATCAAGCTCGGTGACAATGTGCTCCCAGCCCATCAATACCACGAGGATGGCGGCCGGTCAGGCGACGGGAGCCGGAACGGGAGGAGGGACAGGCATGACGTCTTCCCGCAAGGCCAGTTCAAGCTCGTCCCAAAGCGCCTTATGTTCTTGAGAGTCCGCGGGTGTCTTCCTTAGGAAACTGGAACACTAAGGGCAGACCATTGTGATGCTGCATGGCGTACGTTTAGGTCAGGCTAGTTGGAGGTAGACGACAGGAGAATCGGAGAGGAAGAGAGAGGATTGTAGTGATACCGGGTAGTGCATGGTTGATTTTAAACTGCGGCGCCGGCGACATTAAAAGTGGGAGCAGTTGGGACGACGGTGGGCGGCGGAGCCTGGTGAAAGGGCTCGCCTCCCGATGAGTCTGCACAGGGTCTGCTCACACGCCTCCCTGACAGCCGGCGCAGCGGTCTGCTCGCCTGCCTCCCGTCGACTCACACGCTTGCTGGGACGGCACCTGTCGATGAGAAGCGGGGACTCGTGGCGGCACGTAAACACCCACAGTTTCAATAGTGAAAGCGTTAAGCCTTAACGTGATGTGTCTTTGTTCCAAAATACCTTGGCTCTTCATTTGTGCAACTTGTCATAAGCAACTTGTCTCGAATTGAAGAAAAAACTTACGAAGTAATATTTGTGCCATATCACGTGACCATGCTCGATTTCAAGAATTTATGCTCACTTTTGGATTTTCTGAAATTTAAGATCCGAGGATTGAAACAATATCATAACCTGCACCATGCAATAAATTTTCAAGCCGTACATCCATCTGTTGTATTTCTTAAGAAAAGATTTTGTCAAACATTTTTCTTAGTTAGACTTGAGACAAGTTATATATGCAGAGTAAAAGGATAATCCCCCGCATTCAAAGGTATTGCACGATATATTAACTCAAGTACTAGGCACGAACAAAGCGGGCTCAATTCTGTGCTCATCCTGGTATAGTAGTAGTAGTAGTACTAGGCAATGCAGTTGACAGTGACCTTGACGAATGACGGCGAGGGAATTGAACCGTGCTCGCACGGTAGGTAACGTTGTCTAGTTACTAAAGCATCCTCCGTTGTTCATCGGTAGTCATTATGGACCCGGGGACATGAGGGAATTTCCTAGGGCTGGAATTCGGCGCCGGATATTTCGACTTGAAACGCTGAGGCTCGATTGGTTGGGTTGCCTAATGTGCGTACCACGCCGCCACCGAAGGACACAAGCCCGGTTTTTAGGATCAACACGAGCCAAGGTCTGGCTGATGCCCGTTGGGTCCTACCATTCGAGAATCTGAAAGAACCTTTTAAATTGCCGAACAAATCTATGTGTATTACAATACCGTATTTTCCTTGCAAATACTAATCTCAACGTGGTAATTGATTTATGAAGAGTTGTTGAATTAGAGTGAGTTTGTGATATAGTGATCTCAACGTGGATTTCACATTTCATGGTATCCCTAGTAAGTTTTCCAATGCAGATTCAAATTTAAAAGATGAACAATACGGAGGTGAGAAAACTTTGTATGTATCAAGCATATGACCACACACACACACACACACACAGAGACACACACGCACGAACACAACAACAATCCAGTAAGTACAGTGCATCTATTTTTTTCCAAACCATGCATGTATGCCACGAATTCAAAAATACTCCTTCTATTCCTAAATACTAGTCTTTTAGAGAGTTCAACAAGTGACTACATACGGAGCAAAATGAGTGAATCTAGACTCTAAAATATGTCTATATACATCCGTATGTGCGAGTCCATTTGAAGCCTCTAAAAAGACTAATATTTAGGAACGAAGGGAGTAAAATGTAAGACATCCATGGTCCTTAGTTCAATATTTAAAATGAACATGAAACTGAAACATGAATATTAAGTCTAGTACTATAGTACATGCAAATGTTGTGTTTAGGCGGGGCTATGATTGTCGGGGTCAACCCTCGACCTTAGATAAAATTGTGGAGCTCTGTTTAGGGTTGTTTAGATTATATTTGTCCCCACCCTCCCAACCACCGATTGGTTGTGCACCCCCACCCCTCCTCCCCGGGAGAATATCATGTGCCCCCATACCTTAGATGCTATATGCCGATACGAGTTGCTTGGAGCTTGTAGATCTGAGATATAGTGGCTCACGTGATGTGTCATAACATTTTCGCAGGAAACCTTGATGAGTTTGAGAATTGCACACAATTTGTACAAAAACTACTTAGATGCCCTTTGATCCCATATCCAACGACCTCGAAGCTCGTATCACCGTAGCATCTAAGATGAAGGAGGACATGATATTCTCCTGTATGTAAGAATATCATGTGCTACCACCTTAGATGCTTTGGTGATACAAGCTCTTCAGAGGCATTGGATTTGTGACCCAACACCTCCTCGGTGGTTCAATGGTTTTTGCGAGAAAAAGCCCCAAAAGAGTTCGCCATCGCTTACAAGCACAAAGACTGCTCAGATGCCATTGGATCTCAGATCAAACGGCCTCCAAGCTCGTATCACCGTAGCATCCAAGCTGCGATAGCACCTTATGTTTTATCACACGGGAGAGTATGAGGTGCTCCCGCACCGTAGATTCTATGGTGATACGAGTTCACTGAGATCTAATGGCCCCATGAGGGAGGTTTGAATGTTTTTGCAATATACGGTTGATAGAGTTTGAAATGCGCAGAAAGTACAAGTACTACGCATGTGCCATCGATCGCTGATCATACGACCTAGATGCTCATATCACCGTCGCGGGTAATTAAGCTACGGGGAGCACCTAATATGAGCACCGGGGAGCCGTTGGATCGAAGATGCAGCGGCACACACGAGGCCTGAATGTTTTATTTGCAAAAAAACCTTTGGAGAATTTGGAAATTGCGCATAATTACAAAGACTACTCCCAAGCCATTGGATCTCACTTCCAACATTGTAAAAACTCGTATCACCATAGTATCTAAGCTGCGGGGTGGATGTGATATTCTATGCCGCTGTCATTTCTATTCATAAACTTGCAAAATACGTGTAACTCGTGCTGTTACTTGTCTAACCGCGCAAAGTGTTTGTTCAAAAAAACCATCCTACACTGAAATATCGGAACAACGCACGGGGGTCCCACTTGTCATTAATCAAATTTGGACCTAAAACTAACAAATCTGAAAAACGAGATTCAAACTGGCAACCTGGACTACAAAGCGTAAGTCGATAGCCTGAAAAAACGAACGGTTGTTGGCTTTGTCCCATAACTTGATTTTATACAGTACTTGCGTTTAGTAGAGTAGACGGAGTGCCTCATCATCACATGCATGACCATTGTCTCACTTACTGGTGGGTCCCAGGTCTGCGATCTCAATCTTTCTTCTCTCCATCGTCTAACCTTTGCACGGGGACACACGAAGAGCGGCTCTAGCTTGCCGTGGTGTTATTACAACTAAAAAAGGCTTGAAAAATAGAAGAATCGCCTAGAACAAGAGACGTTGTGGCTGGTCGAGACGGAGCTAACCACGTCTATCCTCCGTGCCACGTTTGCATGATGTAGCTGTGTGGCTAGTGGGGTGTATTCGACCGACTGGTTGGGTCCCGAGGTCGAACCATAGGTACTATGTCTGATACAGTATATTTTTACACGCACATTTTTCCTCCGTGCCGAGACGTGGCACACCCTACCGCGCGGTTTCGGGGTCCTCCCGGGTGGTGCATGCATATATTCTTCCTGACGTGGGACGCCCTACCGCATGTTTTCTGGGTCCTCCTCGGTCGTAGCGCCGAAGCAAGTAATGAGTCATCAAATCACAAAAGACCACCTTTCCCGCCGAGTACATCAGTGAAGCACGGTGGCTAGCTAGTTGGGCTAGTTCGACCTATTAGCTAGGCCGCCACCACATTTGTTTTTTCACCCCCTTTTTTTATCTACTTGCCGGCATGTAAATTTAAATATCCACTGCGGCGTTGCTCTGGTGTTTGGGTGCGGCAGGATTTTTAATTTTTTGATTGACGGGAGCAGGCGTGGCAGGATTTTAAATTTTTTGATTGACGGGAGCAGGCGTGGCAGCAATTAGTCACGATGACTCTGCCTGTAAAAACCCATTGCTCCCTGATGTGAGCAGTCGTCATTGGTGTTTTACCGTGGTGAAAACCAAAAGATTCCCCGCTCCCTCCGCCTTCCCGTAGATTGCATTGCCTTTCAGCCGTTTCACCCCCTTTGCTTCCTCTCCCTATTGCTTCTACGGTGCCATGGCGGCGCAGCAAATCCACGGAGTCCGAGGTGAGGCGCTGACACAGGAGCTCCATGCCAAGGATGCGGAGCTCGGGGCCAGGGCGTGGTGCTCCGTGAGCTCAAGGAGGAGAGGAGTGCCATGCTCCTCCGTTATGTGCGGGAGTTCACGGAGCTTCAAAAGCGGCAGGCGTCCACCACAAAGATGCTCGAGGCGTCGGCGGCGTTGCTGCAAAAAACGGGAGATATGATAGGCCGTCAGGGGAGCCGGCTGGAGCGCGAGCGGGCCGATCGTGACGAGGTCCTGGATCGCCTCAGCCACTTGGTGAACCAATTTGCCACACACGTGTTGCGACTGCGCGATGCCTACCGTCATGCCAGCGCGACGATGTCGGTCGTCGGGCTAAACCCGTTCGACCACCCGGTCGACTTCAACGAGCTGCGGCTTCCTGACCTGGTCTCCTTCTTCTCCTATATCTCCGAGGAGCTGAGCCGTCTCCGCGCGATGGTGGGGGCTGAGCTGGACAAGGAGGGGTTGCGGGCTTCCGTCACCGTTGCCGGGCGAATCCTTTCAGGGCCCCGTCACCGAAATCCATTCATGCCATTTGACGCCGTCTTTGACGAGCTGGCTCCTGTCGATCGGGAGCGGGGTCTGCGGGCAGTTGCACCCTGTATCACCAACATCGTGCGCCTCAAGAAGCAGAGGGACTTCGGTGGTGTTTAGGCGCCCTCTGCATGGGCATGTCCATGTCTCGGCGCAACATGACCATTGGATCAAACTCAGACGGTGCGGATCGATCAGTAGCACAAAGTGTGTGGGTGTGTTTGGTTGCATTCTCATCTCAATATAGTTGTTTCCTCTTCGTGTATTTTAGTCAACCTACTAGTGTGGACTCCTGCACCCTTCATGCACTCTGCCAAACACCCAAAAGTGGGTCGAGAAGGGAAATTTTGCTCCCATCCCGTGCACCCTTCATACACCCTGCCTAACACTATTCGTGCTTCATATGGTTCATGTTTCGTGGAGTACTGTAGCACCGTACTCTCCGTGCGCTTTGGACCTAGTTCTGTTACCATTGATCTCATCGTTCATTCTCGACCGGACAGTCGAAAAAGCGGTACTATGTTACATATAGGAGTAGTTGACATGCGCACAACATCATTTGTTATCGTCATATCTTACTACACTAGCAACAAGATTGTGTAATCTTGACATATGAACCACTTTGCACATGCCTAGTAGTAGGAGCACCTTGTGTATGTTCAAGTGGCTGCCGTGTTTCGCACTCCTCCGTCGTAAGAGTGGAAACGCTTGCTGTAATCATTTTTTTCTTCAGAATGAAAAACAGTGGACACGCTCTACCGTGCGGATCCTCCTCCAGCCATGCACTAAATTACTCAATTTCGCCAATGTGTGGGACAGCCAGCACCTGGGTCCACCAGCCATGCACTAAATTACTACATAGTAGAGTGATGGTAGACTACCCCGATCGAACCGCCGCAGTAATGGGCAATGAGCCTTCAAATCACAAAACCCCCTCCTTTCCAGCAGTAAGTTGGACGGACGAAGCAACCATCATTTCACTCTTCTCTCGCAACTTCCTCTCTTGAAGAAAACCCCCACTCGCTTCGCTTCTCCCTCATCTCGTTCCTCCTTTCACTCTTCTCTCTCAGCTTCCTCTCTTGGCTGGACGCCGGAGCATCGGCCGACGTGATGTCTATGGCTCTGGCCAAAACCGTCGAGGCTCATGGTACGAAGAAGCGCAAGCACCCCGCCGAGACTATCGCAGAAAAGCTCAAAGCCATCGCCCTGTCCAAGCTCCCCTCTCTGGGATCCCTCATTAAGCAAGTCCAGGTAATCTCTCTTGTTGACGATCTTTTTCTCGATCTTGATCGTGTTTTTTCATCTAACACGCAGTACTAGTACTGGTAGTACAACTTTCTGGGTGATCTTGCATGTGATTTTAATGTGCCAAATGACGGTTCTAAATTCCTCTTTTGACCAAAACATGCGAGAGGTTGACACTGATTTCTTATAGATTACTTTCAACTACTCCCTCTGTCCCAATTTTCTTGCTTAGATTTGTCTAGATACGGATGTATCTAATACTAAAATGTGACTTGATACATCCATATCTAGACAAATCTAAGACAAGAATTTTGGGAAGGAGGGAGTACTTTATGAACATCAATGCTACCTTTTAAGAGGGTATATTTGCCTCAGTAACTTGTGTTATGGATATTGCATGTAATCCCTCTGCTCTCATGCCTTTGAAGACATGTTCTAGTGTCTTTGTTCACTCATGCCGTGTGAACTGGAAGACCTGATGATGAGTTCTACTGCTGAACTATCCAGCTGTTGTGTCCTTGTCGCCACGTGTCCTGAACTAGTGTTTTCCTATAGCATTGTTGTCAGGCGTGTTCTCGAGGCTGTACTTGACCACAACAATTTCCTGGTTGTGCCTTCGATTATGAAGGGTGTGGTTCTTGTAAAGCTTCCCAACAAATCGTCACGGCCTGTCTTCATCATCATGTTTATGAGTGGAAAAACCACTCTGTTAGGTTCTCCAAGGTTGACAAGATAGTGATGGTGCATGTAGACATCTCACACGAAGTCCATGGCCTAGTCAGTTATGTGGGTTTCATCCCGTAGGTCGGTGGCAAGAAATAGTCTACAGAGTTTAGTTAGTGCAACTTTGCTTGTTTGTAGTAAGTACTACTGCTCAAGATTACTTGATTTGTGTTTGTGAACCCTGCATTGTTTATTAATCTTGCCGCTTTTGGTGTGTGGTCGATCCTGAGAACGGTCTATGTTAATGTCTGTCTAATCAATTCATCAGATATTTTGAAGTATCCAGATCATATTTTTGTGAGGACGGTTTATCAATTATGGTTACACTCCAATATCTGTATGCATTGCAGGGTTTATCGCACCCACTAGGATTTCCAGTCCATGGATGTTCGGTCCATACGATTTGTCACGACCTTTGGACTGTCACCTTGTGGGAGTAAGCGGGGCCCCTGCATGCCACGCGTAGTTGGACGATCAATCTTCTGTTTAGTACTTCAACATAGTGATTTCCTGGTAAGGATTCGCTCGTGTCACATCAAGTAAATCTTATTGATTTACTGTCTAAATCTTATTGATTTAATGTCAATTTTTCTTTCTTTTCCTGCAATTTTACGATGAAGGTTTTGCCATGTGACATTCATCACAGAATAAACCGTTTGGTTTGCTCTACGATGGCTATTTTTGCAGGTTTCACTTCTTATGTCGTGTCGATGCTTGAAGGCACTGTCCATCACTTATATTACTAGAAAAATTGGATCGATCATTTGTCCAGTACAAGCTGAATCCCTATGATGAACTGCAGTTTGGTTTAACAAAAGCATACAATTAGTCATTCTCGCGTTTAAAAGAAATGAAGAAAAAACTGGATCATGGTCACGGATCCTAGTCAAGTTAGAAAGCTGATCATAGCAGACCCGGAACCACGATCGGCTGCTGTCGCGGATCGATCACCGGCAGTTGCTCTAGCACGGACAGCGGCAAACTCGATTACGATCCGGTGAGGATTGGGCACCGACCGCGTCGGTGAATCGATCCCCGATCTACCAGAGGATCGGGCATCGACACGGCACCTGCTTTCGACACCGGCACTAGCTCTACAAGGAGCACCATCTCCGGCAGACCACCGGTGCCGGCTGCACCAACACTTGCACTTGCATCTGCTCCGGCCCGTGCGGTTGCACCGCAACAGATCGGGCTGCAGTTCGCACTTCATATACCAAAGTCCTTACAAAACTGACATGTCCACCTTCTTGGTAAGCATTGGCCGCCCAAGTGCTTCGTTCTTTTTTCTTTCCATGTTGTTTCACATGATTCACTATGTTGATCTAACTGTTTGGGTATGTCTTCTTATTTGCAAACAGAGAATTCCTAGAGCAACGATGGAGTCGTTCAACAATCCGGGCGACCGCGGCCAAGTTTCTCTTACCATGCGCAACCTTGGTGTGAATGAACCTGCTCAATATACCGTAAGTACAAAGGATGGTCGCATGATGATTGATGCTAAAGGATGGTCAAGGTTCAAATCTAAATCATATCTTGCGGTAGGGGATGATGTCAAAATCGAACTTTCTCGGCAAGGAGAGCTGGTCCAAAATGATGCTAAATGATTTTTCTCAGCTGAACCCCCATAAAAAAAGCTGAACCCCCATAATGCCCGTGCGTTGCAGAGGGAGTATATTTCTCAGCAAGGTGAGCCTGTGATATAAAAGATTTGTATATTTCTTTACAGAGGGAGTATCTCTCTGTCAAAAAATATATTTATGTGTAACTAGTTACTCCTGTCTTTCGACTTCATTTCGCTGATATGTGGGGCAACTGGCAACGGGGTCCACGTGCCATATGCACAAATTAGAGTGCATAACTTCACAGTAGACACACCCCGGTCATAGCGCCGCAGTAATGCCCAATGATCTATCAAATCACAACCCCTTCCAAATTTTAAGCGTAAGTCGGACAGACAAAATGGCAATATTTCACCGGGCCTGAATCCCCTTCTCCCTCGTCCGCTTGTTAGGAGAAAACCCCTCTCGGCGATTGCATAGGGTTTCTCATGGAGAACCAGGTGCAATTCTTCATCCATTCGATAAATCCAAGTCCCTTGGTCGCAGGTAATCCTAGGATGGCAGCCGCCGCCGTTGATGCATTTTTCTTCCTACTGAATCTAGTGTGTTTCATTTGCAGTGCCCAAAGTGTGAGTACCCTACAGGTTTCTGCGCCCTCAGCGAGATGCCACACTTGTTCCTTCTCATCCTAACACAGCATTCTGAAACGCGCACAGTATGTTCCTAGAATCTTCTTTTCTATCCTGGAGGGTTGGGTTTTTTGAACATGTTGTGTTCTCATATTATTTTTCCTGCGGTGTATTATTTGCTCTGCTGTAACACATGTACTCAAGATGCTCGGCCTTGCCATAACTGAATACACTAGTTTAATGGTCACAGTGAAGACAAGCCATGGATATAAGTTCGAGTTGGGTTCATGAACCAAGAAGATCACTACTTTTTTATGGCGAACATGGATAAACTTTCTCAAGTGTTACGGGCCGAAAGTTGGCGCATACGATTGTTGATGGAAATAGCAGAAACTGGTCTCATCTTCACTGTGTTATTCCACCCCTACGTCTTTACAATTGTTCATCCATGTTAGTTTTTTATCTGGTTCTTGCTTGTTGCCTCGATTACTTATTAATCCACCTATTACATCTAACTAATCACAATTTAACTTTAGAAGTAGCAGAATCTCTCACGAAGATGCTACTTCTAACTAATATTTTCTTATAATTGGTGGCACGTGTAGGTTTTTTCATAGTTAAGCGATCTGCTCCTTTGTCACTCTGTAATAACTTCGGCTGTTACTAATGGCACTTTGAAGTTGGTTGGATCGACATCCACAGGTTCCTACACTTTATTGATCGTCTTGAGGTCCACAGTAGGCGTTTAAATGGTGGAAGGCCACGTGGGATATGTGTGACACTTGCTGCACTCGTTGAACAGGTCCAAGCGTATTAGAAACTTATGGTACGAGCTATTTTACATTATATATGTTGTTCATAAACTATTGCTTATACACGTTTTTACATTTGTGATCTTCTTGAAAGCGAGGCTGCCGAGTTCTATTGTTCCTATATAGATGCACGACCATGGTCGGGTCGGACTTCGCTTGGTCACAACATGATGTTTATGTCGACCTACTCAGTTCCCCTTGGAGGTGAAAAGATACTTATTCATGGGTGGTCTCAAATAATGAAGGCCCGTCCATCTTGGAGAATAGGACAGAAGATTATGTTCATGCTTTTCCATGGCTCTAAAGCGAATATCCTATTTATTGACCATGTTGCGAGATGAAGCCGCTTTTAGAAGGTTCTGGATGCGCGGGGTGGCGCCTGGGCCTTGTCCTGGGGCTTGGCGGCCTCACCCTTGGTTAACTGTAGGCAAAGTAGCACTATTCGAGGCATGCTTTGTATGGTTGAACCTGTATAAGTACTCATACTGCTTTCAGCTTTGGTTGTTAAGTGCCCCTGCTGGTTTCAGTTAAGGTTGTTAAGTACTCCTACTGCTTTTACAGTCTGTCGTGTTTCTACAGTCTTGTCTTCCTCCAGCCGCCAAAACCAAACCAGCACCGACGGGGCCGCCTGCTTCCGCCTCCCACGGCTGGCTGCGCCTCAGCGCACGCATCGCTGCCCCACCGTCTCCTAAATCGTTAACACCGACGTCCTCCACGCGCTTTGGTGCACTCGTCGCGGCGCCGCCCTCTCGCGTTCTCAACATGGTCAACAAACAACAGGAATCGGCAAAAGTACGTGGGGAGGATGACAGTAGGGGCCCACCACGTCAGCGTATGGAAAAATGAAATGCTTCCTCCTAGTGTTTTCCTGACATCTGGGACCCACGACATTGTGAGCGTATATAGTCAATAGACAAGAGAACAGCACAAGATCGGCTGACACCTAGGACGTAGCTACTCGAGCAATATTTTTTTGTTTGGTATTGTTGAGACGGAGCAGGGTTTGAACTGGGATGTGGCCCGTCTAGCCCAGGCTTATATTTTATGTTCACCATGTGTCCAGCCCAGCTATTTTTTCTTTGTGATAATGAGCCCGGTTTATTTTTTCTGAAGAATACCTGTCGGGGAGGCTGATCGTACCCACGAACACCTATGGGGCCGGCGGACCAGGCACCTTGTGGTTCGGAGGGGCGCGGAGATCGCACGAAGAGCGGATCGAGGCGAGGAACACGAGCAGTTTACCCAGCTTCGGAGCTCTCCGAGAGATAAAACTCCTACCCAGCTTCAGCGGCAAGTGTTTGGCAATCTGTCGCGGCTGCTGCATCCCGGTAGATCTTGTCGGCACAGATAAGGGCATCCTTCTTGTCGCCATGGACAGAGATGACACTTATCGGGCCTGGCATCTTGAGTAAGTTATAGGCGTAGTGAGAGGCTGCCATGAACTTGGCAAGTCTTTGGGCGGCCAAGTATCCCATTGTAAGGCAATGGGAAATCGGCAACGTCGAATGTGACCCTCTCAGTCCTAAAGTTCGGCTCGCTGCCAAATGTTACCGACAACGTAATCTTCCCTTTCGGCTTGCTCCTTCCCGGATTGATTCCTTGGAAAGTGCCGGTCTCTTTGAGCTCGCTGCCAGGGATTTGAAGCTTCTGGAGCACCGCGGAGGAGATCAATTCAAGCGGCCCGCCGTCAACTAGCATCTTGGTAACCTTGAGGTTGCGGATGGTTGTTGAGACCAACATCGGCAAGCACCCGACCGCGATTATGCGATCAGGGTGGTCCTCAATATCAAAGGCGATAGGCGTCTTTGGACCACCGGAGGCTTGCGTGACTCTACGGATGGTTCCCTGCATTGACCTCCCGCATCCACTTTGCTTGAGTTGGCGGTGGGAGGTATGCGAAGCACCTCCGTCAACGCAGAGGACCTCCGTGGCTTTTACGAAACTCCTGCTCATCGGCGTAAATGCGTCTTCCATATCTTCGTCGTCGTCATCATCTTCATCCTTGTCGCGGCCGGGAGGTCTATCTCCTTGCCGCTGTTTGGCCTTGCCCGGCGCCCTCCCGGCGGGGCGTTTCTTGCTTGCTCCCCGGCACATTCCTGGGCCTTCTCCTTGTCGCGCCGCTTTCGTACTCAGCCTTCTGCTGTTCAACAAGCTGCTCGACCTTCTTGCAACTCGAGGTCGTGGCCCTTGGTGCGGTGGATCTTGCGATCTTGCTTGCGAGCCATCACCTTGCTCGGCGGCCGCCCACCAGGTAGTGGTGGGTGTCGTGGCAACCTCCTTGCCGGAGCCACCAGCCTTGGCGTTCTTGTCGCCACCTCCGTCACGGACTGCTCAACAGCTAGCACTTCTCTACCTTTCTTCTTCCTGTTGCCCGCCTTGTGGCCCTTCTTCGCCGGGCGGTCTCCTCCTTGTCGAGATCCTGCTTGTGCATTCTCTCACAGAGTCTCCTCCCTTCCTCGGTAGCGTGCACACTTGTCGGCCAAAGGCGTACAGCTCACTAACGTCCTTGACTTTGCACATCGCCATCTCCTCCCTCATCCATGGTTCCGCGACGTTACGATGAAAGCAGCGCTGATCACCGCGGCGGTGGACATCCGGGATGTTGTAGTGCACACGGTTGAATCTCTGAATGAACTTGTGCAGAGGACTCTCCTTCCTTCCGGGCGGCGGATGAAGGTCACTCTCTTAGCCATGAGGTTTGTGGCCACTGTGAAGGCGCCAACAAACTGATGGCATAGATCTGCCAAGAGGATATGGAGCTGTCCGGCAAGTGCATGAGCCAAGATCGGCGTTGGGCTTGAGCACGAGGCGGGAAGTAGTTGGCGAGGATCTTGTCGTCCGTCCCTCGCAGCTTGCACCGCGATGGTGTAGAATCTTTGAGAAACTCCGACGGATGCGTCCTGCCATCATACTTCTACAGCACGTCTGGTTTGAAGTTTTTCTAGCTGGGCCATGGACTTGCCGCAGCTAACGAGTGAACGCAGCGCAACCTACGCGTCTGACGGCAAGTCGCTGGCTCCTCCGGCGCGCATGTCAACAGAAGGCCAAGCGCTTGTCGGATGACGTCGCGCTTCTCTCCGCGCCGCGATCACGAGTTCGGCGTCCTCTTGTTGTCGTTCATGAAGAACTTGGCGCTGATCGCGGCGAGCTCGCCAGATCCGGCGACGCGGTGGAGTCGCTGTCGAGGTGGATCCGGTGAGTCGGCGATCTTGGCCTTCGGGCGGAGAGTGCATGGTAGTTGCACCTCCGACAGTCTCGCCGCCACCGGCTCGTGCCCTTCGTCTTGCCGCGGCAATGATGGCGTTAGTTGCCGGAGGCGTCGCCGTTAGCAAAGCCGATGAGGCTCTGGATAGTGGCCCTCCACTCGTCGACCTTGTCGGCCGTTGGAGGGTAGTGGAGAAGCAGGTGAGCTCGCCGAAGCTTCTGCTGGAGTAGTGGGTGGCATTGGCGAGCGGTGCGAGGCGGGATATGCCGGACTTCTAACTACGTTAGAAGGGAGCAGCAACCCGTCCGGTGATCGTATCTCACTCGTGCCGGCATGTTGGCGCGCATGCTGTATGAGGGTCTCGATCCAGCGAGCGTATGGCATTGTGAACGCCATGGCGTTGTTGGTCCAGCGTCTCTGAGATGGGCGCGGGGATGCGCGACGCCGAGGTTTGCGGGGCCTTGTCCTTGGACTTGGCGATGTCACGAACTCGCCGTCGGTGCCCGTTCCTCCGCCAAACCGTCGCCCCACCACCTGTTTGTTCTTTGTGATGGTGGATACGACACGGACAGCTTCTGGCGACGCCAAGCCTTCTTCTTCGGTGGCATGTTGAGGAAGATCTTGGGGCGCTGCTCGTGTGAACGCCGGATCAGATTCACACGGCCTCGGCGCCCCCTGGCGCGCCAAAGATGTCGGGAGGCTGATCGTACCCCACGAACACTGTGGGCGGCGGACCAGGCCCCTTGTGGTTCGGAGGGCGGAGATCGCATCAAGAGCGGATCGAGGCGAGGCACACGAGCAGCTTACCCAGCTTCGGAGCTCTCCGAGAGATAAAACTCCCTCTGCTGCTTGTTTGATGTATTGTGTTCTTGCTAGGGAGCGATGCGAGCTACAAAACCTAGCGTGAGCGTATATGGTCTCGACTGAGTCGAATGAACCAAACCCCCTCTACGTTGCACATGGGCCTCCATTTATATGCTAAAGGGGTCTCCGACAGGTGGCAACATAGATGAGGGTACAAATGTAAAAACAGAAGTTGGTACACCTACTTGAACAGTGTACAGTGCAAAATACCTAACTCTGACGGCAAGGGACAAAAGCAATAAATGCCCGTCTGTGTCGCCTAAACAGTGCAACAGAGACCGTCAGGTGCGCCACCGCTCGCCACGATGGCAAGCTTGTCAGCGCCGCTTATCGCTGCTCTCCGCTGGCTGCACAACCTCTTGACACGCGCGCATGGAATGGTCCCATGGCGACACGTTGTTGGATGAGCTGGAGCGGAGATGGAGAGAGGTTGCTTGCCGCGGCCGAATCCTTGTCGCGTCCGGAGGCTTGTCGCGCTCCGAGCCTTCCCGGCAAGCTCCTCTTGCCGGGGCCTTGTCTTCTGCATGCCTTAAATGGCCTTCCCGGCAAGCTCCTCTTGCCGGGGCCTTGTCTTCTTAGTCAAATACTTTTGTTCTTGAATGGCTCCAAAGGAGCCACGAAGGATCTTGGCGGTGACCAGGCAAACCCTGCCGCTGGTGTCTTTACTGTTGTCCGTGCTGCAATCACGGGATACTAGGGTACCCCTACTCTAGTACACCGGCAGAGCCCCGGGCCTGGCCAGAGACGGTGCCGAGCACCGCCGGGCCAGGCCCAAGGCGATTACTGCGGACACACGCGGCCTCGATCACGCCGTAACTCGCTTCGCCCCGGACCACCGACCCCCACTAACGGCACGCACGACGTGGCGTCGCGAGAGATCGTGGGCGTGGTCGTGGGGTTTCTTTATTAGGAAAAGCGGGCGTCCGCCCCTCCCCTCCTTATAAGCAGGGGAAACAAGGGCAGGCCGTCCACTTTACATTGCTGTCTTGTCAAGAAAAACCACCGCCGCTCCCCCTTCTTCTCCAGTGCGAAGAGAGCAGCGCCCCGCCCCCTTTCGCCACAAGCACACCCACCGCCGTCGGCCTCCTCCGCCGCCCCCGCCATGGCTCCGAAAGCCGACAAGGAGAAGGGTGTCAAGTCGGCCGAGGCGCAGCAGCTCGCGGCGCTGCACAAGGAGCGGGCCATCTTCTCCCCTCAGCTCGGCGCAAAGGAGCTGTGGGAGCTCTTCTATCTCTTTTGGTCGACGGAGACGCGTGCGCATCCGCGCACGAAGGTACTCCCCGCCTCCGCTTCTGATTCGGCCCCAACTGGGTACCCCTTCTTTGCCCTTTTCTTCTATTGCGGGCTCTGCCCGCCCTTTTCCGAGTTCTTCTGCGATATCATGAACACATATGGCCTCCGCCTCCTTGATTTCACCCCCAACGCTGTCTTGACCATGGCGGTTTCGCACACCTTTGCGAAAACTTTGTCGGAGTCCACCCAAATGTGGCACTCTTCCGCCACTTCTTCGTGCCCCGCATCGAGAGAGGAGAGCCGCTTGCCGGAGGGATAGCTTGGGTCTCCAGGATCGGCAAGAAAGAAGCCTATCTAGAAGGAGAGTTCCGCAACAAGTGGGAGGAGTGGAGAGCCAATTGGTGTTGGGTCGTGAGGAGAACCCGCAGCCCTTCAACTGCCGTCGCCAAACCCCAATAGTGCGCAGCGAGATTGGAGTAACAGCACACCGGAGGATGCTAGGTTGAAGATAGCTGTGACCCGGATTTTGCGCCTCGGGCTTGCAAGCTAACCGTAAGCGCAGTTGGCGCAGACTTCGCCAGCTTCGCCGCGACGCTTCCCTTGCGAGAGAGGAGGAGGCCTGCTTGGGAGTTCCAAAATCTGGCAGACATCATGAGGTTGCGCCCGGGCCTGAACTGGAATTTCACCGTCTTGGAGCTGGATGCGATGTTGCTAGAGCTGTTCAAGAACGACCCCGATCACCCTGAGTGGTTTAGGTTGCCGAGGGGGGTCGTCCCATTGTGCAACAACTCGGCGCTCGACCGCATCCGCGCCATGATGCCGTTGTGCGATTCGCATGGGATCGTTCCAACCTGGCAGGAGCCTCCCGACGAGGTCGTGCAGCAGTTCTTCGACGACTTGGAAGAAGTGTCGATCCGCTCCGACGAGCAGAAAAGGCTCACTCGCGACACCACCGACGAGGAGATGGCGCGTATTGCCACCAGGCTGGAGGAGGCGGCAGCAGCCGCTGCCGCTGGAGCCTTCGGGTACACCGTGGAGGAGGCGGACGCGGCGAAGGAGGCCAGCCTTGCCGAGCGAAGGGAGATCGCCGGCGTGGACGGGCTTGTCGAGCCCGAGGCCGGGTCGAGTGGACCCGCCGAGGGCGCTTCTTCTCCACCACCCCGCGACTTGCCGCCAGCCGGTGAGCCCGGCTCCGCCCGAAGAGGCGTCTCCAAGGCCGGAGACGAAGTCGGGCAGATCGCCCACAGAGTAGCGCCCAAGAACGCGCTCTACTGCTGACAAGCAATGTTGCAGCGAGCGCCTCACTGCTACTGCGACAAGCTGGGCGGGATCTTCCGAGCCACCGCCGACGCCTCCGCCAAGCGGCCAAGAGAGCCCACTCCCCCGCCTCGTCGCACCGGAGGCGAGCTGGAGTTTGACTTCTCCGTGCTCAGCTCCGAGGAGGAAGATGAAGAGTAAGCTCTTGAGATTGTGTTTGTATTTCTTCAATTTTGTTGCTTCATCTTGAATCTGATTTGCTTCGTTCTGAACTCTTTCCTTTTCGGGGCCTTAGCCCAGAAGGCGTCGAAGAGGGCCAAGATCCCGGCGGTCGTCGTTGAGGACGATCCACCCGTGGCAATAGAGGAGGCGTCTGAGACCCCTTGCGGACCAGCAACCCTTCCTCGAGCAGCCCCAGCCTGGCCCCGAGGTAAGTGTGGGGTTTTTTCTTACTATTAGGTGTGCGAGGTGCTCCTTCTTCGTTGATACCTGATTGTTTGCTTGTGTAGGAGCAGAGCAGCCTCATCGGGGAGGTTCGGAAGCCGCCCGAAATCACATGTCTGCGCCACTCTCGCCGCCAAGGGAGGATTCTCCGGCAAGGGAGCGCCCTCGACAAGGGAGGCCACTCCGGCAAGGTTGGCTACCCGGCAAGGGGACAGCGCCCAGTGACCCTCCGATTAAGTCGAGGCCATGGCTGCGGATCCCGTTGCAGGTAATTTCCTTACACGAAAATTTCCCTTGGGCTTGTTTTCTTCTGTTTCTCTTTTTAAACATTTGGTTGACTGCCCTTTCTTCGTCTGACGCAGAGCTGATGGAGGTCGAGGCTGCCGGCGAGGAGGAAGCGCGCGGCAACACCGACGAGGCCGCCGTCGTGGAAGAAGAGGTCGTTCTTTGTGGAAGAAGAGGCCGTCGCCGGCAAACTGTTGGCGAGAAGGCCACCGAGGCTGCCTTGACGCAGAAGCCGGGCGAGGGGTCCGCGATCGCCTGACAGACGGCCCTGAGGCCGCAGGAGCGCCAGGCGCTTACACCGCAGCCAACTCCCCCGCCGCTGCAGCTGTCCAGTTCGAGGAGCCCAGCCGGCGCCTACGAAGGCGGCGAGGTGTCTTCATCAAACTCCACAGGAGTCGAGCTCGAGCGCCCGGTCGAAGGAGAGACCTTCGACGGCGAGCTACTCGCCTCCTGGCCGGCGGCTGATGGGCCCAGCGCCAAGCAGCAGCGGCGAAGTCGAGGAGGAGCCGTTCTTTGAAGAAGCTGCTGTCGCTCTACCGCGCCGACAAGCCAAGTTGAGTCCGGGAAGCACTTGTCGCGAGGGCAGGAGCGGACATGGAGAAGCCAGAAGAGCTCCGGAGCGCCAACCAAGAAACTCTCCGCGACGTAAGCGAAGCGCAGGGCAACTTGCAAGAGTGCACGGCCTTCATCCTTGAGAAGGCTGCGGTGAGGAAGGCGGTGGCTGCCGAGAAGCTCTCCGTGCGAGGAAGCGGTGGCGCAGCGGAAGGTCAACCTGGACAGCCACGAAGAAGACCTTGCAGCGCGTGAGGAGTCACTTGGCGGGCGCTTAAGGAAGCGAAGGATCTTTGCCGCCAGCAACGCCGAGGCCGCCAAGGAAGAGTTGAAGGCGAAGGTGGCACAGCCGAGGCCAGCCTCAAGAAGAGCGGCGAAGAGCTTCCCAGCTCAAGCACGAGCGCGAAGGACGCCTATACTCTTGGCGAGCTGCAGAGTCGTCTCACGATAGGGGCAAGGAGCTCGACACCGCCAAGGATTCAAAGGCGGATCTTGAGCTGAAGTGACCACTCCATGTGAATGACGGCGGCGCCAGAGCGGGAAGTGGGTGCATTGGAGACTATCAAGGCCAAGGAGGAGCTGCTAGCGAATGCTATCTCCACTCAGGCGCCTTGAGGGAGAGTGTGGAGCATTGACTGAAGGCCTTGTGGACACCTGTTGCCGATATCCTAACGAAATGATGGAGCTGGGGATGGCGGACCTTGCATACTCTTCCGACGAGCATCTCCGACCCAGCGCCAAACTCGGTTTATTCTTCAAAGGTGTGGTGACGGGCCTCCAGCGACTCCGGGAAGAGGTCCCAAAGCAGCTGGCTGAGGAATCATGCCAGATCTGTGCAGGAGCCCTCGAGAAGGTGTTGATAAAGGTGGCCTTCCGCAATCCGGGCCTCAACCTTAACGCGTCCTCAAATCCTTGCCGCCAGATGCCAACGTGGAGGAGCTCAAAGCCCTTGTCGCACCCATTGTGGACAAGGTGAACAAGATCAAGCGGATTGATGGCGACCGCATAGACTAGGCCGCCAATTTTATCTTTCCTTGTCATTGCTGATCATGTTTAGAACACTTTGTTAGATCAGCGACAAGTTATTTTGTAATATACTCTATCTTAGGCGATCAATGCAACGTTATTTCCTCTACTTGATTCCTTCCTTTATGCGTTTACGCCCTCGCATTTGGGGGACTTGTCGGTGCGGGCACCTTTGCATGGCCGAGTCTTGAACGTCGGCCTTGCCGGTAGTGCCGCCTCCGACAAAGCAACCTTGTCGCGACTAAACTGCAGCTCACTTAAGTTGTTGAGCGGACTCGAAACAAAGTAAGAGGCGCAACTAGCCTGCGAGTTGGTTCCTCTGCGCTGAGTTTTCCATACAAAGTACTATCGTTCGAGGAAGATAACTTAAAATTTAAAATTGATTACTCAAACTTTGGCAACTTAGCTTTTACGTCTCTTGCTTCCCGATAAAGGCGAAACTTCCTCGAGCGATGCACGGTCCATAGTATTATCTTCTCCTCCCCCTGGTTAACTTGTGCGCGAGGGAGCCTTCCTTTCTTTGAGAAAAGAGGAAGAAGAGGAAATAAAGTTATGGAGCCAATGACTCGATATTGCTTACGGGTGTTGTTGCTGCACAAAGTGTTAGCCAAAACATGCAATAAAATGATGAAAGCATGAATTTGACAAGTTGTGCGCAACACATGAGCTTTATCTTGATGCATCGGGTCTGCGCCCGGCTTTGTACAAAGGATTACATGCAACAGCGGCAAGACTTGTACAAAAGGTGGTTGCGAACAGGTTCGGCAACCGCGCATATATGGGTAAAACTTACGAAGATGCTCAATGTTCCGGGAGTTGCTCACGGGATGCCATCTTCGGTCTCAAAAGCAGAACGGCGCCGAGCCTAGTGACTCGTTTCACCCGATAAGGGCCTTCCCACTTAGCGTCAACTTGTTTGAATTCTTGGCGGATTGGACGCCCGAAGAACAAGGTCACCTTCCTCGAGGCTTCGGCACTAACTTTGCGGCTATGGTAGCGACGCGCAAAGCTTGCTGTGTGAGCAGCTCGCCTGACTGAAGATCGATCCCCTCAAGGAGCGGTAGCGTCATCTTGTCGCAGCTGCTCTTGCTCAAGCTCATCATAGCGAGCACTCGAGGTGATCCGTATCTGAGTTCCGTGGGGAGAACTGCCTCTGCTCCATAGACTAGAGCAAAGAGTGTCGGCGGTGGCTCGATTTGGCGTAGTCCTGATCGACCATAGTACCACAGGCAGATCCTCGTTCCAGTTTCTTCCGCACTTGTGCAGCCTATCGAAAGTTTTTGTCTTGAGCCCGCGCAGCACTTCAGCATTTGCCCTTTCTGCTTGACCGTTGCTTCTCGGGTGAGCAACAGAAGCAAAGCAGACCTTGGCGCCAAGATCTTGGACGTACTGCATGAAGGTGCGACTCGTAAATTGTGTGCCGTTGTCGGTGATGATCCTGTTAAGGGATTAAAGCGGCGGACAATCGACCTGAAAGAACTTGACTCTTGTTGTGCCGTCACCTTCCTCACTGCTTCCACTTCCGGCCACTTTGTGAACTTGTCGATGGCGACATACAAGTACTCAAAGCGCCCGACAGCTCGGGGGAAAGGGCCTAGGATGTCGAGCCCCCAGACCGAAAAGGGCCAGGATAAAGGGATCGTCTGGAGAGCTTGAGCTGGCTGGTGTATCTGTTTGGAATGGGCCAGCACGCTTCACACTTGGTTACTTGTGCAGTTGCATCTGGAGGGCTGTCGGCGGAAGAAACCTTGCCGGAAAGCTTTGACGGCAAGTGCTCTTCTTGCCAATGTGGTGACCACATATGCCTCCGTGTATCTGTGCCAGCAGCTTCATCCATCTTCCACAGGAATACACTTCAATTTGACACCGTTGAGTCTTCTTACATGCGATTATCTGTCGACAAAGCTGGTACATACTTGACTGCCGGGCTACTCTTTCCGCTTCTTCTTGCTCTTGGGAAGTTCTCCTGTCACGAAGGAAAAGGACAATCGGATGCGCCCATCTTTGGAGCTTGCGGCTCGACAACGAGGACTAAAGGCACATCTGCTGCTGCAGGAACATCGGCTTCTCTGGCAAGAACACTGCGGCTCAGCGGAGCTTGATGCTCCCGGCAAGCTTGCCGAACAAAACTTGTCGGGGCGTGCGCTTCAACGAACAAACCACAGGGCTTGTCGGGCAGACTGCCCCTCGGCCTTTGTTGGTGTCGATCTTGGGGACCTTGGCGGCGGCGGCAGGGAAGCTTCTGCGGAAGTAGTCACCGAAGAGCAACTTCCTCTTCTTGCTCTGTCCGATTGGCGGTGTTACGGTTGGTTGAGTCGACTTGAGCACGAAAATCCCTGGTTCCACAGGCAACTTAAGTGCAGCACACTTTGACAGGCCGTCAGCAATGTCATTCTAAGCTCTTGGAACATGTTCCATTTGCAGGCCGTCAAAGTGCTCTTCTAGCTTCCTCACTTCATCGACGTAGGCTTCCATCAACGGACTCTGATAATCTTTGTTCACTTGGCGGACGACAAGCTGCGAGTCACCCTTGACGATAAGCTTTTTGATCCCAAGGTCCACGGCGATCCTGAGACCGGCAAGCAAACCTTCATACTCTGCTGTATTGTTTGTTGCTTGCTCCTTGGGAAAGTGCATACGGACTACGTGCTTGAGGTGCTCTCCGGTGGGTCGCGATAAGCGATGCGCGGCACCGGCGCCTTGCAGCGAGAAGGCACCATCAAAGTACATTAGCCACTCTTTGCTTGCTTCCTTGACAGGAATGCTCGTCTCCGGAATCTCTTCATCTGGCATTGACGTCCATTCTGCTATGAATTCTGCCAATGCTCTGCTTTGGATAGTTGAAGTGCTTTCAAACTTGAGACCAAAGCTTGACAGTTCCAGTGCCCACTCGACAATCCTGCCTGTTGCTTCTGGATTCTGCAGTATCCTCTTGAGCGGAAAACGAGTGAAAACTGTGATCTCATGTGCTTGGAAGTAATGGCGCAGCTTTCTCGAGGCCATGAGGAGGCCGAAAAGCAATTTCTGCACACCAGAGTACCTTGACCTAGCCCCTGCGGGGAGGGCCCGACAAAGTAAACTGGCGCTACACCATCCTTTTGCATCTGTTCATGTGTTCAGCGGATTCGTCCTTGTCGGGACCAGAGCTTGTCGTGAAGCCCCGCTTGTCGCTGGATGTGCTTGCCGTGGTTCTTTGGCTCGTCATCCGCCTCCCTCTCCGCTACTAACGCAGCACTAACCACTTGATTGGTTGCTGATATATATAGCAGCAACTTCTCTTGTGGTTTAGGTGCGACAAGTGTTGGAGTGGAGGACAGGTATCTCTTTAAGTCCTGCAGCGCAGCCTCCGCTTCGGGAGTCCATTTCATTGGACCTGCCTTTTTCAAAATCTTGAAAAACGGCAGTCGCGCTCAGCAGACCTAGAAATAAACCTGCTGAGAGCAGCTACGCAACCGGCAAGTCTTCGTACATCCTTGACGCGCTTTGGTGCTTCAATCTGCTCAATGGCCTTGATCTTGTCGGGATTGGCTTCAATCCCTCATTTGAGATTTCTGAAGAACCCGAGAAGCTTGTCGGAAGGGACTCCAAACACGCACTTCTCGGGATTGAGCTTGAGGTTGATCTTGCGCAGATTTGCAAAGGTCTCGTCCAAATCTTGAACCAGAGTTGCTTTGTCCTTGCTTTTGACCACTATGTGATCCATGTAGGCTTCAACATTTCTGTGCATTTGCGGCTCAAAAGCATCATGGACTACCCTTGCAAATGTTGAACCAGCATTCTTCAAACCGAAAGGCATCCGTATGAAACAGTATTGCCACATGGTGTAATGAATGCGGTCTTCTCCTCATCTTCTTCAGCCATGAAGATCTGATGGTATCCTGAGTATGCATCAAGAAACAAAAGCAAATCACATCCAGCCGTGGAGTCAACAATCTGGTCGATGCGCGGTAAGGGAAATGGATCTTTGGTACAAGCTTTATTAACATCCGTGAAGTCAATACAAAGTCTCCATTTTCCATTTGCTTTGCATGCGACTACGAGGATTGGCCAACCACGTGGGATGGAGCACTCCTCGACAAGGCCTGCTGCTTCCGGTTTCTTGATCTCTTACGCTATGAATTCTTGGCGATCCACGCTTGCTTCCTGACTTTTTGCTTGATGGGCGCGCATGAGGACAAGCGGCCGGCGGTGCTCAATCACTTTCCAGGAACACTGGGATGTCGACGGTTGCCATGCAAACACGTCGACATTCGCCCGAGGAAAAGCAACGGCGCCTTCCTATTTAGGGTCGAGAGAGGCACTGATGGTGAAGGTACCACCAGTGTCGTCCTCCTTGGCGGGCACCTTCTTGGTCTTTGGCGGAGCTACCATCTTCTTCTTGCACTTGCCGGTGGAGCTCGATGGTGCATCCTCGACGGTAGCGCAGCACTCCGAAGAGGTGCGCTTGCCGGAGTGGGCATCAGAGCTCTTGCCGGACTTGGACTTTGTCTTCTTCCCCGGGAGCTTCAGCAAGTGTTTGGCAATCTGTCATGGCTGCGCATCCCGGTAGATCTTGTCGGCACAGATAAGGGCATCCTTCTTGTCGCCATGGACAGAGATGACACTTATCGGGCCTGGCATCTTGAGTAAGTTGTAGGCGTAGTGAGAGGCTGCCATGAACTTGGCAAGTGCTGGACGGCCAAGTATCCCATTGTAAGGCAATGGGAAATCGGCAACGTCGAATGTAACCTTGAGGTTGCGGATGGTTGGTGAGACCAACATCGGCAAGCACCCGACCGCAGTTATGCGATCAGGGTGGTCCTCAATATCAAAGACGATAGGCGTGCTGGACCACTTCGGAGGCTTGCGTGACTCTACGGATGGTTCGCTGCATTGACCTCCCGCATCCACTTTGCTTGAGTTGGCGGTGGGAGGTATGCAGGAAGCACCTCCGTCAACGCAGAGGACCTCCGTGGCTTTCAAACTCCTGCTCATCGGGCGTCGTGCGTCTTCCATATCTTCGTCGTCGTCATCATCTTCATCCTTATCGCGGCCGGGGAGGTCTATCTCCTTGCCGCTGTTTGGCCTTGCCATGGCGCCCTCCCGGCCGGGGCGTTTCTTGCTTGCTCCCCGGCACCTTCACAGGCCTTCTCCTTGTTGCGCCGCTCGTACTCAGCCTTACGCTGCTCAACAAGCTGCTCGACCTTCTTGCAGCTCTGGAGGTCGTGGCCCTTGGTGCGGTGGATCTTGCGATCTTGCTTGCGAGCCGTCACGCTTTGTCGGCGGCCGCCACCAGGTGGTGGTGGGTGTCAGCGGCAACCTCCTTGCCGGAGCCACCAGCCTTGGCGTTCTTGTCGCCACCTCCGTCACCGGACTGCTCAACAGCTAGCACTTCTCTACCTTTCTTCTTCCTGTTGCCCCGCCGCCGGCTCTTCTTCGCCGGGGCGGTCTCCTCACTGTCAGATCCTGCTTGTGCATTCTCTCACAGGAGTCTCCTCCTTCCTCGGTAGCGTGCACACTTGTCGGCCAAGGCGTACAGCTCACTGACGTCCTTGACTTTGCACATCACCATCTCCTCCCTCATCCTGCGGTTCCGCACGTTCTGATGAAACGCGCTGATCACCGCGGCAGGGTGGACATCTGGGATGTTGTAGTGCACACGGTTGAATCTCTGAATGAACTTGTGCAGGGACTCTCCTTCCTTCTGGGCGAGCAGATGAAGGTCACTCTCTTGGCCATGAGGTTTGTGGCCACCTGTGAAGGCGGCAACAAACTGATGGCATAGATCTGCCCAAGAGGATATGGAGCTGTCCGGCAAGTGCATGAGCCAAGATCGGCGTTGGGCTTGAGCACGGCGGGAAGTAGTTGGCGAGGATCTTGTCGTCCCGTCCCCGCAGCTTGCACCGCGATGGTGTAGATCTTGAGAAACTCCGGACGGATGCGTCCTGCCATCATACTTCTACAGCACGTCTGGTTTGAAGTTTTTCTAGCTGGGCCCTTTGGACTTGCCGCAGCCTAATGAGTGAACGCAGGGCAACCTACAGCGTCTGACGGCAAGTCGCTGGCTCCTCCGGCGCGCATGTCAACAGAAGGCCCAGTAGCGGCTTGTCGGATGACGTCAAGCGCTTCTCTCCGGCGCCGCGATCACGAGTTCGGCGTCCTCTTGTTGTCGTTCATGAAGAACTTGGCGCTGATCGCGGCGAGCTCGCCGGATCCGACGGCAGCGGTGGAGTTGCTGTCGAGGTGGATCCGGTGAGTCGGCGATCTTGGCCTTCGGGGCGGAGAGTGCATGGTAGTTGCACCTCCGACAGTCTCGTCGCCACCGGCTCGTGCCTTGTCGTCTTGCCGCGGCAATGATGGCGTTGGTTGCCACGGAGCGTCGCCGTTGGCAAAGCCGATGAGGCTCTGGATAGTGGCCCTCCACTCGTCGACCTTGTCGGCTGTTGGAGGGTAGTCGAGGAGCAGCTGAGCTCTCGCCAGAGCTTCTGCTGGAGTAGTGGGTGGCATTGCCGAACGGCGCGAGGAGCGGGATATGCTCGGACTTCTAACTACGTTAGAAGGAGCAGCACCCCGTCCAGGTGATCGTATCTCACTCGTGCCAGCATGTTGGCGCGCATGCTGGCCTTGAGGGTCTCGATCCAACGAACGTATGGCATTGTGAACGCCATGGCGTTGTTGGTCCCGCGTCTCCTGAGATGGCGCGGGGATGCCTTGTGACGCTGAGGTTTGCGGGGCCTTGTCCTTGGACTTGGCGATGTCACGAACTCCTTCGTCGGTGCCCGTTCCTCCGCCAGCGTCTGCCCCACCACCTGTTTGTTGCTGTGATGGTGGATACGACACGGACAGCTCTGCTGACGCCGAAGCCTTCTTCTTCGGTGGCATGTTGAGGAAGATGCTGGGGACGCTGCTCGTGTGAACGCCGGATCAGATTCACACGGCCTCGACGCCCCCTACCTGGCGCGCCAAGGATGTCGGGGAGGCTGATCGTACCCACGAACACCTATGGGTCGGCGGACCAGGCCCCTTGTGGTTCGGAGGGGGGCGGAGATCGCACGAAGAGCGGATCGAGGCGAGGCACACGAGCAGTTTACCCAGCCGAGCTCTTGAGAGATAAAACTCCTACTGCTGCTTGTTTGATGTATTGTGTTCTTGCTAGGGAGCGATGCGAGCTACAAAACCTAGCGTGAGCGTATATGGTCTCGACTGAGTCGAATGAACCAAACCCCCTCTACGTTGCACATGGGCCTCCATTTATATGCTAAAGGGGTCTCCGACAGGTGGCAACATAGATGAGGGTACAAATGTAAAAACAGAAGTTGGTACACCTACTTGAGCGATTATGCGATTGCAAAATACCTAACTTTCGGCGGCAAGGGACAAAAGCAATAAATGCCCGTGCGTATACGCCTAAACAAAGGCAACAGAGACCGTCAGTGCGCCACCGCTTCGCCACGATGGCAAGCTTATCGGCGCCCGCTTATCGCTGCTCTCCGCTGGCTGCACAGCCTCTTGACACGCGCGCATGGAATGGTCCCATGGCGACACGTTGTTGGATGAGCTGGAGCGGAGATGGAGAGAGGTTGCTTGCCGCGGCCGAATCCTTGTCGCGTCCGGAGGCTTGCCGCGCTCCGAGCCTTCCCGGCAAGCTCCTCTTGCCGGGGCCTTGTCTTCTGCATGCCTTAAATGGCCTTCCGGCAAGCTCCTCTTGCGGGGCCTTATCTTCTTAGTCAAATACTTTTGTTCTTGAATGGCTCCAAAGGAGCCACGAAGGATCTTGGCGGTGACCGAGCAAACCCTGCCCGTGAGGTCTTGCAATTTGTCCATCTGCAGTGCAGGATACTAGGGTACCCCTACTCTAGTACACCGACAATAACCAATCTAGGCCTACTTATTTTTCTACGCCCTGATGGGCTGCAACTCTTTCAAGACGCCTGCAAATCTTGAAAGTAATATGAAATGGGTTGTAAATATAAAAACAGATGACAAATTGGCAATTACTTTATAATTTTTGATTTTTTTCACATTTTCAGATTCCTATTTCACTGGGCATTAACCTAATTTAAATATACCTTCAAAGTACTTTAAATCTGGCTCGACATTTCGGTATTAAAAATAGTTTGGAACCCACAGAAATATGCGAAATTGGCCCCAGCCAACCAAAAAAAAGCGCAATAAATTGCAAAAGAAGTTGCCATGAGCTATATATAAATTATTAAATAGAAGAGGGAGTGGTGCGACTTGTGGGCCTGTTTAGTTGGCGATATGCAATATTTTTTAGTTATTATATATCGTCAACAAAGCGATTCTAGCAGACGTAACCGTTGGATGTCAATCTAACGGCCGTCGTGTTCTTCAATCTCTCGATCTTCTTGCTCCAGCCACCAAAGCGGCGCCGTGAGACCGCTTGCTCCGCCTCCGTGGCGGTCTGTCAGGCCTCCTCAGCGCCCCCTACTACTCCCATCGCTGGCCAGGGCATCCCTGTACTCACCCACACCCCCTGTTATTCTGCGGCGATGGCAGCCTCACACCGCAGCCGAACCGGTGAACCCTCGTACTCCTCTTCGTGCGGGCTTCCACTGTCGCGTCTTCCCCAGCTGCACGTTGTCCCCTTCCTAGGCCTCGCCGTCGTCCACCGCCGTGGTGCTCTCGGCGTGGAGTGGTCAATGTGGTCAACGACCGACTTCCATCGGAAGAGTACTGTACGTGGAGAGGTTGACAGCAGGGACCCACCAGACAGGCCACCAGTATTTCGCGAAAAAAACGTTTGCCCCTGACTGCTGGGACCCACAGGATGGGCCACCGTATTTCGTGAAAAAACGTTCACCCCGCTGTCAGCTCGGACCCACCGGAAGTGCCTCCTTATTACGCACAAAAAAATGAATACCCCCCGCTAGCTGGGACCCACCTTGGTGGGAGGCTGACTTGTGGGGCTACTAAGTTGATCGACGGATGCCTTTGTCAACTTTAGTCAATATATGAACGATTCTAGCTCCGGTGACCGTGCGATGTCCATCCAACGGCCGTAGTGCTTCTTCAACCTCTGGTCTTCTTGCTCCGGCCGCCCAAAAGCAGCGCCCGGTCATGCCTTTGCTCCTACCGCCCATGGCCGGCATGATGCTGGAGGCCTCACCGCCCTACTATTCCCACCGTTGGCGGGCCATCCCTCTCGCACCCACACCCCCTGTTATTCTCGGCGACGCAGCCTCACACCGCAGCCGAACGAGTGAACCCTCATACTCCTCTACGCGTGGGCACCCACTGCCGCGTCTTTCCCGGCTCCGCGTTGTCCCCTTCCTAGGCCTCGCCGTCGTCCACCGCCCTGGTGCTCTCGGCGCGGCGTGGTGAACATGGTCAAGGAATGGCTTCCATCGGACGTGGACTGTATGTGGAGAGGCTGATAGCTGGGTCCACGGCCGCAGCAAGGAAGTGCCTCCTTATTATGCGGAAAATAATGATTCCTCCACCGACAGGTGGGACCCACCGGGCCAGACCCCTTTGTATTTCGCGGAAAAAACATTTCCCCCTTACTACTGGGACCCACCAGCTTCATCTTCGCACGCAAGGAAGTGTGTCCGGGCAAAAAAAAAACGATTCGCCCCCCTGACTGCTGGGACCCACCGGCTACATCTTCGCACGCAAGGAAGTGCGTCCGGGCAAAAAAAACGATTCGCCCCCCTGACTGCTGGGACCCACCAGCTACATCTTCGCACGCAAGGAAGTGCACGGATACCGGACCCACCTGGTCGGAAGCGTCACGTGGCGTTGTCATTCTGGTTTGCGAGCGTAATGCGTACATCTTTGGTCATTGTAGAGGCGCGCACGTGTCGTAGTAGAGGTGCACACGTAGCATGTACACATACGTACAGCGGCCAGGGTGCAAGAAAGAAAATACGGCCACGTATGTGTACATACGGGCGGGGTCTTGAACGCCTACTCGTGCATACGTACGGCGAGGGCTCGTGTACATGGCTGGGTCGGAACGGAGAAACAGCGTCGTCATCGTGTTCACGGGGAGGCAACGAAATGCGTCGTGTTCATGGGGAGGCAACGGAATGCGTCGTGTTCATGGGGAGGCAACGGAATGCGTCGTGTTCATGGGGAGGCAACAGCGAAGCGTGGGAGCCAACCGGCCGGGTCGAGAATGGAATGCGTGGTCGTGTTCATCGAGGGCTTGGGCCGGAACAGGCGATGGAAGCGAGGCTGGCGTCTGCCGCTGGAGGAAAGCGGACCTCCTACATTCAAACGGGGTCCTGTTGATCGGAAGGGGTGTGGTGTACCACAAAACGGACCTCCTACGGTCGAAACGGGGGTCTTGTTGATCGGGAGGGGTGTGGCGTACCGCAAAACGGACGAAACGGACCTCCTACGGTCGAAACGGGGGTCCTGTTGATCGGGAGGGGTGTGGCGTACCACAAAACGGACGAAACGGACTTGCGTTGGAGAGCTATGGTCGAAACGGGGGTCCTGTTCATCGGGAGGGGTGTGGCGTACCGCAAAACGGGACTCCACGGGATACTATTCATCTCTACCGTCGACCTCCTCCAGCCTCCACGGGCTCCTGTTCATCCAGGCTCCACCGCGCTACTGTTCAACCACCCCTCCACCGTCTACTGTTCATACAGCCCTCCACACCATGGGGTCCTGTTCAACCACCCCTCCACGGGCACCCCTCCACCGCTTCATCGCTCATCCAGCCCTCCACACCACCGGTCCTGTTCATCCAGAGGCAAACGCCACGCTCATTGTTCATCCAAACCCCTGCAGCGCTCACTTTGTTCATCCCAGGCGGCATCGATCGGCTTGATTAGCGGCGATGGCGAAGAATCGCTCGATCGAGTTCGATTAACAGCCATCGATTGATCGCTCGGGTTCGATAGCAGCGTTACTGCGGTCTGTCGCTTCGGGTTCGATTAGAGCCCAACGCCTCGCTTCGGGTTGATTAGAATAACGCCGCTACACGCAGCAGCGTGCGTGTCACGAGAAAGCAGCGCATCGCTTCGGCCCCGACCTCCCACGGTAACGGGAACTCCCCAAAATTTTCCTCCCCTCGCTTCTACCACGGGTTTTTCCGTATTGGACGGCCCACAGAATGTCATGCAGCTGCGTCTCCGGCCGGCCCGGGTTGATAAGCCCATTTTTCTGTCATGTTTTTTTTGTCATAGAAGTAGGAGCCCACCACATCTATGATGATACCGGGTTTTGTCACAATTATCGTCATAGAAGTGTCATATGTATGACAGAAAAAATTTCGTTCGGCCAAAAAGGTCACGGATGTGTCTTTTTTTTGTAGTGCATCTTCTTGGTGCTGGGGCCAGCCAACTCCATTTTCCTTGCGGGCGTCGCGCTGAGCTCACGGGTCTGAGCAGACTAGCCAGAGACGAGCCTGGTGGCAGTGCGAGTGGGGAAGAAGGAGGGCTGGGGTTTTCTGTAGGAGTGGAAGAAGAGGAGCATGCATTTTCTGTATGAGTGTGGAAGAAGGTGAGCGGGGGTTTTCTGTACGAGTGAGGAAAGATGGGAAGCAGGGGGAATTGGGGGCGACGGAAGCGGGGGAGTCCAGCAAGCTACAGTATAAGTGGAAGCGAGGAGGCAGGAGGGTTTTTCTGGGATCGCCCTTTCTTCAAGAAATATGGGCTTTTCCTCGCAAAAAAAAACAAATGGGCTTTAAGATGGATAGGCTTTTGTATCGGCCTAGTCGGCTGCCCGTATTTCGTACTGGAGGCCCTTAACACTAGAGGCAGCCCATTGGAGACACACTCCAGCTTATTGCCCATTCAAAAAAAAAAGAGACGACACTATCTTAATTATGGCTCCTCATGTGTAACATTTTTAACTTAAAAAAAGTTGTAGCCCCTTTTCGGGCCGGCTCGGCATCCACCAAATTAGAGGATGGAGTACTGCATGCAGACACTCACACTGGCCATAGCGCGGCAAAATGAGGGGTCAAATAACATGCCCACAATATACATAGATTTAAAGGTTGACACACTAACATTCAAACTAAGCTTCACGAGATACGGTATGCATACTAGGTAACATTCACAAGCACTTAAGTTCAGCATGTTTATGCATCTAAATGACTCACAAGACTATAACCAAGACAGTCGGTGTACTAGAGTAGGGGTACCCTAGTATCCCGTACTCGTGCACGCAGACGATTCTTGACACCATGGCGAGGGTTTGCCTCGTCACCGTCAAGATCCTCCGTGGCTCCTTGAAGCCATTCAAGAACAAAGTATTTGATTAAGAAGACAAGGCCCGGCAAGAGGAGCTTGTCGGGAAGGCCACTCCGGGCATCACGAAGACAAAGGCCCGGCAAGAGGAGCTTGCTTAGGGAAGAAAGCAGGCGCGACAAGCCTCCGGACGCGACAAGGATTCAGCGGCGGCAAAGGCGCTTGCAGCGGCAAGCAACTTCTCTCCATCTCCGCTCCAGCTCATCCAGCGGCGTGTCGCCATGGGACCGTTCCATGCGGCGGCGTGTCGAGAGGCTGTGCAGCCGGCGGAGAGCAGCGATAAGCGGCGGCGACAAGCTTGCCATCGTGGCGGCGGAGGCACACTGACGGTCTCTGTTGCCTTTGTTTGGGCGACAACGACGGGCATTTATTGCTTTTGTCCCTTGCCGTCGAGTTAGGTATTTTGCACCGCACCTTTGTTCGGTAGGTGTACCAACTCCTGTTTTTACATTTGTACCCCGCCTATGTTGCCACATGCCGGAGACCCTTGAGCATATAAAAGGAGGCCCATGCATAGCGTAGAAAGGGTTCGGTTCATTCGACTCACTCGAGACCAGATACACTCACGCTAGGTTTTGTAGCTCTCATCGCTCCCTGGCAAGAACACAATACATCAAACAAGCAGCAGTAGGAGTTTTATCTCTCCGGAGAGCTCCGAAGCTGGGTAAACTGCCCGTGTGCCTCGCCTCGATCCGCTCTTCGTGCGATCTCCGCCCCCTCCGAACCACAAAGGGGCCTGGTCCGCCGGCCCCATAGGTGTCCGTGGGTAAGACCAGAACTTTCGACAGGCTGCACAAGTGCGGAAGAAACTGGATCGAGGAGCTGCTGGTGGTTCTTTGGTCGATCAGGACGACGCCAAATCGAGCCACCGGCCAGCCACCCTTTGCTCTAGTCTATGGAGCAGAGGCAGTTCTCCCCACGGAACTTCGTGTCTGGATCGCCTCGAGTGCTCGCTTATGATGAGCTTGAGCAAGAGCAGCTGCGACAAGATGACGCGCTGCTCCTTGAGGAGGATCGTCTTGAGGCCATTTGTCGCGAGCCGCCGCTACCATCAAGCTTTGCGTCGCTACCATAGCCGCAGGGTTAGTGCCGAAGTCTCGAGGAAGGCGACCTTGTTCTTCGGCGCGTTCAGTCCGCCAAGAATTCAAACAAGTTGGCCTTGAAGTGGGAGGGCCCTTATCGGGTGAAAGCGAGTCACTAGGCCTGGCGCTGTCCGCTTTGAGACTCAAGATGGCATTCCGGTGAGCAACTCCTGGAACATTGAGCATCTTCGTAAGTTTTACCCATAGGGCGCGGTTGTCGGAACCCGTTCCGGCAACCACATTTTTAACAAGTCTTGCCGCTGTTGCATGTAATCCTTTGTACAAAGCCGGGCGCAGACCCCGTGCATCAGTAAAGCTCATGTGTTGCACACAAATTGTCAAATTCATGCTTTCATCATTTTATTGCATGTTTTGACTAACACTTTGTGCAGCAACCACACCCGGTAAGCAAAATCGAGCCGCTAGGCTCCCTAACTATTTCCTCTTCTTTCTCTTTTCTCAAAGAAAGGAAGGCTCCCTCGCGCACAAGTTAACCCGAGGGAGGAGGAGATAATACTATGGACCAGGCACCGCTCAAGGAAGTTTCACCTCATCGAGAAGCAAGAGAGAAAAGCTAAGTTGCCAAAGTTTGAGCAATCAATTTTAAAATTTTAAGTTATCTTCCTCGAGCGATAGTACTTTGTATGGAAAACCTGTCTTGCGAGAGGAACCAACTTCGCCGGCTAGTCGGCGCCCTTACTTTGTTTCGAGTCCGCTCAACAACTTAAGTGAGCTGCAGCTAGTCGCGACAAGGTTGCTTGTCGGAGGCGGCACTTGCCGGCCAGCTTGACGTTCAAGACTCAGCCTTCATGACAAAAGTGCCCGCACCGACAAGTCCCCAAATGCATAAGGCAGAAACGTACAAAGGAAGGAATCAAGTAGAGGAAATAACGTTACATTGATCTCCTAAGATAGAGTATATTACAAAATAACTTGTCGCTGATCTAACAAAGTGTTCTAAAACATGATCGTGACGACAAGGGCAAGATAAAGTTAGCGGCCTAGTCTCTACGGTGCGCCCTCAATCCGCTTGATCTTGTTCACCTTGTCCACAATGGGTGCGACAAGGGCTTTGAGCTCCTCCACGTTGGCATCGGGCGGCAAGGATCTGAGGACGCCGTTAAGGTTGAGGCCCAGATTGCGGAAGGCCACCTTTATCAACACCTTCTCGAGGGCTCCTACACAGATCTGGTGCGATTACTCAACCAGCTGCTTCGGGACCTTTTCTCGGAGTCGTTGGAGACCCGTCACCACGCCTTTGAAGAATAAACTGAGTTTGGCGCTGGGTTGGAGATGCTCGTCGGAGGAGTATGCAAGGTCCGCCATCCCCAGCTCCATCAGCTCATTGTGGATGTCGGCGGCGGTGTCCACAAGACCTTCAGTCCTGTGCTCCACGCTCTCCCTCAAGGTGCTCAGGTGGAGGCAGCATTCGCTAGCAGCTCCTCCTTGGCCTTGATCGCCTCCAACAAGCCCACCTCCCGCTCTCTGGCGCCGTCCAACGTCTGCGTCGAGTGGTCACTCAGCTCAAGATCCGCCTTGGAATCCTTGGCGGCGTCGAGATCCTTGCCCCTATCGTGAGGCGACTCTGCAGCTCGCCAAGAGTGTAGGCGTCCTTCTCGCTCATGCTTAAGCGCGGCAAGCTCTTCGCCGCTCTTCTTGAGGCTGGCCTCCGGTATGCCACCTTCGCCTTCAGCTCTTCCTTGGCGTCCTCGGCGGCGGCGGCGTCGCCGCTTCTGAAGCGCCCGCCAAGTGACTCCTCATGGCGGCAAGGTCTTCTTCGTGGCTGTCCAGGTTGACCTTCCGCTGCGCCAGCTCGCTTTCCTGCGCGGAGAGCTTCTCGGCAGCCAGCCGCTGCTCCTCCTCAGCCGCGGCCTTCTCAAGGATAAAGGCCGTGCGCTCTTCTGCGAGTTGCCCCCGCGCTTCTGCTACGTCACGGAGGGCTTCTTGGTTGGTGCTCCGGAGCTCTTCTGCGTGCTTCTCCATGTCCGCTCCTGCCCTCGCGACAAGTGCTTCCCGGGTCTCTAACTTGGCTGCTTGCGGCGCGGTAGAGCGGCAAGCTTCTTCGAATGCTCCTCCTCGAACTTCGCCGCTCTTGCTGCTTGGCGCGCGTCCTGCAACGGCCAATGAGGCGAAATAGCTTCGCCGTCGAAGGTCTCTCCCTCGACCGGCGCCACAGGCTTCGGTTCCCAGGAGCTTGATGAAGACGCCTTCGCGGCCTTGGTGGCGCCGGGCTGGGGCTCCTCGAACTGCCGCGCCCTTGGCAGAAGTCTGTCGGTGTGGCGCTTGGCGCTCCTGCGGCCTCAGGCCGTCGGTCACGATCGCCCGACCCCTCGCCCGGCCTCTGCGTCGGTAGCCTCGGTGGCCTCCTATGAGGCTCGTCGGCGGCAGCCTCTTCTTCCACTAGCGACGACCTCTTCTTCCTCGGCGGCGGCCTCGTCAGTGTTGCCACGCGCTTCCTCCTCGCCGGCGGCCTCGACCTCCATCGGCTCTGCGTCAGACGAAGAAAGAGCAGTCAAGCAAATGTTCAAAGAGAGAATCAAAAGAAAGCAAGCCCAAGGGAAATTTTCGTGTAAGGAAATTACCTGCAACGGGATCCGCAGCCATGGCCTCGACCACTAGAGGGTCACTGGCGCTGTCCCTTGCCGGGGTAGCCTCCCTTGCCGGAGTGGCCTCCCTTGTCGGAGGGCGCTCCCTTGCCGGAGATTCCTCCTTTGGCGTCGTAGTGGCAGCAGACAGGATCTCGGGGGCGGCTTCCGAGCCCTCCTGATGAGGCTGCTCTGCTCCTACACAAGTAAACAGTCAGGTATCAACGAAGAAGGGCACCCCTGCACACCTAATAGTAAGGAGAAAACTGCACACTTACTCTGGGGGCTGTGCTGGGGGCTGCTCTGAGGAAGGGTTGCCGGGTCCGGCAAGGCGGTCTCGGACGCGTCCCCTGTCGCCACGGGAGAATAGTCCTCAACGACGACCGTCGGGATCTTGGCCCTCTTCGACGCTCTCTAGGCCAGCGTCCTGAAAAGGAAAGAGTCCAGAACGAAGCAAATCAGATTCAAGATGAAGCAATCAAAATGAAGAAATACAAACACAATCTCAAGAGCTTACTCTTCGCCTTCCTCCTCGGAGCTGAGCGCGGAGAAGTCGAACTCGGCTCGCCTCCGGTGCGGCAGGCGGGAGTGGGCTCTCTTGGCCGCTTGGCGGGCGTCGGCGGTGGCACGAGAAGATCCCGCCCGTTGTCGCGGCAGTGTGAGGCGCTCCACGGCAACCTCGCTTGCCGCGGTAGAGCAGCGTCAGCCTTGGCTTCTGCTGTGGCCGATCTACCGCCCGACTTCGTCTCCGGCCTTGCGGAGACGCCTCTTCAGCCGGGCAGGGGCTCCACTGGCGGCAAGTCGCTGGGTGGTGGAGATGAAGCGCCCTCGGCGGGTCCACTCGACCCGGCCTCGGGCTCGACAAGCTCGTCCTCGTCGGCGACCTCCCCTCGCTCGGCAAGGCTTGCCGCCTTCGCCGCGTCCGCCTCCTCCACGGTGAACCCGAAGGCTCCAGCGGCAGCGGCTGCTGCCGCCTCCTCCACCCTGGTGGCAATCTGCGCCATCTCCTCGTCGGTGGTGTCGCGGGTGAGCCTTTTCTGCTCATCGGAGCGGATCGGCACTGCTTCCAAATCATCGAAGAACTGCTGCACGACCTCGTCGGGGGGCTCCTGCCAGGTTGGAATGATCCCATGGGAATCGCACAACGGCATCATGGCGCGGATGCGGTCGAGCGCTGAGTTGTTGCACAATGGGACGACCCCCCGCGGCAACCTAAACCACTCTGGATGGTCGGGGTCGTTCTTGAACAGCTCGAGCAGCATCGCGTCCAGCTCCAAGACGGTGAAGTTCCAGTTCAGGCCCGGGCGCAACCTCATGATGTCTGCTGCATTCTGAAACTCCCAAGCAGGCCTCCTCCTCTCCTGCAAGGGAGCGATGCGGCGGCGAAGGAAATCTACGCCAACTGCGCCTACGGTTAACCCGGCAAGCCTGAGAAGCAAAATCCGGGTCACGCCTATCTTCAGCTTCGCATCCTCCGGCGCCAAGTTACTCCAATCTCTGCCGCGCACTATTGGAGTTTGGCGCACGGCGGTGAAGGACTGCGGGTTCTCCTCTACGACCCTGCACCAATTGGCTCTCCACTCCTCCCGCTTGTTGCGGAACTCTCCTTCCAGGTAGGCCTCTTTCTTGCCGATCCTAGAGACCCAGGCTATCCCTCCGGCAAGCGGCTCTCCTCTCTCGACGCGGGGCACAAAGAAGGGGCGGAAGAGTGCCACATTTGGGTGGACTCCGACAAAGTTTTCGCACAAATGCGCGAAAACTGCCATGATCAAGACGGCGTTGGGGGTGAAATCAAGGAGGCGGAGACTAAAGGTGTTCATGATGTCGCAGAAGAACTCGGAAAAGGGCGGGCAAAGCCCGCAATAGAAGAAAAGAGCGAAAAAGGGGTACCCTGTTGGGGCCAAATCAGAGGCGGAGGCGGGGAGTACCCTCGTCTTGGCGGATGCGCCGCGTCTCCGTCGACGAAGAGGTAGAAGGCGTCCGCAGCTCCCTTGTGCCGAGCTGCGGGGTAAGATGGCCCGCTCCTTGCGCAGCGCCCGCGAAGCCGCGCTGCGCCTCGGCCGACAGCGCCCTTCTCCTTGTCGGCTTTGAGCCATGGCGAGGGCGGCGGAGGAGGCCGACGGCGGTGAGCGCGCTTGTGGCGAACGGGGGCGGGGCGCTGCTCTCTTCGCGCCGGAGAAGAAGAGGGGAGCGGCGGTGGTTTTCTTGACAAGACAGCGATGGCGAAGTGGACGGCCTGTCCCTGTTTCCTCCGCTTATAAAGAGGGGGAGAGGGGGCGGACGTTCCGCTTATACTAATAAAGAAACCCCCACGACCGCGCCCACGATCTCTCGCACGACGCCACGTCCGGTGCGTGCCATTAGTGGGGATCGTGGTGGGTCCGGGGCGAGTTGCGACGTGGCCGAGGCCGCATGTGACCGTGCACTGTTTTGGGCCTGGCCCGACAAGCGCTCGGCACCGTGTCAGCCCGAGCCCGGGGCTCCTGTCGGTGTACTAGAGTAGGGTACCCTAGTATCCCGTGCTGCATGCACGCAGACGATTCTGACACCAGCGGCGAGGTTTGCCTTCACACCGCTTAAGATCCTCCATGGCTCCTTCGGAGCCATTCAAGAACAAAGTATTTGATTAAGAAGACAAGGCCCGGCAAGAGGAGCTTGTCGGGAAGGCCCTCGGGCATGCAGAAGACAAGGCCCCGGCAAGAGGAGCTTGCCGGGAAGGCCCGGAGCACGACAAGCCTCCGGACGCGACAAGGATTCAGCCGCGGCAAGGCGCTTGCCGCGGCAAGCAACTTCTCTCCATCTCCGCTCCAGCTCATCCAGCGACGTGTCGCCATGGGACCGTTCCATGCGCTGCGGCGTCGAGAGGCTGTGCAGCCAGCCGGAGAGCAGCGATAAGCGGCGACAAGCTTGCCATCGTGGCGAGTGGAGGCGCACTGACGGTCTCTGTTGCCTTTGTTTGGGCGACAGCAGCGGGCATTTATTGCTTTTGTCCCTTGCCGTCGAGTTAGGTATTTTACTCGCACACCTGTTCGGTAGGTGTACCAACTCCTATTTTTACATTTGTACCCCGCCTATGTTGCCACCTGTCGGAGACCCTTGAGCATATAAAAGGAGGCCCATGCGCAACGTAGAAAGGGTTCGGTTCATTCGACTCACTCGAGACCAGATACACTCACGCTTAGGTTTTGTAGCTCTCATCGCCTCCCTAGCAAGAACACAATACATCAAACAAGCAGCAGTTGGAGTTTTATCTCTCCGGAGAGATCCGAAGCTGGGTAAACTGCTCGTGTGCCTCGCCTCGATCCGCTCTTCGTGCGATCTCCGCCCCCCTCCGAACCACAAAGGGGCCTGGTCCGCCGGCCCCATAGGTGTCCGTGGGTACGATCGGCCTCCCCGACAAAGACAAAGTTGTGAGAAGGTGTAGAAATAAAGAAAAAATGATCGATGCTTCTCTGAGCAAAGGGACTCCCTATGCACGCATTAATTTCCTGGGCATGCTTCTTTCTGCTCAATGTTGCCCGCACTTTGAGCATGTTGGCAACACCACAGCTAGCTTGATGGCTCATCTTGCAATTTACGCTGACACATTGCAGCAAACAGAGGAGGCAATAGAGATCACTCAACATCAGGCCATTTTGTCCAGTTCCACTGAAATCATCTTCATTGTCCTGTATGTGAAAAGATAGGAAAGCGTTGTACTTAAACAATGTCGCAAAACAGTAGCACATATCAATAGCTCGGCATGACAAAACACGATCATCTGGACAAAGGGGATACTAACCTGCGTGAGGAAGATTATGCATAACTTTATAGGTGGTTAGTTGATTTACACCATGGGATCTCCAATGATGGCATGGAGGCAATTCTATCCAATCGATGAGCGCAATTCCTTCCGTGTGGCTGTAGAAAATTTGTCCGACTAACCCCAATCTTTTTTGTGCTGTTCCACTAAAATAATGCACCGCCGTTGCATGACCCCTACTCGCCGGCCAGGCCATCAATGACTCGGTCCCTTTTATCTTGCGTTGACGGCACGACTGCAGTGCTTGTTTGCTCCTCCACACATTGCTGGCTCGTTCCACACTTCAAACAGCAAGTCAGCTTACGAATAAGCTTATTTCATCTTGCGTTAGTCATTCTACCTAGTTACGAATGTAGGAATACCTAGAGCACCGTGAGGTCAGCTGCCAGCAGGTTCCACTAAAATTGAGGTTTGTGCTTCCGTTTGCAAAAATAGACACCATATGGAGATAGACAACCCTGTTTGCACAAATACAATCGGCAGCGGCTTCCCGTGTTCTGCTTCTCCTTGATGATGGTGATGGGCAGGGACGTGCTGGCCGTTACCACGTCGACATGCGCGGCGGCTTCTTTATCCACCCGCATGGCGCCGCTACGCGCGCGTCGATGACTGATGGTGCAGTCGCAGGCACTGGAGGTGTTGTACGACATGGGGGCGTCGAGGACAGCGACAATGCCCATGCCGCTGTGCTCACCAACAAGCCGGCGTGGAGCAAGTCGGCACTATTCCTCGAGTTGTATTGGAGCGGCTAGCTCCAGAACCACACGCTGGCTTCATGCGGAAACTGCCTCCAATGGGCTAGGCGAGGTAGGTGGAGCAGCGAGTTGCCTCGCTCGTAACTGCCGGGCTCGGCTGGCCACCCACACGGCTTTTATGTCGGAGAACTGCTCTTCCTGCTCGTCGAATGCCGCCGAAAGAGTGGAGAAAATGGTGGAAGGAGGAGCTTGGCCGGCGTCCTGCTCCTGAACGGACGTGTGTGGCCGGAGTAGGTTTCTCGCATTCCACACGGGTTTCTCTATCTCTACTCTTACTAGCAAGATGCCCGTGCATTGCATGGAACATCAAGATGCATTTTTTACAAAGCACCTGTTGTGATTGACCCATGCAGGAGTAATCCCATGTGTAAAAACTAATGATATATCGATAATTTTATCAGAAAAATGGTATCTCAAGAATTTTATCAAAAAATGATATCTCGAGAAAGATGAGAGACAAGGTGAGGAGGAATGGGGCGTGGTGGTGACTGGTGGTCGGACTGGGCGGAGGCATGGGGATGGACGGCACCGGCAGCGGCCACCATGCCAGATTGTTCCAGAGACTTCCTTTTTTAATTGCTCGGCAATGAGGTTGTGGGAGATAAGGATGAACGAGGCAAGGCCTTATATGTAAATGTGGAGAGAGGTGCGGGTATCTTTTGTAAAATTGTCATAGTTTGCTTTCTATCCGTCAGATATAGATCAGACGGTCTATATTACAAGTTGGCAGGCACACCATCATCACCAACTCGGTTTTTTATAAGAGATAGCAAGATGCCCGTGCATTCCACGGAACATCAAGATGCATTTGTATAAGTAGTTTATCTTGTGGGAGAAAAGTATGAACGAGGGAAGTGATACGTCTCCAACGTATCTATAATTTTTGATTGTTCCATGCTATTATATATTCTATTTTGGATGATTAATGGGCTTATTTATACACTTTTATATTATTTTTGGGACTAACCTATTAACTGGAGGCCCATCCCAAATTGCAGTTTTTTTGCCTATTTCAGTGTTTCGCAGAAAAAGAATATCAAACGGAGTCCAAACGGAATGAAACCTTCAGGAACGTGATTTTCAGAACAAAAGTGATCCAGAGGACTTGGAGTGGATGTCAAGCAAGCAATGAGGAAGCCACGAGGTAGGGGGCGCGCCTACCTCCCTGGGCGCGCCCTCCACCCTTGTGGGCCTCTCGTGGCTCCACCGACCTACTTCTTCCTCCTATATATACCTACGTACCCCCAATCCGTCAGAAACAGAGCCAAAATCCTATTTCCACCGCCGCAACCTTCTGTACCAGTGAGATCCCATCTTGGGGCCTTTTCTGGCGCTCAGTCGGAGGGGGCATTGATCATGGAGGGCTTCTACATCAACACCATAGCCTCTCCGATGATGTGTGAGTAGTTTACCTCAGACCTTCGGGTCCATAGTTATTAGCTAGATGGCTTCTTCTCTCTTTTTAGATCTCAATACAAAGTTCTCCTCGATTCTCTTGGAGATCTATTCGATGTAATCTTGTTTTGCGGTGTGTTTGTCGAGATTCGATGAATTGTGGGTTTATGATCAAGATTATCTATGAACAATATTTGAATCTCCTCTGAATTCTTTTATGTATGATTGGTTATCTTTGCAAGTCTCTTCGAATTATCAGTTTCATTTGGCCTACTAGATTGATCTTTCTTGCAATGGGAGAAGTGCTTAGCTGTGGGTTCAATCTTGCAGTGCTCGATCCCAGTGACAGTAGGGGAAACGACACGTATTGTATTGTTGCTATCGAGGATAAAAAGATGGGTTTTACATCATATTGCATGAGTTTATCCCTCTACATCATGTCATCTTGCTTAAAGCGTTACTCCATTTTTATGAACGTAATACTCTAGATGCATGCTGGATAGTGGTCGATGTGTGGAGTAATAGTAGTAGATGTAGGCAGGAGTCGGTCTACTTGTGACGGACATGATGCCTATATACATGATCATACCTAGATATTCTTATAACTATGCTCAATTCTATCAATTGCTCGATAGTAATTCGTTTACCCACCATAATACTTATGCTATCTTGAGAGAAGCCACTAGTGAAACCTATGGCCCCCGGGTCTATTTACCATCACATTAATCTCCCGCCAACAAGTTATTTCTATTACCGTTTATTTTTCTTTCTTTACTTTTAGTCTTTATCATAAAAATACCAAAAAAATTATCTTATCATCTCTATCAGATCTCACTTTTGCAAGTGGTCGTGAAGGGATTGACAACCCATTTATCGCGTTGGTTGCAAGGTTCTTATTTGTTTGTGTAGGTGCGTGGGACTTGAGCGTGGCCTCTTAATAGATTGGTACCTTGGTTCTCAAAAACTGAGGGAAATACTTACGCTACTTTGCTGCATCACCCTTTCCTTTTCAAGGGAAAACCAACTTGGTGCTCGAGAGGTAGCAAGAAGGATTTCTGGCACCGTTGCCGGGGAGTCTACGCACAAGTCAAGACATACCAAGTACCCATAATAAACTCTTATCCCTCGCATTACATTATTTGCCATTTGCCTCTCGTTTTCCTCTCCCCCACTTCACCCTTGCCGTTTTATTCGCCCACCTTTTCCGTTCGCCTCTTTTTCGCTTGCCTGTTGTTTGCTTGAGTGTTGGATTGCTTGTTTGTCACGATGGCTCAAGACAATACTAAATTGTGTGACTTTACCAATACCAACAACAATGATTTTCTTAGCACTCCGATTGCTCCTCTTACCGAAGCTGAATCTTGTGAAATTAATGCTGCTTTGCTGAATCTTGTCATGAAAGATCAATTCGCCGGCCTTCCTAGTGAAGATGCCGCTACCCATCTAAATAGCTTTGTTGATTTGTGCGATATGCAAAAGAAGAAAGATGTGGACAACGATATTGTTAAATTGAAGCTATTTCCTTTTTCGCTTAGAGATCATGCTAAAACTTGGTTTTCATCTTTGCCTAAAAATAGTATTGATTCTTGGAACAAGTGCAAAGATTCTTTTATCTCTAAGTATTTTCCTCCCGCTAAAATCATCTCCCTTAGAAACGATATTATGAATTTTAAGCAACTTGATCATGAACATGTTGCACAAGCTTGGGAGAGAATGAAATTAATGATACGTAATTGCCCTACTCATGGTTTGAATTTGTGGATGATTATACAAAAAACTTATGCCGGATTGAATTTTTCTTCTAGAAATCTTTTCGATTCGGCCGCGGGAGGCACTTTTATGAAAATCACTTTAGGAGAAGCTACCAAACTCCTAGATAATATTATGGTTAATTATTCTCAATGGCACACCGAAAGATTTGTTAGTAAAAAGGTGCATGCGATAGAAGAAATTAATGTTTTGAGTGGAAAGATGGATGAACTTATGAAATTGTATGGTAATAAGAGTGTTCCTTCTGATCCTAATGATATGCCTTTGTATACTTTGATTGAGAATAATAATGAATCTATGGATGTGAATTTTGTTGGTAGGAATAATTTTGGTAATAACGCGTATAGAGGAAATTTTAATCCTAGGCCTTTCCCTAGTAATTCCTCTAATAATTATGGTAATTCCTACAACAACTCTTATGGAAATTTTAATAAGTTGCCCTCTGATTTTGAGACTAGTGTTAAAGAATTTATGATTTCTCAAAAGAATTTCAATGCTTTGCTTGAAGAAAAATTGCCTAAGATTGATGAATTGGCTAGGAACGTGGATAGAATTTCTCTTGATGATGATTCTTTGAAACTTAGATCTATTCTACCTAATCATGACATCAATGAGTCTCTCAAATCCATGAGAATTTCCATTGATGAGTGCAAAGAAAGAACCGCTAGGATGCGTGCTAAAAAAGATTGCTTTGTAAAAGCGTGTTCTTCTAGTTTTTATGAGAATAAAGATGAGGATCTAAAAGTTATTGATGTGTCCCCTATTAAATATTTGTTTTTCAATATGAATCTTGATAATGATGGGACTGGAGAGGAGTCAACTTTAGTTAAAAGGCGTCCCAAAAATTCAAAGTTTTTAGATCTTGATGCAAAAATTGGTAAAAGTGGGATTGAAGAGGTCAAAACTTTAGATATAAATGAACCCACTATCTTGGATTTCAAGGAATTTAATTATGATAATTTCTCTTTAATAGATTGTATTTCCTTGTTGCAATCCGTGCTAAATTCTCCTCATGCTTATAGTCAAAATAAAGCTTTTACTAGACATATCGTTGATGCTTTGATGCAATCTTATGAAGAAAAACTTGAGTTGGAAGTTTCTATCCCTAGAAAACTTTATGATGAGTGGGAACCTACAATTAAAATTAAAATTAAATATCATGAATGCTATGCTTTGTGCGATTTGGGTGCTAGTATTTCCACGATCCCAAAAACTTTGTGTGATTTGTTAGGTTTCCGTGAAATTGATGATTGCTCTTTAAACTTGCATCTTGCGGATTCCACTATAAAGAAACCTATGGGAAGAATTAATGATGTTCTTATTGTTGCAAATAGGAATTATGTGCCCGTAGATTTCATTGTTCTTGATATAGATCGCAATCCTTCATGTCCTATTATTCTTGGTAGACCTTTCCTTAGAACGATTGGTGCAATTATTGATATGAAGGAAGGAAATATTAGATTCCAATTTAAGTTAAGGAAAGGCATGGAACACTTTCCTAGAAAGAAAATAAAATTACCTTATGAATCTATTATGAGAGCCACTTATGGATTGCCTACCAAAGATGGCAACACCTAGATCTATCCTTGCTTTTATGCCTAGCTAGGGGCGTTAAACAACATCGCTTGTTGGGAGGCAACCCTTTTTTATTTTAGTTTCTTTCTTTTTATTTTTGTTTAGTAATAAGTAATCCATCTAGCTTCTGGTTATATGTGTTTTTATGTTTTAATTAGTGTTTGTGCCAAGTGAAACCTATAGGATCTTCTTGGTTAATAGTTATTTGATCTTGCTGAAAATTCCAGAAACTTTCTGTTCACGATAACAATTTTTAAAAATCACCAGAACGTGATAAAATACTGATTCCAATTTAAGTACATCAATAAACAAATTATCTAGGCCGTCCTATTTTGGTAGATTTTTCTGAGTTCCAGAAGTTTGCGTTAGATACAGATTACTACAGATTGTTCTGTTTTGGACAGATTCTGTTTTTCGTGTGTTGTTTGCTTATTTTGATGATTCTATGGCTAGTAAAAGAGTTAATAAACCATAGAGAAGTTGGAATACGGTAGGTTTAACACCAATATAAATAAATAATTAGTTCAATACAGTACCTTGAAGTGGTGTTTTGTTTTCTTTCGCTAACGGAGCTCATGAAATTTTCTGTTGAGTTTTGTGTTGTGAACTTTTCAAGTTTTGGGTAAAGATTGGATGGATTATGGAACAAGGAGTGGCAAGAGCCTAAGCTTGGGGATGCCCAAGGCACCCCAAGGTAAATTCAAGGACACCAAAAAGCCAAAGCTTGGGAATGCCCCGGAAGGCATCCCCTCTTTCGTCTTCGTCCATCGGTAACGTTACTTGGAGCTATATTTTTATTCACCACATGATATGTGTTTTTCTTGGAGCGTCTTGTATAATTTGAGTCTTTGCTTTTTTGTTTACCACAATCATCCTTGATATACACACCTTTTGAGAGAGACACACATGATTCGGAATTTATTAGAATACTCTTTGTGCTTCACTTATATCTTTTAGAGCACGGTGGTGGTTTTGTTTTATATAAACTATTGTCTCTCATGCTTCACTTATATTATTTTGAGAGTCCTTCAAAACAGCATGGTAATTTGCTTAAATTGTGAAATTAGTCTAATATGATAGGCATCCAAGATTAGTAAAAACTTTCTTATAAGTGCGTTGAATACTAAGAGAAGTTTGATGCTTGATGACTGTTTTGAGATATGGAGGTAGTGATATTAAAGTTGTGCTAGTTGAGTAATTGTGAATTTGAGAAATACTTGTGTTGAAGTTTGCAAGTCCGGTAGCATGCACGTATGGTAAACGTTGTGTAACAAATTTTAAACATGAGGTGTTCTTTGATTGTCCTCCTTATGAGTGGCGGTCGGGGACGAGCGATGGTCTTTTCATACCAATCTATCCCCCTAGGAGCATGAGCGTAGTGCTTGGTTTTTGATGACTTATAGATTTTTGCAATAAGTATGTAAGTTCTTTATGACTAATGTTGAGTCCATGGATTATACGCACTCTCACCCTTCCATCATTGCTAGCCTCTTGATGCCGTGCATTGCCCTTTCTCACCTTGAGAGTTGGTGCAAACTTCAAGTGCATCCAAACCCCCTGATACGATACGCTCTATCACACATAAACCTCCTTATATCTTCCTCAAAACAGCCACCATACCTACCTATTATGGTATTTCCATAGCCATTCCGAGATATATTGCCATTCCTGGTACACCGCCGGAGGCCTTCATATAGAGTCATACTTTGTTCTAGTATCGAGTTGTAATCATTGAGTTGTAAATAAATAGAAGTGTGAGAAGTGTGATGATCATCATTCATAGAACATTGTCCCAAAAAAAAGAAAGAGAGGAAGGCCAAAAAAAAGAAAGGCCCAAAAAATATAAAAAGGGGCAATGCTACTATTCTTTTTTTCCACACTTGTGCTTCAAAGTAGCACCATGATCTTTATAATAGAGAGTCCTTTGTTTTGTCACTTTCATATACTAGTGGGAATTTTTTCATTATAGAACTTGGCTTGTATATTCCAACAATGGGCTTCCTCAAATGCCCTAGGTCTTCGTGAGCAAGCAAGTTGGATGCACACCCACTTAGTTTATTTTGTTGAGCTTTTATGCATTTATAGCTCTAGTGCATCCATTGCATGGCAATCCCTACTCCTTGCATTGACATCAATTGATGGGCATCTCCCTAGCTCATTGATTAGCCGCGTCAATGTGAGAATTTCTCCCTTTTTGTCTTCTTCACATAACCCCTATCATCATATTCTATTCCACCCATAGTGCTATATCCATGGCTCACGCTCATATATTGTGTGAAAGTTGAAAAAGTTTGAGATTACTAAAGTATGAAAAAATTGCTTGGCTTGTCATCGTGGTTGTGCATGATGAGAGCATTCTTATGCGTGATTTAAAATGGAGCATGACCAAACTATATGATTTTGTAGGGATGAACTTTCTTTGGCCATGTTATTTTGAGAAGACATAATTGCTTAGTTAGTATGCTTGAAGTATTATTAATATTATGTCAATATTAAACTTTTATCTTGAATCTTTTGGATCTGAATATTCATACCACAAATAAGAGAATTACATTAAAAATTATGCTAAGTAGCATTCCACATCAAAAATTCTGTTTTTATCATTTACCTACTCGAGGACGAGTAGGAATTAAGCTTGGGGATGCTTGATACGTCTCCAACGTATCCATAATTTTGATATATTCTGTTTTGGATGATTAATGGGCTTATTTATACACTTTTATATTATTTTTGGGACTAACCTATTAATCGGAGGCCCAACCCAAATTGCTGTTTTTTTTGCCTATTTCAGTGTTTCACAGAAAAAGAATATCAAACGGAGTCCAAACGGAATGTAACCTTCGGGAACGTGATTTTCGGAACAAACGAGATCCAGAGGACTTGGAGTGGACGTCAAGAAACAACCGAGGAAGCCACGAGGTAGGGGGGCGCGCCCTCCACCCTCGTGGGCCCCTTGTGGCTCCACCGACCTACTTCTTCCTCCTATATATACCTACGTACCCCCAAACCATCAGAAACAGAGCCAAAACACTATTTCCACCGCCGCAACCTTCTGTACCCGTGAGATCCCATCTTGGGGCCTTTTCCGGCGCTCCGCCGGACGAGGCATTGATCATGGAGGGCTTCTACATCAACACCATAGCCTCTCCATGATGTGTGAGTAGTTTACCTCAGACCTCCGGGTCCATAGTTATTAGCTAGATGGCTTCTTCTGTATTTTTGGATCTCAATACAAAGTTCTCCTTGATTCTCTTGGAGATCTATTCGATGTAATCTTCTTTTGCGGTGTGTTTGTCGAGATCCGATGAATTGTGGGTTTATGATCAAGATTATCTATGAACAATATTTGAATCTCCTCTAAATTCTTTTATGTATGATTGGTTATGTTTGCAAGTCTCTTCGAATTATCAGTTTGGTTTGGCCTACTAGATTGATCTTTCTTGCAATGAGAGAAGTGCTTAGCTTTGGGTTCAACCTTGCGGTGCTCGATCCCAGTGATAGTAGGGGAAACGACATGTATTGTATTGTTGCCATCGAGGATAAAAAGATGGGGATTACATCATATTTCATGAGTTTATCCCTCTACATCATGTCATCTTGCTTAAAGCGTTACTCCGTTCTTATGAACTTAATACTCTAGATGCATGCTGGATAGCGGTCGATGTGTGGAGTAATAGTAGTAGATGTAGGCAGGAGTCGGTCTACTAGTCACTGACGTGATGCCTATATACATGATCATACCTAGATATTCTCATAACTATGCTCAATTCTATCAATTGCTCGACAGTAATTCGTTCACCCACCGTAATACTTATGCCATCTTAAGAGAAGCCACTAGTGAAACCTATGGCCCCGGGTCTATTTTCCATCATATTAATCTCCCGCCAACAATTTATTTCTATTACCGTTTATTTTGCTTTCTTTACTTTTAGTCTTTATCATAAAAATACAAAAAATATTATCTTATCATCTCTATTAGATCTCACTTTTGCAAGTGGTCGTGAAGGGATTGACAACCCCTTTATCGCGTTGGTTGAAAGGTTCTAATTTGTTTCTGTAGGTGCGTGGGACTTGAGCGTGGCCTCCTACTGGATTGATACCTTGGTTCTCAAAAACTGAGGGAAATACTTACGCTACTTTGCTGCATCACCGTTTCCTCTTCAAGGGAAAACCAACGCAGTGCTCGAGAGGTAGTAGGAAGGCCTTATCTGCAAATGTGGAGAGGAGTGCGGGTAAATTGTCATAGTTTCCTTCCTATCCGTTAGATATAGATCGGACTATAGCAGGATGGCAGACACAACATCATCACCAACTCTGCTTTTTATAAGAGTTATTAGAGATAAAAAACAGAGTTGGTGATGATGGTGTGCCTGCCATCATGCAATATAGGCCGTCCGATTTATATCTGATGGATAGGAAGGAAACTATGGCAATTTTGCAAACAGATACCCACACTCCTCTCCATATTTGCAAATAAGGCCTTCCCTCGTTCATCCTTTTCTCCCACAAGATAAACTACTCATACAACTGCATCTTGATGTTCCGTGCAACACATTGGCATCTTGCAAATAAATGTAGGTTTTTGAATGCGGTGACGAGGCGGGTACAGCTGGGAGTGCAGTGGGCGGCGCCCTCGGCTGGCGCGCCACTTCAAATAGCTGACGTAGTGAGAGGTCGCGTCCGCCCTTACCCCCTTGACCGTGTACGTCCGGCTTTGAGGACAACATTATCCTTGACGGTGTACGTCACCTTGTGTCCAGATCTGAGATGCCACGTGTACTAGATGAATGACTCCAAGTTCAACCACCGTGATGCCAGGTGCGAGCCGAGGAACACTGTTGGAGAGACCCCCCTCATAATTTTCCTACATTGGTCGTTTGATTCATAGGATAGAATGCTATAGGATTTTTTTCCTATGTAATCATGTGTTAATTGGCAATCTAGCATCCACTCCAACTTTTTTTTTCACTTCCGTTGTTTTTCCTATGTCAAACACTCTATTTTTAGGGGAACACTGTGTTAATGCTATGGGATTCAAGTGGACATGCCACTCTAATCCTTTATTTTTTCCTATTCCTGTGTTTAAGTTCCTACAAAGAGAGTGCTCACTCTAAATGATGTGCCGCTGCAAGAGCCGCCGATATTAATTAACCATGCTCTAAAAAGGTGGACCACCTTTGTCTATAATATACTACTGTACTAGGTTAGGGCATGTTTTGAGGCTAGCCATATTGGGAGTAACTTAGGTAGTATATGCTTATGTGGCATGGAGTTAATGAGGATAGAGGTGCTTGGTAACATAATATGTTACCGTAACATAACGCACCCCAATGGAAAATGGGTCTACAACATAATAAATGAAGGCTTGCATGACACTACACTTATGTTACTACCCACTATGATGATAACATATGCATGTTACTAGTCTAAGTTACTATCCACTATGACTAGCCTAATCTCATCCAACTCGTAACTTCACAAAATTTCAGAGAGAAGCCAGCCCGAACGCTTTGATCGAAGAAGCTAACTTCTAGGAGCTGAGCTAAATCACAATGCAAAAACATGAAGCTCGGTCGGCCCAGCTCCACCGATTGGAAAAGGAGAAGCTCCCCTTATTTATGTGGAGCTTCCACCGCCGAGTGCCTTCAGATCGAACCGGTACGCTCTGGAACATATCGCTCACCTCACTCCCTTGATCGAATCGATATGGGGATCCTCCTCTTGATCGATAGACCCAAGCTGGGCTGCCTCAAAGCGGCCCAAACTGGCCCAGCAAGCTCCCAGCTGGGAGAAGCTACGCTCGACGCCGAACGTCTGGGAATCGCCAGGTGAAGCAAGAAGCTGGCTAGGGAAGCTAGCTTTGTGGAGTTTTGTGAAGTTGGATGAGATAAGAATAGGCCCTTAGTAGGTGACCTTGCGCTTGGCTCTTCTCCTCTTCCGGAAGTCGAACAATAATGATGGTACTACATTAGTACTTCTGGCAATCTGACACCAAATGAACTGTTGCATGTCCATCACTTGTAAGCAAAAGTTTCTCCTCGTGCTACGAGCCACCACGCACGCGTTGGCTAGGGAGAAGGCGTACTAAGAAAGCTTCTCGTCGTTCTGCGAGTTGACAGGACACATCAAAGTTATTTAGTACTCTCTCCAAAAAGGGTCGACCATGTCCATGGCTACCATCCCATGCTCCGTCATTGAGTACATGCACTATTCACGTGCCGTCGAGGAGAAAAAATATTGCATAGTACTAGGTGCCATCGAAGTGCACGACTCACTTATGCACTACTTATCTCCATTTTCTTGCATGAGACGTGCACCTTGATGCTAGATGTCTCGCGTGTTGTTAAAAGGATGAACAAAGCTCCATCAAAAAAAGAGTGGAAGAACATAGATTCCCGACGACCGAGAAAGAGCAAGGAACCTCATGGTGGAGCGTCTGCACTCATAATATTTTATATTATTCAGCGATATAAAATCAACAAAATCTCTCATCTAGCTGGTCCACGCATTTTCCCCTGTTTTTTGCCGCCTGCCCACCTATAGAACTTCCTTGTGACGGCCAATTCCTCTCCAAACACCTAGGGAGGCAGTTGAACCGAACAAGTCTAACTTGTTTTTAGTGGGTACATTGACGTGGCATCAAAAGGGTGTGATAGCTGGCTCTGGAAAAATAACTGACTACCACGTTGGCATACATAGCATGGGGCCCACATGTCAGCATGCTGGACGGAGGAAGTAACACAAGATAAAATGGAGCACGGAAGGGTGCGAATCGATAGGCTCACGTGTGATGACCACTTGAGCAATCCACTCATATTGTACTACATTAAAAAAATTCGTGCAAACACGGCCGGTTATACTGTGAGTAGGTGACCGTGTGCTTGGCTCTTCGCCTCTTCTGGAAGTCGAACAATGATGATGGTACTACTGATAGATACTTCTGGTAATCTGACACCGAATGAACTGTTGCACGTCCACCGCCTATATTAAGCGCACTATCATAAAGAAAAAGCTTCTCCCCGTCCTGCGAGCCACCGCACGCGCATGAGCGAGGGAGAGGTCTTACTAGTAGTAAGCAATGCTTCTCCTTGTTTGCGAGTTGACGGGACACACCAAAAGTAGTGTATTAGTATCCAAAAAGGGTTGACCATGTCCATGGCTACCATCCCGTGCTCCGTTATTCAGTGCATGCACGATTCACATTCCATTGAGAAAATAATGTTGCGTACGTGCCATCGAATAGAATAACTTAATTTAAAAAAAATGCACCACCGCGTCATGATTGAACTTTGATTCGTCCACGCGTGGTTCCCATGAACAACTACTACACTTGCCAAATTATCTAGTGAGCTGCCTCTTCGTGCAGAAATGAGCTCACCGTGTACCCGCGCGTGAGTATTAGGGAAAGAGGCAAACAATACCTGCATCGGTGCCTGCACCTCTTCTCTTCGTGCTTGTATTCCTTTTTTTCGGGTGATTCATGCACGTACTCCACCTACGTTCGTGACCGTTGGTGAGTCTCTCCTACTATACTTAACTCCATTTTCTTGCATGACACATGGACCTGGATGATGGATGTCCCACGTGTCGGCGCAACTGAGAGCATGGTTAATAATACAGCCAATGGTCAGCTATAAGAAGTTGCCATGTCATCTAAAACCAACCTCTTAGCCGGCATGTACAATAATAAGTTTTAAATAAGTACTAATTTATCAATAGTTGGCCCACCTTACATCCTCACAAAGTGTCTTGGGTCTTGTGTAGCAGCTAGCTACTAACCAAGAGCCTGCTTCTCTTCTCTCTCCTCTTCTCTTTCCTCCAACTAAGCACACATATATTATTCTATTCCTTATAGCCTGCTTATGTCACCCTATTGTACTTGCTCTTAGAATAACACTTTTTCGACGATCGAGAAGGAGCAACAAACCTCGCAGTGGAGCGTCTGGACTCTTTAATTTTTTATTTGGCAATATAATGTACCCAATCTTCTCCACAGTAGACCGGAAGAGTCCAAAACACGGCAGCCCAGTGTAGTTACATCATACATGGCCAGCCCACACTATCACCATATTTCTTGGCCTCCGTGCGACACCTAGATCTAGTAATCCACCAGCCCGTATTGCTTCTCGTTTCTCTCAAAGTGCAGCGGGCTGGCTATTTTGCCGTCTATTGAGGTTGGTTAACTCATCACATGTTAGCGACATGCCAAGAGCATTCTAAAAAAATTACTGTACACTATTGTTATGCCAAGAAGAGGAAGTGCTTTGACCGATGGACAAAACGAGACATGTGTGCCGTGCCGTGAGTGGGTCCAGTTTCTTGTTTTGAACTTGTTTGGTGTAGTAGTAACACTTGGTTTTGACTATTGATAAGATTTTATATAGGGCCTAACGTATTCTTCGAGGTTGCCTTTGACTATTGATAAGCTTTTATATAATTTGAAATTATATCATTCGAAGATCCTTTCATGTTCCGTTTCAAAAAAAAAGATCCTTTCACATACGAATTTGACGGTATGCTTTGTGCAACTTGCATGTCCTATACTGCTCCTGTTTGGATACTCTAACTTAGCTAGAGGTTAGACTAACTCATGACTAACCCTGAACTAACTCTAGCCAAAGAGGTGTTTGGATGACAGGGTTAGATTGACAATGAATGCACTTGATGGAGAGAGAAAAGTGATTTTTTAGTGGGCCCCATGAGAACTAGCTCCACTTGGCTGGCGGGATAGAGAGAGAAAAGTGATTTTTCAGTGGGCCCAATGAGAACTATCTCCAATTAGCACCTCTTGGGTGGGATAGTTTTTTGGTGGGTTTGGTGCAACTTGCTCCAATTTAACCCTCATGTTTGGATACTTTAGGGCTATTTGAGCCCCAACTAGCTCAAACTAACTCTAACCCATGGATCCAAACAGGGCCAAAGTTAGTCTCAAAAAATGCATTAAGCCCTATATACATGGACAGATGGAGTACATGAACTAGCAAACACTCACCATTAGTAGTAGTTCATTGGTTGGTTTCGATTTTTGTTGTTGTGCTGCTATCGTCCAATATTCGTGTGTGGTTGTTCTAGAATAGAAAAAAAATGAGGTAGTACTTACTATGGGAAAGGTGAAGTGATGGTTGCTTCGCCCGAGCACCTTATTACTCTAGGAATATTGGAGTACCAGCAGATTCAACGAAGAGAGAAATGATGGTTGCTTCGTCTGAGCAACTCACGGTGGCGAAGGTGGGGCTCTGTGATTTGACTGCTCACTAGTCATTATTACTGTGGCGCAACAACCGAGGTGAATCTTCCCTGCAATTGTGCAGTCAATATTGTTGCATGGCAGGTGGAGCTGGATGAAGGATGTCCCACATGTCGGCGAAACGAAGTTGAATTGTATCTGGCATTGCTATCAATCCTTCAGGATTTGTTTATATGTACGCATAATTTCGAGCATAATGAAATTGTACTGTGATGCTATGAAGATTTCTGTCAATGCAACAAACCCCGGGTCCCTTGCCCAGACTGTGCATAGGCACGAGAACAAGATTACAACTGCCAAGCTCAGACCAAAGCACAAGAGACCAGTTCTTCAAGGGACCAGCATGCAGCACAAGAAGGCCAAGACTAACCAGAAGAGCAAGATATTGCCAAGGGAAAAGCCTCCCTTGCCGGGCAGGCAAGCCTAGCAAGGACGGGGTCACCCCGGAAGCAAGCCTATAGGTTGTCCTGGCAGGGCCTGCCGGGACTCACGGAGGCAGAACCACATCACCACGATGCACGTCGTCGATCGGTGTGGTGTCAAGCACCAAAGTGACTAAGTGGCTGCTATTCGCCACATGGCAGCCACTTTCTACAAGAAATACCTACAGGCGACACCCATCTTGCGATGTGTCGAGCAAGCATGCGCGAGGCTGGCAAAACAGCCCGGCAAGGCCTGCCGGGCAAGGGACGACATGACGTTGAGTGGCGCATTTAATGCGCTCTGTCAGCCTGCAGAGTTAGGTATGATAGCACTGTTTGCTATCTTATTAGTGCATAATGACTGATTTGCCACTGTGGTGACCCCTTTGTCTATAAAAGGAGGCCCAAGGCAACCGTAGAAAGGGTTAGAAAATCCACCCCCTCATAGATTCATACGCGGGTAGCCTTTCGCCCTGGAGCAACCCTGCTGGGCAAGCATGTTGTGCTCACCACCATTCTTCCACCATCAATCCACCAAAGCAGGAGTAGGGTTTTACGCCTCACGGCGGCCCAAACCTGGGTAAAAACTTCCTGTGCAATCTCTGCCGTGCTATTCCACGCTCCTCTGCTCTTTGTGCAACGTGCCATCCCCCCCGCCGAACTAGCAAGGGACCCTTGGTCCCATAGGTGGCCGTGGTTTCCCGCGACATCTTTGGCACACCATGCAAGGGGATCACTTGCGCGAACCTGAAAGCGTGAGCAGCACGTCATCTTCATCACCATCTTCATCTTCGGCGGAGCCATCGACTATGGCGCCCAAGAAGAAATCCGGTGATTCAACTCACCCATCCACCTCGAAGGCTCCACCGCCCGTGGCCACCGACGCTGCTGGGGACGCGGAGGCGCATGAGGATGTGGATGCTGCGGGGGACGCGGTCGGCGCAGGCGGCATTGTCACCACCTCCCCCGCAACCGAAGCAGAAGCCACTACAAAAAAATACACATCCGTGATGATACGTGTTTGTCACAGTAGGTCACGTTTTTTGTCATGCATGTACATCCATGACGATTTTATGACAGAATCAAGATAGTCATACCCGTGCTGTCGTAGAAGTGTTCCATGACAATACCAAAATTATCATCACGGAAGTGTTCACTTCCATGACGATAAATGACGCGTCATAGAAGTGCTTTCGTCAAGGGTAACTGACACGTGGCATCCACCATAACGAGTCGCTATTAAGCTATCAGGTCCGGTTTTGGATCCGATAACCCGTTAACAGCCTGGACCAATGGGGATTTTCCACGTGTAAAATCATCATTAGCTGGAGGAAACACGTGTCTGCTCCTCGGTGGGCCAGATGTCGTCCGTTAAGTGGAGGAGATATGCCTATGATAAGTCGACATGTGGCAGGGCCCAACAGAGGCCCATATAGGTTAAAAAGGTCGGCCCAGTTAAAGGCCCGTAGTATTTACTCAGGTACTAGTGTGCCAACCCAATAACGACATGTTTAAACATGGCCCATTTATGGCCCGAAGCCAGATCTGGCCCGTTAATTGTTCGCCGAATATTTTGGCCTAGTGACATTGTGTCCTGTTAGAGGCCCGACGTAGACATGGGCCCATTTCTGCCCGGTGAGTCTTTCGGCCTGGGAATGGCCCGTGCTATCTATGGGCCATGTCAAAACAGACAGATCTCGGGTAGGGGGTCCCGAACTGTGCGTCTAAGGCGGATGGTAATAGGAGGCGAGGGACACGATGTTTACCCAGGTTCGGACCCTCTCGATGGAGGTAATACCCTACTTCCTGCTTGATTGATCTTGATGATATGAGTATTACAAGAGTTCATCTACCACGAGATCATAGAGGCTAAAACCCTAGAAGCTAGCCTATGGTATGATTGTTGTTGTTGTCCTACAGACTAAACCCTCCGGTTTATATAGACACTGGAGGGGGCTAGGGTTACACAGAGTTGGTTACAAGGGAGGAGATCTACATATCCGTATTGCCAAGCTTGCCTTCCACGCCAAGGAGAGTCCCATCCGGACACGGGACGAAGTCTTCAATCTTGTATCTTCATAGTCCAATAGTCCGGCTGTCCGAGGACCCCCTAATCTAGGACTCCCTCAGTAGCCCCTGAACCACGCTTCAATGACGATGAGTCCGGCGCACAGATTGTGTTAGGCATTGCAAGGCGGGTTACTCCTCTGAATACTCCATAGAAGATTTGAACACAAGGATAGTGTCCGGCTCTGCAAAACAAATTCCACATACCACCGTAGAGAGAGAAAAATATTTCCACAAATCTAATCTGCTGACGCATTTTTCCGCATGACATCACATCACGACCCGGTCATTATTCGAACCGCTTTTCACAACCAGCCACTGCACATACCGCGAGGCGGTTTCCTTGGCACGTCTTGTTGAAGCAGAGATCGTGTCCCCTTATCACGGGATTCTCATCAATACGGGTGTGGGTAACCCAACCGCGCCATCAATTACGGCGCTTGGGGAATAAAAGGTTTTACCAGGCAAGTGGGGAGGCGCAGAATCTCTACTGCCTTTATAAGGGGATAAGGACTCCCTTTCGCACCCACGCTTTCTACTTCCCGATTCATTCCCTTCTGCTCAAGCTCCAGCGCCCAAGCGTTCGTCTTGTCTGCCCACAAAAGGTCTTCCGAAGATGTCCGGATCCAGAGCAGGAGGCAAATGGATGGCCTCTATCGTCCGAGAGAAGGATATCAAAAAGCTTCGGGAGGCCGGGTACCTGGCCAAGAAAATCAGCCACCGTCTCCCGACGGCGGGACAGATTGTCCCAACTCCAGAACCCCACGAGAGGGTTGTATTCCTCCCTAACTTTGTCCACGGGCTAGGGTTTCCCCTCCAGCCGTTCGTTCACGGCATCATGTATTATTATGGGATCGATCTTCACGATCTGTCCCCTAGTTCCTTTCTCAACATCTCGACATTCATTGTCGTGTGCGAGGCTTTTCTCCGTATTTCACCGCACTTTGGTTTATGGCTGAAGATTTTCAATGTGAAGCCCAAGGTGGTGGGCGGCGAGCATGCCGAGTGCGGGGGTGCTATGGTGAGCAAGATGCCCAACGTCATATGGCCAACGAGAACCTTTAATGATTCTGTCAGGGAGTGGCAACAGCAGTGGTTTTATATCACTCAGCCGCGCGGCACGGAATGTGCCGCTTCTCCCGAGTTTCGATCCGGCGCCCCCCTGCGGCTTACATCCTTGGTCAAGAAAGGCCTGGACTGGTCCTCGTCCGACGAATTGTCGGTGCTCCAGACGCGCGTTGAGGATATGGGAGACAAGAACATTGAACATGTCAATGTGGTCCAGGTGATGTTAGTTCGCCGGATCTTGCCTTGTCAGCACCGGACTTGCAATTTATGGGAATTTGATCCGGCCAGGCACCAAACCTTGCGAGAGCTTTTCGGCTCCTCGCACAAGGACATTTGGAAGGTGCTTTTCAAGTCCCGCAAATCGTGGACGGACTCCGCCGAGGACCGTGGGTACCAACTGTCCCGCCCGGCAAGTTCGATAAGTTATCAAACTTTTCTATCCGCGTAACCCAAAGGAAGCGATTAACGTGTTTTATACAACTCTCCCAGGGCTGGACGAAGAAGGCGGAGCGGATCCATTGTCCGGCCCCGCTGCCCGAAGAACCGGCCATCCCACTTCTGACTAAGATGCTGGTCTCGACGCCTTACAAGGTGCCGAAGAAGACAGCCGAGAAGGAGGCCAAAAAGATCTGGGGCGGCCTTCGTCGCCGCGGCACTTCGGACACAATATCCGAAGGCTCCAATGCCCATTCCGCCTCCAAAGAGGACGAGGAGGAGGAGGAAGATGAATCCCCTGCGAGGGGAAGAAAGAAGAGGACGGCCTCTGTACACTTGGATGTCGAGCTGCCTAAAAGGGGAAAGGATCCTCTTCCGAAGGAGTCCACTGCCGCCGCCGATAGCGGCCCAACATGGGATCCCAGGGCCCAGCCCCTGGTGAACTCATAAGTATATAAAATCGAGTATGTTTTAGGTGTCCGGACTCATCGTGGCTTAGTATTTTAACCTAAGCCATATCTTTTGTTGTCCGGCGAGGTCCCGTACCAAACAATCCTCATCAGAGGACTTGCTAAGCTCAAATGTTATGGAGAGCAGGACGCCCCCAAAGGACCCTTCCTCCAAACAACACCGAGGCTTCGTCCCAGAAGGACCCCGGCCAAGGAGGAAAGGGAAAAACCGTGAAGGCAGCGCCTGTAGGTCAAACCTCATGGGCCGGACACGTGGGGGAAAAGATTCCCATGGGAGCTGACAGTGGGGGCGATCCTGAGTTCGGATCCCAGCCGGATGCGATTCCACAGACCTATACGGCTCCAGAATCCAGCAGGCAGCCTCCCTCGACTGGAGGGGCGTACTTGTTCCATCGGCGACCTCTGTCCATCCAGAAGTGTCGGATGCTTTGTTGGTGGCATTAAAAAACGCCTCCTTCGTTGATGAACACCGTGCCCTTATGGGTGCGGTGATTGAGAAGATTCAGTCAACTGAGAGTGGACTGCACGAAGCCAGTATCAGCCTTATAAGAAGCTTTGAGGTATGTTTTATGAGTTGTTGAAGAGTGTCATAGTATAGATAGTAGCCCCTGATACACTGTTCGGTGAAAGAAAGAACCGGACAGGGGATCGAATTGATGATCGCAGGAAGACTCATTGAATGATATTGATTTCTCTTCTGTTACAAGCAGGCGTCTGTAGCGGCTGCTGCCTCTCGTACTGCGGAGATCTCCGGACAGAATCAAAGTCTAGAGCAGGCCATAGAAGAACTTGGCCAATTGAGAATGCAGTTGAGAGATAAACAAGGTATGCACAAGCTTTGCTCGCGTTTATTGTGAATAAATTTTCAGTATGAAATAAGCTGCATAATGTGTGCTAGGGATTATGACCGAAGTCGAGGCCCTTAAGAAGGCCGTTGCCGAGGCCGAGAAAAAGGCAGCCACAGAGCAGACTCTTCATGAGAAACACGAGGCCAGGGTTATTAAAGCTGAGCAGGAGCTGCAAGAGTCCGTAAGGAAATGCGAGACCTTGGAGCAGAGTTTAATGGAGAAAGAATCCGAACTCACCAAGGCACGTCAGGCCACGAGCGATGCCCAGGGGGAAACCCAAAGCGCCCTGCAGGGGATCCAAGAGGGGAGAAAGATCGCGGCGGGTAAGGCTTTTTCCATGTAAAGCAAGTATTTGAGGGGAAAACTATGTTTTTAATTTTGAATCCGGATTTCTCAGGGGTATTTGCCGAGCTACCTCGCAGCATATCAAATGACGCCCAATTCTAGCGAACCGAAGAAAGGAACACCGCAGAGAAGCTCTTCTGGTCGCAGTATTTGGCGCCAAATTATCCGGTGCCTTTTGCCGATCAACTGAAACAGCTGATCGAACTGCATAAGGCGGCGGAACTAGCCATGAAAGATCTGGTTATCCGGCTGTGGCCTGCCGAGCCGATTCCAAGCAGCTACTTCGGGCTCGTGAAGCGGCTTGTAAGCGCTTGCCCTCGACTTGACGTCATCAAGTGGTCGGTCTGTATAGAAGGTGCGCGAATGGCCTTCGCCCGTGCAAAGGTGCACTGGTGGAAGATGGATGCTGAAAAGCTGATGACCAAAGGACCGCCAGAGGGGAAGGAGCACCGCAAGCCTGAATTGTATTATGAGAGTGTCCGGAAAGGATCCTACCTTGCAACGGAGCCATGTACCAAGGACATTATATTCCCATGAATGCCAATCATGTTGTCCTTTGTAATGTTTGAACAAAGTCATTTATTTGTCACCTGTTATATAAAAGTTTACCCTCCTGTGCGGCCGTTTATATGTTAAACCTGAGAGTTGGCCAGTCGTCGGCTTCTGCCCCCACGTAAGAAGTACGGGGGTGTTCGGGATAAACCTGAGCACTCTTTATCCCAGTTTTGGGTCCTTCGAAGGAGGTGCTCAGCACAGCGAACCAGGCAATCGGACTATAGGGCTTTATCACTCTCACTTAGCCATAGGAGTTCGGAAGACCGTACTAGGGGTTCTATAAGCACCTGATCGGAGAAAAAACCGATCCATCGCACGCTTCATTGGTTATGGCATTATGCGGGAGAAATCCTTGAACAGCTGAACAGCTCTTGCCTTATCATGACAGTTAGTTTTCGGCTTTCTCTACTGAGGTGCTCGTCCGGAAGAACCGGGACACAATCGCAGTAGTTCTCCCAGTGCTACCTTAGCCAATATAACGGAACATAAGGTACCAAAACATGGGAGCCGGGCAAACCCAACTATTGACCCAAGACATGATTCGGAGCTGATGCATATAATGCTATAGGTACGGGGTGCCGAACTTCCATGAAGGTGTTCGGACTTTATTGTCGTGTTATGGGTAAAACGAAGCCCCTGGCATATTTTAAGGTGTATCGCTGCCCCAATTGCCTTTCAGGCCCAAGAAAGTTGCAGGCCGGCCCAGTTGTGGCCTGCTAAAAAGCAGACCCGTTAGAGGCGAATGTTTCGGCCCGGTCGACTACATCAGATTTTCTCCATTTTTTCAGATAGCAAAAGATGGCAGTAACTAGTAGGAATTAAGAACAAACCTACTCTATACAATAAATAAATTACGGCATAGTAACTTAGAATAAACCTACACTACACAATAAAGGATTTATGGTATATTTTACATCCACTGGGCATCGAAGTTCGTCACGAGTGATCATAAAGCGCAACGAAGAAGCAGATTACAAAAACTGGGCACCATTGCAGTGTAACAAAATAATACTGAACCAAGACCACTTCCAAGACAGTTCAAGAAAGGTTAGCCCTGTGCAGGAACTACTACGCAAGCTACTGAGCAAGGCTGTGAGACCGGCCTAGCATGTCGGTCATAGCTTCCAGGTGTAGCTGTTTAGCAATGAGGTTCTCATTGGTGTTCTCCGCAATATTTTTTAGAGACAGGTCTTCAAGTCAAAGTTGAGTTGCAGAACGCCTTTCTGCTAGAACTTGGGACTGAAGAAGTCGAACTGATTCACATAGTGAATTCTGTGAGCTTGTCTGACTGCTAGTATCAGGTAACTTGAAAACTGCATCAAGACAAGAATTTGGGGTTGTCTCGCTATCTTCAAGATGTTTTGCATTGTTTGTTGTAATATATCTTGGGTTTGTCTCATAGCCTTCAACAAACTTGTGCATGCCATCAGGCATATCACCCTAAAACAAGCAGAGAGGTGATAAGTTTTGCATGTGTATAAACAAAGATGATAACTGTGATGTCAATTCCATCCAGTTTCAAATTAGAAAATAAAGAGTAAGTTCAAAATATCAATAGCATAATTTGGCATTGTTCATAATGCGGGGAGCTTCACCACACTATTGGATTACCATGTCAACATAACAAGCATAGATGAAGGGCAAAGATAATCATTGTATCTATTTTGTATAATGTGCATGGCATGTTGTTCAGATAATCAGCCACATCAGTGTCGGCGTACTCGGAACGGGGGTCCCCAGACTTGCCTGCCTGCGGCCCGTAGCATGGCTAAGCAGCAGGCCGTATGGCCCATCTTCATCAACAAGGCATCCAAGACCCTCGCGAGGGTCCAAGCCTCGCGAGGCGGAGGACGCAAGACCTCCTCTGGAGTGTCCTAGCTAGACAGGCTCACGAGGAGCGGAGATATCAAGGCGGGGCAAACCTCGCAGGACTCTCGTGACGTGAGCCATGATGAAAGGTGCCAGGCGGGTGCCAGGCGGGCGCTGGTGCGTGCAGCGTCCTCATTTCCTCTTTGGTGCTAAGGAGGCAAGCGCAGGCGAAGAGTACCTAGGCATCAGGCAAAGGTTGCCATATTGGTGCAACGAGACCAAGACCAGGAGGACGGCAAGGCGGAGGTCATCGTGGAGCCCAAGTCGGCGTCACCCCAGAGCTTTTCACAGGCGAAGACCGCTTTTGTCAGGATAGCTTGTACTAGTTGTCCCCCTTTAAATTTGCCCGCTATTGTTGGCTCCCTTCCCGCTTGATATTTGGGAAGAGGACTAGGGCCTCTATAAATAGGACTAGCCACCACAGTAGGAGGAGGGATCCCGAACGGGTTGAGATCGAACCCTCACTCCACGAGTTCATACGCACAAGAACACCTCAACCTCAGGAGGCTATTCTTCCCTTGTACTGTTCATCATCAGCCCGAGAGGCAATCCACCACCACCACCACAATGGAGTAGGGTATTACACCACATCGGTGGCCGAACCAGTATAAACCCCGTGTCTTTCTGTGTTGTGAGTTCGTCGAGTTCGTCCGCAAGATCTTAGCGAGCTAGAGCGTGGGTGGTAGGGGAAAGACTTCGCGCGCACCCCAGTGTTCGAACCTTAAGGGTTTGCCGGAACCCCACATCTGACATTTGGCGCGCCAGGTAGGGGTGCGCCGGGGCTCCTCTTCACCAATCTGCGCCCTGTGCCACCGCGCTTCGCTCCCATGGCAGGCACGCCACCATCCGCATCTGCGACCGACACCAGCAGCAGGGAGTCTGGGTACCGAGCCCTGGCCCCCGCCCTATGACAAGTGTAGTGGCCGACCAAGTTCAAGCCAGACATGCCGCCGCGTTACGACAGCGCAGCCGACCCGGCGCCGTTCCTGCAGGCGTACGAGGAGGCCGTCCTCCGTGCCGGAGGCGATGGCCGGATCATGGCCAATTGGTTCCCCATGGCTCTCGCCGGTGAGCCACGCGTCTGGCTGCTCAACCTCCCGGGGTCCACGGTGGCGTCCTGGGAGGAGCTCCACTACCGCTTCATCACGCGCTACGCGGTGCCAGCGCACCACGCGCTCGTGGCGCTGCTGGGCGGCTCTCAAGCACCACCTTCAGATCGCCATGTCAAGACTTTCCTCCATCAGATTGGGGGAGCCTCCAAGCGCCCGGGGGCTCCACCAGGTTGGGCTGCGCCGGAGGCCGACCTCACCTTTGCTCCAGAAGACCACTCCGGCTCCACCACCGGCTCTGGCATGCTCCCAATGCTTTGCACGCCTACCATCTGCAACATGACCGTCACCAAGACCCTCATCGACGATGGTGCCAGCCTCAACTTGCTCTCCGTGGAAGCCTTCAGCCTCCTCCATGTGCCGCCCGAGAGGCTCAACCTCAGCAAGCCTTTTTTGGGAGTGGGCGGTGGAGCTGCCTACTCTCTGGGGCAGATGCGCCTCCCTGTCACCTCCGGCACGCGCGACAACTACCGCATTGATTTCGTGGACTTCGACGTTGCCCGCATCAGTCTCCCGTACAATGCCATACTCGGGTACCCGGCTCTCGCTCAGTTCATGGCGGTGACTCACCCGGCCTACAACCTCATAAAGATGCCAGGGAGCAATGGCGTCCTCACCATCAAGGGGGACACCAAGGAAGCAGCGACGGTGCTCAGGCTCGCCTTCAAGGCCGCGGCGGCAGCACGGCCAGCCGGCGCCAGTACGCCTGAGGCCAAAGAGACCGCGCCCGCCAAGAAGAAGCAGTTGTTCACTCAAGACAAGGCAGAGACCAAGCAGGTGCCGGTCGACGAGGACGGGTCTTCAGGAGCCACCTTTACCATAGGAACCAGCCTTGACCCGGGACAAGAAGAAGCTTTGGTGAGGTTTTTGCGCGCCAACAAGGAGATATTCGCATGGGAGCCCAATCAGCTGGTAGGGGTCCCTAGAGAGGTGATCCAGCATCATCTAAGGGTCTGCCCCAACATGCGCCCCATGAAGCAGCGGGCAAGACGGCAGTCCACAAAGAAGCAGGCCTTCATCGTCCAAGAGACGCGCAAGCTGGAGGCAGCAGGTACCATCCGAGAGGTTCGATACCCCGAATGGCTGGCGAACCCTGTCGTGGTACCGACTAACGGTGGTAACGACCGGTGGTGCGTCGACTTCACCAACCTTAACAAAGCTTGCCCCCAAGATCCGTTCCCCCTTCCGCGCATCGATCAAATCATCGACTCCACCGCCGAGTGCGACTTGTTATGTTTCCTGGATGCATTCTCAGGATACCATCAAATCAAGATGGCGATGGAGGATGTGGAGAAGACGGCCTTCCTGACACCGTGTGGGGTGTACTGCTACACCTGTATGCCCTTCGGCCTGCGCAAAGCGGGCGCAACCTTTCAGCGGCTGATGCACATTGCTTTGGGGCGGCAGCTCGGCAGGAACACAGAGGCCTACGTCGATGACATAGTGGTCAAATCTCGCGAGGCGAAGACGTTGATTCAAGACTTGGAGGAGACCTTTGAGAGCTTGCGCCGGGTGAACTTGAGGCTTAACCCGGAGAAGTGCGTGTTTGGCGTCCCCTCCGGTAAGCTACTGGGGTTCCTTATATCCCACAGAGGGATCGAGGCGAACCCGGAGAAGATCAAGGCCATCAAATACATGAGCCCACCACAGACCCTCAAGGAGATGCAAAAGCTGGCAGGACGGGTGACCGCGTTAGGGCGTTTCATCTCCAAGCTAGGCGAGCGTGCCTTGCCCTTCTTTAAGCTCATGAAGAAGAAGGGCCCCTTCGAGTGGACCCTGGAGGCCGACCGGGCCTTCCAAGACCTCAAGAAATACCTCACCAGCCCCCTGGTGATGGTGGCGCCACGGCCACTCGAGCCTCTGGTACTTTACCTTGCCGCCACCCCATACTCCGCCAGCGCGGCGCTGGTGGCGGTTCCGGAGGAGCGCCAAGACAAGGGTGCGCCGCGAAAAGCCGGAGCTGATGCAGCGCAGGGCCAGGAAGGCGCGGCAGAGCCGTCAGCGGCGGAAGACCATGCTCAGCAGGGTAACATCACAGAAGCTCCCGAGGACAGTCAGGTCTCGCGAAACCCTCCACCTCAGGATATGCCACAATCTCCGCAGGACCCGAGCCTTAACAGTGTGCCAGCCCTCGTCGAGCAACCGGTGTACTTTGTTAGCACTGTACTGCAGGACGCGAGGGCACGCTACCCCATGTCGCAAAAGCTCCTGCTCGCACTCTTGGTGGCCTCGCGCAAGCTGTGACACTACTTCCAGGGCCACCCCATCCAGGTCGTCTCATCTTACCCATTGGAGAGCGTACTCGGGAGCCCGAACTCAGTCAGAAGGGTCGCCGAATGGAACATCGAGCTGCAAGCATTCCAGCTGGAGTTCAACACCACCAGGGTCATCAAGGGAGCCGCACTCGCGGATTTTGTGGTAGAATGGATAGATGCCCCGGCCCTTGAGGAAGGAGAGGACCGGTCCACATCCCCAGGAAGTGAGGCACCAGACGGCTGGGTCATGCATTTTGATGGCGCCTTTGCGCATCAAGGCGCGGGGGCTGGAGCAGTGCTCATCTTGCCCACTCAGGACAAGCTCTACTTTGCTGTGCAACTCTGCTTCCAGCACGGCGAGAAGGTCTCCAACAATATCGCAGAATACGAAGGCCTCATAGGTGGCCTAAAGGCTGCGACGGCTCTAGGGGTAAAGCGCCTCACCGCCAAAGGCGACTCGTAGCTCCTCGCCAACTTCTCCAACCAAGTGTACGAGCCGAAGGACGGGCACATGGAGGCCTATCTTGCAGAGGTGCGCAAGATGGAGAAGCAGTTCTCGGGCCTGGAGATATAGCACGTGCCCCGAGGCACCAACAAGGAAGCCGACGACATCGCCAAGAGAGCATCCAAGCGGCAACCGCAAGAGCCCGGCGTCTTCGAAGAACGGCTCTTCAAGCCATCGGCTGCGCCACCTCTTTCAAGCATGACTCAGCCTCGGGAGGAGCTCCCACAGCCCCCGGCCACGGGAGCCCCAGCCTGCGGCCCAACCACAGGAGCTCGGCTGCTCCTGGCGCTCGAGCCCCAGGAGGAGTGCTGGACCCAGGAATTCAAAGAGTACCTGATGCACGGGACGCTGCCGGAGAAGGAAGAAGACGCGGAGCGCGTGGCCCGACAGGCCACGGCATACTGCATTCAAGACAGCGAGTTGTACAGGAAGCAACCGAACGATGTCACACTGCACTGCATCTCCGGCGATCGAGGAAAGGAGTTGCTGATTGACATACACAGCGGTGATTGCGGACACCACTCGTCGTCACGGACCCTTGTTGGCAAGGTGTTCCGCAGTGGGTTCTATTGGCCTGCAGCACTCAACGACGCGGCCGAGCTGTTGAAGTCTTGTGAAGCTTGCCAATTCCACACCAAGCAGATCCATCAGCCTGCACAGGGCCTCCAAACCATACCGCTCACATGGCCATTCGTGGTCTGGGGGCTGGACATCTTGGGCCCGTTCCCACGAGCGCCAGGGGGCTACCGCTATCTCTACGTCGCCATCGACAAGTTCACCAAGTGGGCGGAGGCGGAAGCCGTCCGTACCATTCCAGCTGGCTCTGCTGTCAAGTTCATCAAGGGCCTCGTGAGTCGCTTCGGGGTTCCCAACCGCATCATCACATATAAAGGCTCGCAGTTTACTAGTAACCTCTTCAAAACCTACTGTGCTAACCTTGGAACGCAGATCTGCTATGCTTCGGTGGCCCACCCCAGGAGCAATGGTCAGGCCGAGCGCGCCAACGATGAGGTCCTGAGGGGACTCAAGACCAGAACCTTCAAGGAGAAGCTGGAGGCCTGCGGCAGAGGCTAGCACGACCAACTCCAGTTTGTGCTATGGTCCATTCGTACCACTGCCACCAAGCCGACGAGCGAGACTCCATTCTTCCTCATCTATGGAGCCGAGGCAGTCCTTCCTCACGAGGTCAAGCATCGCTCCGCGTGGGTCCTGGCGTTCGACGAAATGCAGCAGGACGCCGCGCGGGGGATGGATCTCGTGCTTGGGGAGGAGCGCCGTCGCGAAGCCATGTTGAGAGCGGCAAGGTACTAACAAGCTCTGCGGCGGCACCGTTGCCGCAACATCCGCTCCAGGACGCTCGAGGTAGGCGACCTCGTCCTAAGGCGGGTCCTCTCCAGGGAAGGGCTGCACAAGCTTTCGTCCATGTGGGAGGGCCCGTTCAGGGTCGTTCATGTCTCCAGGCCGGGTGCAGCGTGCCTGGAGACGCAGGATGGAACGCCCATCCAAAATGTCTGGAACATCCAGCACCTCCGGAAGTTCTATCCATAAAGCAAGTCCCAGAGCCTGAGAAGAAAGGCCTAGAGCCTGTGAAGAAGGCATGGTGCCTGTGAAGAATCGCCGCCCATGACACTCTCATGTAATAATGAGTTGGGGATGTACACGCCCCGGAGTCTCAAGAGCGCCGGCCTCAGGCCCTGGGGCTCCCTCCCACGCCTAGTGGACAGCACTTAGCTCCGTGCTGGTGAGTAGACTTGAAGACTAGATTAGGTGCCGGACGCGGCTTTTTCATTTACTTTCCGTAGTCGGCTTTTCATTTGCTTTCCTTAGTTGGCTCGATTTTCGTTAATCAGAGTTGCTCTTGGTGATTCGTTGCCGATTTGGTTCCCCAGCCTTTTACCGCTTTTTTCGGCTCTAGTTTGCTCTTGTTCTCTCTCTCGTATACCTCGCGAGGGGGCTGGGCAGGTGCCCTCGCAAGCATTTCTATTCTCTTTGCCTTCTCGCGAGCCACCCTTGTTCGACCCTGGAAGCTGGCGCACCTCTCCTAAATCCGTACCCCACGCGTACCACGATATAAGGCGCCTAGTCAAGGCTCAGGTGGACGACAACTCTTTTGGTACACCCCCCTAATGAATTTTTTGCAGTTTCCGAGCAACGCGGATACCACGTGAGGAAAGGGCTTCCTAAACACACCAGGTTAAGTTGTCTTTGCGCAAAATAACAACACGACATGGGAACGACTTGCACAATGCATTAACCAAAGAACCACAGTTCGATACACGCCCCTCTAGGCCCATGCTGGTTTCGTTTTCCGATGCAGGAAAGAAAGAAAAAGCTAAGCAAAGCAGCGTTGCAGCAATTCACGGAGGCAGGCCCTTGACGACGCCCCGAGCCTAGCCAGACCCCTCCTCGCGCTTCACGGAGGCGCGACGATGGGATGACCCACTGACTCCTTCGAAGCGGGCGAGGCAACGCGGTGGCTGGTCGTAGCCACCGCTGCTGGAGCTGTCACCAGAGGAAGAGCCACCGTAGCTGGAGGAGGCACGGTCGCCGCCGAGGGCAGGATCACCCTCATCCTCATCGCGACCATCACCAAGGCCGAGCACCTCCTCACCGTCGTTCGTCTCGGGGCAGCACCCGGCGCGGCGACCATCTTCCCCGAACACCCTCACATAAAGGGTCGATTCACCATCGTACCTGAAGTGGAGGGTGCACCGCCTGCCCAGGCCGCGCGCGCGGGCGAACGTCTGCCAGCCGCGGGCCAGGGCTATGTTGCCCGCGGCGGAAGTCTCGACCGCAACCCAAGAGGCCCTGCTGCAGCAGCCGTCCGCCTGCAGCCAGAGCCCGCCTGGACCAGAGGCCGGTAGTTCACCGACGAAGAAGCGTGGGAGTTGGAGCCAGCTACCGGCCGGGCTCTCCGACCAGACAACGAACTCCGGCGACACCTTAGCTGAATGGAAGAGCGGGCGGGGAGGCCACGCCACCAGCGCGCGCCTCCCCTCATCGGCTGAACCACCATGGAAGGGACGATCCCCACCCCGTACCGTGGAGCCACCTCGACGGTGGGGCACGGCGGGGGTTGCAGCGTGCTTGCACGGACCGGCCGCGGCCGCGCTTGGGCGTCGGGGCCCTCGCGAGGGGCCTTTCCTTTCTCGGCAGCAAAGAACTTCTTTCGTGGCGCCATCGATGGCACTGTGAGCAATGCACCAGGGAGGCAAGCAAGGAAGAGATGGGCAATTGGGGCTCCGCCCCTCTCCCCATTTATAGCAAGAGAAGGCCAACCGGCGTCTCCCACGATCACAGGTAATGATGGTTTTCCTTGCATGTCGCAGGGACTTGTCAAGTCTTGCAGTTGCCGAGGCAGCGTGGAGAAGTGGAGACGCCCACGTCCAATCAACCGACACGCGTCGACCGAGGCCGTAGGTTTTTGGGGCCCGTGGTGCTCCAAACTTAACCCTTGGCTTAGCCATGAAGCCAAGCCCGAGCACACCTTGGGCCCGGGGGCTACTGTCGGCGTACTGGGAACGGGGGTCCCCAGACTTGCCTGCCTGCGGCCCACATCGTGGCTAAACAACAGGCCGTACGGCCCATCTTCATCAACAAGGCATCCAAGACCCTCGCAAGGGTCCAAACCTTGCGAGGCGGACGATGCAAGACCTCCTCTGGAGTGTCCTAGCTAGACAGGCAGACGAGGAGCAGAGATATCAAGGCGGGGCAAACCTCACGAGACTCTCGTGACGTGAGCCATGACGAACGGTGCCAGGTGGGTGCCAGGCGGGCGCTGGTGCGCGCGGCATCCTCATTTCCTCTTTGGTGCTAAGGAGGCAAGCGCAGGCGAAGATTACCGAGGCATCAGGCAAAGGTTGCCATATTGGTGCAACGAGACCAAGACCAGGAGGACTGCAAGGCGGAGGTCATCGTGGAGCCCAAGACTGCGTCACCCCAGAGCTTTTCGCAGGCGAAGACCTCTTTTGTTAGGATAGCTTGTACTAGCTGTCCCCCTTTAAATTTGCCCGCCGTTGTTGGCTCCCTTCCCGCTCGATATTTGGGAAGAGGACTAGGGCCTCTATAAATAGGACTAGCCACCACAGTAGGAGGAGGGATCCCGAACGGGTTGAGATCGAACTCTCATGCCACAAGTTCATACGCACAAGAACACCTCAACCTCAGGAGGCTGTTCTTCCCTTGTACTGTTCATCATCAGCCCGAGAGGCAATCCACCACCACCACACTGGAGTAGGGTATTACACCACATCGGTGGCCCGAACCAGTATAAACCCCGTGTCTTTCTGTGTTGCGAGTTCGTCGAGTTCGTCCGCAAGATCTTAGCGAGCTAGAGCGTAGATCGGTAGGGGGGAAAGACTTCGCGCGCACCCCAGCGTTCGAACCTTAAGGGTTTGTCGGAACCCCACATCCGACAATCAGTAAGATAAAACAGGAGAGGCCAAGGTGCAAATGTGGGCTGCTTCACCACACACTGGATTATAGATGCACAAAACAAGCATACATATAGGGAGTATTGAGTAATGTGCATGGTATGAATAAGGAATTTGGTTTTACAAGTAAAACTTGGAACTTACAGTTGTTACGAACATTCATTTTGATAGAAACATCAAACTAAACAACAGTTAATGATAGGGAGTATGAGCAAATTAAACATCAGTTGAGGATAAAGGCTTTAGAAGGACTGACTTACATTAACAGGTAACACCGGCTTTATAATGCCCTTCTCCATGTCAAGGGAAGGATAACTCAAGAATTTAAGCACATAATCTTCTTCATAAGCATTGCATGTATTCTACATTTTGTAGAGAGTAATTATAGATATGATAATACTCGAAGGGATAGAGGATAATGAAGATAAGATGCAGGTTGATGCTACATAATCAAGTACCAATCCCTGGACGTACAAGCATTACAGAACAAAATGTACTGACAAGAGCAATGGGCTACACTTTTGCACTGGCATTGTCTGTGTATTCAACTTTTTGGTAAGATTGAATATAGGTCTGATATTTTTTAGTAAATGGTTGGCGAGGGAGATAAGATGCAGAATGCTACACAATGAACCAATCCCTCTTCCCATAATATAAGTGTCTTTTGAACTCTGGTGTACTGTACAAAACATTCTTATATTATGGGACGGAGGGAGTAGCTGTTAATGTAAATACAATGATAGATGACGTTCAGTCCTTACAAGAGGACTATAGAGCTAAACCTCTTCAAAAGCATTAGGTTGATTCTAAATTTATGTAAGAGTCCATACAGATCTTATAATGTCCACCAAATGGACGATAACGAGGCTAACATGTGCAGTGATGCTACATAATCAACCAGCTATGAAAGTAAGTATGGTCATACAGGGCAAGCGGTACTCATAAGAGCAATGCAGTGTGTAGTATAGTTGCGAGATTCTGTGATCCCTTGAGAATGAATGTTCTTCTGCAAACAGTTTGGGTACAAGTGAGAGACGTTAAGGCACATGCAGAAATGTAGTTCAAATTGTCATGTGATATCATAGACCGCACCTTATGTTGTAGACGAGACCAATGTGTAACAAGATTATTCCAGTCACTGTCTGATAAATGTAGCACCGGAGACTTTACAGAAATTTTGTTTAGAGGCTTGCCATCAAAGTGCGCTTGCCTCAGGTAGGAACGATACTTCATCAACGAGTGCTTGAAAAGCGCAACCAACCCTTGCTCGTCTTGACAATCCAGTTTGCTCCTCACCTATTTAAAAGAATGAAATTGTCTGTCTTCTGTCAGCAGAAACATATGCAATAATTACCATGAATAACATTAGTACATTACTTATGCGTAAGTTGCAGAGGAAGACTAGAAATTGTTCTGTGTCTGCGGTATAATCTTTCCATGAAGGAAAGATGCCCACAAAGTTCCTGACAACATTATAAGCTTCTTCTTCTGAACTGGGAAGAAATGGAACAGGGGTCCTATTTTCTGCAATTGGGGTTGTCTCTCTCATTCAAAAAGGGATTTGGCAACTAGATTTGGTGTACTCTTTACTGGAATGGGGGTTTTTGCGTCGTAGAGCTGGTGCTATGTCAACTGGCATCATCATACTGTTTGCTGCAGTTGGGGTCTGCTGAGTTGGGGCATCAGAGATGACCAATGTAGTAGGGCTAGAGTCTGCTAGAGTTGGGGCCGTGTTTTGTGGGCCAGGTGATATTGCAACTACACCTAATGGGATATTTGATTTATCAGGTGTCACTAACTTTTCCAAATACTTTGCTCATGCTCCTCCGCGATCAGCAATCACCCTCTTCCTTTCGAATGTCTGATACACAAGAACATCATTTGACTAGATAAATATGGTATGATGACAGATGGAATATGTACTGAAAATGGATAGGCAGGGCGTATTCACATACACGATGTGTAAACTAAGCTAATGGCAGTGCAACAAAGTAGAAGCAATGCAAAGCATCAGTTGCAAGATATGTGCGACCAATATAACCTTGGAAAGTTAGAGCAAGCACCTTGATGGGTGAATAAGATAGGGCATCTGCCTCTGACTCCTCCACTAGGGAGCTACATTGACTTAGGTCTCCCTCTAGCTCAGAATCACTGTTAGGATCATATTCTGAGCATTAATCTGTAGGTGGAGATCATTTGCATTGCATTGCATCCAGACTTGATTTCAGTCCCTTAATGCCAAGTTTGACAGCCATGACATTGTTCTGCTTTATTCTTTTCATGCGCGCAAGCTCATAATCATTGTCATGTTGTTCAGTATATGAGATTCATGAAAACATAAAAAAGTAGTCAAATTATCTATGGAATTCATTGCGGATTCAACTCGGAGAGTGTCTCCCTATAAACCCCTGCATATGCAAAGTTCACCCCCGACCATGCTGACCAGACCACACACAAAAATACAAACCTCTTATGTCTCTATTACAGGCAGACACACATTTCAAAAATGAAGTAGGAGCATTAGAATCATATCAAATTCGTATTTGAACAAATAAACTAAGGAATTATGAGTGGCATGATGTTTAGCTTCAAGGGTGGAGTGATGGTAGTGCGACACAAAGCAAGTAGGCAGATTGTATTCCATGTAAAAGATTGTAGTCTATATAAAAGGTGGAAATGACACTTTCTTTCTTTACAATGCAGTGTTCGTTGCCCACACATGATGAAACAGGGTGGTCCACCCAAAAAGAACATTGACAACAAATATGACAAGGCAAGCATAGATGTAGTGAATCAATCATTACTTGTGAGCTTACTAGGACAAGTATGCAGTATTGTAACTGCATTAAGAGACCGTCCAAAATCTGAATCAAGAAGTTGGTCTAGCACTTATTGTTTGCAACTAATCAACATGAATAATTGGATATCATATCAAATGAGTAAGAAAGACAAGTAAAATTGTCAACAAACCTAGCCTGCAGTAGTAATCTGGGTCAATGTCACTATGACCAACAATCCAAAAATGACTAGTGTTTGCTCCTAGGGCCGGAATTTTGAAACCACATGAACTTTCTGGTACTAAAGATTCTTGAAATACATCTGAACCATTAAGTGTAGGTAACACTTAGTACACAGCAAACCCTAATGACAGTCCTGCCTAATGAGTAATGAATCAATTAGAAAATGTGTGATGAGGAGTGTCTGCTGAGTGTTGAGGACGTATCTCAAGATAAATCGTGTTAGCTTAGTGACTGCTGCACGCCTGAGCCCTGAACGGACTAGGAATGTAGACACGGCGGCGCGCCCGGGCAGCGGTGACGCTGTAGGGCGAGCGGCTCCTCACCTCTTGTTAGTCCGGCGTCTCCTCCTAGAGTCATGCCGTCCAGGGACGACAAGTCGCTAGTGAGGCAGGTGGCTGGGGGCGAGTAGAGATCGGAAGCGCAGCAGAACAGAGGGGAATCAGGGCCTGGGCCGACCCAAAATCCCAGGGTGGGCCGCGGCCCACCGTGGGCACCCTGTAGATACACACCCGAGTGGCGTACATGCATTTTCAAAACTAAATTAGGAACATTTAGCTGACCAATTAAACGACTCTATTTTAATAATATCAGATTCATATTTGAACAACTAAGCTTGTTTAGCTCGATGGGTGGAGCAGTGCTATTATGACATGAAGCACGTATTTTGATCGTACAGTGATCATAAAAGGGGGAAACCCTAAGCATTTTTTTGAGCAAAAGAGGGTTTACCCTGAGATTTTTATTAAAGAAACCAACATGGAACCAACATGATCAATTAAACCCTAAGCATGATCAATTAAACCCTATTATGACTATGCCATGGTATATTTAAAGCTGCAAACCGCAGAAATGCTATTTAGCATCCATTGTTTGTTTTGAAATAAGAACTAAATTCTAAGAGCTGAAAAGAAAGTACAGTAACCAAGTTATGATCTATTTTCTGTTTGAGATCAAAAAGTTGAGCAGATATGAAGTACCACCTCTCTTCCGGCGCTGGGTAGGCATCGGGGGTGCGATGGATGTTGGTGGCGTTGAAGCAGATCTGCGATGGTAGATGGGTGCATCATGGTGTAAGTCCCGTTGCGGTGGATGAGAAGGTCGTGTGAGCGGCCCCGGCAAAGAGGACGACCGATGAAGCGAGAGGATGTGTTGCAAGGCTCCTGGTCCGTTTTCGTGGATGAGAAACTTTCATATCTAGCAGTGGCCGATGCGGTCTTGGTAGGCGCTCCAGCATGGTAGAGGATGGTGGCGATGGATGGGTTGGAGAACGGCGGCGATGGATGGGGTAGCAGACAGAGGAGGCTATGTGGAGATGGTGTTCTAGCGCGGACGGTGTATGAATAGGAAAATGGAGGGAGAGCTAGGCGGAACCATGTTTTTGGGATGCGCCTGTCTGAAATATGGGAAAGTTACAAAGTTAGCCCCCGTTTAAAATTTGGACGTCTCGTCCGTTGGGGATAGGACAGTAATCTCGCATCTCGCCAATATTTGCCCAGAGCGATTTGGGGCGAGGAGAGGGTGTTTTGGCGCCCACGGTTGGCACCCAAGGTGTATGAATGGGGCTGACAGGTAGGGTGGTTGTGTCACGTCTGAGTGAAGTTACAAACCTGCCCCTATTGAAAATATTTGCCTACATTGATTTCGGCCGAGTCGAGTTTGTTTTCCCGCCCACCGTGTATGAATGGGGAAATGGAGGGAGAGACAGAGGCCTTTCGGACGAGCTTGAATCAAATGTATTTTGCCGCCCATATTTGGCGCCCACCGTGTCGGAATGGGCTCAGAGGCGGTCGTGTCACATCTAATTGAAGTTACTAACCTACCCCTATTAAGAGCAGTGGAAATCGGGCCGATGGATTGTCCGTGTAAGGGGTAAACAGTAATTTCCATCTCCCAAATACTGGCTTCGGGCAGCCGACGTGGGAGTGGACATTTTGCCGCTTCTTTCGAATATTTTGACAATAAGCATCCATGTTTACCCTGCAACTAAATTCGAATCCATTTTGTATTCCTATGCGAATCTTTATAAATCATTCTATGTGTTTTTATATATCTTCAAAAGCACGGCAAAGATGTATTCCACTGTCATATATGAATATGATGTACAAATGCCGATACTCGAATTCAGAAGCTAGAATCTAGTTTAAAGTGAATTCAAATATTTTAAACCACTTTATGTCCAACTCAAGTGTCACACATAGTATAATGTGTACTCCCATTTAGATATGTACACAATCGATGTATCAAGATTCAAATACCGAGTGAATCAACCAATAATGTACAAAACAAATAGACATATAAACACTTATAGAGTATATGGATCAATAATATCAACTAACATACATAAACCAGGCCGTTGTACTTTTTTTGCTAGAAGAGCATCCTTTTTTTAGCGAAGCTAGTACAGCATCTTGGCCCTTTCAGATGTGTGCCACTTAAGGACCATCTATACTACTATTATTGATGAATGCACATTCAGCCCGATTGGCATATTCGTAGGTCTGGCACGACAATCAAAATGAAATGTCTCAAGTCTTACCAATTAATACATACTTGTGCTAAAAAAATTACAAACCAAAAAGACAAAAAAACAATTATTACATGATCTCTAAAACAAATGATTTGATCAATTACATGAACGAACAACACAAAGGTTATTCAACGATGGACAAGACATTTCACCTATGATTTACCAAGTGGGAATTTAATTTCCTTTTTTCCTTCGGGACCTTAACAATGCGGTCAGTCTTAGCTTGCTTCATTTTGAAATCCACCAAATATTTAATGGTTGTCTTGAGTACTGCTTGTGATTGTGTTGTTTGCTTCCTCAACATGTCAACTTCATCTCTAAGTGCAAAAGCAGAATCTCTTTCTACCAATAGTTTAGCCTCTAGAGCATCAGGAGTTGGCAATTCATGATGCACGATTGGGCCGGTGCCACTACTCTGGGATGATACAACGTCCATGGGGACCTCGCTCTTTGATCTTGGGCTAACCTGGTTTGCCATTAAAGTTCCGATTGGATTCCGAAAAGTTGAAGTTAGCAAAATATCTCAATTGGGAGCTATAGCAGCAAACCAGTTAAACAAACAAGGAATTAAAGAGTTTCAATTGGATGCTGAAAAGTAGTTATTAACATCATTGTAACTGGTTGTAGCAGCAAAGCAGTTAAACAAACAAGTTTTGCAAAAGGTACCTGTTGTGGCATTGGAGTTTCTCTTGGATCCTGAAAAGTTGAGTAGCCAGTAATGTGATTAGAGCAACCGGATTCAGCAGCAAAGCAGTTAAACAAACAAGTTTTGCAAAATGAACATGTTGTGTCATTGGAGTTTCTCTTGGATCCTGAAAAGTTGAGTAGTCAGTAACTTGATTAGAGCAACAAGTTCTCAGTCTCAAAACCGGCAGATCTCGGGTCGGGGGTCCCGAACTGTGCGTCTGAGGATCAAAGGTAACAGGAGACAGGGACACGATGTTTACCCAGGTTTGGGCCCTCTTAATGGAGGTAATACCCTACTTCCTGCTTGATTGACTTTGATGAGTATAGGGGTTACAAGAGTTGATCTACCTCGAGATCGTAATGGCTAAACCCTAGATGTCTAGCCTATATGATTATGATTACCTCTACGGACTAAACCCTCCGATTTATATAGACACTGGAGGGGCCTAGGGTTATACAGAGTCGGTTTACAGAGAAAGGAATCTTCATATCCGAATGCCAAGCTTGCCATCCACGCAAAGGAGAGTCCCATCCGGACACGGGGAAAATCCCTCTATCTTGTATCTTTACGGCTCACCAGTCCAGCCCATGTCACATAGCCGGGACGCCCGGGGACCCCCTAATCCAGGACTCCCTTAGTAGCCCCTGAACCAGGCTTCAATGACGATGTGTCCGACGCGCAGATTGTCTTGGGCATTGCAAGGCGGGTTCCTCCTCCGAACATTTAAAGTAGTTGATCAAAAGAACTATATCCGGCTCTGTATAATAGTTATAACCGTGAACCATAAGGGAAAAAAATACATACTCAAAACAAATCGAGTTTTCTGACAGCTTTTCTGGCGAGACGTTATCTTCTGGCCTTATTGTTATTTCGAATCGCTTTTCGACCTCCCGTTCCGTGTTTCGAGACGCAACCTCCGGTGACACGTCTTGTCAAAGCAGAGATCGTGTCCCCTTATTACAGGATTCTCATCAATGAGGGCTTGGGTAATCCAACCGTTCCATCCGCACAACCCCTTGGGGATAGGCAAATTTTAAGTCTTGTGCGGGGTTGCTTGATATTCGTTGCCTTTATAAAGGGACAAGGACCCATCCTTTTACCTCACGCCTTCTTCCTCATCTGCCCTTCCGTCCTTGAGCTCCAGCGCCCAAGTCTAAATCTTTCTCCATTGCCACCACATACTCCGGCCATATCTGGATCCGTCTCTCAAGGCAAGTGGGTGGCGTCTTCCATGACGAAGAAGGATATCTGGAGCTCCCGGCTGAGGGGCAAGTCATCCCCACTCCAGAACCCGGCGAGAGGGTAGTGTTCATCCCTCACTTCCTTCGCGGGTTAGGGTTCCCCCTTCACCCCTTTGTTCGCGGCCTCATGTTCTACTACGGGCTAGATTTTCATTATCTATCCCCAAACTCCTTCCTCCACATCTCGGCGTTCATCGTCATGTGTGAGGCATTTCTCCGCATCCCCCCACACTTCAGCTTATGGCTCAAGATCTTGAATGTGAAGCTGAAGGTGGTCGACGGGGAGCACGCGGATTTTGGTGGCGCCATGGTGAGCAAGCTTCCCCATGCTACCTGGCCTCAAGGGGCCTTTGTGGATCCCGTCAAGACACGGCAGCAGGAGTGGTTCTACATCACCGAACCCCGCGGCACCAAGTGGGCGGCAACTCCTGCATTCAGATCCTGTCCTTCGCTGCGACTTGCGCCGTGGACTAACAAGGGTCTAGACGGGGGATCGTCCGATGAGTTGTTGATGCTGCAAAAGCGCATCAAAAGTATCATAGAGAAGAACATCCGCCTTCCTAACGTGATCTAGGTGATGCTCGTCCGCCGAACGCTTCCCTGCCAGCGATGACCTCTCCGCTGAGTTTAATCCGGAAGGGCCACAAACTCTACAACAATTCTTTGGCACAATGCACAAAGAGATCTGGAAACTGCTCTTCAAATCTCAAAAGTCGTGGCCGGAGACGTCTGAAGACGTCGGCCTGGACTGCAATCATGCGGCCACCCCGGTAAGGGTTAAGTTTCTGCCTATAACTCAGTTTATTAATCCAAGGGGATATACTGATAATTCCATCCTTTAAGCAGGTCTGGACAAAGAAGGCAAAGCGGATCAGGTGTCCGGCCACCCTCCTCGAAGGCCCAGCTGATCCTCTCTTAATGAGGATGCTAGTCCCGGCGCCATACCATGCGCTGGTAAAGAAGGGCAAGAAGAAGAAGAACAAGGAGGCCGAAAATGGCCTCCACCCTGAAGGTACTTCGGACGCTATGTCCGGAGGGACTGAGGCTCCCTCCTCTCACGAGGGAGACGAAGACGAAGACGAAGATGAGGAGGAGTAGGAATAAGACAACCCTCCCCCCAAAGGGAAGAAGAGGATGGCCGCCATAGATCTGGAGGCGGGGGTGTCCAAGAGGGGAAAGTTATCCCTCTCGGATGACTCGGACTCGGACGCCGAAGCTATCCCCAAGCCCCACTCCCGAGCCAAGCCCCTTGCCGAATCGTAATTACCTAAGGATGCTTTACATATATCCAATCCTTTACGAATTGTGACCATAATATTAAACCATGTGTTTCAGTCCGGCGAGCGATCTCCCACAACAATCCTCCTCGTCGGGGTATTTGCCGCCGGATATGATGAAGAGCGAGACGCCTCCGCGAGCTTCCTCGCCCCGTAGGGCAGATGACCTTGAGGTGTCATCCCAGAGGATTTCTTTGGACTGCCAAGAGGTGCAGGGGACCATTAAGACGGCGCCAGAGGGTAACACCTCAGTTGTCAAGGGCACGGGGGCACGACCCCCATAGGGACCGGCGATGGGGGCCCTGGATTGTCCGGCCCCCAGCCGAATACTGCTCCGGAGACGGATCCGGAGTCGAGTGAGCGGCCCCCTTCAAGGGAGGGGGGAGCACCTATTCCTGCGGCGGCCTCCATGAATCCGGAGGCGCCTGAGGGAGTCCTTGATTAGGGGGTATCCGGACAGCCGGACTGTGTACAACGTCCAGACTATTGAAGCGTGAAGATACAAGGCTCAATACTTCGGCACGTGTCCGGATGGGACTTTCCTTGGCGTGGAAGGCAAGCTTGGCGATCCGGATATTATATTTCCTTCCTTGTAACCGACTCCATGTATACCCTAGCCCTCTCCGGTGCCTATATAAACTGGAGAGGTTGATCCTTAGAAGGCCGATCACAATTACATCCATACCATCATAGGCTAGCTCTTAGGGTTTAGCCTCTACGATCTCGTGGTAGATCTACTCTTGGACCACCCATATCATCAATATTAATCAAGCAGGAAGTAGGGTTTTACCTCCATCGAGAGGGCCCGAACACAGGTAAACACCTGTGTCCCTTACTTCTTGTTACCATCAGCCTTGACGCACAGATCGGGACCCCCTACCCGAGATCCGCCGGTTTTGACACCGACGTTGGTGCTTTCATTGAGAGTTCCTCTGTGTCATCGCCATCAGGCTCGATGGCTCGTCTTATTGTCAAGGACGACATTACTTCGGAGGGGGCTCTGGCTGTAGGCCAGACGCTCCGGCTCGGTGGCTTTATCATGGCCGCCCCATCGGCGGTGGCACCGACGATGACTTCTCGGGTCATCAATCATAACCTTCGCGTCAGTTCGGAACTTGCCAAACAGATGGATCCAATGGAGCTCTCCTCCCTTAACGAACTCTTGGATTGCATCGCCGCTCTGGGGGTCGCTATAGACTACGACCGGATTGGGCTTAAACCCGACCAAAGGGACATCAAGTCCCCGTCGGCCACCCATGAGATAGCGATAGTGGAGGAACCACACGCGGATTGCCCCTCAACTTTGAGGACAAGTTGTGTTCGGATCACCGAACTCCTTGAGCCAAAGACCTGCTCGAAGGAAAACCTGACCCAGGTCCCAGGCTTAGAGTCGGGCATCGGGCCGAAGAAATTGGGCACCCTGGATCCTGAGCTGTTTAGCTCGGGACCGCCCGCGCCCTTGGGCGATAGATCGGATCAAAATCCGGGCCCTAAACTGAACCTAAACTGTCTCTCCCGCATCAGGCAAGAGCCCCAGGAAACCGTACACCGCTCTTTGGGCCAGATTCCTCCTTGCGCTTAACAAGGTCGAGGACTGCCGCGAAGAGGACATGGTCTCACTTTTTCGCAAAAATTGCAGACGAAGGACTCCTCAATGCTATAAGCCGCCCGCGACATAGTATGCGCTCCATGGACTCTGGCAACCATAGTACGGAAGTACTGTGCGATGGAGAGCGCTTGGAAGACCCAAAAAGAATTTTGGGATAGTACTGCTCTCGCCAAAACTTTTGTCCGAGCTAAACGGACGAACTCTCGTAGGTCGTCCGTCCCAACCCCCAAGAAACCAAAGCCCGCGCCAGGGCAGAGATCTGTATTGGAAGAATGGCTCGACGGGCCATGCAAGCTCCATAGTACTCCGGATACAACACCTACTCATATCCTTAAGGCATGTTGGATACTCCGGCAGGTGGCGAAAAGTGGCGAGGATATTCTTGTGGGCCATAAAGTGGAATAACATCCCGCCAGCAAACACAATACGGTATTAACAGTGTTCGAGACTTTCACTTCAGACAATAGGCGCAAGCGAGCTCGCCGAAGCTCCGCTGAAATTTATCGTGTGGCAAAAATAAACCCTTGGAACGACACTGCTATAACTTTTAATGCCAGTGACGAACCTCGATCCCGGGCTGTCCGGGCACCAGCCGCTCTGGTCCTTAGTCTGATCGTAGATGGCTTTCGGCTCACCAAAGTACTCATGGACGGCGGAAGCGGATTAAATCTGATTTATGAAGAAACGCTCAGCAAGATGGAGACTGATAAAAGCCGCATTGAACAAAGCGGCACAATCTTCAGGGGAATTATCCCTACCCGGGAAGCACGGTGTGCGGGAAAAATCACACACGATGTGGTATTTGGTACCCCGGAGAACTATAGGTCCGAGGAAATCACATTCCAGGTGGCTCCTTTTAACAGCAGATACCACGCCCTTCTAGGGCGGGACGCGTTCACAAGCTCGCAAGATGTACCCCATTATGGGTACATGAAGCTTAAAATGCCCGGACCCAACGGAATAATCACTCTAGCCAGTGATCCGGACGTTGCGCTTCGTGCCGAAAATAAAAACCGCAGCTCTAGCCCTGGAGGCATTATCCGAAGCCCTAGCAGCCGAAGAATTAACAGCACTATGGGCCACCGTGGACAGGGACGACGTAATACTCGAAAATGACCCAAGTCCACCTCATTCAAACCTGCAAACGAGATAGTCAAATTCCAGGTCCACCCAACGGACCCCATAAAGACAGCTACCATCGGGACACAGCTGAGCCCCGCGATTGACGCCGCACTTCGAGATTTCCTACGCGAGAATTGGGACATTTTCGCCTGGCACCCATCGGACATGCCAGGCATCCCACGCAGACTGGCCGAACACAGCCTTAATATCCTAAAAGGATATAAACCAGTCAAGCAGACCCTAAAGGCGGTTCTCGAGCCCAAACGACAGCAATGGGGAAGAGTTAGCCAAGCTACTCGAGGCCGGATTTATCGGAGATATTAAACATCCGGATTGGTGGCGAATTTGGTGATGGTGCCAAAGAAGGATAAATCCACAGCGCCTATGCGTCGATTTCAAAGACCTCAACAAGGCTTGCCCCAAGGATCCCTTTCCCCTCCCTCGCATCGATCAAATCATCGATGCCACAGCTGGACAGGACTCGCTGTGTTTGCTCGACGCATACTCTGGATACCATCAAATAAAGATGGCAGAGTCTGACCAAGCTGCAACAGCTTTCATAACGCCATATGGCCCTTTCTGCTTCAACACTATGCCTTTCGGGCTCAAGAACGCCGGTGCAACCTACCAACGCATGATTCAAACATGCCTGGAAAAGCAAATCGGCAAAACAGTGGAGGCATACGTGGACGACGTGGTCATAAAAACAAGACGCGTCGAAACCCTGATAGACGACTTGAGGCTTACATTTGACAATCTCCGGACATACGACATCAAGCTGAATCCGGAAAAATGCATTTTTGGCGTCCCCCCGGGGAAGTTCTAGGCTTCATCGTTTCCAACAGAGGAATTGAAGCGGATCCGGCAAAGATCCGAGCTCTGTCACAGTTGGCTATACCAACAGACCTCAAGCACATCCAAAAACTAGCGGGATGCGTGGCTGCTCTCGGCCGCTTTATCTCCAGGTTAGGAGAAAAGGCACTACCGCTTTATCGCCTTCTTCGGCGCACCGAACACTTCGTATGGACGGATGCAGCCGCGGCCGGACTGGATGAAATAAAGACCCTATTGGCCGGTAATCCAGATAACAGCGCCGAATATCGATGAACCTATGCTGTTATGCGTAGCTGCAACGCATCAAGTCGTAGCGCGATGCTAAATGCCGTTGAACGAGAGGCCGACGGATACAAATACCCACTCCAGAGGCCAGTCTACTATGTGTCCACAGTCCTAACCCCATGCAAATCCCGATACCCACACTATCAAAAAATAGCATACACGGTGTTCATGGCATCCCGAAAGCTACGACACTACTTTCAAGAGTGTTCGATTACAGTGGCCTCCGAAGTACCACTCAATGACATAATAAATAACCACGATGCTACGGGCTGGATTGCCAAGTGGGCTATTGAGCTCCTGCAGTTCGACATAATATACAAACCACGGCGGGCCATCAAGTTGCAAGTGTTGGCTGACTTCGTCGCCGAATGGACAGAAGCTGAACTCCCTAAAGAGTACGGCGCATACTCAAACTGGATCATGCACTTCAACGGCTCTAAAATGCTGGCCGGATTGGGAGCAGGGGTAGTCCTGACATCTCCCACCGGCGACACGGTCCAGTACGTCCTCCAAATATTATACACAGACTCTAACAATGCAGCCGACTACGAGGCTCTGTTGCCTGATCTTCGGATGGCGCTCTATGGGCATTCAACGCCTAGAAGTGCGCGGGGACTCGAACCTCGCAATATCATAGATAAACGGAGATTTTGATGCCAAGGACCCGAAAATGGCGGCCTACCGTAATGCCGTCCTCAAAATGTCAGCTCGGTTTGAGGGGCTCAAATTCCACCATGTGGCTCGAGAAAACAATCAAGCGGCGGATGTCCTTGCTCGCATCGGCGCTAAACGCGACCCTGTCCCACCTAACATATTCTTGGAATGGCTATTCAAGCCATCTGTAGTATGGGAAGGGGAGTCCGGCAACACTAGCACGGACCCGAATACACCCCCGGATTTCGAACCATCAGACACAGTCGGAGGTTCTACCCCCGAAATAACGTCCTCGACCCACGAAATCATGGTTGTAATCGCCCCGTGGACCGAGCCCTTCTTGGCCTACCTAAATAGGCAGGAGCTCCCCGAAGACCAGAATGAAGCACGCTGCATTGTCTGGCGCTCTAAAGCTTACAAAGTCTATGAAGGGGAACTCTACAAGGAAAGCGCTACCGGAGTACTTCAAAGATGCATCTCCGAAGAGGAAGGGCGGCAGCTCTTGGCTGAAATCCATGCCGGCCTGGGCGGGCACCACGCCGCGGCTCGGGCATTAGTCAGCAAGGCCTTCCGTACAGGTTTCTATTGGCCGACGGCCCGAGAAGACACACAAGACCTTGTCCAACATTACGTCGGTTGCCGACTCTTTGCCAATCGAGTCATATGCCCCCTACCGCTCTACAAACAATCCCATAACTTGACCCTTTGCGGTCCAGGGGCTGGATATGGTCGGACCTCTTAAAGGGGAAGCCATAAGAAAAAATACTTCATCGTCATGGTGGACAAATTCACCAAATGGATAGAAGCTAAACCAGTCAAAACGGCTGAATCCGGACCAGTAATAGACTTCATATCCGGGGTCATACACCGATACGGTGTCCCCACAAAGATCATCAGCGATAATGGCTCAAATTTTACAGCCGGCGAAGTGAAAACTTGGTGCGCAAAATGGGCATTAAGCTCGATTACGCTTCGCTCTACCATCCACAAACTAACGGCCAGGTAGAGCGGGCAAATGGTCTCATTATGAGCAGCATCAAACCCAGGCTAGTGTGATCCTTGACAGAGTCAGATACGCACTGGGTGGAGGAGCTCGACTCCGTACTCTGGGGGCTGCGGACTACGCCAAATCGCACCACCGGATACACACCATTTTTTATGGTGTACGGCGCGGAAGCAGTATTACCTTGCGACATAATACATGATTCGCCACGCGTACGCATGTACGAAGAGAAGGAAGCCGAGTTAGATCGGCAGGATAATTTGGATGCCTTGGAGGAGGAGCGCGATGTCGCAAAAGCCCGTTCCGCATTCAATCAGCAGCAGGCTCAACGATACCAAAGCAGAGAAGTGCGGGCCAAAACTTACAATATTGGCGAGCTCGTTCTATGACTACCGGAGAAGAAGAAGGACAAACTCAAACCCAAGTGGGAGGGTCCCTTCGTCATTGACAAAGTTCTCACCGGAGCAGCGTACCGCTTACGCATTGCATCCGATAACAGACTCGAGCCGAATCCATGGAACACGGCAAGACTACGGAGATTCTACGCCTAGCGCCGAACACAGTGTTCGTCTCCTAACCCCTCCCTTTTAATTATGCCCCATCCCCTTTTCCTTTCTCGGCCTTTTCTCTCTTCACACAAAGTATTCAATACGGTGCGGATTTCCGGATCACTCCGCCGCACTAAGTGTGTAAGCAATACACTGGGGCTTCCTATACGGAAGCTTAAAATGATTACTCACCTGGCGTTTTGCCCGCCGCATATGCATTCTTTTTCCATATGTGCCTTTTCTTCACCATTATATGCATCGATATGACTTAAGATGTTGCCAAGCTGGGTTGCCTAGCTCTTGTGTTTATGCCCTACGTTCCCGTTAATTCGGCTAGGGCATAAGGGGAGCACCTCTGCGATTGTTACTGCCGGTTCAGCCGGATGTGTACCTCAGACTGGGTGAAGCCAAAAGGTAGCTTCCTTAAGAGAATATTTGGTCGGTGAACAAAAGATGTATTAGTTTATCATAACATAAATCCCCAGAAGTCTTGTATCCTGCGCCATCGTTCGCAGTCCGGACATGTGCATAGTCGCATGCGTACCCAGGGAAAGGAACCCCTAACGGAACTATTCTCTCTGGAAGATGTTTCTTACTATCCATGTAATATAACATAACTAGTTGGTTACTTGTCTGTTCAAGCACTTATGACCCCTACGCCTTGTTTCCACGCATACCCCGGTTTTGTATAGTTGAGCCGGTATTGGGACACACCCCGGACTATAGGATCCGGGGGCTGAAGCGAAAAGGTCTGCCATGACAAATGATTTTAACCCGGCTAGGGGCTAATCATGCCCATTAAATTACACAGTTATTTGGACTGATTACATTCCTCTTCTATACCGTCCAACAGGCTATCTAGCTTACAATTCTGTTGAGAATACTTAGCGGCTAATGCTACCTGGTCATACACCAGACTAACGGGAATTTCTTGCCCATCGGGCCCCTTGATCCCACTTCGGCCATATGGTTCGGGTCCAGCTTGGTGTAGCGTGTCTTCACCATTGCCCAAGCTTCTCTTGCTCCTTGCCGGCATGCTGATATCTTCCATAGATGGAAGCGCCACCGGGCTCCTTGAAGTAGGTCCGCAAGTTCCTCCATGCCATTCGGCAGTAGGCTTGATGGCCACAAAGCCTGGGCAACACCCTGCATCACTTGCCGAGCTCGCTCGTGCAGTCGCGAAAGGCCTTGCAGTAAATCATTTGCAGATGAGGGCATCTCCTCCTCAGGGCAACCCGTTAACATTCCTGCAAGCACAATTCTTTCAATATACTTCCTCGCTGAACTGTACAATAGTTCGTCTAGGCACTTACTGTAAATGTCGCGTCGAAGCCTTTTGTTCTCCTTCATGGAGTCCACCAGCTGAGCGCGGAGATCTTTTAACTCCACGTCCAGCTGGACTTTGGCATCTTGAAGATCGTTCTTCTCTCGCCTAACTTGCGTAAGAATGCGCTCGCCAGCCTCTAGCTGCTTCTTGAGATGCGACGCGTCCTCTCCTACGCCCTCCGGATTCACCCCGGGATTGTCTGCAGAATTTTCTGTTAGACTTGTCATATTATCCATTTACTAACTGGTGCATCTTCGCACAATTGTGATAATTGTTACCAGATGAGGGCCTTTGGGGTTCCTCTAACTTGGCAATCGCGCCCTCGAATTCGGCCTTGCAGTCCTCCAGCTCCCGAAACAATTGCTCGTTCTTCTCTACAAGGACCTGTACAAAAATTGACCCTTAAAACTATTGTTTCAACCGTTTCAAGTCTCAGGGGCTACTGCTATACATACTTATCAAGATTCCTTACCCGTATGTCTTTGGTATACTGGTTTGTCGCTTGGGCAAGCCCGCCCGAAAGCAGCTTGGACGACGTCTGTCCATGAATTGAAGGCATTAAACGCCTCTTTGGAAAAGATGTTGTTCCGAAGTACGGCCCGTCGGCGCCTGTAATTCATGGCGCTCTCTACTTCGGAATTCGTGGCGGAGAGCAGGTCCACACTCTCTGTCGGAGAGCAATGCGGCGCCGGCCCCGTGTCCGCCTCCGCCCCTAAAGCCGGTTCTGCAGTCCAGCTGGTGGAGGCGTGATTGGTAGGGTCTCCGGATATAGTCCGGTTATTCTTCTTCCTGCCAGACACGAAGGGCGTTGTCATATTTTAAATTCTATAATTATAGGATAGGTCATTGTTTTACCTCTGTAGCGGTGTGTCAACCCTCACCACCTTCCTCTTGAGCCTGCTCGATCTGGACGCCCGTGGTTGACGAGTCCCTAGGGGCTCGGCCCCTCGCTCCGGTCGTCGTTTCTGCAAATAGAACGATGCCTCAAGGGTAAATCATAACACCTGGGGGGAGTCCTCTTCGAAGGACAGGGCTTTCTAGTTCGGCTTACACATGAAGAGGGGAGCAGTCCAGGGTAGTCGGTCGTAATGGCCACTAGGGCGCCATCCCAGCTCGCCTAATAAAATAACCCGTTGACAAGCTCCACAGTAATATCCGGATCCACTTTAAGTCCCGGATCTAGGGCCCTTCCAGGGTCCTCTGGTTGTGGTGGGGAGGGGCTGAAGACTCCCTCTACGGCCCTCCTTAATTCCTGCCCAGAAGCATTGATGCAAGTAATCTTAGCAGAAGAACGCTAGAGCAAAGCGGGGAAAAAGAATGGCAACTTACCCATGTTGGGGGGTTGTACATGGAGAATCCTTCCCGCGTTTTTATGCGAAGGAATTCCTCCTCTTCCCCTTTGTACAGATCAGAAAATATCCTTGCCAGAGCGGCAGTCTGGACCTTTACGGCCGTAGCGGGAGGCGTCGTCTTCCCCATTCAAATGCCACATGGGCTTCCCCCGATATTGGAGCGGTTGCACTCCCCGTCTTATGCATATCGCCATGACCTCAACTGTCGACAGTTCGGATTTGGCCAGTAACTTTATCCTGTACATCAGGAGGAATATTTCCTTCGTGTCCTCTCCTTGAGGACCCCGGGGGCGCCAGCTTAGGCGTGCCCTCGGCGGGGTGTTGCTGAACTCGCGGAGACCTGTCCGGACTGGATCCGGAAGGGGGACGTCGTTTATATAAAACCACTCTGAAGGCCAGTTTTCTGGTGCCTTCTTAGGAGTGCCGGATAGACATCTGGTCTCAGCAATACGCCATACTTCGGCCCCGCCCACTTGACATAGGGACTCCCCCTGGGTGCGGGGGACGAGGCAGAACAGCTTCCGCCATAATCCGAAGTGTGGTTCGCAGCCTAGAAACAGCTCGCACAGGGCAACATACCCCGCTATGTGCAGAATAGAGCCAGGGTAAGATCGTGTAACTGGAGGCCGTAGAACTCCAGGAGCCCGCGAAGAAACGGGTAGATAGGGAACCCAACGCCCCTCAGCAGATGAGGGATCAGACATATACGCTCCTCTGGAGATGGGTTAGGAGATCCCTCAGCTTGATCTCCTCCGTCATAAGAGGCTACTCCAGCTCAGACGGAGACCATGAACGCTGGTGGGAGAAACCCTTGGGTTTGTAACTTTGTCAAACGGCTATGAGGAATTGAACACTATCCCCAATCCCCCGACTTGGAACGAGAAGGGCAAGCAGAAGAGCTGCGATGACCGGCCATGTTGGAGTGGCTTTTCGCGGAGCACTCTGTTGGATGCTGGCTCTTGGAGGGAGAGTGAGGTTTGGATCTGAGAATCCCCGTCCCTTCAAATAGGCGGTTCGCCCGGAGGATCGAGGGTGGCAAATGCAAAAGTGCCTCGACTCCTCGCATTCGCTCGATACGTGGAGATGGTCATTACTGAGGCACCGAAGCCGAGGAGCACAACATTAATGGGAGGTCGTACACTATTCGCCATAACAAGCACTTTGGAGTATTCGGAGAAGGAACCCGTCCTGCAATGCCGAAGACAAGACTGCGCGCCGGACTTATCGTCATTGAAGCCTGGTTCAGGGGCTACTGAGGGAGTCCTGGATTAGGGGGTATCCGGACAGCCGGACTGTGTACAACGTCCGGACTATTGAAGCGTGAAGATACAAGGCTCAAGACTTGACCCGTGTCCGGATGGGACTTTCCTTGGCGTGGAAGGCAAGCTTGGTGATCCGGATATTATATTTCCTTCCTTGTAACCGACTCCATGTAAACCCTAGCCCTCTCCGGTGCCTATATAAACCGGAGAGGTTGGTCCTTAGAAGGCCGATCACAATTACATTCATACCATCATAGGCTAGCTCTTAGGGTTTAGCCTCTACGATCTCGTGGTAGATCTACTCTTGTACTACCCATATCATCAATATTAATCAAGCAGGAAGTAGGGTTTTACCTCCATCGAGAGGGCCCGAACCTGGGTAAACACCTGTGTCCCTTACTTATTGTTACCATCAGCCTTGACGCAAAGATCGGGACCCCCTACCCGAGATCCGCCGGTTTTGACACCGACAGCGCCGAACACTCTGATGGACATACTGCAGATTGCGTCCGTCTTGGAGGAGCACGTACCTTGATGGGTACGGTGGTTGAGAAGATTCAGTCTGCTAAAAGTGGGCTAAATGAAGCCTTTACGAGCCTACTAACATGCTTAGAGGTATGCGATGTAATGTCTTTAGCCACATTCCATATGAAAAATATGCCTGTATATAGATAGTAGCCCCTAAGACTCTGGTCAGCCCATGAAGAAGGGCGAACACAGGATCTATAGATATCTACAGGAAATAACATACTTATTTGATTGGGAAAACATGCTTCACTGTTAGCGGCAACCGCTCAGGCCGTGGAGGTTTCCTAATTAAAGAAGAAACTGAAGCTGGCCGATGAGGACATTGTCCTCATTAACAAGCGGCTGGACGAGGCGCAAGGTATGTTTCGAACATCCCGTTTGTGCCTATGTAGATGTGCGAACGCTAGGTTAAAACTTTGATGCTTTTATGTGCATAATTGTAGATGGCGCTGCCGAGGTCGAGACCCTCAGGGGTGAACTTGCTCGGGCCAAGGAGGATGCAAGGGTGAGCAATGTGGCCGTTGATAAAGCGGATGCAGATTTGAGGGCCGAACAGGACACCCGGTGCCAGTTCGAGGAGCAGATATCTGTAGTAGAGCAAGAGCTCAAGGACGCCGCCCACAAGTGCAAGTCCCTCTAGGAGGAGAAGAAATCCAAGGCAACCGAACTCGACAAGGCCCTTCAGGAAGCCAAAGAGGCGAAGTCCGAGTCTAGAGCGGTTCGCGAGGAGATCCGGCAGGCTGGACAGATCGCGGCTGGTAAGCCCTTTCTTTTATAGACTAAGTTTGACGGTCAGAGATATGCCTTGCTTAATCGACTATGGAGTTCTCCAGATGCCTTTGAGTATCTTCCGAAGAGTGCCGCCGACGCCGCGCAATTCATCCAGGCCCAGGAGGGACATGCGAGGGAGAAGCTGTTCTGGTCACAATTTGCGGCGCAGGAGCGCCCGACGCTGCTAAATGACCAAATGGTGCAGTGGGCCGAGTTGCATAAGATGTCTGGAGCGGCCATGAAGGACGTCATAGTTCGGCTTTAGCCAGTCGAACCCATTCCGAGCAGCTATTTCCGCCTGGTGCAAGGACTCGTCGATGCACTGCCCCGAATCGACGCAATCAAGCGGTCAGTGTGCATAGAAGGTGCACGGATGGCCTTCGCCTGTGTCAAGATGCACTGGGCGAAGATGAACGCCGCCGTTATTGCAGTCGAGGGCCCTCCCGGAGGCAAGGACCACCGCACGCCAGAGCGCTACTTAGATGACGTCCTAGAGGGTGCTCGCTTGATAGAGGGTCAATGCTCAAAGGACATTATGTTTGAATGAATGTACCCGCACTGCCTGGACGGTTTTATTATATATTAAAGCTATGTGATATATTTGTGTCATTTTTTGAAAGTTCTTCAATCTTGTGCGGCCGTTTTTGTATTCCTGAGAGTTTTTCAGTCGTCGGCTTCAGCCCTCACGTAAATACTTCGGGGGTGTTCAGAATAGCACATGATCACACTTGACTCAACGTCTTGGTCCGTAAAGGAGGTGTCAGTGCGCCGAACCAGGCAATAGGACTATGCGGCTTTACCGCTCTCACTTAACCATAGGAGTTTGACGATGGTGCTATGAGATAGCCCCTGGTATGTACGCGGCTATCCGGATACGGATGCGTTACGCACGTGACTAGAAAAACAGTCCTTCGTGTAATACGGAAAAAATAGCTAAAGATTTAGTAAGTCGTTGAGTGGCTGACCAGCTCTCGCCACATCAGACAGTCAGTTTTCGGCTTTCTATACTGAGGTGCTTGACCGGACGAACCAGAATCGCAATCGCATTAGTTCTCCCTTTACTACCCTAGCCGAACAAACGGAATGTAAGGTAGCAAACACAGGAGTCGGGCAACCCAACTATTGACCAAAGACATGATTCGGAGCTGATGCATATAATGCCAAGTTCGGGACGCTGAAGTGTGCTATAAAGCTATTTGAGATTTTGTTTGGCAACACATATGTGGCCACATAGAGCCCCTGGCAATTTGTGCCAAGGTGTGTGAGTGAAACGATTGAGGAGACAGAATACAGTTTATGAATAAGGTCGATACCAAATAAAAATTCTCTTCACAAGAATCTGATTGATACGTCAAAACATGATCTTACAGAGGGCACCATAATCACCAAGGCCATTTTATATGCCGGGGGTCTAAGAATAAGGGGAAAAGCTCTATACAGGTCCTTGAATAAAGTTGTGGTCCACAAAATCCTTTGGACCTCCTACCGCACGTCTGCACCGCTGTCGCCTTAGAGAGAGGGATTCCTTGAGAGGAATGGTCTTCAGCTATTTGTATGAAACCGGGCTCGAAGAGAATCCTTGTAAGTCCATAGGAGGAATAGGTGTTATAAAAGGAGAAATTGGGCCTATCTATAACTTTTGGTACCTAACCACCTGAACTGGGAATAATGGCTAAAGATTGAAGGTTCTAAGCCATGTATCAGAGCCGGTTATTTGAGTATCGATGTTGTTGGAGTGTAGCTTCCGACCAATCCACTTCACTTCAGAGGACATAACAGCTTAAGAAGAAATCGAGATCAGGCCCGTGGAAAGCACACACACACGCCTAGGGAATGAATCCACTTTAATGCACCTGAAGTAAAAGACAAAAAATTATTGAAGAAAAAAAGGAGGACCATATAGGGTCGAACCGTACTATAGGCCTATCCGCGTTGTGCCTCCGTTGATGCCCAAGGGATTTTGAGTGCATAATCATGCACGCGTGGTACGAGTTTCGCGGATGTGTATGGCGATCAACGGAGGCGAAACTGCTAGTCTAGTCTGGAATTACCGAGCTATCAGCATGCGGAACTGACCGGGCTTGTTTAACAAAGTCCTGCGGCTTGATAAGGATGCTCTGTACTTCGGCCGCGAGGGCCGTGGTATGCTCCTCCATACGGAGGGAGCATTCCGTGTTTCCATTAACTGTTATGATGCCACGTGGGCAAGGCATCTTGAGCTTTAGATAAGCATAGTGCGAGACTGCTACCTCTTGAGCACTGCGTTGGATTTCCCTGAAGAGGAGAGGATGATGCAGCAAAGTAGCGTAAGTATTTCCCTCAGTTTTTGAGAACCAAGGTATCAATCCAGTAGGAAGCTACGCACAAGTCCCTCGTACCTGCACAAGAACAATAGCTCCTCGCAACCAACGCGATTAGGGGTTGTCAATCCCTTCACGGTCACTTACGAGAGTGAGATCTGATAGAGATGATAAATAATATTTTTTGTATTTTTGGTATAAAGATGCAAAGTGAAAAGTAAAAGGCAAAGGAAAAACAAAGCAAGTATTAAAGTAATGGAGATTGATATGATGAGAATAGACCAAGGGGGCATAGGTTTCACTAGTGGCTTCTCTCAAGAGCATAAGTATTCTACGGTGGGTGAACAAATTACTGTTGAGCAATTGACAGAATTGAGCATAGTTATGAGAGTATCTAGGTATGATCATGTATATAGGCATCACGTCCGAGACAAGTAGACCGACTCACTGCCTGCATCTACTACTATTACTCCACTCATCGACCGCTATCCAAAGATGCATCTAGAGATTAAGTTAAAACAGCAGTAACGCCTTAAGCAAGATGACATGATGTAGAGGAATAAATTCATGCAATATTTTAAATACCCCATCTTGTTATCCTCGATGGCAACAATACAATACGTGCCTTGCAACCCTTTACATCCTTTGGTAAGGACACCGCTAGATTGAACCCAAAGCTAAACACTTCTCCCATTGCAAGAACTACCAATCTAGTTGGCCAAACCAAACGGATAATTCGAAGAGACTTGCAAAGATAACTCAATCATACATAAAAGAATTCAGAGAAGATTCAAATATTGTTCATAGATAATCTTGATCATAAACCCACAATTCATTGGTCTCAACAAACACACCGCAAAAACAAGATTACATCGAACAGATCTCCACGAGAGAGGGGGAGAACATTGTATTGTGATCCAAAAAGAGAGAAGAAGCCATCTAGCTACTAGCTATGGACCCGAAGGTCTAAAGTAAACTACTCACACTTCATCGGAGGGCTATGGTGATGATGTAGAAGCCCTCCGTGGTGGATGCCCCCTCCGTGAGCTCCTAACAGGCCCCAAGATGGGATCTCGTGGATACAGGAAGTTGCGGCGGTGGAATTAGGTTTTTGGCTCCTGTTCTGATCGTTTGGGGTACGTAGGTATATATAGGAGGAAGGAGTACGTCGGTGGAGCAACAGGGGGCCCACGAGGCAGGGGGCGTGCACTAGGGAGGGGGGGGGGCGCCCCCCACCCTCGTGACCGCCTCTGTTACTTCTTGGAGTTGGGTCCAAGTCTCCTGGATCACGTTCGGTGAGAAAATCACGTTCCCGAAGGTTCCATTCCGTTTGGACTCCGTTTGATATTCCGTTTCTTTGAAACACTGAAATAGGCAAAAAAAACAACAATTCTGGGCTAGGCCTCCGGTTAATAGGTTAGTCCCAAAAATAGTATAAAACCGGAAAATAAAGCCCAATATAGTCCAAAACAGTAGATAAAGTAGCATGGAGCAATCAGAAATTATAGATACGTTGGAGACGTATCAGGAATCCCCAAGCTTAATTCCTGCTCGTCCTCGAGTAGGTAAATGATAAAAAGAGAACTTTTGATGCGGAGGATACTTTGGCATAATTTCAATGTAAATCTTCTTAATTGTGGTATGAATATTCAGATCTGAAAGATTCAAGACAAAAGTTCATATTGACATAAAAATAATAATACTTCAAGCATACTAACTAAGCAATTATGTCTTCTCAAAATAACATGGCCAAAGAAAGCTATCCCTACAAAATCATATAGTCTGGCTATGCTCCATCTTCCCCACACAAAATATTTAAATCATGCACAACCCCAATGACAAGCCAAGCAATTGTTTCATACTTTAACATTTTCAAAACTTTTTCAATCTTCAAGCAATACATGAGCGTGAGCCATGGATATAGCACTATATGTGGAATAGAATGGTGGTTGTGGAGAAGACAAAAGGAGGGAAGATAGTCTCACATCAACTAGGCGTATCAACGGGCTATGGAGATGCCCATCAATAGATATCAATGTGAGTGAGTAGGGATTGCCATGCAACGGATGCACTAGAGCTATAAGTATATGAAAGCTCAACAAAAGAAACTAAGTGGGTGTGCATCCAACTCGCTTGCTCACGAAGACCTAGGGCATTTGCGGAAGCCCATCATTGGAATATACAAGCCAAGTTCTATAATGAAAAATTCCCACTAGTATATGAAAGTGACAAAATGAGAGGCTCTCTATCATGAAGATCTTTATGCTACTTTGAAGCACAAGTATGGTAAAAGGATAGTAGCATTGTCCCTTCTCTCTTTTTCTCTCATTTTTTTTATTTGGGCCTTTTCTCTCTTTTTTTATGGCCTCTTTTTTTCATCTTTTTTTATTTTTCGTCCGGAGTCTCATCCCGACTTGTGGGGGAATCATGGTATCCATCATCCTTTCCTCACTTGGGACAATGCTCTAAAGAATGATAATCATCACACTTTTATTTTTCTTACAACTCAACAATTACAACTCGATTCTTAGAACAAAGTATGACTCTATATGAATGCCTCCGTGATGTACCGGGATATGCAATGAAACAAGAGTGACATGTATGAAAGAATTATGAAAGGTGGCTTTGCCACAAATACGATGTCAACTACATGATTATGCTAGAAATATGACAATAATGGAGCGTGTCATAATAAACAGAACGGTGGAAAGTTGCATGGCAATATATCTCGGAATGGCTATGGAAATGCCATGATAGGTAGGTATGGTGGCTGTTTTGAGGAAGATATATGGTGGGTGTATGATACCGGCAAAAAGTGCGCGGTATTAGAGAGGCTAGCAATGGTGGAAGGATGGGAAAAAGTGCGTATAATCCATGGACTCAACATTAGTCATAAAGTACTCATATACTTATTGCAAAAATCTAGAAGTTATCAAAGCAAAGTATTACGCACATGCTCCTAGGGGGACAGATTGGTAGGAAAAGACCATCGCCGTCTCCCCGACCGCCACTCATAAGGAAGACAATCAATAAATAAATCATGCTCCGAGTTCATCACATAACAGTTCACCATATGTGCATGCTACGGGAATCACAAACTTAAACACAAGTATTCTTTAAATTCACAACTACTCAACTAGCATGACTTTAATATCACCATCTTCATATCTCAAAACAATTATCAAGCATCAAACTTTTCTTAGTATTCAACGACTCAAAAGAAAGTTTCACATATCTTGAATACCAATTATATTAATATTTAAGCAAATTACCATGCTATTAACGACTCTCAAAATTATCTAAGTGAAGCATGAGAGATCAATAGTTTCTTTAAAACAAATCCACCACCGTGCTCTAAAAGATCTAAGTGAATCACTAGAGCAAAAATTATCACGCTCAAAAGATATAAGTGAAGAACTATGAGCAAAACTATCAAGCTCAAAAGATATAAGTGAAGCACATAGAGTGTTCTATCAAATTCCAATTCATGTATGGCTCTCTCAAAAGGTGTGTACAGCAAGGATTATTGTGGTAGACTAACAAGCAAAGACGCAAATAATACAAGACGCTCCAAGCAAAACACATATCATGTGGTGAATAAAAATATAGCTCCAAGTAAATTACCAATGGAAGTAGACGAAAGAGGGGATGCCTTCTGGGGCATCCCCAAGCTTAGGCTCTTGCCACTCCTTGTTCCATAATCCATCAAAAGAATTTACACAAAACTTGAAAACTTCACAACACAAAACTCAATAGAAATCTCGTGAGCTCCGTTAGAGAAAGAAAACAAAAGACTACTTTAAGGTACTGTAATGAAATAATTCTTTATTTATATTGGTGTTAAACCTACTATATTCCAACTTCTCTACGGATTATAAACTATTTTACTAGCCATAGATTCATCAAAATAAGCAATCAACACACGAAAAACAGACTCTGTCAAAAACAGAACAGTCTGTAGTAATCTGTAACTAAGGCAAACTTCTGGAACTCAAACAATTCTACCAAAATTAGACGACCTAGACAATTTGTTTAATGATCAACATCAATTGGAATCAGTATTTTATCACGTTCTGGTGATTTTTAAAAAAAAATCATGAACAGAAAGATTCTGGAAATTACAGCAAGATCAAATAACTATCATCCAAGAAGATCCAATAGGTCTAACTTGGCACAAACACTAATTAAATAATAAAAACACATCTAAACACAGGCTAGATGGATTATTTATTCCTAAACAGAAGCAAAAACAAAAAAAACTAAAAATAAAATTGGGTTGCCTCCCAACAAGCGCTATCGTTTAACGCCCCTAGCTAGGCATAAAAGCAAGGATAGATCTAGGTATTGCCATCTTTGGTAGGCAATCCATAAGTGGCTCTCATGATGGTTTCATATGGCAATTTTATTTTCTTTCTAGGAAAGTGTTCCATGCCCTTTTTAATGAAAATTGGAATCTAATATTCCCTTCCTTCATATCAATAATCGCACCAACCGTTCTAAGGAAAGGTCTACCAAGAATAATAGGGCAAGAAGGATTGCAATCTATATCAAGAATGATGAAATCTATGGGCACATAATTCCTATTTGCAACAATAAGAACATTATTAATTCTTCCCATAGGTTTCTTAATAGTGGAATCTGCAAGATGCAAGTTTAGAGAGCAATCATTAAAGCCACGGAAATCTAGCAAATCACACAAAGTTTTGGGGATAGTGGAGACACTAGCACCCAAATCACACAAGGCATAAAACTAATGATCTTTAATTTTAATTTAATAGTTGGTTCCCACTCATCATAGAGTTTTCTAGGGATAGAAACTTTCAACTCAAGTTTTTCTTCATAAGATTGCATCAAGGCATCAACACTGTGTTCGGTAAAGGCCTTATTTTGACTATAAGCATGAGGAGAATTTAGCACGGATTGCAACAAGGAAATACAATCAATTAAAGAGCAACTTTCATAATTAAATTCCTTGAGATCCAAAATAGTGGGTTTAGCAACATCTAGGTTTTTATTTCTTTCAATCCCACATTTATCAATTTCATCATCAAGATCTAAAAACTCCGAATTCTTAGAACGCCTTCTAGGTAAAGGAAGATCATATTCAGTTTCATCAAGATTCATATTTCAAAACAAAGATTCAATGGGGGATACATCAATAACTTTTAGATCTTCATCTTGATTTTCATAGGAATTGGAAGAACACGCTTTAATAAAGGCATCTTTTGAAGCACGCATCCTAGCGGTTCTTTCTTTGCACTCATCAATGGAAATTCTCATAGATTTGAGCGACTCATTGATATCATGCTTAGGAGGAACAGATCTAAGCTTTAAAGAATCAATTTCAAGAGAAATTCTATCAACGTTCCTAGCCAAATCATCAACTTTAAGCAATTTCTCCTCAAGCAAAGCATTAAAATTCTTTTGCGAACTCATAAATTCTTTAACACTAGTCTCAAATTCAGAGGGCATCATATTAAAATTTCCATAAGAGTTGTTGTAGGAATTTCCATAATTATTAGAAGGATTACTAGGATAAGGCCTAGGATTAAAATTCCTCTATACGCTGGTTGTTACCAAAATTATTCCTACCAACAGAATTCACATCCATAGATTCATTACTATTCTCAATCAAAGTAGACAAAGGCATATCATTAGGATTAGAAGAAACACTCTTAGTAGCAAATAATTTCATAAGTTCATCCATCTTTCCACTCAAAACATTAATTTCTTCTATCGCATGCACTTTTTTATAAGAAGATCTTTCAGTATGCCATTGAGAATAATTAACCATAATATTATCTAGGAGTTTAGTAGCATCTCCTAAAGTGATTTCCATAAAAGTGCCTCCAATGTGAATCTAAAAGATTTCTAGAAGCAAAATTCAATCCGGCATAAAAGTTTTGTATAATCATCCATAAGTTTAAACCATGAGTAGGACAATTACGTATCATTACTTTCATTCTCTCCCAAGCTTGTGCAACATGTTCATGATCAAGTTGCTTAAAATTCATAATATCGTTCCTAAGAGAGATAATCTTAGCGGGAGGAAAATACTTAGAGATAAAAGCATCTTTGCACTTGTTCCAAGAATCAATACTATTTTTAGGCAAAGACGAAAACCACGCTTTAGCACGATCTCTAAGTGTAACATCCCAAATTTCCAATTTGGAATGCTATACATAGAGCATCATTGCATATCATATTTTTCGTTGCATTTTTGCTCGATCCTAGAAATTCTACACAACTCAAGGACCCTCGGAGAGAGTTAGGGATTTTCGTTATTTTCATATTTGAGTTTTCTCAAATTTTGAAAATAGGTTCATTGATTTTAATTATTTTATCTTCAATTATTTCTGTTACAAAATATGAGAGAGGGAATAAAATGACTTTCCCAAAATAAAGAAATAATGAATATTTAATAATAAAATTCAAATAAATAAGATTTTATTTTGGAGTTTTTCGCCTTTTTATTTGAATTTAGGAAAAATGTGCATTTTTCAAAATTGCATTTTGGCCCCAAATAAATGTTCATTAAATCCGGCTTGATTTTAGAAGCCGGGGAAAATTTATTTCGGGATTTTTGGAGTCCGTTTAGTACTTCTTTTGTTTTTTTCCGAGCGTAATTATTTTAAAAAAGTGAACTGACCTTGGGCGTGCCCGGCTGGACACCGCTGAGGCATCGCTTATAAATAGCGGCCGACCTGGCGCCCCAGCCCGCCCGCCAGCCAGCGCCACCCCGCCGCCACCGCCCGGCCCAAGTCGCCGCCGCCCCGCCTCGCCCACCAAACCCTAATCCTAGGACCCCGCCGCCAGATCCGCCGCCACCGCCGCCGCGCCGGACTCCGCCGTCGTCGCGAGCTCGCCGGAGTTCGCCGCGCCGAGGTTCGCCGCCGCCTCGTGTTCCGCGCCGGTTTTTTTTAGAAAACCGAGGGGTTTTTATTACAGTTTTTTTTCGGTTTTTTTAATTTTCGGCTTTTTAGTTTAGTTTTCGGGTTTTTTCCGGTTTAGGTTAATTAGCGGACGTTCGTTCGTTACTTCATTTAAACGAACGCGTTCATCAGATTTGTTTAGTTAACGAACGTTCGTTCGTTAATCCGTTCGTCGTTTTTCTTTTCTCGGATTTAATCCGCGATTTTTCTGATCGCGATTCCAGATCCGATTTTTGTTTTAGTATAACTTTTCGCTCGTTTATCGGAATCAGGCGATTCAAGTGCCTGGAGTTTCGTCTCGAAACCGTCTTTCCGAATAATCTACTTAAACAAGTTTTTGCTTCGATAAAATTTGACCTAGATCCAGATTAGTAGAATGAAGCTGTTTTCTTCCGTCGTTTGACTTTTGTTGCTTCGTTTGATTTGATTCTTTTTGCAAATCGGAGTTCTTAAGTGAACTATCTGGTTAGATCTATTTGAGTTTTACCTGTGCATTAGATGAGTACTTATTGTATGCTTGTTTGTTTGTCTGCAATAGAATACCCGGAGTGCGCCGCCTGTTACTTCGAGTCTCTAGGTTTCGCGGATCATCAGCAAGGCAAGTAACACTTTGATCATACCTATTCTCATACCCGGTTTTTATGCATTATATCTATCCTCAAACATTGCATGATTAGGATCTAATTAAATTGTGGGATGGGAAGTAGTTGAGGTAGTACCTATTACCTGTTTTATTATAAACCTTTGGGAGTTACTTCTACGTTTGCTTATTATGCCATGCTATGCTAGTAGACGTGGATTGGGTGAGTGTATCCATGACAGATGTGAGATTGTTATTTAATGGTTTATTTAAGGTGGCAACTTAAACACACATCCGGGTGGATTGAGGCACCTGGTTTCTATCAGACTTGCCTGTATTTCTTCGGACCGCCACCCGTGCTCAAAGGGATCATGAGATTATTCAAACTAGAAACTTCCGTGTGTAGCCACAAGCCATTATGGGCTCGCATAGTTGATTAAGTTGTGCGAACTCTTACGGGTAGACTAGCAGATGTAGGGGAAAGTAGGTGTACCGGTCTACCCACAAGTAAGGTGCTAGTGCTTCTGAAAGACTATGTCTCGGTCATCCGTTTCTCAAACACCATGTAGTGCGAGAAACCAAACGGAGGCGATCGAGTCTTGTGGCGAAAAGTGCGCAAACCTCTGCAGAGTGTATAAACTAATCATGGTTAGCCATGTCCCCGGTTATGGACATCTTGAGTATCTAGTACCTGGATATCATTTGAATTTCATCATGTTACTTCTAATTTAATATTGTTGGGTTTGTTAATGAGTACTTTTAATTGGGATTGAGAATGCTGTCAACCATTCTCAATGTTTCACAACCACCATGATAGTTAAATAAATTTATTCCTTTGCAGTAGGGAAAAATTGGCTTTATGCAAAACTGTAACCATAGAGATTTCCACTAGCCATATATGCATGTAGTATAGGCTATTCATTCCATTATTCTCTATGTGTTACATTGCCAGCATATTCTCAATGTTTTTGGGCTGCAACGTTTCATGTTGCAGACTTTTCGCATTTACGCAGTAAGGTGCATAGGTCGTGGTTCTATACTCAGTGATGTCGTTGGAGTTGATGGACTCGCTTATTCTTCCAAGCCTTCCGCTGTTATCGTTTTTTAGATGGCCTTAAGCCATGTTTATTTTATTAAGTTCTTTCTTAAGACATTCAATTGTAATAAGTGTGTGATTGCTACTCTGTTATAAATCCTTCGAGTACTGTGTGGTGTCAAGATTATCGATCCAGGATGACACCGAAGCACGTAGATCGATCGCTTGAGGTCCGGTCGCTACAAAGATGGTATCGAGCACACGCCGACTGTGAGGACACGACCATTAAGCTAAAGCCCTAGATCACTACTCTCTCTTCTCATTTCTAACGCCTCATCTTTTCTACTCTTTTAGGATGACGGAAGCGAGGATCAAGTTCACTCAGCCGGATGAGGATACACCCTTTGGACGACACCTGAAGGAAGTCACTAAGTACCTTAACATCGGATTACCAAGCTTCACCGGGACCTACAATTCCACTTTACCCGAAGAAGAGCGTTGGAAGATTCAAGCTCCAGTTCCCGGAAGGACGTTTGCGCCAATCACGGAGCCCATAGAGAGTGTTTTCGACGCACCAACCTGGAGTCTGGGAAAGAGCATGGCAGCTCACATAACCATGGGACGCATTGGAGAAGTTTACAAAGAAGACCTCAAGGATACTATCTACCAGATTTGTGGGCGCCGAGATGAACAATGGGAGATAGTTGGCACTAAGAAGGATCGATCCATTGCAGCTTTCATCCAGGAGTTAAACCAGCACATTCGACGTCAGGAGAACCGGGACAAAGCGCAGACATGATGGAGTTGAAGACAACAAAAGCCAAGATTATCGAACTAGAAGGAGAATCAAGGCCACTCTCAAGGACTACATGGAGGAGATTGTAGCTCTAGTGGGACAAAACGACGATCTTAAGGAGAAGATTGAAGAACTCATGGGAAATTCAGCACTCGGAGGAGAAGATGAAGATAGCACCTGTCCAGAGAACTACATCATCATCGCATTTACACCGATTCCGATCCTAGTGATGATGATTACGAAGATGAAGCTGGAGCAGATATCATGGAGTCTTCTTCGGAGCAGTTTTTCTAGTTGACCACCATAATAGTAGTAGATTACCCCCATGTTATATTAGTTTTAGTTTCAGCACTTTGTAACGATAGATAGACCGTTGTATGCCCTTGTTTGAATTGATTGTAGTGATATTGTGTGATTTTGTCTGATGTGTATATGGGTAGTGTTTATCTCTAGACCTCATTCTATTCTAAACTCTCGTCTTTTCTTTAAACCCCTCAGATGCCTCCGAGACGCGACCCCGGATTTGTTTTCCCGCCAGAGATCACTCAGTTGATTCAGCAGCAGAATGCCTTGATTCAAACATTGGTACGTAACCAAGGTAACAACAACAACAACAACAACAACAACAACCCACCGCCACCACCAATTGCTGACCATTTGACCCGTTTCTTAAGGCTGAATCACGGTGTTTTCCAAAGAGCACCGAGCCGATTGTTGCGTATGATTGGCTCAGAAGATAGGGAGGGAGTTGACCACCGCAGGATGTACAGATGGAGAAAGGGTGAAGTTTGCCGCACATCAGCTTGAAGGACCCGCAGAAGATGGTGGGAGAATTTTACAGCCACTTACCTGAGACACCTTTGTCACATGGGATCGGCCAGCAAGCTTTCAGACTACCCATGTTTCGTATGAGCTATGGCCATGAAGAAGCGTGAGTTTCGCAACCCACGCCAAGGAGGACGGTTGGCCACAAGATGTAGATGATTTCAAGCTAGCACGTTATGCCCTGATGAAGTTGCTACGCATTTAGCCTAAGCGTGAGAAGTTTCTAGAAGGACTGAATGATGAGCTGAGCATGCAGTTGATGGTAGCCACTTTCAATAACTACCAGGAGTTGGTAGATCAGGCGCTTATTATTCAAGGGAAGCAGCAGCAGATTGATAATCGCAAGAGGAAGTATGGACAGGGGAAGAATAACTCTGGAGCTCAGCAGAAACTTCGCTTTACCCCGAAGCCAGGAGGACAAGTTCAACATACCCATGGAGGAGGTAGCTTGCACAAGCATAATGGCACCAAGAATGGGAACGGGAATGGAGGAAGCAATGGACAGAACCACACCAACCCGTCAACACCATCCAAGGTAGACCTGAGCCACATCACTTGCTTTAAGTGCCGCAAGACTGGGCATTATGCAAACGATTGTCCGTATAGGCCAGAATGGAAATGGCAATGGAAGCTCAGGAAAGAAGCCGAACCCTTTCAACAAAGGACAAGTGAACCACGTTACCGTGGAGGAGGTTGAAGCTCAGCCAGATGCAGTAATAGGTAAGTTTTTGGTTAAGTCATTTACTGCAGTTGTTCTTTTCGATACTGGTGCATCGCATTCATTCATATCAAGGGGATTGCGGATGAGTTTAGCCTACCCACTAAAACTCTTAAGACACCCATGCTAGTAAGCTCACCGGGAACGGAATATATGGCAAGTCAAGGATGTTTTCAAGTGCCATTAAGTATAGGGAGGCATGTTTTCCCAACGGATTTAATTATTTTGGAATCCCAAGGTTTGGATGTAATTCTTGGTATGGATTGGTTGTCGATGTATGGAGGAAACATCGATTGCGCCAGTAAGACAATTTTGCTTACCACCCCAGAAGGAAGGAGAATCAAGTATGTATCACGGCATGAGCCGAGGAGAGCCCATGTAAATTCCTTATCAGGAGTTGTGCAGGAGGAAGTACCAGTGGTAAGGGATTTCCCGGACGTGTTTCCGGAAGAGTTGCCAGGCATGCCACCGGATAGAGACATTGAGTTTTTGATTGAACTACTGCCAGGCACTGGGCCGATATCTAAGAGACCGTATAGGATGCCAGCCCAAGATTTGGAGGAAATTAAGAAGCAGATTAAGGAGTTATTGGATAAAGGTTTTATTCGCCCAAGTTCTTTGCCTTGGGGATCACTAGTACTTCTAGTGGAGAAGAAGGATGGATCTTTAAGAATGGTTGTTGATTATCGAGGATTGAATGAAGTGACCATTAAGAACAAATACCCGTTGTCGATGATCAATGACTTGTTTGACCAGTTGCAAGGAGCTAAGGTGTTTTCAAAGATCGATTTGCGATCAGGGTACCATCAGTTGAAGATTTGAGAGCAGGATATACCTAAGACGGCTTTTACCACCGTGCACGGGTCAGACGAGTATACCGTTATGTCATTTGGTCTGACTAACGCACCTGCCTATTTTATGAACATGATGAATAAAGTGTTTATGGAGTTTTTGGATAAGTTCATCGTGGTGTTCATTGATGATATTTTGGTTTACTCGAAGAATGAAGAGGAGCATAAGGAGCATTTGCGTTTGGTACTCGAGAAGCTCAGAGAACACCAGTTATATGCCAAGTTCAGCAAGTGTGAGTTTTTGTTGAAGGAAGTTGGATTTCTTGGACACGTTATATCTGGAGAAGGTATAGCAGTAGACCCCACTAAAGTTGTCACCGTAACAAACTGGGAAGCGCCAACAACAGTTGGAGAGATCCGAGCTTCCTTGGACTAGCGAGGATACTACCAGAGATTCATTGAGAATTTCTCAAGGATTGCGGGTTTATGATGTAATTGTTGAAGAAGGATACCAAGTTCATTTGGACTGAGGAGTGTGAAGCTAGTTTCCAAGAGTTGAAGAAATGTTTGGTTACCTCACCAGTGTTAATTCTGCCAGATCAGACCAAGGATTATGAGGTGTATTGCGACGCTTCACGAAGAGGACTTGGAGCAAAGGCTTATGCAGGAGGGAAGAGTTGTTTCAGATGCTTCACGACGGCTTAAGCCTCATGAGCTAAATTATGCTACGCATGATTTGGAGTTAGCAGCCGTAGTGCATGCGTTGAAAACATGGAGACATTTCCTCATTGGAAACCATTGTGAGGTGTATACGGATCATAAGAGTTTGAAGTACATCTTCACACAGAAGGAGCTAAATCTCAGGCAGAGGAGATGGTTGGAGCTCATCAAAGATTATGATATGAGATTACATTATCACCCCGGAAAGGCTAACGTTGTAGCAGACGCGTTGAGCCGTAAGAGTCACGTCAACACGTTAATGACGGGAGAAATACCAAAGGAGTTAGCCGAGGATCTTCGAGAGCTATGTTTGGAAATAGTTCTGATGGGCTATGTAGCAGCATTGGAGATTCAGTCAACTTTGATGGACAAGATCAGGGAAGCTTAGAAGACTGACAAAGAGATTGCCTCCATAAAGAAAAAAATGAGCGAAGGAAAGGCTAAGGGATTTCGTGAGGATGAGCACGATACCCTATGGTTTGAGGACCGTGTTTATGTGCCCAATGACCCGGAGATCAGGAAGTTGATTCTACAAGAGGCACATGATTCACCATATTCGGTTCACCCAGGAAATACCAAGATGTATTTGGATTTGAAGAATACTTTCTGGTGGACCGGAATGAAGAAGGATATTGCAGAGTACGTAGCAGTTTGTGATGTATGTCAGAAGGTGAAGGCAGAACATCAGAAGCCAGCAGGATTGTTACAACCATTGCCTATACCCGAATGGAAGTGGGATAAACTAGGTATGGATTTCATCACGGGATTGCCGGGACTTGTTCAAAGCTATGACTCGATTTGGGTTGTAGTCGACCGTTTGTGAAGGTAGCTCATTTCATTCCAAAGAAAGACAACTTACAACAAAGGCCAAATTGGCTAAGATATACATGACCAGGATTGTATGCTTGCATGGAGTTCCGAGGAGTATCGTGTCGGATAGAGGAACCCAATTCACCTCAAAGTTCGGAAGCGGTTACGCGAAACTTTGGGAACCAGTCGAGTTTAGCACAGCTTTTCATCCATAGACAGATGGATGCATCGAGAGAGTCAACCAGATTTTGGAGGATATGCTTAGAGCACATGCTTTGGATTATGGATCAAGTTGGGATGACAATTTGCCGTATGCGGAGTTTTCTTATAACAACAGCTACCAAACCGATGCGAAGATGGCCCTTCAAGCCTTATGCGGAAGGAGGTGCAGGACCCGTTGTTGTGGGATGAAGTTGGAGACCGCCAGTTGTTTGGACCGGATTTGATTAAGGAGTCTGAACAGAAAGTAAAGTTGATCCGCGATAGGCTCAAGGTAGCCCAGTCAAGACAGAAAAGCTATGCGGATTCAAAACGCAAGGAGATAGAATACAAAATCGGAGACAGGGTTTATCTTCGAGTATCGCCACTTTGAGGAGTTAAGCGTTTTGGAGTTAAGGGAAAGTTAGCACCTCGATTTGTTGGACCTTATCGTGTTTTGGAACGTATGGGAGAAGTTGCGTACAAGTTGGAATTACCTGAGGGATTGTCAGGAGTTCATGACATGTTTCATGTTTCTCAGTTGAAGAAGTGTCACGCAGAGATGGCTGATATACCACTGAGAGATACCGTGCCACTAGAAGCGATTCAGTTGAATGATGATTTGACCTATGAGGAGAAACCAGTTAAGATTCTGGAGTATGCCAGCAGAGTCACCCGCAACAAGGTTATTAAGTTTTGCAAAGTTCAGTGGATCCACCACACAGAGGATGAAGCCACGTGGGAACGAGAGGAAGATTTTCTTAAGGACCACCCTCACCTATTTTCTAGCCAACCCGAATCTCGAGGGCGAGATTCATCTTAAGGGGGTAGGTTTGTAACATCCCAAATTTCCAATTTGGAATGTTATACATAGAGCATCATTGCATATCATATTTTTCGTTGCATTTTTGCTCGATCCTAGAAATTCTACACAACTCACGGACCCTCGGAGAGAGTTGGGGATTTTCGTTATTTTCATATTTGAGTTTTCTCAAATTTTGAAAATAGGATCATTGATTTTAATTATTTTATCTTCAATTATTTCCATTACAAAATATGAGAGAGGGAATAAAATGACTTTCCCAAAATAAAGAAATAATGAAGATTTAATAATAAAATCAAATAAGATTTTATTTTGGAGTTTTTCACCTTTTTATTTGAATATAGGAAAAATGTGCGTTTTTCAAAATTGCATTTAGGCCCCAAATAAATGTTCATTAAATCCGGCTTGATTTTAGAAGCCGGGGAAAATTTATTTCGGGATTTTTGGAGTCCGTTTAGTACTTCTTTTGTTTTTTTTCCGAGCGTAATTATTTAAAAAAAAAGTGAACCGACCTTGGGCCGTGCCCGAGCGGGACACCGCCGGGGCATCGCTATAAATAGCGGCCGACCCGCCCTGTGCCCCAAACCCAGCCGCCCCGCCAGCCCGCACCACCGCCGCCACCCGCCTGCCCAAGTCGTCGCCCGCCCACTCGCTTCGCCCTCAAAACCCTAACCCTAGGACCCCGCCGCCGCCGCCAGATCCGCCGCCACCCGCCGCCGCTGCTGGACTCCGCCGCCGTCGCCGGAGCCTCGTCGGAGTTCGCCACCGCCGAGGTTCGCCGCCACCTCGTGTTCCGCGCCGTTTTTTTAGAAAACCGAGCGGTTTTTATTACGGTTTCTTTTTCGGTTTTTTTTAGTTTTCGTTTTTTTAGTTTAGTTTTTGGTTTTTTTTCCGGTTTAGGTTAATAAGCGGACGTTCGTCCGTTAGTTTGTTTAAAGGAACGCGTTCGTCAGATTTGTTTAGTTAACGAACGTTCGTTCGTTAATCCGTTCGTCGTTTTTCTTTTCTCGGATTTAATCCGCGATTTTTCTGATCGCGATTCCAGATCCGATTTTCGTTTTAGTATAACTTTTCGCTCGTTTATCGGAATCAGGCGATTCAAGCGTGTGGAGTTTCGTCTCGAAACCCTCTTTTCGAATAATCTACTTAAACAAGTTTTTGATTTGGTAAAATTTGACCTAGATCCGTATTAGTAGAACGAAGCTGTTTTGTTCCGCCGTTTGAGTTTCGTTGCTTCGTTTGATTTGATTCTTTTTGCTAACCGGAGTTCTTAAGTGAACTATCTGGTTATATCTATTTGAGCTTTACCTGTGCATTAGATGAGTACTTATTGTATGCTTGTTTGTTTGTCTGCGATAGAATACCCGGAGTGCGCCGCCTGTTACTTCGAGTCTCTAGGTCTCATGGATCATCGCTAAGGCAAGTAACACTTTGATCATACTCTTCTCATACCCAGTTTTTATGCATTAGATCTATCCTCAAACATTGCATGATTAGGATCTAATTAAATTGTGGGATGGGAAGTAGTTGAGGTAGTACCTATTACCTGTTTTATTATAAACCTCTGGGAGTTACTTCTACGTTTGCTTATTATGCCATGCTATGCTAGTAGACGTGGATTGGGTGAGTGTATCCATGAGAGATGTGAGATTGTTATTTAATGGTTTATTTAAGGTGGCAACTTAAACACACATCTAGGTGGATTGAGGCACCTGGTTTCTATCAGGACTTACTGTATTTCTTCTACCACCACCCGTGCTCAAAGGGATCATGAGATTATTCAAACTAGAAATTTCCGTGTGCAGCCACAAGCCATTATGGGCTCTGGCATAGTTGATTAAGTTGTGCGAACTCTTACGGGTAGACTAGCAGATGTAGGGGAAGGTAGGTGTACAGGTCTACCCACAAAGTAATGTGCTAGTGCTTCTGAAAGACTATGTCTCGGTCATCCGTTTCTCAAACAACATGTAGTGCGAGAAACCAAACGGAGGCGATCGAGTCTTGTGGCGAAAAGTGCAAACCTCTCAGAGAGTGTATAAACTAATCATGGTTAGCCGTGTCCCCGGTTATGGACATCTTGAGTATCTAGTACCTGGATATCATGTGAATCTCATCATGTTACTTCTAATTTAATATTGTTGGGTTTGTTATTGAGTACTTTTAATTGGGATTGAGAATGCTGTCAACCATTCTCAATGTTTCACAACCACCATGATAGTTAAGTAAATTTATTCCTTTGCAGTAGGGAAAAATTGGCTTTATGCAAAACTGTAACCATAGAGATTTCCACTAGCCATATATGCATGTAGTATAGGCTATTCATTCCATTATTCTCTATGTGTTACATTGCCAAGATATTCCATGTCTTGACCCGTTTTGGCTGCAACGCTTCATGTTGCAGACTTTTCGCATTTACAGTAAGGTGCATAGGTCGTGGTTCTATACTCAGTGATGCCGTTGGAGTTGATGGACTCGCTTATTCTTCCAAGCCTTCCGCTGTTATCATTTTTTAGATGGCCTTAAGCCATGTTTATTTTATTAAGTTCTCTTGAGACATTCAATTGTAATAAGTGTGTGGTTGCTACTCAATAAATCCTTGATCGTGTGTGGTGTCAACATTCTTGATCCAGGATGACACCGAGCACGTAGATCGACTATTTGAGTTCGTCGCTACACTAAGCTTAAAAGGAAATAGCTTCAATTTAACGACATCATTATCGACATCTTTTTTCTTTTGCATATCACATAAATCAACGGTTATTCAGATGAGTAGCGGCATCTTCACAAGGAAAGCCGCGAATTGATCTTTCATAACAAGATTCAACAAAGCGGTATTGATTTCTCAAGATTCAGTATTGGCTATTGGAGAAATAGGATTGCTAATGAAATCATTATTATTGGTATTGGTGAAGTCACACAATTTGGTAGCATCTTGATCCATCGCGACAAACAAGCAATCCAACACACGAGCAAACAAAAGGCAAGCGAGAAAAAGGCAAACAGGAAAAAGAGGAGGAGATTGGGAAAGAGAGGGCAAATAAAACGGCAAGGGTGAAGTGGGGGAGAGGAAAACGAGAGGCAAATGGCAAATAATGTAATGTGGGAGATAGGGATTGTGATGGGTACTTGGTATGTAGACTTTAACGGTGCCAGAAGTAGCTTGTTGTTAGGAGTCCAAGTCTTGACTTGCTCTTGCGTAAGCTTCCCCGGCAACGGCGCCAGAAATCCTTCTTGCTACCTCTTGAGCACTGCGTTGGATTTCCCCGAAGAGGAGAGGATGCTGCAGCAAAGTAGCGTAAGTATTTCCCTCAGTTTTTGAGAACCAAGGTATCAATCAAGTAGGAAGCTACGCACAAGTCCCTCGTACCTGCACAAAAACAATAGCTCCTCGCAACCAAACGCGATTAGGGGTTGTCAATCCCTTCACGGTCACTTACGAGAGTGAGATCTGATAGAGATGATAAATAATATTTTTGTTATTTTTGGTATAGAGATGCAAAGTGAAAAGTAAAAGGCAAAGTAAAAAACAAAGCAAGTATTAAAGTAATGGAGATTGATATGATGAGAATAGACCAGGGGCCATAGGTTTCACTAGTGGCTTCTCTCAAGAGCATAAGTATTCTACAGTGGGTGAACAAATTACTGTTGAGCAATTGACAGAACTGAGCATAGTTATGAGAGTATCTAGGTATGATCATGTATATAGGCATCACGTCCGAGACACATAGACCGACTCCTGCCTGCATCTACTACTATTACTCCACTCATCGAACGCTATCCAGCATGCATCTAGAGTATTAAGTTAAAAACAGAGTAACGCCTTAAGCAAGGTGACATGATGTAGAGGAATAAATTCATGCAATATGATAAATACCCCATCTTGTTAACCTCGATGGAAACAATACAATACTGCCTTGCAACCCTTTCACATCCTTTGGGTAAGGACACCGCAAGATTGAACCCAAAGCTAAACACTTCTCCCATTGCAAGAACTACCAATCTAGTTGGCCAAACCAAACGAATAATTCGAAGAGACTTGCAAAAATAACTCAGTCATACATAAAAGAATTCAGAGAAGATTCAAATATTGTTCATAGATAATCTTGATCATAATTCATCGGTCTCAACAAACACACCGCAAAAAGAAGATTACATCGAATAGATCTCCACGAGAGAGGGGGAGAACATTGTATTGAGATCCAAAAAGAGAGAAGAAGCCATATAGCTACTAGCTATGGACCAAGGTCTAAAGTAAACTACTCACACTTCATCGGAGGGGCTATGGTGATGATGTAGAAGCCCTCCGTGGTGGATGCCCTCCCGTGAGAAGCTCCTAATAGGCCCCAAGATGGGATCTCGTGGATCTGAGGAAGTTGCGGCGGTGGAATTAGGTTTTTGGATCCTGTTCTAATCGTTTGGGGGTACGTAGGTATATATAGGAGGAAGGAGTACGTCGGTGGAGCAACAGGGGGCCCATGAGGCAGGGGGGCGCGCCCCCACCCTCGTGACCGCCTCTATTACTTCTTGGAGTAGGGTCCAAGTCTCCTGGATCACGTTCGGTGAGAAAATCACGTTCCCGAAGGTTTCATTCCGTTTGGACTCCGTTTGATATTTTGTTTCTTCGAAACACTGAAATAGGCAAAAAAACAACAATTCTGGGCCGGGCCTCCGGTTAATAGGTTAGTCCCAAAAATAATATAGAAGTGGAAAATAAAGCCCAATATAGTCCAAAACAGTAGATAAAGTAGCATGGAGCAATCAAAAATTATAGATACGTTTTAGACGTATCAGGGACCGCATTGAAATGGGCAAAAGTGGTTCGTCCGAGCAGTGGGTGATAGCCACTGCGGAAGGGGACGATATCGAAGATCAAGTCTTCGCTTCGGAAGTTGTTTGGCAAACCGAAGATGACTTCCAATGTTATTGAGCCCGTGCAGTGGGCCTCTACACCAGTTATTACTCCTTTAAAGGTAGTTTTAGTGGGCTTGATTCTTGACGGATCAATGCCCATTTTGTGGACAGTGTCCTTATAAAGCAGGTTGAGACTGCTACCTCCGTCCATAAGGACTCGCGTAAGGTGGAATCCATCGATGATTGGATCGAGGACCAGAGCTGCCGAACCTCCATGACGGACACTGGTTGGGTGATCCTTTCGATCGAAGGTGATCGGACAAGCTGAGCATGGTTTGAATTTTGGGGCGACCGGCTCTATGGCGTAGATGTCCCGTAATGCGCGCTTCCGCTCATGCTTAGGGAAATGTGTGACATATATCATATTCACCATTTTTACCTCGGGGGAAATTTCTTATGTCCCCCTGTGCTCGGTTGACGAGGCTCTTCATCATCGTCCTTGTTGGGCGGCCCTTTCCCCTTTGTGTTCGGCGCTGAGCTTGCCGGCCTGTTTAAAGACCCAATAGTTTCTGTTGGTATGATTGGCACACTTATCGGGGGTGCCGTGAATCTGGCAAGGGCGATCGAGTGTTCTGTCCAAACTGGATGGACCATCTCTGTTTCCTTTGAATGGCTTCTTCCGTTGACTGGATTTAGAGCCACTGAATCGGGCGTTGACCGCCTTGTCTTTGGTACTTTCATTATTGATTCGACGCTTGTGCATGTTGCGTCGTGGCTTGCCATTGCCGACCCTGGCTTCGGAGGTGCCGGGTTCGCTGGTGCTATTGCTTCTACGGGCTAGCCAGCTATCTTCTCCCACGCAAAAGCCGGTGATGAGTGCGGTAAGGGCTGCCATGGACTTCGGGTTTTCTTGGCCGTGGTGTCTGGTGAGCCATTCATCACGGACGCTATGTTTAAAGGCCGCGAGGGCTTCAGCGTCCGGACAATCTACAATTTGGTTCTTTTTAATTAAGAACCTGGTCCAGAGCTTCCGGGCTGACTCTCCGGGTTGTTGGACTATGTGACTGAGGTCATCGGCGTTTGGGAGCCGTACATAGGTACCTTGGAAGTTGTCTCTAGAGGCATATTCCAAATCTTCCCAACTGCCAATAGAGTTTTCTGGGAGGCTGTTTAACTAGTGTCGTGCTGGTCCCTTAAGTTTTAGGGGGAGAAATTTGATGGCATGTAGATCGTCACTGCGAGCCATGTGAATGTGGAGAAGAAAATCTTCAATCCATACTGCGGGATCTGTTGTACCATCATATGATTCAATGTTCACGGGTTTAAACCCTTCTGGGAACTGGTGCTCCATTACCTCATCGGCGAAGCATAGGGGGTGTGTAGCGCCTCTATATTGAGCCATGTCACGGTGCAGTTCGCATGAAGTTCGTATGCGGTTTTTGGCCCGGGTGTAGTTATGCTTGTCGCGCCAGGCCTGATAGCCGTCTTCTCGCGCTGGGGCACGCCCCTGTGATCCATAGATTGATCTCATCTGGCCGGCTCCATTTTCCAGGTCCTGTCGTAGGTCATAGGTGTATCCTGGAGCCTTTGTTTCTCTGCCTCTACGGCGAGGTGGTGCAGGCTGGTGTTCGGCTTGAGTTTCCACTCTGTCCCGGCCATGTGGTGGTCGGTCAGGTCTGTCAACTACATCACGCGTTGGCAGTGCGGTCTCCAGGGCCTCATCGCCGAATTGGGGTAGCAGCTTGCGCTTCGGGTAGCTCTTTGTTGGGCGTTCGAGGCTGTATTCCTATGCTGCCAGGACATTAGTCCATCTATCATTTAGTAAATCCTGATCAGCTTGAAGTTGCTGCTGCTTCTTTTTCAGGCTTCTTGCAGTGGCGATTAGCCGACTCTTAAAGCGCTGTTGTTCGAGGGATTCCTCCGACACGATGAAGTCTTCCTCACCGAGGCTCACATCCTCTTCGGAGATCGGTAGATAGTTACTGTCCTCCGAGACCTCGTTCCCGACAGGATCATCGGGGTTAACTGGCATGTCCTCCCAATCATCCTGTTCGGATGTTGGCTCGACTGGGGCTTCAGGGTCTTCGGTGTTCTCTGGAGTATTATTGTCACTGGTGCCGGTATTGCTGTCTTTGTCGCGGCACGATTTTGAGCGGCGCCGCTGACGTCGATGCTTCGGGGGTGCTTCAGCAGGCTTGTCCTTAACCGCATCCTTCTCGCCATCGCCGTTGTCCTCTTTGGGTGTGTCTACCATGTACACATCAAATGTGGAAGCAGCCATCCAGCATCCGGTGAATAGTGGGTTTTGGTCTTGCTCATCTCCGGCATCGTCCATACTGTTGATGTCTTCGGAGGCATAGTCGAGCATGTCGGTTAAATCCTCGACAATGGCTATAAAGTGGGTGGTGAGTGGGACGTAAAATTTTCCGCTCTTAGCCCCTAGCATGGGCTGGGCATAGTTCGGCAGTGATTCATCTGCAATGTCGAGGGATCACATCAGGTCTAGGGCCTCGCTTAAAGGTGAGGGTTGGAAGGGGGACAAGAGCTTTTGTGCGCTAAGTGACGAAAAGGCCTCTGGGTCGCGCCCGTTTGCCGCAGACCTCGACAGTCCGCAGTTAGGATCCGGGGAAGAGTCCGGCCCTTCAGTGACGAGGGGAGTCTGAAAGTGCTAGTTATCGACTAGAGGGGGGTGAATAGGCGATTTTTATGAAAGTCTTCAAAACATGAGAGTTTCGAAGACAAACAATAGAAATGAACCTATTGATATGCAGCGGAAGGTAGACTACACTAAGCAAGCCATAGTCAAGTATTCAATGAAGTGAAAGCACGAAGACTAATAGCAGCTAGGTAGTAAAGATTAGGATGGAAGATAGTATGAAGCCAAACAACAATAGAAGTCACACAGTGAAGTCAAACTGGTAACACAAGCAGGCAATGACTTCACAAAGACAAACTGTAAATTAAGAGAGGGAGACGATAGAACCGATTAAACTTGGCGAAGACAAGGATTTTTGGACCAGTTCCAGTTGTTGTGACAACTGTACGTCTGGTTAGGGAGGCTGAGATTCAACTCAGAAGACAGTGTCTTCACCTTATTCCCCTTGAGCTAAGGACACCCAGTCCTCGCCCAATCACTCTGGTAAGTCTTCAAGGTAGACTTCTAGACCTTCACAGACATCGTTCACCGGTGATCCACAATGACTCTTGGATGCTCGGAACGCCACGCCTAACCGGCTGGAGGATTCACAGTCCTCAAGTGTAACAAGTTTTCAGGTCACGCGGACAGAAAGACTTCAGTGATGCCTAACACTCTTTGGCTCTGGGTGTTTGGGCTTTGTCCTCGCAAGGATTTCTCTCTCTCAAAAGCTTCGGAGGTGGGTTGCTCTCAAATGACAAAAGCCGTGCACTAACTCTGAGCAGCCACCAATTTATGGTGTAGGGGGTGGGCTATTTATAGCCACTAGGCAACCCAACCTGATTTTTCCGAAATGACCCTGGGTCACTAAGGAACTGACACGTGTTCCAACGGTCAGATTTCAGACACACGCGACAGCTTGACTTGGGCTACTAGTAAAGCTGACTCATCCAACTCTGGGTAAGATTTGCTCTCATTGTCTTCGCTGGAAGACATAGACTTTGGTTGAGCATCACATCAGTCACTCTGACTTTGTTCACTGGGACCCCACTTAACAGTACGGTGGTTCCTATGACTCAACAAAGAGAAAAGGAAACAACGAAACAACTAAGTCTTCGCGCTCCATAGTCTTCACACAATGTCTTCTCATGTCATAATCTTCAATGCGAATATCTTCACATACCACCTTTATCTTTAATGTTGTCGAATTTCGGGTTCCGGCAGACCCTCTAGGTTCGAACTCTGGGGTGTGCGCGGAGATCTCGCCCCCTACCTACCTGCACCTCGTCGCCTCGCAAAGATCTAAACTACCAAAGGAACAACACAAGAGACACAAGGTTTATACTGGTTCGGGCCACCATTGTGGTGTAACACCCTACTCCGGTGTGTGGTGTGGTGGATTGCCTCTTGGGATGATGATGAACAATACAAGGAAGAATAGCCTAGCGAGGGTCTGTTCTTGGCTGGTGCGATGAACTGCTATGGGGAGTTCAGTCGCTTTTCTCTCTCTATCTGTGCGATTGATCTCTCGATGCCGGATCCTCGATCCTGTGGGTGGCTAGTCCTTTTTATAGGCAAAGGCCCTGGGCCTCTTCCCAAATATTGAGCGGGAAGGGCGCCAACAATTGGCCATTTTGAAGGGGAACATCTAGTACACTTATCCTGACTAAAGTTGGTCCTCGCCTGTCAAAGGCTCTGGTGGTGACGCCGGCTTGGGCTCCACGATGACTTCCTTCCTGCCATTGCGACGGTCTTGGTCTTGTTGCACTGAAATGGGTGCCTTTGCTTGATGCTCTCGCCTGCGCTTGCCCCTTTGCACCAAAGAGGAAATGAGGACACTGCGCGGGCTGGCGCCCGCCTGGCGCCCTTGGTCGTCATGGCTTGCGTCATGGGCACCTCGTGAGGTACCCCGCCTTGATCTCTCCGCCTCCTCGCGAGCCACTGACGAGGCCGTGCACGAGGAAGCTTCCTGTCGTCCGCCCATGAGGCTTGGCCCCTCGCGAGGGTCTTGAGCTTGTGCTGATGAAGATGGGCCGTACTGGGCCACCCCTTGAGCCAAGCTGCAGGCCGCAGGCAGGCAAGTCTGGGTACCCCCGTTCCTAGAACGCCGACAAATGTCTTCATACATTTTTAGGGGTCATCAATGGTAGGTAAACCGAATCAATGAGGGACTACTACCTGTGTTATCCTGCAATTCTCACAAACACATTAGTCCCTCAACCAGGTTTGTCATCATACTCCAAAACCAACTAGGGGTGGCACTAGATGCACTTACAATCTCCACCTTTTTGGTGATTGATGACAAATTGGTTGAGGTTTTCAACGGGGATAAAATTATGTGAAATTGTAAAGGATTAAGATATTGTATTCATAAGTAGCAAAAGGCTCCCCCTGAAGATGTGCATATAAGTATTTTGCTTTTGGAATGACAATGCACATGGCAGGTTGTACTTGTGGAGATCCTCTTTAACATATGAAGACAATGCATCATGCATGATTTGATATGACAATAATGAAAAATGGACGTATGCAATATAACTTCGTGCGGGATTTATCATCGCACATGCGGAATTTATCATCGCATCACAGAATAGCAAACAAGTAGCAGACGACCATCAAGTTTAAGTGTTACAACTCAAAGAACCAAATGTATCAAAAGCGAGAGTTGTAAATGTCGGCATTCTGGGCAGGGTCCCAGACTTGCTCGCTGCGCTCCACAGCGTGGGTTAAAGCGGCAGGTCAGACGTCTGACCATCTTTGTAAACAAGACACCCAAGACCCTTGCGAGGGCCCAAGCCTCGCGAGGCGGACAACGCAAGACCTCCTCTGGAGTGGCCTAGCCAAGCAGGCTCACGAGGAGTGGAGATATCTAGGCGAGGCAAACCTCAAGAGGCTCTCGTGATGTGAGCCATGACGAACGGTGCCAGGCGGGCGCCAGTGCGTGCAGCGTCCCTATTTCCTCTTTGGTGCTAAGGAGGCCAACGCTCATGAAGAGTACCGAGGCATCAGGCAAAGGTTGCCATATTGGTGCAACGAGACCAAGACAAGGAGGATGGAAGGCGGAGGTCCTCGTGGAGCCCAGGACAGCGTCACCCCAGAGCTTTTCGCAGGCGAAGACCGCTTTTATCAGGATAGCTTATACTAGCTGCCCCCCTTCAAATTTTCTCGCCGTTGTTGGCTCCCTTCCCGCTCGATATTTGGGAAGAGGACCAGGGCCCCTCTCTCTTAGTGTGGCTACCCCTATTTATAGGCGAAGGCCCAGGGCCTCTTCCCAAATATTGAGCGGGAAGGGCGCCAACAATTGGCCATTTTGAAGGGGAACAACGGGTACACTTATCCTGACTAAAGTTGGTCCTCGCCTGCCATAGGCTCTGGTGATGACGCCTGCTTGGGCTCCACGATGACTGCATTCCAGCCGTTGGGCTGGTCTTGGTATTGTTTCACCGAAACGGATGCCTTTGCTTGATGCTCTTGCCTGCGCTTGCCCCCTTTGCACCAAAGAGGAAAGGAGGATGCCGCTGGGCTGGCGCCCTTGGTGCCCTTGGTCATCATGGCTTACGTCACGGGCACCTCGCGAGGTACCCCGCCTTGAGTTCTCCGCCTCCTCATGAGCCACCCGACGAGGCCGCGCCTGAGGAAGCTCTTGGTCGTCCGCCCCGCAAGGTTGGCCCCTTGCGAGGGTCTCGAGCTTGTGTTGATGAAGATGGGCCGTCCTGGGCCTCCTTTGAGCCACGCCGCAGGCCGCAGGCAGGCAAGTCTGGGGACCCCCATTCCCAGAACGCCGACAGCGCGGGCAGCGCGGCCAAGCGTCGTCCACCCTCACCCCGCGGCAAGTACGGGCTGCTGCAAGAGCAGCAAGCCATGCTGTAGCAATGGCGCCACACTCACGACGGGAGCAAGCAAACATGTGAGCGGCGCTCACCGTGGCAAGGGAGCTGCTGCGATGCAGGCTGACGGAGAGCGGCCGGGACACGCTGCTTGAGCGTGTTGCCGAGTTGCTGGACGCAGCGGTGTCAGGAGCACCACCCTTCTGCTATCGACTTCCTTCCCAGGCCATTGTAGGGCTGCACGGCGAACCTCACCACGTCCGCACGCCATCAACTACGCCCGGGGGCTTCATCAACATCAGCACAACCAGTGGCGTAGGGGGCTCCAACTCCCCCATGCCGCCCTCGACAAGCACGAGCGCAAGCGTCGTCCCCCATGGTCCCGGCCGGATGCCATATTGTCATCCCCAGGACGCCGTCATGGGCGGAGCAACATGGAGCGTGGGGCACCACGGCGAGGTGTTCGGGGTGACGGCCCCAGAAGCCTACATGTCCCGCATGATGGACCAAGGGTACGCACCAGAGGACGACCTCCGCTCAGTCACTGGAGAAGATTGGGGAGAGGGGGCGCTAGGAGCCGAAGCCTTCCAAGAACCAATGGGGAACCACAACGATCGCGACGGTAGCGGCAACTACAGGGTGCCGCTAGTCTCTCAGGAACAGGCTTATGCTAACCATGGACTACAGATGAATCAGGTTGCTACGTCGATCGACGTCCCAGGCACGGCGGCACCCGTTCCAGCAAGGGAGACACGCTGGGGGCCATCGAGAGGGAGCCAGGAGCAAGGCCCCTCCCCGAGGCACGCGACGCCTGACGACAACCGGAGGTAGGCCCTCTGTCGGGGAGGCCTCGACAACCCTTCCCCCGGCAGAGGACCTGTGGTCGCCAAGGGAACCGCTGGCGTCCCCTTTCCCTTCTCTGTGTCGTCCTGGTCTCCGATCGGCTCAGAGGAGGTCGGGGGTGGCGCATGGCGGGGCCCTCGTCTGGCGATATGAAGCAAGGCTGGTACCTGTGAAGAAGGCCCAGTGCCTGTGAAGCTCGCCGCCCGTGACACTCACGTAATAATGAGTTGGGGCTGTACACGGCCCGGAGTCTCAGGGGTGCCGGCCTCAGGCCCTGGGGTCCCTCCCATGCCTAGTGGCAGCACTTAGCTCCGCGCTGGTGAGAAGACTTGAAGACCAGAAGACTAGACTAGGTGCCGGACACGGCCTTTTGCTTTGGATCTCTCTCTTTCTGTAGCTTTGCCTTCTGGATTTGGATTTGAGTTGAAGCTGAGTTTTATTGATGCGCGCGGGGGGAGCCTTTTCTCGTTTGAGCAATTCCTTGCTTTTTGGATCTCGTTTTGTCTGGGACTCATGTTCGTCGCCTTTCGCTCACGATCTCCTCGCGAGCGGGACTGCGCGAAGCACGTCCGCGCCAAGCGCGCGCTAACACTGCAACTAGTGTAGGGCCCCTTTCGACGGGGCGACGAGCTCCGCAAGGTTCTCAGGAACTCGACACATCACAGCCCAGCTCAAAGCTGGCGCTGACTAAGGTAAACCAAGACAGAAAGCTCGCATCAGGATTCACAAGTTCACGGGGACACAAACTCACATCGCATGGAAAAGTAAAAACTGCAATTTGCTTACATGAGGGGCTCCCCCTCTCAAAATGCTCTTACAAGTTTCCAAGGGCCACGCCTGAGTTTGTGCATAGGAAGAAATGACAGGAGAACAAGGGATCAACCAGAAATGTCGCTCGCTGCGTCACCCGCAGACGCGTCACTCGCATCGTCGTCATCTTCATTGGCATCATCGCCGCCATCGGCGACGCCCCCGTCGCCATCGTCGACCACATCGCCTTTGTCTGCGACGACCACCACCGCGTCATCCTCTGAAGCGAAGGCCCTGACCAACGCGTCCATATTGTCCTCAACCCAGTGCGCTAGGTCGCCCCGGACAACCGTTGGTACGGGGGCAATGGCGGCGTCAAAGTCAAAGTTGGGGTCAGTATTAAGGAGGTGGCTAAAGACACGGGAGAAAGCGCGCTCGAGCAGGCCACGCCCCCTTTCCTCCACTAGCTGGCGAGCTCTGGCAGATCGAGCCTCCAGGCGCGTCACCACCTTGGTGAAGAAGGTCGGGTGGCTAGCATAATCATTTGAGTGAGGGGTCGGCGCCTCCACGTCGCAAATATGGCCCAGGGCAATATTGGCCCTGTTCCGGAGATCCTGAAGCATGGGGGCATGCTAGCGCTCCAGCGTTCAATGTTGGAGCACCTCCTCCGTGTTCTGCCTCGCGACGACCTCTGCGTGATCAACCCGCCTCCGGAGGGAATGCAGCTCGGCCTGGCGGTTCACCCCCTCCTCAACTCCAGCCTCGCGAACCGCTACAGCGTCTTCTGCTAGGGCAACTTGACGCTCCCTCGTCTCCAGTTGCTCGAGCTCGCGGTTACGCTCCATGGCCTCTAGGGCCAGCGCCTCCTCACGCTTCCGGACCTCCTCTTCCTCCGCTGGCGTCCCCCTCAGTGATGCAAGAGCGGCCTTGCACGCCTCCACCTGCTGTTCTAGACACGCGCTCCAGGCCTGGATCTCCCACGCGCGCTTCTCCGCAGCCACGCGGTGGCGATCAGCCTCGCGAGCCTCTTCCAAGGCTTGTGAGCGGGCTTCATAGGAAACCTTGAGAGACGCCTCAGCCTTCGCGTTCTCAAGGTCACGCTGATAGCGGCCGAGGTTGATGGCCACCTTCAGCTTGCGCCGCTCCTCCGCCAACCGGAGACCTTCAGCCTCAAGACGCGAATCGACACTCGCGAGCTCTCCACCAAGCCGGCTCATCGCGTTCATCGCCTCCTGGAAGAGCTCATGGCGAACCACGCTCCGCCCGCGCTCGAGCTCGAACGCCCGGCCTTCTTCGTCCTCCACCTCGGGGGCTGCGGGCGGGGCGTCAAGCGGCGCGCCACCCCTCGGCAGGGGGCTGGGGGCTGGCGCCACACCCGACACCAGCCCGTCCTCGCGAGAAGCCCAAGCCTGCTGCGGCTCGCTGCTCGAAGTGGATCCGAGGATCGAAGCCAACAAGTTGCCGTCAAAAATCAGCGGAGGAGTGTTGGGCACACCTGCCAGGCTCCACGCCAGACCAAGGGGGAGGAGCGACGAGGCCGCAGATTTAGCACGCCAGGAAGGCAAGAGTGCCCCTTCAACCAACCCTACTCCAGGGGCAACCAGCGAACTCGGAGCGCTCGAGGTTGGCGGAAGAGTTAAGGAAGAAGGAGGCTGTTTCTCAGGAGATTCAACAGCCTCAGTGGAAGGAGCCTTGAAAGACTGGCGTCAGAAGAAGAAAGCGGCACACAGAGAGCCACAGCGGTACGATACTTACACGTCAATGGCGATGTACTTTCTCCGCTTCAGTGGTCCAAAGATGTTGCTGCCGCTGGGAGATACTTTCCTCTTGCGGAGCTCCTCGAAGTCCACACAAGGACGACCGAAACGCTGGACGTGACAGCAGGTGCGCAGCGGGGCCGAAGAAGAGCTCGGAAGAATATCTTCAGGGGTGCCCGGTTGCGGCGAACAGCCGGGCACCGTTTCACCACACCTCCCAAGGCTCCTGGAGCCTTGGCCTCGGGAGCCGCATTCAGCGTCTGTTGGGGAACGTAGTAATTTCAAAAAAAATTCCTACGCACATGCAAGGATCATGGTGATGCATAGCAACGAGAGGGGAGAGTGTTGTCCACGTACCCTCGTAGACCGATAACGGAAGCGTTAACACAACGCGGTTGATGTAGTCGTACGTCTTCACGGCCCGACCGATCAAGCACCGAAACTACGGCACCTCCGAGTTCTAGCACACGTTCAGCTCGATGACGTCCCTCGAACTCTGATCCAGCCGAGTGTCGAGGAGAGTTCCGCCAAATCGACCCAGGCGTGGTGACGATCTTGATGTTCTACCGTCGCAGGGCTTCGCCTAAGCACCGCTACAATATTATCGAGGTGGACTATGGTGGAGGGGGGCACCGCACACGGCTAAGAGATCCAAGGGATCAATTATTGTTCTGTTTAGAGGTCCCCCCTGCCCCCGTATATAAAGGACCAACGGGAAGGGGGCGGCCGGCCTAGGAGGGGGCGCGCCAAGGGGAGTCCTACTCCCACCGGGAGTAGGACTCCCTCCTTCCTTGTTGGAGTAGGAGAAGGGGAAAGAGGGGGAGAGGAAGAAGGAAAAAGGGGCTGCGCCCCTTGTCCAATTCGGACCAGAGGGGGGACCGCAGGCCTCCTTCCTTTTGGCCTCTCTCTTCTATTCCCGTATGGCCCAATAAGGCCCATATACTCCCCGGCGAATTCCCGTAACTCTCCGGTACTCCGAAAAATACCTGAATCACTCGGAACCTTTCTGAAGTCCGAATATAGTCGTCCAATATATCGATCTTTACGTCTCGACCATTTTGAGACTCCTCGTCATGTCCCCGGTCTCATCCGGGACTCCGAACTCCTTCGGTACATCAAAACTCATAAACTCATAACATAACTGTCATCGAAACCTTAAGCGTGCGGACACTACGGGTTTGAGAACAATTTAGACATGACCTAGAACTATTCCTGTCAATAACCAATAGCGGAACCTGGATGCTCATATTGGCTCCTACATATTCTATGAAGATCTTTATCGGTCAAACCGCATAACAACATACGTTGTTCCCTTTGTCATCCGTATGTTACTTGCCCGAGATTTGATCGTCAGTATCCAATACCTAGTTCAATCTCGTTATTGGCAAGTCTCTTTACTCGTTACGTAATGCATCATTCCGTAACTAACTCATTAGCTACATTGCTTGCAAGGCTTATAGTGATGTGCATTACCGAGAGGGCCCGAGATACCTCTCCGAGCAATCGAGTGACAAAACCTAATCTCGAAATCGCCAACCCAACATGTACCTTTGGAGACACCTGTAGTACTCCTTTATAATCACCCAGTTATGTTGTGACGCTTGGTAGCACCCAAAGTGTTCCTCCGTAAACGGGAGTTGCATAATCTCATAGTTACGAGGAACATGTATAAGTCATGAAGAAAGCAATAGCAATATACTAAACGATCAAGTGCTAGGCTAACGGAATGGGTCATGTCAATCACATCATTCTCCTAATGATGTGATCCCATTAATCAAATAACAACACATGTCTATGGTTAGGAAACATAACCATCTTTGATTAATGAGCTAGTCAAGTAGAGGCATACTAGTGACTATATGTTTGTCTATGTATTCACACATGTATCATGTTTCCGGTTAATACAATTCTAGCATGAATAATAAACATTTATCATGAAATAAGGAAATAAATAATAACTTTATTATTGCCTCTAGGGCATATTTCCTTCAGTCTCCCACTTGCACTAGAGTCAATAATCTAGTTCACATCATCATGTGATTCAACACTAGTATTCACATCTCGTATGTGATTAACACCCATAGTTCACATCGTCATGTGACCAACACCCAAAGGGTTTACTAGAGTCAATAATCTAGTTCACATCGCTATGTGATTAACACCCAAAGAGTACTAAGGTATGATCATGTTTTGCTCGTGAGAGAAGCTTAGTCAACGGGTCTCATCACATTCAGAGCCGTATGTATTTTGCAAATATTACGTGTCTACAATGCTCTTGCACGGATCTACTCTAGCTAATTGCTCCAACTTTAAATATGTATCCATATTTAGATTCAAAGTCATCTAGATTAGTTTAAAAGCTTGCATCGATGTAACTCTTTACGACGTGCTCTTTTATCACCTCCATAATCGAGAAATATTTCCTTAGTCCTCACCGAGGATGTTCTTGACCAATGTCCGATGATCTACTCCTAGATCACTATTGTACTCCTTGCCAAATTCAGAGCAAGGTATACAATAGGTCTGGTACATAGCATATCATACTTTATAGAACCTATGACTGAGGCATAGGGAATGACTTTCATTCTCTTTTCTATTTTATGCCGTGGTCGGGATTTGAGTCTTACTCAATTTCACACGTTTGCAACACAGGCAAGACCTTTTCTTTGACTGTTCCATTTTGAACTACTTCAAAATCTTGACAAGGTATGCACTTATTGAAAAACTTATCAAGCGTCTTGATCTATCTCAATAGATCTTGATGCTCAATATGTAAGTAGCTTTACTGAGGTCTTTCTTTTAAAGAACTCCTTTCAAATACTCCTTTATGCTTTCCGGAAAAATTATACATCATTTCGATCAACAATATGTTACTCACATATATTTATCAAAAAGCGGTAGTGCTCCCACTCACTTTCTTGTAAATACAGGCTTCACCTCAAGTCTGTATAAAACTATATGCTTTGATCAACTTATCAAAGAGTCTATTCCAACTCTGATATGCTTGCACCAGTCCATAGATGGATCGCTGGAGCTTGCACATTTTGTTAGCTCCTTTAAGATTGACAAAACCTTCTGGTTGCATCATATACAACTCTTCTTTAATAAATCCATTAAAGAATGTTGTTTTGACATCCATTTGCCAGATTTCATAAAATGTGGAAATTGCTAACATGATTCGGACAGATTTAAGCAACGCTAGAGTTGAGAAAATCTCATTGTAGTCAACACCTTGAACTTGTCGAAAACCTTTTGCAACAAGTCGAGCTTTGTAGATAGTAACACTACTATCAGTGTCCGTCTTCCTCTTGAAGATCCATTTACTTGACTTGCTAATCATCGAGCAGGTCAACCAAAGTCCCCACTTTGTTCTTATATATGGATCCTATCTCAGATTTTATGGCCTCAAGCCATTTTGCGGAATCTGGGCTCATCATCGCTTCCTCATAGTTCGTAGGTTCATCATGGTCTAGTAACATGACTTCCAGAACATGATTACCGTACCACTCAGTGCGAATCTTACTCTGGAAGACCTACAAGGTTTGGTAGCAACTTGATCTGAAGTTTCATGATCATCATCATTAACTTCCTCACTAATTGGTGTAGGAATCATCGAACTGATTTCTGTGATGAACTACTTTCCAATAAGGGAGAAGGTACAATTACCTCATCAAGTCCTACTTTCCTCCCACTCACTTCTTTCGAGAGAAACTTCTTCTCTAGGAAGGATCCATCTTAGCAACAAATAACTTGCCTTCGGATCTGTGATAGAAGGTGTACCCAATAGTTACCTTTGGGTATTCTATGAAGACGTACTTCTCCGATTTGGGTTCGAGCTTATCAGGTTGAAACTTTTTCACATAAGCATCGCAGCCCCAAACTTTAACAAACGACAACTTTGGTTTCTTGCCAAACCACAGTTCATAAGTCGTCGTCTCAACGGATTTCGATGGTGCCCTTTTTAATGTGAGTGTAGCTGTCTCTAATGCATAACCCCAAAATGATAGTGGTAAATCGGTAAGAAACATCATAGATTGCACTATATCCAATAAAGTACGGTTATGACGTTCGGACACACCATTATGCTATGGTGTTCCACGTGGCGCGAATTTGTGAAACTATTCCACATTGTTTTAATTGAAGACCAAACTCGTAACTCAAATATTTGTCTCCTGATCAGATCGTAGAAACTTTATTTTTCTTGTCACGATGATTTTCCACTTCACTCTGAAATTCTTTGAACTTTTCAAATGTTTCAGACTTATGTTTCATCAAGTAGATATACCCATATCTGCTCAAATCATCTGTGAAGGTCAGAAAATAATGATACTTGCTGCGAGCCTTAATATTCATCGGACCACGTACATCAGTATGTATGATTTCCAACAAATCTGTTGCTCGCTCCATTGTTTCGGAGAACGGAGTCTTAGTCATCTTGCCCATGAGGCATGGTTCGCAAGCATCAAGTGATTCATAATCAAGTGATTCCAAAATCCCATCAGCATGGAGTTTCTTCATGGGCTTTACACCAATATGACCTAAACGGCGATTGCCACAAATAAGTTGCACTATCATTATTAACTTTGCATCTTTTGGCTTCAATATTATGAATATGTGTATCACATTTATCGAGATCCAACAAACCATTTTCGTTGGTGTGTATGACCATAGAAGGTTTTATTCATGTAAACAGAACAACAATTTATTCTCTTACTTAAATGAATAACCGTATTGCAATAAACATGATCAAATCATATTCATGCTCAACGTAAACACCAAATAACACTTATTTAGGTTCAACACTAATCCCGAAAGTATAGGGAGTGTGCGATGATGATCATATCAATCTTGGAACCACTTCCAACACACATCGTCACTTCACCCTTAACTAGTCTCTGTTCATTCTGCAACTCCCGTTTCAAGTTACTAATCATAGCAACTGAAAGTATCAAATACTTAGGGGCTACTATAAACACTAGTAAGGTACACATCAATAACCTATATATCAAATATACCCTTGTTCACTTTGCCATCCTTCTTATCCACCAAATATTCAGGGCATTTCCACTTCCAGTGACCATTTCCTTTGCAGTATAATCATTCAGTTTCAGGCTTTGGTCCAGCTTTGGGCTTCTTCACGGGAGTGACAACTTGCTTGTCATTCTACTTGAAGTTTCCATTTCTTTCCCTTTCTTGAAACTAGTAATCTTGTCAACCATCAACACTTGATGCTCTTTCTTGATTTCTACCTTCGTCGATTTCAACATCACGAAGAGCTCGGGAATCGTTTTCGTCATCCCTTGCATACTGTAGTTCATCACAAAGTTCTACTAACTTGGTGATGGTGACTAGAGAACTCTGTCAATCACTATCTTATCTGGAAGATTAACTCCCACTTGAATCAAGCGATTGTAGTACCTGCATAATCTGAGCACATGCTCACTAGTTGAGCGATTCTCCTCCATCTTTTAGCTATAGAACTTGTTGGAGACTTCATATCTCTCAACTCGGGTATTTTCTTGAAATATTAACTTCAACTCCTAGAACATCTCATATGGTCCATGACGTTCAAAACGTCTTTGAAATCCCGATTCTAAGCAGTTAAGTATGGTGCACTAAACTATCAAGTAGTCATCATATTGAGGTAGACAAACGTTCATAACGTCTGCATTTGCTCCTGCAATAGGTCTGTCATCTAGCGGTGCATTAAGGACATAATTCTTCTCTGCAGCAATGAGGATAAACCTCAGATCGCGGATCCAATCCGCATCATTGCTACTAACATTTTTCAATACAATTTTCTCTAGGAACACATATAAAAACATAGGGAAGCAAAAACATAGGGAAGCAACAACGCGAGCTATTGATCTACAACATAATTTGCAAAATACTACCAGGACTAAGTTCATGATAAATTAAAGTTCAATTAATCATATTACTTAAGAACTCCCACTTAGACAGACATCTCTCTAGTCATCTAAGTGATCACGTGATCCAAATCAACTAAACTATAACCGATCATCACATGAGATGGAATAGTTTTCAATGGTGAACATCACTATGTTGATCATATCTACTATATGATTCACGCTTGACCTTTCGGTCTCCGTGTTCCGAGGCCATATCTGCATATGCTAGGCTCGTCAAGTTTAACTCGAGTATTCAGCGTGTGCAAAACTGGCTTGCACCCGTTGTAGATGGACGTGAAGCTTATCACACCCGATCATCACGTGGTGTGCAGGCACGACGAACTTTGGCAACGGTGCATACTCGAGGAGAACACTTCTTGATAATTTTTAGTGAGAGATCATCTTAAAATGCTACCGTCAATCAAAGCAAGATAAGATGCATAAAGGATAAACATCACATGCAATCAATATAAGTGATATGATATGTCCATCATCATCTTGTGCTTGTGATCTCCATCTCCGAAGCACCGTCATGATCACCATCGTCACCGGCGCGACACCTTGATCCCCATCGTAGCATCGTTGTCGTCTCGCCAATCTTATGCTTCTACGACTATCGCTACCGCTTAGTGATAAAGTAAAGCATTACGTAGCGTTGCATTTCATACAATAAAGCGAAAACCATATGGCTCGCCCGATTTGCGAAGTTCGGTTACAAAACATGATCATCTCATACAATAAAATATAGCATCACGTCTTGACCATATCACATCACAACATGCCCTGCAAAAACAAGTTAGACGTCCTCTACTTTGTTGTTGCAAATTTTACGTGGCTGCTACGGGCTGAGCAAGAACCGTTCTTACCTACACATCAAAACCACAATGATAGTTTGTCAAGTTGGTGCTGTTTTAACCTTCGCAAGGACCCGGGCGTATGCCACACTCAGTTCAACTAAAGTGAGAGAGACAGACACCCGCCAGTCACCTTTAAGCACGAGTGCTCGTAGCGGTGAAACCAATCTCGCGTAAGCGTCTGCGTAATATCGGTCCGGCCGCTTCATCTCACAATACCGCCCGAACCAAAGTATGACATGCTGGTAAGCAGTATGACTTGTATCGCCCACAACTCACTTGTGTTCTACTCGTGCATATGACATCTACGCATAAAACCAGGCTCGGATGCCACTGTTGGGGAACGTAGTAATTTCAAAAAAATTTCCTACGCACATGCAAGGATCATGGTGATGCATAGCAACGAGAGGGGAGAGTGTTGTCCTCGTACCTTCCTTGTTGGAGTAGGAGAAGGGAAAGAGGGGGAGAGGAAGAAGGAACAAGGGGCTGCGCCCCTTGTCCAATTCGGACCAGAGGGGGGAGCGCAGGCCTCCTTCCTTTTGGCCTCTCTCTTCTATTCCCGTATGGCCCAATAAGGCCCATATACTCCCGGGCGAATTTCCGTAACTCTCCGGTACTCCAAAAAATACCCGAATCACTCGGAACCTTTCCGAAGTCCGAATATAGTCGTCCAATATATCGATCTTTACGTCTCGACCATTTCAAGACTCCTCGTCATGTCCCCGTTCTCATCCGGGACTCCAAACTCCTTTGGTACATCAAAACTCATAAACTCATAATATAACTGTCATCGAAACCTTAAGCGTGCGGACCCTACGGGTTCGAGAACAATGTAGACATGACCTAGAACTATTCCGGTCAATAACCAATAGCGGAACCTGGATGCTCATATTGGCTCCTACACATTCTCTGAAGATCTTTATCGGTCAAACCGCATAACAACATACGTTGTTCCCTTTGTCATCGGTATGTTACTTGCCCGAGATTTGATCGTCGGTATCCAATACCTAGTTCAATCTCGTTACTGGCAAGTCTCTTTACTCGTTACGTAATGCATCATTCCGTAACTTACTCATTAGCTACATTGTTTGCAAGGCTTATAGTGATGTGCATTACCGAGAGGGCCCAAAGATACCTCTCCGACAATCGGAGTGACAAAACCTAATCTTGAAATACGCCAACCCAACATGTACCTTTGGAGACACCTGTAGTACTCCTTTATAATCACCCGATTACGTTGTGACGCTTTGGTAGCACCCAAAGTGTTCCTCCGGTAAATGGGAGTTGCACAATCTCATAGTTACAGGAACATGTATAAGTGATGAAGAAAGCAATAGCAATATACTAAACGATCAAGTGCTAGGCTAACAGAATGGGTCATGTCAATCACATCATTCTCCTAATGATGTGATCCCATTAATCAAATAACAACACATGTCTATGGTTAGGAAACATAACCATCTTTGATTAATGAGCTAGTCAAGTAGAGGCATACTAGTGACTATATGTTTGTCTATGTATTCACACATGTATCATGTTTCCGGTTAATACAATTCTAGCATGAATAATAAACATTTATCTTGAAATAAGGAAATAAATAATAACTTTATTATTGCCTCTAGGGCATATTTCCTTCAGCGTCTCCTCAGCAACCGACCCCTCAGTGAAAGCACAAGTGCTCCCTGGGTGATTTTGGTAATTATTGTCAACATATCTCTTGTTGGACTAACACTTTTACCTAGTATGTTTCAGACAAGTTCAATAATGGAGTGGCATGGACTAGACGATGTGGAACCCCTTCAAGATGCTAAGAACAAAGGATTGGCTCATGGTCCAAGCTCAAGACTCTAACTTTCTATTTTAGTGGTCCAAGATCACACTGAGTCTATAGGAAAACCCAATACTATCAAGAGGGGATGAGGTGTTGCTTAATGAGTTTCTTGCTCTACAGTGCTTAGTGATATGCTCCAAAACCCTCATCCACTTTCTCACATCCACGTATGTCCTAAACCAAAAGTCAAACTCGGCCCCACCGATTTTTTCTATCCGGCGCCACCAAGTACAGATGTCTTAGCCACTGCCACAAACCCTAGGCAAATCGGTTTCACCGATAGGGATCTCAGTCTCACCGAGATGGGATTGTAATCTCTCTGTGTATGTCCATTACCAAATTCAGTCTCACCAAGTGTAAGTAATCGTTACTACCGAGATTACAATGCAAACTCTCTGGTTAACTTATTACCAAAATCGGTCCCACCGAGTTTGTGTAATCGGTCTCACCGAGTTGCCTGACCAACTCTCTGGTTAGCTTATTACCAAAATCGGTCTCACCGAGTTTGTATGTCGGTCTCACCGAGATTACGTTATGCCCTAACCCTAACCATATCGGTCCTACCGAAGTTACATGTCGGTCCCAATCAAAATCCTAACGGTCACTAGATTTTCTAAATCGGTCCGACCGAGTTTACCAATTCGGTCTCAACGAGTTTGGCAAGTTGTGTGTAACGGTTAGATTTTGTGTGGAGGCTATAAATACCCCTCCACCCACTCTTCATTTGTGGAGAGAGCAATCAGAACGAACCTACACTTCCAACATCTATTTTCTGAGAGAGAACCACCTACTCATGTGTTGAGGCCAAGATATTCCATTCCTATCATATGAATATTGATCTCTAGCCTACCCCAAGTTGCTTTCAACTCAAATCTTCTTTCCACCAAATCCAAATCCTGTGAGAGAGAGTTGAGTGTTGGGGAGACTATCATTTGAAGCACAAGAGCAAGGAGTTCATCATCAACACACCATTTGTTACTTCTTGGAGACTGGTTTCTCCTAGATTGGCTAGGTGTCACTTGGGAGCCTCCAACAAGATTGTGGAGTTGAACCAAGGAGTTTGTAAGGGCAAGGAGATCGCCTACTTTGTGAAGATCTATCGCTAGTGAGGCAAGTCCTTCGTGGGCGACGACCATGGTGGGATAGACAAGGTTGCTTCTTCGTGGACCCTTCGTGGATGGAGCCCTCCGTGGACTCGCGCAAACGTTACCCTTCGTGGGTTGAAGTCTCCATCAACGTGGATGTACGATAGCACCACCTATCGGAACCACGACAAAAACATCTGTGTCTCCAAATTGCGTTTGAATCCTCCAAACCCTTCCCTTTACATTCTTGCAAGTTGCATGCTTTACTTTCTGCTGCTTATATACTCTTTGCATGCTTGCTTGATATGTATTGTGAGTGTTAAACTTGTGCCTAAACTCCACTTAAACTTAAAGAAGTTAAAAACTGCAACTTTTGGTACTTAGTGTCTAATCACCCCCCCCTCTAGACACCTCTTCTCGATCCCTTTCAATTGGTATCAGAGCTTTGGTCTCCATTGCTTTGGTTTAAACACCATTGGAGGAAGATGGATGAGTCTACTATTGGGAGTCTTAGACATAGAGTTCCTATACTTGATGGAGAGTATTTTCATGAGTGGAAAAATGAGATGCTTGTGATTCTCATTCAATATCATTTGAACAAGTACATTGCTAGCCCTTGTGCACCTCATGTTGATCCTATGCATCCCACCCTTGATGAGTCAATTGACATGATTCACAATCTTAAAACTGTTGAACTTATCACTAGAGGCTTGCCTAGAAACTTGATAGGATGTTTGCCTACTCTTAAGTGTGCCTACACCATATGGAAATTTCTTGAAGAACGTTTTCCAAATTATTCCTTGAAAAATCTAGATGAAATTCTCCATAAGTCTATTGCCTTGAGTAAGATGAATTCTAGTGATCCTATGTTTGGTGATTGTTTGTTTGAGCTTACAAACGTTATGCGTGCCAAAGGAGAAGTTGGAATTATTAGTGACATTATTTCCGAAGCTATAAAAATCATAAGCAAGATCATTGTCAAACTCACTCTAACGAATCACCCTCTCTAGGATTTGATCCACCACATGACGATGTTGAACATGGATACTATGATGAGGATGATGATAGTGACTTCGATCTTGATGATGCAATGAGACACTTTGGTCTTATGGCAAATCTTCGGGGATATATGGCAGGAGGAAGGAATGGGTTCTTGATAGTGGATGTACCGATCACATGACCGGAGATAAATACATTTTCAGGAGCTTGCTGAAAACGATGGTCCTCGAAAGTATGTCACTTTCGGTGACAACTCAAAGAGTAAGGTGGTTGGCCTCGGTAAGGTGGCCATATCACATGATAGCTCCATCCAAAATGTCATGCTCCTTGAATCTCTTGGATACAACTTACTTTCAGTATCTAGACTTGCTGATTTCGGTTTTAATGTCCTATTCACTGAAGTAGATTGCCAAGTGTTTCGTAGAGATAATCATAAAATGGTCTTTACCGGTGTGCGTAGAGGTGATCTATACATTGTTGATTTCACTAAAAAGGCTCAACCTAGAACTTGCTTTATTGCTAAAACCTCTAAAGGTTGGTTATGGCATAGACGATTAGGTCATGTTGGCATGCGAAACCTTGACAAGCTTATTAAAGTAAATCATATCCTTGGAGTTAACGATGTCATATTTGATAAGGTTAGACTTTGCAGCGCTTGTCAGGCAGGTAAACATGTTGGAGGAAGGCATCCCGTGAAAAACATCATGACCACAAGGAGGCCACTCGAGCTACTTCACATGGATCTCTTTGGTCCCAACGCCTACAAGAGTCTCGGTGGAAATTCTTTTGGTCTAGTTATAGTTGATGATTTTTCAAGATTTACATGGGTGTTCTTTCTCGATGATAAATCACAGGTTCAAAATATCTTCAAAAACTTCGCTAGAAAGGCCAAAAATCAATTTGAAGTAAAGATCAAGAAGGTTCGCAGCAACAACGGAACGGAGTTCAAGAACGCAAATGTGGACACCTTTCTTGATGAAGAAGGGATTTCACACGAGTTCTCGACTGCATACATCTCAACAAAATGGAGTTGTTGAGAGGAAGAACCGGACGCTCATCGAAATGGCGAGAACGATGCTTGATGAGTACAAGACGCCGAAGCACTTTTGGGCGGAAGCGGTTGAGACAGCTTGTCATGCAACAAATTGCTTGTATCTTCACAAGCTACTCGGCAAGACGGCATACGAGCTTCTCACCGATAACAAACCCCAAGTTGGATACTTTCAAGTATTCGGCTCAAAGTGCTACATTCTTTATAAGCATCATCGTTCTAAATTTGCTCCTAAGTCTCATGAAGGATTCCTACTTGGTTATGGCTCAAACTCTCGCACATACCGTGTCTACAACAATTTCACCCGAAAGGTTGAAGAAACGGTAGATGTGAAGTTTGATGAATCTAACGGCTCACAAGTAGAGCAATTGCCAATTGATGTAGGAGACAAAGACCCCCTCGGAAGCAATTCAAGACTTGTCTATTGGTAAGATTCGTCCTACGGAGATGAAGGAGAGTACCTCATCCGTCCAAGTGGAAGCTTCTACCTCACGACAAGGTGAACCAAGAGTTGATATGGAAGCATCCACAAGTGGGACACACCAAGATGAAGAAAACGAGGAAGTGCACCAAGATGAACGTCAACAACCTCCTTCTCCACCACGACAAGAGAACGCCAACGCCAACAATGAAGAAGGCCAAGAAGAAGAACAAGATGAACAAGATGTTCAACCAAGACCCAAGCAAAAGCTTTCACGAGTTCGAGCAAGAATCGCTAAAGACCATCCCGTCGAGCAAATCTACAATGATATCCAAACCGGGAGAATCACTCGCTCTAAAATTCGTTTAGCTAACTTTTGTGAACACTATTCATTCATCTCTAGCATTGAACCTATGAAGGTTGAAGAAGCATTGGAAGATCCGGATTGGATAAATGCCATGCACGAAGAGCTACACAACTTTGAGAGAAATCAAGTTTGGACATTGGTTGAGAAGCCCGACAACAACCACAACATGATCGGTACCAAATGGGTGTTTCGCAACAAGCAAGATGAAGATGGACAAGTAGTTCGCAACAAAGCACATCTCATCGCCCAAGGCTACACACAAGTCGAAGGTATGGACTATGGTGAGACTTATGCTCCTGTTGCTAGACTTGAGTCCATTTGCATCTTACTTGCCTATGCTAATCACCATGATATCACCTTGTACCAAATGGACATTAAAAGTGTTTTCTAAACGGTGAAATAGAGGAGGAAGTTTATGTTAAACAACCTCCCGGCTTTGTTAATCCTAAGAAACTTGATCATGTTTACAAACTTCACAAAGCTCTTTATGGATTTAAACAAGACCCTAGAGCGTGGTATAAATGCTTGACCAAGTTCCTTATTGAAAAAGGCTTTGAAATAAGAAATTTGATTCTACTCTTTTTACTAAAAGGGTCAACGGAGAACTATTTGTGTGCCAAATCTATGTTGATGATATTATATTTGGTTCTACTAACCCTCATTTTAGTGAAAAGTTTGGAAAGCTAATGTTGGAGAAGTTTGAGATGTCTATGATGAGTGAACTCAAATTCTTTCTTGGTTTGCAAATCAAGCAAACTAAGGAAGGTACCTTTGTCTCTCAAACAAAGTACACCAAGGACTTATTCAAGAAGTTCAATATGCAAGAATGCAAAGGTATGAATACACCCATGCCAACTAGTGGACATCTTGATTTGACCAAAGATGGTGAACCGGTCGATTAAAAGGTTTATCACTCTATGATTGGTTCTTTGTTATATCTATGTGCTTCATGTCCCGATATCATGCTAAGTGTGTGCATGTGTGCACGATATCAAGATGCTCCTAAAGAATGTCATCTTATGGCCATGAAAAGGATAGTGAGATACTTAATCCATACACCAAATTTTGGCATTTGGTATCCTAAGAGGGCCTCTTTCAATCTTGTTGGCTACTCCGACTCAGACTATGCCGGTGACAAGGTTGATAGAAAGTCCACTTCGGGTACTTGTCAATTTCTTGGCAGATCACATGTGTCTTGGTCTTCCAAGAAACAAAACTCGGTATCCTTATCCACCGCCGATGCGGAATACATTGCCCCTGGTTCATGTTGTGCTCAATTACTTTGGATGACCCAAACTCTTAAAGATTATGGGATATATTTGAAACATGTTCCATTACTTTGTGACAATGAAAGTGTTATCAAGATTGCTCACAATCCCGTGCAACACTCTCGAACTAAGCATATTGAAGTTCGTCATCATTTCATTCGAGATCATGTTGCTAAGGGTGACATTAATCTTAAGCATGTTCGCACCAAAAAGCAATTAGCGGATATATTCACTAAACCACTTGATGAGAAAGTGTATTGCAGGTTAAGAGGTGAATTGAACATCATTGATGCTTTAAACTTGGAGTAAGAACTCCATTGGATACATGCAAGACATGAGCTTATGACTAATCCTTGATATTTCTCTTATGATGATAATCTTATATCTTGGATATATTTGGACCTTGCATGTTATCTAACCCTTGTAGGTACTTGGATGAATCTAAGTCTATGAGATTGCAACTCACTCACATCTTGAGCAATTTCTACATCACCAAGTCTCTACACAATGGTGGTTGAAGACAATGAAGCACGAAACCATTCAAACATATCCTTTGACAAATTCTATGTTGAGTTTCATGATTGTCATTTTGAATACACAAGTTCTCTTCCTTGCAAGAACTAACCCATGTAGGTAGATGGACTCAAATTCCAAGTGGTGCTCCCAACTCTTGATGAGCTACATCAACCTTGAGCAACCACACAAGTTCAACTACATGATCACGATCAACACCACCACCCAAGGTATGTTATTCCATCTTAGAGAAGCTTTACTCCAAGACATGAGTCAAAGCAACTCGACAAGATGTGAATACATCAAGATGCTTAAACAGAAAATGGTAACCCCATTTTGAGCTTAAACGATGAGTATGACCTATGATCAAGTGATCTCACTTGACTCCTAAGTCAATATACTCTAACATAGGTGACTTTGTCGCCGACCATCTCTAGATGAAGTTCTCTTGTGTTCTTTTTTTTGTGCTCTTGCATTTGTCTCATGCATATTTGCTTCCTCTTTCAAAAAAAACTTCATCTAGATTTCTTTTCTTTTCTATTTGTTCTGTAGTCCCTGCATCCAATTCATTGCAAATATTTCAGTTAATTCCTTGCAAATCCTTGTGAGATCTTACTTGTCTAGTGAGCTGAGGTGACAAGTGTTTTCTCTGTGATGAACTCGGTCAGTCCGGTTTCTTGTATTCGGTCTAACCGAAATCATTCGGTGCAACCGAAGCATACCACTCGGAGCCACCGATTTCACTACAGGAAAAACATTTTGCCACTTATTCATGCATTACTTTTGATCCAGCTCCACTCCATGAATCTTGTCCTCTACAAGCATCACACTTTTATCAGTGCTTTATGCTGTGACTCAAGGACCAAACCCATTCATGACAAATTCCAAAAGGCCCTTCTTGGAAATTGATGTCAAAGGGGGGGAGAGAGAGATCACATCAAAGCCTTATCACTTCAACAAGGGGAGAAAGATATCTCCAGGGGAGAGAATACTCAAGAAGAGAGTAATCTTCAAGGATCCCAGATTCTTGGTGTTCAAGAGGAGAGATGCCACATGTCTTCTTGAGGGGAAAGACATGTTCATATGTGCTTATTTGCATTAGCTCTATTCATTTGTTTCTTTGAGCTCTGATTCTACATTTTGCTCTAATTTTCTGTTCCCTATCTTCTCCCAGTATCCCATGCTAGATTCAGGGGGAGCAAGACATCTAAGGGAAAGAAATTATTTAAATTCATTGCACATCTTTACCTTTGGGGACATGTCTATATTCAATGTGGTACTTAGTACTCACTCTCTACATGTCATCCCAGTCTTGGTACTCTTGTGGCTTCTTTTGCTTGCTCTGGCCAGTAGGTGTATCTATGTTATCTGACCCTATTTTCACAGGTTCATTCCATTCTAAGCCAACTCAAGACCACAAGGTAAGTATATGCATCACAGTCATGTGTATGAGGAATTCTTGCTGATGTACATACTGTTTGCAAGAAGGACTCATGAGCATGAAGGTACATTTCCCATATTCACATCATTTGCTCTGATGCATATAGCCAAGATACATGTAACACATTACTTACTCTGTCATGGTTATGCTCTCACATGCTTCTATATTCCATATCCACATGATTGCATACATGTAGGGGGAGCCTATGCATGTTACATGTCTTTCCAAAGCTTTACTCGTTATTCTTTATTTCTTTATCTAAAGCTTTGATGTATGTTGTCATCAATTACCAAAAAGGGGGAGATTGAAAGCACAAGTGCTCCCTGGGTGATTTTGGTAATTAATGTCAACATATCTCTTGTTGGACTAACACTTTTACCTAGTATGTTTCAGACAAGTTCAACAATGGAGTGGCATGGACTAGAGGATGTGGAACCCCTTCAAGATGCTAAGAACAAAGGATTGGCTCAAGCTCCAAGCTCAAGACTCTACACTTTCTATTTTAGTGATCCAAGATCACATTGAGTCTATAGGAAAAGCCAATACTATCAAGAGTGGATGAGGTGTTGCTTAATGAGTTTCTTGCTCTACAGTGCTTAGTGATATGCTCCAAAGCCCTCAACTACTTTATCACATCCACATATGTCCTAAACCAAAAGTCAAACTCGGCCCCACCGATTCTTTCTATCCGGCGCCACCTAGTTCAGATGTCTTAGCCACTGCCACAAACCCTAGGCAAATCGGTTTCACCGATAGGGATCTCGGTCTCACCGAGAAAGGATTGTAATCTCTATGTGTATGTCCATTACCAAATTCAGTCTCACCGAGTTTAAGTAATCGGTACTACCGAGATTACAATGCAAACTCTCTGGTTAAATTATTACCAAAATCGGTCCCACCGAGTTTGTGTAATCGGTCTCACCGAGTTTGCCTGACCAACTCTCTGGTTAGCTTATTACCAAAATCAGTCTCACCGAGTTTGTGTAATCGTTCTCACCGAGATTACGTTATGCCCTAAACCTAACCATATCGGTCCTACTGAGTTGCATGTCGGTCCCACCGAAAATCCTAACGGTCACTAGATTTTCTAAATCGGTCCGACCGAGTTTACCAATTCGGTCCCACCGAGTTTGGCAAGTTGTGTGTAACGGTTAGATTTTGTGTGGAGGCTATAAATACCCCTCCACCCACTCTTTATTCATGGAGAGAGCCATCAGAACGAACCTACACTTCCAGCATCTATTTTCTGAGAGAGAACCACCTACTCATGTGTTGAGGCCAAGATATTCCATTCCTATCATATGAATCTTGATCTCTAGTCTACCCCAAGTTGCTTTCCACTCAAATCTTCTTTCCACCAAATCGAAATCCTGTGAGAGAGAGTTTAGTGTTGGGGAGACTATCATTTGAAGCACAAGAGCAAGGAGTTCATCATCAACACACCATTTGTTACTTCTTGGAGACTGGTTTCTCCTAGATTGGCTAGGTGTCACTTGGGAGCCTCCAACAAGATTGTGGAGTTGAACCAAGGAGTTTGTAAGGGCAAGGAGATCGCCTACTTCGTGAAGATCTACCGCTAGTGAGGCAAGTCCTTCGTGGGCGACAACCATGGTGGGATAGACAAGGTTGCTTCTTCGTGGACCCTTCGTGGGTGGAGCCCTCCATGGACTCGCACAACCGTTACCCTTCGTGGGTTGAAGTATCCATCAACGTGGATGTACGATAGCACCACCTATCGGAACCACGACAAAAACATCCGTGTCTCCAAATTGCGTTTGAATCCTCCAAACCCTTCCCTTTACATTCTTGCAAGTTGCATGCTTTACTTTCCGCTGCTCATATACTCTTTGCTTGCTTGCTTAATATGTATTGTGAGTGTTAAACTTGTGCCTAAACTCCACTTAAACTTAAAGAAGTTAAAAACTACAACTTTTGGTACTTAGTGTCTAATCACCCCCCTCTAGACACCTCTTCTCGACCCCTTTCACTCAGGAGGGGAGTGGCAGGCTCCTGAAGACAATGCCCTGGGATCACCACTCGGCACGTGCTCCTCAGCACTCGAGCCGCTGGCCTCCGCCTGAGCTCGCCCACCTGCGCCGTCACTTGGGGCGAGCTCAGCATTAGGGACAAGGGAGGGAACCACGATGACGGGGTTCTCACGAGGCCCCTCTAGGCCGATCGGCCGCGGCCCCCAATCATCGAAGAGAGGCATGTCCTTCACAAATTCATCCTTATTCTTGCAGCGGTACAACAAACAGTTCTTCCCAGGCAGTTCGGCCGGCAGAAAGACACCTGTCAGGACCTTGAGCACTGTTCGCCACGTCCCGAGGAGGAGCCCGGACTCCTGGAACCTCATGTGGTCCTCGCTGCTGAGCAAGGTCCACATTGGGCGAGAATGGCGCTGAAGCGGAGCGACCCGGCATTGGATGAATTCCTTCACCACCATCGGTGCAGTTACGCCGCGATCCTTCAGCAAACTCAACCTGAGCCAGACGTGGGCAAGGCTGGGGCTCGCGAGCCGCTGATGGCTCCAGCCGGAGTTAGGAACAGCGAGCCCCGATGGAGCCTGAAGTTGAGGACTGAGCACACCGGCATCGACGAACACCCATCGTATCCGGAATTCGCTCGTGGATGGAGGGAGCTCGAAATCGATCCCCTCGCCCGCCGTCGCAGCCACGGCCTGGAAGCTCACGCACCCCGAGCATTGCTGAGGGTCGGCCAGATGCAATGAGAAGAAGTGACGGAGGAGAGCCACTGAAGGAGTGATGCCCACCATGGCCTCGCACACGAAGGCGAAGACAGCAAGAAGAGTCACAGACTGAGGGTCGAGATGCAGCATGTGGATCTGATAATGCTCAAGTCCAACATTGAAGAAGGCGGAGAAGGGTGGAATCGAGCTAGCCCAGAGGGCATCTATGAAGTTTGGGACCTCGGTGGCCGTCTGAGCCGTGCGACTGCGAGACGCGGGCCAAGCCACCATCTCCCCCCACTCATTTAAGCTGGAAGCAAGTATCGGGCGCACTTTGTCCATGGCCTCGTCGTTGAGCACCCGAGACCGGCCGAGCGCCGGCGCAAAGGACGGAGGTGCAGCTGGAAGAGATAGGGGACTCTTCCCCTTCTCAGCTTGTTTAGGCGCCATGGCGATGGAGTAGGCGGAGGGCGAGTCAGATTGGAGAAGAGAAGCAGAGCCACAAGGAAGCAGGGGAATTGGGGAAGCAAGGCGCAGGAGGCGGAGGAATAACTGTGTAGGCCGCAGGGGCCGCATAGCCAGGCGGATTCAAAGGCAGCATGGGGAAGCGGAGACGCCCACGTCCAATCAACCGCCACGTGTCGACCAAGGCCGCAGGCTTTTGGGGCCCGCGGTGCTCCGAACTTGACCCTTGGCTTTGGCGCGAAGCCAAGGCCGAGCGCACCTTGGGCTCGGGGGATACTATCGGCGTTCTAGGAACGGGGGTCCCCAGACTTGCCTGCCTGCGGCCCACAGCGTGGCCAAGCGGCAAGCCGTACGGCCCATCTTCGTCAACAAGACACCCAAGATCCTGACGAGGGTCCAAGCCTCGCGAGGCGGACGATGCAAGACCTCCTCTGGAGTGGCCTAGCCAAGCAGGCTCACGAGGAGTGGAGATATCAAGGCGAGGCAAACCTCACGAGGCTCTCGTGACGTGAGCCATGACGAACGGTGCCAGGCGGGTGCCAGTGCATGCAGCGTCCCTATTTCCTCTTTGGTGCTAAGGAGGCCAGCGCAGGTGAAGAGTACCGAGGCATCAGGCAAAGGTTGCCATATTGGTGCAACGAGACCAAGACCAGGAGGACGGCAAGGCGGAGGTCGTCGTGGAGCCCAAGACGACGTCACCCCAGAGCTTTTCGCAGGCGAAGACCGCTTTTGTCAGGATAGCTTGTACTAGCTGTCCCCCTTCAAATTTGCCCACGGTTGTTGGCTCCCTTCCCGCTCGATATTTGGGAAGAGGACCAGGGCCTATATAAATAGGACTAGCCACCACAGTAGAGGCAACTCGATCTGATGAGCAACTGATCGAACCCTCACACCACAAGTTCATACGCACAAGAACACCTCAACCTCAGGAGGCTGTTCTTCCCTTGTACTGTTCATCATCAGCCCAAGAGGCAATCCACCACCACCACACTGGAGTAGGGTACTACACCACAATGGTGGCCCGAACCGATATAAACCTCGTGTCTTCTCGTGTTATGAAGTTCGTCGAGTTCGTCCGCGAGATCTTAGCGAGCTAGAGCGTAGATCGGTAGGAGGGAAAGACTTCGCACGCACCCCAGTGTTTGGACCTTAAGGGTTCGCCGGAACCCCACATCCGACAGTAAACACTAGGTAAAATATAAGGCTACCGCCCATATGGACCCTCTTGAAGACTATCAACTCATATGCTTCTCCCCCTTTTGTCAGTAAGGACCAAAAAGGTTTGAAGACATAGATCCTCTACTCGTTCCCAGAAGGAGTAGGTGAAGCTGCAGGATTGGCGTCGGGGTTTGGCGGTGCAGAAGAACTTGGTGCAGTGTCGACACAAGCTGAGGTTAGAGATGGTGAAGTAGCATCATCTTGGTCATCAATGACTCTGGCATGCACCATTGCAGCTAAGGAGGAATAGTGAGAGTCTTCAAGAGAGGGAGTCCGACGTAAGACAACATTCCTTGGAGGAGTGGAGTCAAACTTAAATCTTTTGGTGAAGCCATCGTCTTGAAGATCAGCTTCAGCACTGAGCGAAGTTAAACTCTTCCATGACCTCCGACAGGTTTCATGTGTGACAAATGCATTCTTGGTGGCAAGGTTGCGAATGCGATTGACGTCCACCAAGAGGCTTTGCATCTGCCGCTTCAGCCGGTAGTGATGCTTATCCTGCTTCGATGTAGGCTACGAGAAGCTCTCAGTCATTGGGAACACGAGATCGCTTCCGAGGCCGTTGAGCAATAGTGCTTTCGGTGGCTTCAGTTTGAGCACGGTGAGGTAAGTGTTTATTGCCAGCCAAAGGATAAACACGAGTGACAGCCTGAACTCCTTCAATGGGCTGTGTGAAGCTTTGGTGATCAACATTGTGAAGACAAACATGCTCCTTGGCAGGTTCTGGGTATATGGCTTCAACTGACATATCAACCTCTGGCAAAAATATCAGATGGTTGCGAGGAGAAGGCTGATAGTTGAGAGCTGAATGAAGCTTGATAAGGCGCATAACCCATGGAGCATAGAATTTCAGACCAAAGAGGTCAGAGCCTGATGCAGCCAATTGCCTGAAAAAGAAGTCTTGAGCATTGAAGCTGATGCCACTGAAAATATAAAAGACCAATATCTTCATCGCTCCTTCAAGCTTCGGCTGCGGAAGAATGTCCCTTGATGGGCCATAGAGTTCGCCTTATGATATGATAGATCGCTCGGGCGGATACTCTAGGTCTTCAACAAAGAATTCTCTTGGGTATTCAGTGTCACATTTTGCTCGATCTGAGGAAGGACTTCATCATCTTCTACATTGTCATGGTGACCAATGTCTTCAACTGCGGTGGGGTAAATAGCTGGAATCTCTTCAGTACCAGGAGCCTTTGTGGAAGCAGGCTCATGAACTATCAGATGACGCTCTTGATGTGCAGATGCAGGACGAGCAACAGAAATTGGCTCGACGACAAGGGGCTCTGTGGGAGCAGCGCGATCATTCTTCTTGGTTTTCCTTTTCTTGGTTGGAGGAGCTTCATCAGTTGTGTTCTTGGACTTGTGCTTTCTGGCTTCAGCTTCAGCTATCCTGGTTTTCTTGAGCTCCGAAGCCACTGTGGGGACCTTTGGCTTCACGCCTGTCATACTAGCGGGGAAGAAAATGCGAGGTTCTTCCCGCCTGGATGCTTCAGCTTGATCCATGGCAGGCTTCTTCTTGGCAGCCATCTTGTGGCGAATGCCAAGACGCCCAAGTGCCTTACGCTTCTCAGCTTCATTGTAGGCTGGAACACATTTGGCAGCTAGGAGTTTCATTCGCTCTCGAGAACCTTTGGCTTCGTCATGTTTCTTGTGAAACACCTCCTTGAGCTCATGCATCATTGTCTTGAAGTTTTGGACGTCTGTCACACTGAGCTTGGCCATATGCTTCTTGAACTGAGCCTTTTCATAGTCAATCTTGTGCTTCAGTTCAACAATTTTCTGAGCTAGAGCCAGCTCAGGAGCAATGGCTCCATGGAAGGAGACGCTGAGGCCAATGGGGAGTTGAAGATCGTCAAAACTGAGGTTTGGGCTATCAAACCGCTCGTCAATGAACTTGTTAAGAATGTCTACATCGAAGAGCGGAAGATCATTGAAGATTTCTGCCTCTTGCTTGCTCTTTATTAACAGCTCAAGAGCATCATCTGCAAGATCGTCGTCACTAGACAGATCAATGGCTTCGTTCTCATTCCGCAGAACGACAGCTGGAGTCAGTGCTTGACCAGCAGTTTGCATGGGCTTCTTCTTCTTCTTAGACTTGGAGATGCGTGAGAGATCATTAGACTGCACACTTGGTGCAGGAGGAGCAGTGGCCAGAGGCTTCGCTTGCTAAGATCTTGGTACAGCGGAGGGATTCGAAGCCTTGGGTTTCTTCAGCTTCTTAGGCTTCAGTGGTGCAGGTGCTTAGTCAGAATCAGCGTCATCTGCAGAGTGATCCACGGCTGCCCCTTGAACCATAATGTGAGTTATGAGACCTTCAAGGTTGTAGAAGGGCCCAATAATATTGGGTTGAGCATCGCGTGTGCCATCGGCACGAGGAGCAGAGGGATCGGGGTTGAAGTCTAATCCCTATGACTTCTTGTTCTCTTTGGCCGAGTTCTTGGCAAATTGGAAGTTGCGCTTGAACAGATTGTCGTCACGACACCATAGCAACAAAGATGGGTCGGCATCAGCAGGCTGTGGTCCATGGACCATGCAAGGGTAGAAGCCTTGATCAATGGCTTCAGCTCTGGACCGGGGTGGAAGATTTTTGTACAAGATGTCTCCCCAGGGTTGCTTGATGGCATTCTTTTCAGCATATTCCTGGGTCACGAACCTGTACTTGTACCATTACTCTACCCAATATCTTCGAATCCATTGGATTCGAGTATTGCGCTGATTGTAATCCTCCTCTTGATCTATCTTGTACAACACATAAAGGTCAGGCGGCAAATCTCTTGATTTTCCCCCACGGCGATGTCTGCCTCCCTTCCTTTCTGACTTATCTGTTGCCATGAAGTTCAGACTAAATGGCTTGAAAACTGTCAAAGGCTTCCGTCTGCTGGTGAGACAGGAACTAGCTTCGGGAGAGTTGATATGATGCTGTAAGAATTCTGCAAATGAATGCAGACTATGAGAACCAAGGGATTCTCCCACGGACATGTACTGTGATAAAGATTAGACATGCGAGGGAAGGGGAAGAGGTCATATGCATTCTCAGAAGATTTTGAAGATAAATCAGTTTAGAAGACATTGACCTCATAGCGCAAAGACATTCACTTATATGTTGAGAGTTGGTTCTAGATTTGTACGAATCCAAGAATAGGTACAAGTGAGGAATCTAACTACGTGTGAAGCATAAATTAATATACTAGGCATCATATGAGATGCAAAACAGGATAGATCCAAATTTGTGGAGGCAGAAACCACTTTTGGTAGGAAGGTTGAATCTATCGGATCAAAAAGATAGTAAAAAGAGAGTTTTAATTTACCACACGATGAACTGCTAGACAGAGTAGAAGATGAGGCCGAGCAGTTCGATCTTTCGTGCCCTAACTTGGCGACGGAGGACACCTACGGCAGAGGCGGAGAAGACGATGTCTGCGGCCAGCGAGAAGACGGCGTCGGTGAGGTCGCGGCAGCTAAGCGCTTCGTCGCCGGTGTCGTCGAGAGCTAGCGGTGGCTCTAGGGTTTGTCTGAGGTGGAGAGGTGGAAGAAAGATTTTGACTGTGATGGGATGTGCATTTATAGGGAGAGGGACGGCACATCGCAATTACGCAGGTGCCCCTAGCGGTTCACATCTGAGGGACACGTGGCGAACATGCAACACATTGGAAGTTGTTCCATGATCCCACGCACGCCTGGATTGTCGGGTGGTCGTTTTGGCTTCTCCGGGTTTCAGGAAATAAGGATTGAGCATTTAAAAATAGATTTAATGTTTGTCTCTGTCGGTGTTCTGGGAACGGGGGTCCCCAGACTTGCCTGCCTGCGGCCTGCGGCGTGACTCAAAGGAGGCCCAGGGCAGCCCATCTTCATCAACGCAAGCTCAAGACCCTCGCGAGGGGCCAAGCCTCGCGGGGCGGATGACAAGGAGCTTCCTCAGGCACGGCCTCGTCAGGCTGGCTCATGAGGAGGCAGAGAGTTTAAGGCAGGGTACCTCGCGAGTGCCCATGACGTGAGCCATGATTTACCAAGGGCGCCCGGTCGAGGCGCCGACTGCGCAAGATCCTCCTTTCCTCTTTGGTGCAAAGGGAGCAAGCGCAGCGAGAGCATCAAGCAACGGCATCCGCTTTGATTGCAACAAGACCAAGACCAGCCCCAACGGCTGGAAGGGAGTCATTGTGGAGCCCAAGCAGGCGTCATCACCAGAGCCTTTGGCAGGCGAGGACCAACTTTAGTCAGGATAAGTGTACCCGCTGTTCCCCTTCAAAATGGCTAATTGTTGGCGCCCTTCCCGCTCAATATTTGGGAAGAGGCCCAGGGCCTTCGCCTATAAATAGGAGTAGCCACACTCAGAGTAGGGGGATCGAAATGATCGACATGTAGATCTGGGAGAGACGAAGAGAGATCAGAATCCTCACCAAGGAACCAGTAGCTAGGGCAACTAAAAACCACCTAGCAGTTCATCACACAAGCCACGAACAGACCCTCGCGAGGCTGTTCTCCCTTCTACTGATCTTCATCAGCCCAAGAGGCAATCCACCACACCACAAACTAGAGTAGGGTATTACACCACAACGGTGGCCCGAACTAGTATAAATCTCGTGTCTCTTGTGCTGTTCCGTTTAGTAGTTTAGGTCCCAGCGATTCGGCAAGGTACGAGACGGTGGAGGGTCGGATCTCCGCACGCACCCCAGTGTTCGAACCTCAAGGGTCTGCCGGAACCCGAAATCCGACATTTGGCGCGCCAGGTAGGGGTGCGCCGGAATCTGCCTTTCGTCGCCTCGTTCTTCCCCGACCACATGCAACCATGTTCGACGCCTGCCGGGCCCAGCTGCTGGCGCCGAGCCGCCCTCGCCTCCCATGTCGCCAGACAGCTCCGTCGGCGAAGCGCCCTCGTCGTTCCCGTCACCTGCCGTCAACGCCACCACCGGCCCGGCGAACGGCAGCAAAGCATCGTCCCGGCACCCGTCCATGAGGCGGGACAGCCGTACCGCCACGCCGCTCACCCCCCGCTGGTTCTTCGTCCACGCGGCGCTTCTGCGCTGCCATGGAGGCCCGAGCTGCACTCATCACGGCAAACGAGCTCCTGCGCTACCGCCCCGTCGACGACGTCTAGGAAGAATGGCTCGACCGAGTCGCCGAGCTCGTCCGCGTTGCAGGAGGCGCCCCCGCGCCGTCCGTCTCGCTGCACCGCACCCCACCCCGCGCGGGTGATGAAGCTCCCGGGGTGCCTCAGCCACCTCCTCCTCAAGAAGGCGCCCTGGCCCCAAGGCGCGCGGTCCCTGGGCGGAACCCGTTCCGCCAGGCGCCGGCGCGGCAAGAGTAGAGCTGTCAAGAAGTTCCTCGTCCGCAAGAAGCTGCCCGAGCGCTCCCCGCTCCAGCACGTCAAGAGCCTGCGCTGCCCCCAGCCGCGGCGCAGGGAGGCCCACAAAGACCAAGCTCTCTATCGTCCGAGGCCCCCCGCGGCCACGGCGGGCTGCCGCGTCTTCACCTCCGAGCTGCACAGCGTCGCGTGGCTCGCCAAGTTCAAGCCAGACCTGCCTCCTCGCTATGACGGCACAACTGACCCTACGGAGTTCCTCCAGCTCTACGAGCTGGGCATCGAGGCTGCCAACGGGGATGAAAAGGTCATGGCGAATTGGTTTCCCATGGCGCTCAAGGACGGAGCCCGCACTGCTCTGAATCGGCCCCGAGCACGATCTCTTCCTGGGCCGAGATGCATACCCGATTCATCGCCAACTTCAAGGGTACTCGCGACCGGCCACCCGCCGTGAGCGACATGCGCCGAATCAAGCAGCAGCCAGGGGAAACCCTGAAAAAGTACATCCAGCGCTTCAACAACGCGCGCCTCAAGATCCCTGTGGTAACGGAGGAGGCCATCATCTCTGCCTTCTCCGACGGGCGCGTCGTGACGTCAAGATGAAGGAGGAGCTGGCGATGCATGAAGATCTGTGCACCTCCTTGAGCTGTTCAACTTGGCGACCAAGTGCGCCAGGCTGAGGAGGGCGCCTCTCCTCCTCGAGCTGCCCGCCATGGATCCCGAAGAAAAGAAGTCCAAGGCCAAGGACGTGAAGCGCAACGGGCTGCCGCATCATGGCCGAACCAGACACCAAGCGAGGCAGAGATCAGCCCGAGTCCTCCAAGGGCACCTGCATCTGCGGTACCACGACCTCCACACCCACAACACCAATGAATGCCAAGAGCTCCGGCCGTCTTGGCTGAAGGCAGGGAGTCGGCAGACGCCCAGCAAAGTGATGACGGGGCTATGGCCGAGGAGGAGGAAGGAATGCAGACGCTGGGAAGACATGGCCCGCGCCAAGGGTGGCGCGACCAACCTCGCGAGGACCGCTGGCAAGACCCACCTCGCGAGGGAGGCTGGAGGGATCAGCCTCGCGAGGATCGCCCGCAGGGGAACGCATGCCTCCCTCCGCTGCCGCCGCCGCCAAGGAGAATTGAAGACCGTCATCAGGACGAGGGGGCTGGGGGCTTCCAGGAAGCACGTGCGATCGCCTGCATCCTGGGCGGAGCTCAAGCCCCAGCCTCTCAGCGCATCTTCAAGCAGTTCGCCCACGAAGTGAATATAGTCCTCCCCAAGCTCGAGGCCACGCGCCCTCTCAGGTGGTCGGCGTGCGCCATCACGTTCAGCTCAGCGGACCAGCTCAAGTGCGCAGCCACAGCCGGAGTTCTCCCGATGCTTTGTTCCCCAATCATCAGCAATGTGCTGGACACCAAGACTCTCATCGACGGCGGAGCAGGGCTCAACGTCCTGTCCGTGGAGATATTCAACAATTTTCAAGTGCCTTACAGTCAGCTTCAGCCAACCAAGCCTTTCTCCGGAGTCACCGACGGCTCCATGGTCCCGATCGGGCAGGTCCGCCTTCCTGTCACCTTTGGGGCTCGCGACAACTACCACACCGAGCTCATCGACTTCAACGTCGCCCACATTCGCCTGTCGTACAACGCCATCCTCGGGTACCCAGCGTTGGCCAAATTCATGGCCGTAACCCACCACGGCTACAATGTCCTCAATATGCCAGGAAGCGGCGGGGTCATCACGGTGCCCTGTGAAGAGAGAGACACAGTGTGCTCCCTGGAGCGAGCCTTTCAGGCCGCATCGCCGAAGACCTGCACCACAAGAACAGGAGTCCTCCTGAGGCCGCACCCAAGAAGAAGAAGACATCGACCGGCCCGGCTCCTCAAGAGACAGGCCCCTCAGGGCCCGCACCAGGCCAGGGGGAGCCTCCTTCCATCGCATAGGAAAGAGGCTGGGCTTGGGGGCTCTCCCCTGGAGGGCCGCCGACCTCACCAAGGTCTCGAGGGAGGCGCTTGGGCACCACGTGGAGGCGTGCTTCGAAGCATGTTTCCTGCAAGCAGGAGCAAGGCAAGGAGGGCCGAACCCTCAGGAGTTCGTCAGCAAGGCCATTCAGGAGCTACAGGAGTCAAGGGTCATGAGGGGCAGCCACCGCCTACCTGGCCGTGGCCCCCATACAAAGCGCGAGGATGGTGGGCTGCGCGTCTGCATCGACATACCAGGGCTCAACCAAGCCGCATCTCAAGAGCGCCTCTGGCCCTCGCGAGTGGGACGTTGCGAGGGTCCGCCCCACAGCTACGTACACATGCCTTATGGACTGCCAAACGCGGCTGCTGCGCACCAGCGTCTCATGAGGACCATCCTGGAGGCTCAAGAGGAGAGGCACGCCGCAGCCCTGGCGGAGATGGAGATGGCCCGCGAGGAGCCGCCGGCGCCTCCGGAGCCTCCCGAGGCCCTTGGGCTTGGGGGCTCCTGAGGATCGGCTCCCGCAGCCCACCGAGTCTGCTACACCAACACCCCTTCGTCCCCAGCATCACCAGGTGAGATCTTTAAGTTTTATTTCCGGCTGGGAGCGCCTTCAGGGCTGCATTATTCCTGTGCCGCGTGGGTCCGTCCCCTGCATGTATCCCTCTTATTTCATGTCATTAGCTTATCCTGTTGGGGCGCCTCGGCTGCATCATCCCCAAGCCGCTTGGCTGGCCCCAGTGGCATGTATCCTTCTTGCGTTTTCCTTAGGATTATGCTCTCGTTCCACCATGCTTGTTATTTGGTACCTTTTCCGGGTGGCGGAATCTTGCACGTTAAAGGGGGGTGCACGAGCATCGCGACTTCGGGGATCCTACCGGCTCTCCGCCCTCACCCTCTGGTCTTGTCCATGGCATCGCGACACTGCTTGCTGCCGACGGCTGAGACCAGCCTGAGAGCCGGGACCTGAGGATGTAGAGTTTCGTCATCTAACCCAGCTTGCGCGTTAAAGGGGGGGGTGCCTGAGCATCGTGACTCAGGGATCCTACCGGCTCTCCGACCCTCACCCTCTGGTCTTGTCCATGGCATCGCGACCTGGCTTGCCAGCGACGGCTGAGACCAGCCCGAGAGCCGGGACCCGAGGACGTAGAGTTGCTGCGTCGGCCCGACTTAGCTTGCACGTTAAAGGGGGTGCACGAGCATCGCGACTCGGGGCTCCTACCGGCTCTCCGGCCCTCACCCTCTGGTCTTGTCCATGGCATCGCGACCGCTTGCCGACGGTAGAGACCAGCCGAGAGCCGGGACCCGAGGACGAGAGTTGTGTCATCTAATCACTGCTTAGCGTTAAAGGGGGTGCACGAGCATCGCGACTCGGGGCTCCTAAGCGGCTCTCCGGCCCTCACCCTCTGGCCTTGTCCATGGCATCGCGACACAGCTTGCCAGCTGACGGTAGAGACCAGCAGAGCCGGGACCAAGACGTGAGCACCGGCATCTAGCCATTTTTGCAGGAACACACTCGAGATAAGGCCCAGGCAGGCGCCAACCCGCCTTGAGGTAGGGCCTCATGAGTACTGGGCCCAGCTCACGAGTGCCCCGGCACACCTCGCGAGGCCTCTCGTACCGCTCCAAAGCAACTAACGGCAGGACTAACAATCGCCCCGGCGAGCTCTTGTTCCCTTTGTGGTGAACCTGCAGGGCCCCTCCGAGGAGCACGGAATGACCTCGCCAAGCAGTCTCTCGCCAGCCAGGGCACGGACCTAGCACCGCACCAGGAAGCATCGCCCTGACCCTCGAGATAAGTCACCCTCCGGACACACTAGTCATCGCAACACCATCCCCGCACTCAATGCAACTCCGTGTTAGCAACGTGGCTCTCCTTTCTCACCGAATGATGGCAGCTTGAGCGCCAAGGGGGACCCCCTGAGCATCGCGACTCAGAGGCTCTTACCGGACCTCGGGCCACTCACCTCCTGGCCTTGGCCACGGCATCGCGACCTGGCATACCAGCGATGGCTGAATCCGCCTTGGGACTGGGACCTGCCGGCACAGAGCACCAAGCCCTCACGAGGTCTGAAAGGAAGGAATTGAGCTAGAACGGAATGAGCATCCCGCATTGCCTCATAACAAGGATCATATAGATAAACGAAGCTACAAATATCTTACAAGCCCCCAAGTACATTCTTGGCTCTTCGCAGGAACAAAAGACGTGAATCCTAAGGAGTCCTATCTACAGGGACCACCGCGGCGGACACCATCATCAACAGTGGGCCACCCGGTCCGGAGCCAACCCCATCCAGGTCAGGGGCGGCGATGACTCGACGAGCTTCATACGCTTGGAGCGGCCTTGAGGCTCGGGGCTCGTAGTTGTCGCCGCTCGTCTGGCGTCGCGAAGAGCTCGGCGGAGTCGCTGGATCCCCGGCGCCTTAAATGGCTCGAAGCTGCCAAGGGAGCGGGCAGTTGACCTCTGTCTCACCACAAGAGAACCCGACCACCTCTCCGGGGCAGCACTCGGTGGCGACCCTCCCGCGTCGAAGAGCTTGAAGGACATCACCGAAGCGCCGTCGTACTCCAGGTGGATCGTGAGGGCGCCCCTCGTCCTGCAAACCTGGGCGATCTCGCTCCAGCCACGAGTCATGAAGACCTCGCCCGGGGCAACTACTGCGACCTCTGCCCCGGTCGCGAGGGCGCCACCCGGCGTCTTTGCAGCCAGAGTCCCAGGGGCTCCCCCTGCCGGACGACAGAAGCGAAGAAGGAAGGAAGTCGGATCCAAGACTTAGGAGGCACGACGACGCGGAGCACGAATTCCCGGCAGGAACCCTCGGCGTGGACTCCCCTTCGTGACCCGCCGGCGCCATCGACGGCGCCGCTCGTGGCGCCCAACGTCGCCTCCTTCAGGGCCACCAATCCGCGCGTACAAGGGAAGAGGAAACCCTGGTGGCGATTCAGCGGCGCACTGTATGCTGGTGCTCTCCTCGCGCGCTCCTGCTCGCCTCGACACGGAAGAGCAAGCCGCTTCTTTGGGGGAGCGGGCCAGATCCTCTTGGGAGCCTTTCCCTTTTCTTCCCCTGGAGAACCGGCGGATCGGAGCCATGGCAACCAGACAAGACGAGGAAGAAGAGAAGCGAAGGATGGACTGGAGGCGCCGCACGTTCCGTGCCTGCTTGCCGCGGAGGCCAACCGTCGGCCTCCACGATCACTAGTCATCATGCCCAACTCAGCATGCAAGGACCTGTCGAATCCGGGCAGTTACCAAGGCGTCATGGGGGAGCAAGCGCCCACGTCCAATCAACCGCCACGCGGCGCCCAAGGCCACAGGCTGTTAGGGCCTGCGACGCTCCGCACTTGCCCTATCGCCTCTCCGCTCGGCCAAGTCCGGGCGCGTCGTGGCCCCGGGGGCTACTGTCGGCATTCTGGGAACGGGGGTCCCCAGAATTGCCTGCCTGCGGCCTGCGGCGTGGCTCAAAGGAGGTCCAGGACGGCCTGTCTTCACCAACACAAGCTCAAGACCCTCGCGAGGGGCCAAGCCTCATGAGGCGGGAGACCAAGTGCTTCCTCGAGCACGACCTCGTCAGGCAGCTCACGAGGAGGCGGAGAGTTCAAGGCGGGGTGCCTCGCGAGGTGCCCGTGGACGTAAGCCATGACGACCAAGGGCGCCGATCGAGGCGCCCAGCCAGCGCTCCTCCTTTCCTCTTTGGTGCAAAGGGGGCAAGCGCAGCAAGGGCATCGAGCAAAGGCATCCATTTCGTGCAACAAGACCAAGACCAGCCCCAACGGCTGGAATGCGATCATCGTGGAGCCCAAGCGAGCGTCATCACACGAGCCTTTGGCGGCGAGGACCAACTTTAGTCAGGATAAGTGTACCCGCTGTTCCCCTTCAAAATGGCCAATTGTTGGCGCCCTTCCCGCTCAATATTTGGGGAAGAGGCCCAGGGCCTTCGCTTATAAATAGGGGTAGCCGCACTCAGAGAGAGAGGATCGGATCGGAGGATCGGATTGGAGGATCGGATCGGAGGATCAGATCGGAGGATAGGATCGAGCAGTCGGAATCCAGAGAGAGAGAGAGAAACCCATTCCTCAAGCTAGAGCAACGAGGCACCACTTAGCAGTTCATCACACCCACCAAGAATGTATCTTGCGAGGCTGTTCTTCCCTCAGATCTTCTTCGTCGGCCCCAGAGGCAATCCACACACCACAAACTAGAGTAGGGTATTACACCACAACGGTGGCCCGAACTAGTATAAATCTTGCGTCTCTTGTGTTGTTCTTGTTAGTAGTTTAGATCCCTGCGATTCGGCGAGGTACGAGACGGTGGAGGGTTGGATCTCCGCGCGCACCCCAGAGTTCAAACCTTAAGGGTCTGCCGGAACCCGTGATCCGACTGCAGCAAGGCCACCGAGGGCTTCACCCCAACATGGGTCTCACAATAGTAGGCGAAGATTGCCAGAAGAAGGACGGAGTTGGGATGGAGGTGCAGAGCTTGAATGTTGTAATGGCGGAGGACGTAGAAGAAGAACTCAGAAAAGGGAGGCACCAGACCAACAATGATGGCGCTCACGAAGAACGGGTAGAAGGTACTCCCCCGACCCTCACGGGCGTGAGCCGCCTTGAACGCTTCCGCTCCGTTGGCGCCTGCGCCTCCGCCATCCGGCGCACCAGTGAGCACGCCCTGACACATTTGGCGGGTCCAAGGCGGGAGAGTACAGGCTCGGCGGAGTTTGGCGAGGAGCCATGACTGGCTAGGGCACGCAGGCGGAGTGGATCTGAAGATCTTGGAAGCAGAGAGGAGAGGCGCAAGAAAGGGGATCTGAGCAGCAGCTAGAGAAAGTAAAGGAGGCAAGGATGATGTCGCTCTATTATCAACCCACGCGGTTGCAGAGGCGCATGCGTCCAATCAACCGCCACGCGGCGCCCAAGGCCGCAGGCTGTTAGGGCCCGCAACGCTCCGCACTTGCCCTTTCGCCTCTCTGCTCGGCCAAGTTCGGGCGCGCCAGGCCCGAGGCTACTGTCGGCGTTACGGGAACGGGGTCCCCAGACTTGCTCGCTCATGCCCTGCGGCGTGGCTCAAAGGAGGCCCAGGGCAGCCCATCTTCATCAACACAAGCTCAAGACCCTCGCGAGGGGCCAAGCCTCACGGGGCGGACGACAAGGAGCTTCCTCAGGCACGGCCTTGTCAGGCTGGCTCATGAGGAGGCGGAGATTTCAAGGCAGGGTACCTCGCGAGGTGCCCATGACGCGAGCCATGACGACCAATGGCGCCAGTCGGGCGCCAGCCTGCGCAGCGTCCTCCTTTCCTCTTTGGTGCAAAGAGTAGCAAGCGCAGGCGAGAGCATCAAGAAAAGGCATCCATTTCGGTGCAACAAGACCAAGACCAGCCCCAACGGCTGGAAGGGAGTCATTGTGTAGCCCAAGCAGGCGTCATCACCAGAGCCTTTGGCACGTGAGGACAAACTTTAGTCAGGATAAGTGTACCCGTTGTTCCCCTTCAAAATGGCCAATTGTTGGTGCCCTTCCCGCTCAATATTTGGGAAGAGTCCCAGGGCCTTCGCCTATAAATAGGATTAGCCACACTCAGAGCAGGGGGATCGAAACGATCGGTATCTAGATCTGGGAGAAACGAAGAGAGATCAGAATCCTCACCAAGGAACCAGTAGCTAGGGAAACTGAACACCACCTAGCAGTTCATCACACACGCTAAGAACAGACCCTCGCGAGGATGTTCTCCCTTGTACCGATCTTCATCAGCCCAAGAGGCAATCCACCACACCACAAACTAGAGTAGGGTATTACACCACAACGGTGGCCCGAACTAGTATAAATCTCGTGTCTCTTATGCTGTTCCGTTTAGTAGTTTAGGTCCCAGCGATTCGGCGAGGTACGAGACGGTGGAGGGTCGGATCTCCACGCGCACCCCAGTGTTCGAACCTCAAGGGTCTGCCGGAACCCGAAATCCGACAGTCTCTGTATCTTCTGCTGACAAGGACGCAGAGAAGACATTCGACAGTTTCAACAGAATGCATATGATTTGGATAGATAGAGTTTGAGGTAGAAGCATAGAGAGGGTAGGGTCCAATAACATTCACTTAGTCCAAAAGATTCAAATGAGAAGACATAGCTATAAGTGAATGTTGTAGAGGACAGAACACTAATATAAGTATATATAAGAATAAGACAAAATCAACATTGTGAAGATAAACATGAAGTCATGAAAATATTGAAGACAACCAAATGCGAAGACTTTGCAAAGGTAACGCCATGAGAAAAACACTTCAAAAGAAGAATTTGGTGGTGGCGTTACCCACCGTATAGGAAGTATTAGACCCAGACACGGCGCACAATTATTGTGGCGCTCCGAAGTCAAATTCCGCATTAATGTGTTCACACTCAGAGTGTAAGTTTTCATTGATTGAAGACATACATTACTTTGTGTGTTGCACATCTAAGTCATCAACATGCATAAGTGTTAGGATGTGTGCCTGATCACAGGACATTCAAGGATTCCAAGATATTTAGCTCACACCGCAACTTGCAAAACCTTTTCTCATCCAAGGGCTTTGTGAAGATATCTGCCAATTGCTCTTCAGTGTTGACATGAATGATATCAATATCTTCTTTTATAACATGATCTCTGAGAAAGTGATGACCAATTTCAATGTGTTTTGTCTTCGAGTGCTGAACAGGGTTGTTGGCAATCTTGATGGTGCTTTAATTGTCACAATAGAGTGGTACTTGCTTCAGATGGATGCCATAGTCCTTGAGTGTTTGCTTCATCCATAGAAGCTGAGCACAGCAAGATCCGGCAGCAATGTATTCAGATTCAGCAGTGGAGAGAGATACATAGTTCCGCTTCTTTGAAGACCAACGGACAAGTGATCGTCCCGTAAAGTGACATGTGCCTGATGTAGACTTGCGATCCACCTTGTCACCAAAGATAATCGACATCCGAGAATCCAACTAGATCAAACTCTGAGCCCTTTGGATACCATAATCCTAATGTTGGGGTGTAAGCCAAATATCGAAGAATTCGCTTCACAGCTAAGTGATGCTATTCCTTTGGTGCGGCTTGGAATCGAGCACACATGCAAACACTAAGCATTATATCTGGCCTAGATGCACATAAATAAAGTAAAGAACCAATCATGGAGCGGTATACCTTTTGATCAAACTCTTTACCATTGGCGTCAGGACCCAGATGACTCTTGGTTGGCATTGGCGTTGTGTAACCTTTTGCAGATCTAGCATTCCAAACTTCTTGAGCAATCTTTTGAGATATTTCTCTTGAGATCTGAAGATGCCATTGCTTCTTGGCGTATTTGAAGACCAAGGAAGAACTTCAGCTCACCCATCATGGACATCTGATATTGCTCTTGCATCATGTGTCCAAACTCATCACTGTATTTCTGGTTGGTGCAGCCGAAGATAATCTCATCCACATATATTTGGCACACAAACAGTTCACTATCACATGTCTTCGTTAAGAGTGTAGGATCTAAGGAACCGGATTTGAAGCCTTTGCTCTTCAGGAAGTCTTTGAGTGTGTCATACCAAGCGCGAGGGGCTTGTTTGAGGCCATACAGTGCCTTGTTAAGCTTGTATACTGTAGCGACCCAACCTCAGATGGTCAAGTCTCTGTGTTCCAGTGTCATCCCTGGATCAGTAATGCTAACACACACATTACTCAAAGGATTTATAACAGAGTAGCAATCACACAGTTATTACATCGAATGTCTCAAAAGAGAACTTATTACAATAATATGGCTTAAAGCCATCTAATGCAATAACAACGGAAGGCTTGGAAGATAAAGTGAGTCCATCAACTCCAACGGCATAACTGAGCTGCACGGCAACGACCTAACGAACCTTACTCCTCGTCCGAAAAGTCTGCAACATAATACGTTGCAGCCCGAGAACGGGTCAGCACATGGAATATGCTGGCAATATAACACAATAGAGCAAGAACAGAATAATGCTATCACTGCATGCATATTTGGTTGGTCGAAAGCTCTATGGTTATATTTTGGCGAAAAGCTCATTTTTCCCTACAACAAAGGAATATATTTTAATTTAACTATCATGGTGGTTGAAACATTGAGAAGGAATAACCCCATCTCAATCCCAATTAAAGTAGTTAACAACCCAACAATATTATTTAAGAGTGATGAGATACATGTGATAACTCAAGTACTAGATGCTCAAAATTGTCCATAACCGGGGACACGGCTAACCATGATTAGATTGTACACTCTGTAGAGGTTTGCGCACTTTTCTCCACAAGACTTGATCGCCTCCATTAATTTCTCGCACTACATAGTGTTTGAGAAACAGATGACCGAGACACAGTATTTCAGAAGCATTAACTCTCTACTCCGGGTAGACCATACCAAACCTACAAAACCCACTACCTGCTGATCTACCTCTTCAAGAGCTTCACGTAACTTACTCAACTATGCTAGAGCCCATAGTAGCTTGTGGCTGCACACGGAAGTTTCTAGCATGAATAATCTCGATTCCCTTTTAGCTTTGGGTGGTGGTCCATAGGAAGATCACACGGGTACCCCGGGAATTCCAAAAATAAAACAGACAACACTGGGTTCCCCAGGTGCCTCAATCCACCCATATGCTAATTTTAAGTTGCCACCTTAAGTTGAACCATTAATTAACAATCTCACATCTGCCATGGATTCACTCAAACCCAAACCACGTCTACGATCATAGCATAGCAATATAAGCAACACGTAGAAGTAACTCCCAAGGGTTTGATAGTAACATGGCAATAGGTTCTACCTCAACTACTACTTCCCAACCCACAAGTTAATGACATCCTAACCATGCAATGTTTGAGGATTGGAACTAATGCATAAAAACTGGGTATGAAAAGAGTATGATCAATGTGTTACTTGCCTTCGACAATCCATGAATCCTAGAGACTCGTAGTAACACGCTTCGCACTCCGGGAATTCTATCGCAAGGAAACAATAACATACATAAGCAACAAGCAAAGATGCACAAGCAAAACTTCAACTAAAAGAGGTTGACCAGAAAGTTCAACTTAAGAACTCCGGTTCGCAGAAAGAATCAAACCAAACGGAGCAACGAAACTCAAACGGCGAAAGAAACAAGATCCGTTTACTAATCTGAACTAGGGTCAAGTTTTACAGTACCAAAATCTGGTTTAAGTTGATTAAACAGAAAGAGGGTCTCCAGACGAAGATCAAGGTGCTTGAATCGCCTGATTTCGACTAACGAGCGAAAAGATAAACATAAACTAAGATCGGATCAGAAATCGCGATCAGAAAAATCGCGGAATAAATCCAAGAAAAGAAAATCGACGTGAGCATTTCAACGAGCGAGCGTTCGTTATCTGGATCTAAACGAAGAACACGTTCGTTAAAACGAACGAACGAGCGAACGCTTGCTAAATAAATAAACGGGAGAAAACCTGATTTATTTAAAAAAACGAAAACTAGGGTTTCCAAAAAAACCGAACGGTTTTTCTCAGAAAACCGGCGACGGCGGGCGGCTATCTCGGCTTGGCTCCGGCGGGGCTCCGGTGTGGCAGTGGGGCTAGGGTGCGGCGGCTCGGGGCAGCGACGGGCTCGGCGTAGTGGGGTTTCGGCGGCGTGGCGGAGCTCGGGCTCGGGCTCGGGCGGCTCCGGCTCGGGGCGGCGGTGGCGGGTGGTGGTGGTGTGGCGGCGGGGTGGCGGCTATTTAAAGAGAAGGGCGGCAACTTATCTGGATCTAATCAAAGAACACGTTCGTTAAAACGAACGAACGAGCGAACGCTTGCTAAATAAATAAACGGGAGAAAACCCGATTTATTTAAAAAAAACGAAAACTAGGGTTTCCAAAAAACCGAACGGTTTTCTCGAGAAACCAATGACGGGCGGGCGGCTATCTCGGCTTAGCTCGTGAGCTCCGGCAGGGTTCGGTGCTGGCAGTGGGGCTAAGGTCTGCGGCTCGAGGCGGCAGCAGGGCTCGGCGGCGATGGCGAGGCTCGGCGGCGGCGGGGCTCGGGCTCGGGCTCGGGCGGCCTCCGGCTCGAAGCTGACGGTGGCCGGGTGGTGGTGGTGTGGCGGGTGGTGGTGGTGTGGCGGCGGGGTGGCGGCTATTTAAAGAGAGGGGGCGACTTGGAGGAGGGGGCAAGGCGGGCGAGGCGGAGTCCGGCTCGTACTCGGTCCGAAGCGGCCGCGGGCGCGGCTGGGAGGCGGGCTGCTGGGCTCGCTGGCTCTGGGCCCTAGGCCCAGTCGGTATGAGGAACTTTTTAAATAATTCCACCGACAGAAAATAAATCCTATAAAATAAAATAAAAATCTAAAAATGCCAAAACAAATGTTCATCGTCTAAATAAAATATTTAGGACGAGATGAACATTTTCTTGGCCCTAAAATGCAATTTTTGAAAACGTGCAATTTTTCTAATGCAAATAAAATCCAAATAAAATCAAATAAAATCCAACAAATGATTTTAACATTTTTCCTCCAATGTTTCAATTGTTTTGGAGAAGTCATATTATCACCTCTCATTTATTTTTAATATGAAATATTTTTCCGGAGAGAAAAATAATTAAAATAAAAAATCCTCGTTTTCGCTATTTGATAAAAATCAAATATGAAAACCGGAAAATCCCCAACTCTCTCCGAGGGTCCTTGAGTTGCTTAGGATTTCGAGGATTGCGGAATGCAATAAAACATGATATGCATGGACGACCTATGTATAACATTCCAAATTGAAAATTTGGGATGTTACAAACCTACCCCCCTTAAGATGAATCTCGTCCTCGAGATTCGGGTTGGCTAGAAAATAGGTGCGGGTGGTCCTGACGAAGATCATCCTCTCGTTCCCAGGTGGCTTCCTCCTCAGTATGGTGGCTCCACTGAACTTTGCAAAACTTGATAACCTTGTTGTGAGTGACTCAGCTGGTAAAGTCAAGAATCTTCACTGGCTTCTCCTCATAAGTCAAATCACTGTCCAGCTGAATTGCCTCCAAGGGCACTGTATCTCTTAACGGTATATCGGCCATCTCAGCATGACACTTCTTCACCGTGAGACGTGGAACACATCGTGAACTCCCGACAATCCTTTCCGTAATCCCAGCTTGTAGGCAACTTCTGCCATCCGCTCCAAAACACGATATGGTCCTACAAATCTCGGAGCTAATTTTCCCTTAAGTCCAAAACGTTTCACTGCTCGCAAGGGTGATACTCGCAGATATGCTCTGTCTCCAATTTCATAAGTTACCTCCTTGCGTTTTGTGTCTACATAACTTTTCTGCTCGGATCGAAGCTATCTTCGCCTATCCCGAATCAACTTGACCTTCTCCTCTGACTCTTTGATCAAATCTTATCCAAACAACTGTCGGTCTCCTACCTCATCCCACATCAAGGGTGTTCTGCATCTGCGCCCATACAAAGCTTCGAACGGGGCCATCTTCATACTAGCCTGGTAGCTATTGTTGTAGGAGAACTCTGCGTAAGGCAAATTGTCATCCCAACTAGATCCATAATCTAGCACACAGGCTCTCAACATATCCTCCAGAATCTGGTTGACTCTCTCGGTCTGTCCATCTGTCTGCGGGTGAAATGTTGTACTGAACTCCAATCTCGTACCCAAGGTCTGGTGTAACTGATGCCAAAACTTTGAAGTAAACTGTGTTCCTCTATCTGATACGACGGTCCTCGGAACTCCATGAAAACATACGGTCCTGGACATATATATCTTGGCCAACTTTGCACTTGTATAAGTTGTTTTCACTGGGATGAAGTGAGCCACTTTGGTCAAGCGATCCACTACTACCCTTATTGAGTCATATCCCGCCTTGGTCCTGGGTAGTCCAGTGATAAAGTCCATGCCAAGTTTATCCCACTTCCATTCGGGTATCGGCATAGGTTGTAACAGTCCTGCTAGCTTCTGATGCTCTGCCTTCACTCTCTGACATACATCACATACAGCTACATACTCGGCAATATCCTTCTTCATACCAGTCCACCAAAAACGCTCTTTCAAATCCAAGTACATCTTGGTATTTCTGGGGTGTATCGAGTATGGTGAGTCACAAGCCTCCTGGAGTATTAACTTCCTGATCTCTGGGTTGTTAGGCACATAAACTCGGTCCTCAAACCATAAGGTATCGTGCTCATCCTCACGAAAACCTTTGGCCTTTCCTTTGCTCATCTTCTCCTTTATCTCAGCAATCTCTTTGTCTTCCTTCTGAGCTTCTCGAATCTTGTCCAACAATGTAGACTGAACTTCCATTGTTGCAATGAAACCTCTTGGAACAATCTCCAACCGAAGTTCCATGATATCTTCATCTAACTCCTTCGGCAATCCCTTACTTTCAAGGATATTAGCGTAACTCTTCCGGCTCAAAGCATACCTTTCGACATTGGCCTTTCCTGGATGATAGTGTAGCTTCATATCATAATCCTTTATAAGCTCCAACCATCTCCTCTGCCTAAGGTTCAACTCCTTTTGCGTGAAAATGTACTTCAAACTCTTATGATCCGTGTACACATCACAACGGTTCCCAATAAGATAATGTCTCCAGGTCTTCAATGCATGCACTACGGCTGCTAGCTCCAAATCATGGGTAGCATAGTTCAACTCATGGGGTTTTAGTTGTCGTGAGGCATACGAAACAACTCTTCTGTCCTGCATAAGTACACATCCAAGTCCCAAGCATGAGGCGTCACAATACACTTGAAACTCCTTATGTATATCGGGCAGTGTTAGCACTGGGGCTGTAGTCAAACGTTTCTTCAACCCATGGAAACTTGCCTCGCAATCTTCTGTCCATTTAAACTTGGTATCCTTCTTCAATAATTCAGTCATTGGCTTAGCAATCTTGGAAAAAAATTCAATGAATCTTCGATAATATCCTGTGAGTCCAAGGAAACTGCGAATCTCGCCAACTGAAGTGGGTGCCAACCATTCAGTGACTGACTGAACCTTACTGGGATCTACTGCTATACCTTCTCCTGATATTACATGTCCAAGAAATCCAACTTCCTTCAACCAAAACTCGCACTTGCTGAATTTGGCGTATAACTGGTGTTCCCTGAGTTTCTCGAGAACTAAACGCAAATGCTCCTTGGGCTCCTCTTCGTTCTTCGAGTATACCATAATATCATCAATAAACACCACAACAAACTTGTCCAAATATTCCATGAACACCTTGTTCATCATACTCATGAAATAGGCAGGGGTGTTAGTCAGTCCAAACGACATGACCGTATACTCGTATAATCCATACCGCGTGGTGAACGTTGTCTTTGGTATATCCTTCTCTCGAATCTTCAATCGATGGTACCCGATCATAGATCGATCTTGAAAACACCTTAGCTCCTTGCGGTTGATCAAAGCAGATCATTGATCATTGGCAGCGGGTACTTATTCTTAACCGTTACTTCATTCAAGGCTCGATAATCAACAACCATCCTTAGGGATTTATCCTTCTTCTCCACCAAAAGCACTGGAGCTCCCCAAGGCGATGAACTCCATCAAATGTATCATTTTTCCAATAACTCCTTGATTTGTTTCTTAATTTCCTCCAGATCATTTGCGGGCATCCGATAGGGTCTCTTGGATATTGGCCCTGTACCTGGCAATAGCTCTATCAGGAACTCGATGTCTCTATCCGGTGGCATGACTGGTAACTCTTCTGGGAAAACATCCGAGTAATCCTTTACTACCGGCACTTCCTCGTGAACAACTCCCGTGAGGGCATTCACTTGGCTCCTCCTAGGCACATGCCTAGATACATACTTAATCCTTTTTCCTCCGGGGTGGTAAGATAAATTGACTTACTCGCACAATCAATGCTTCCTCCATACCTTGACATCCAGTCCATGCCTAATATCACATCCAATCCTCGTGACTCCAAGATAATTAGGTCAGACAGAAAAACATGCGTCCCAATGGTTAGGGGTATCTGGTTGCACCATCGACTAGCCATGTACTCTGCTCCAGGAGAGCTTACTAAAAGAGGGGTCCTAAGGGTTTGGGTTGGTAGCTTAATCTTATCCACACATCCCCTTGATATGTATGAATGTGATGCACCAGTATCGAAAAGAACAAGTGCGGTAAATGACTTAACCAAAAACTTACCTATTACCGCGTTCGGCTGCTCTTCAACCTCCTCCACGTTAATGTGGTTCACTTGTCCTTTGTTGAATGGATTGGGATTCTTCCCCGCGCTCCCATTACCGTTTCCATTCCTTCCTTCAGGGCAATCATTGGCATAGTGCCCTGTCTTCCCGCACTTAAAGCAAGTAACTTGACTTAGGTCTCTTTTGGCGGGTTGGAGCGGTTCTGATTGTTATTAACTCCGTTCCCATTTCCATTCTTAGCACCATTGTGGTTATGCAATCCTCCTCTAGTGTGGTTGTGACCTCCATGATTATGAACAAGTCCTCCCGAGTTTGGGGTTAAGCAGGGCTTCTGTTGAGCTCCTGAATTATACTTCCCTTGTCCATACTTCCTCTTACGGCTCTCAATCTGCTGCTGCTTCCCTTCAATCATAAGGGCCTTGTCTACCAACTCCTGGTAGTTGTTGAAAGTTGCCACCATCAACTGCATGCTCATCTCATCATTCAGCCCTTCCATAAACTTCTCCTGCTTCGCTGCATCTGTGGCCACATCATCAGGGGCATAGCTTGATAACTTGCTAAAATCATCCATGTACTGAGCTACAGTACGGTTCCCCCTAGCGTAAGTTGCGAAACTCGCGCTTCTTCATCTGCTTGGCTCCAGTTGAGACATGGGCAGAAAAGCTTGCTGAAATTGGTCCCAAGTGACATTGGCTATGGGAAAAGTAGCCGTGTAATTCTCCCACCATGCGGCTTCTGGTCCATCCAATTGATGTGCGGCAAAGCGCACCTTCTTAGCATCTGTGCATCCGGCGGTGGTTAACTCCCTTCTGATAGGGCGTAGCCAATCATCAGCAAATATTGGCTCGGTGCTATTGGAAAACACCGGCGGCTGTAACCTCAGGAAACGGGCTAAATTGTCCACTGGCGGCGGGTTATTGTTGTTGTTGTTGCCCTGGTTCTGAACTAGCAATTGCATCAAAGCATTTCTGCTTTGGATCAACTGGGTGAGCTCGGTGGAAAAACAAAACCGGTGTCACGTCTCGGAGGCATCGATGGGTTTAGATGGAAGAGATTAGAATAGAAAAGGTCTAATGAGAAAACACTACCCATATGCATATGAGGCAAACACAATCATTTCACTCAATCAATCAAGCAAGGGCATACAAAGCGGTCTAGGACTATCGCAGAAGTGCTCAACTACTATTAGATACATGGGGGAAAATACTACTAATATATGGTGGTCATCTAGAAATTTTGATTGGTGGAAGACTCCATGATGTCTGCTCCAGCTTCGTCTCCGTAGTCATCATCACTTGGATCGGAATCGGTGTCGTCGATGATGATGTAGTTGTTCGGGCAAGTGGGGTCGTCATCTTCTTCTTCCGGTGCTGGTCCTCCCATGAATACTCCGATCTTCTTAACTAGGTCGTCGTTCTTCTCCAGTAGTGTCTTGATTTCCTCCTCATATCCATCGTGTGTAAACTTGAGTTCTTCCTCCAGCTCGATGATCCTGGTCTTCGCCTTCTTCAACTCCATCATGTCTGCGCACATCTGGTTCTCCTGACATCGAATGTGCTGGTTTAGCTCCTGGATGAAAGCTGCAATGGATCTATCCTTCTTGGTGCTGATTACTTCCCATTGCTCGTCTCGGCGCCCACATATTTGATAGATGGTGTCCTTAAGCTCCCTGTTGTAGACTTCTCCAATGCATCCCATGGTAATGTGGGCTGCCATGCTCTTGCCTAGACTCCAGGTGGGTGCTTCGAAAGAAAATTCTATGGGTTTAGAAGTTGGCGAGAACGTCCTTCCTAGAACTTGTACTTGAATCATCCAGCGCTCCTCTTCTGGTAAGGTGGCGTTGTACGTCCCGGTTGTCGGATCACGGGTTCCGGCAGACCCTTAAGGTTCAAACTCTAGGGTGCGCGCGGAGATCCAACCCTCCACCGTCTCGTTCCTTGCCGAATCGCAGGGACCTAAACTACTAACGAGAACAACACAAGAGACGCAAGATTTATACTAGTTCGGGCCATCGTTGTGGTGTAATACCCTACTCTAGTTTGTGGTGTGTGGATTGCCTCTGGGGCTGATGAAGAACAGTACAGGGAAGAACAGCCTCGCGAGGGTCTGTTCTTGGTGGGTTTGATGAACTGCTAAGTGGTACCCCGTCGCTCTAGCTTGAGGAACGGGTTTCTCTTGCTCTCTCTCTGGATTCCGAATGCTCTATCCGATCGTCCTCCGTCCCCCTCTCTCTGAGTGTGGCTACCCCTATTTATAGGCGAAGGCCCTGGGCCTCTTCCCAAATATTGAGCGGGAAGGGCGCCAACAATTGGCCATTTTGAAGGGGAACAGCGGGTACACTTATCCTGACTAAAGTTGGTCCTCGCCGCCAAAGGCTCAGTGATGACGCCTGCTTGGGCTCCACGATGACTGCATTCCAGCCGTTGGGCTGGTCTTGGTATTGTTTCACCGAAACGGATGCCTTTGCTTGATGCTCTTGCCTGCGCTTGCCCCCTTTGCACCAAAGAGGAAAGGAGGACGCTGCGCGGGCTGGCGCCCCACTGGTGCCCTTGGTCATCATGGCTTACGTCACGGGCACCTCGCGAGGTACCCCGCCTTGAGTTCTCCGCCTCCTCATGAGCCAGCCCGACGAGGCCGCGCCTGAGGAAGCTCTTGGTCGTCCGCCCCGCGAGGCTTCGCCCCTCGCGAGGGTCTTGAGCTTGTGTTGATGAAGATGGGTTGTCCTGCGCCTCCTTTGAGCCACGTCGCAGGCCGCAGGCAGGCAAGTCTGGGTACCCCGTTCCCGGCATGACAGTAGCCCCCGGGGCCACGACGCGCCCGGACTTGGCCGTGCAGAGAGGCGAAAGGGCAAGTGAGGAGCGTTTTGGGCCCTAACAGCCTGTGGCCTTGAGCGCCGCGTGGCGGTTGATTGGACGTAGGTGCTCTGCATTCCCCACGACGCCTTGGTAACCGCCCGGATTCGACAGGTCCTTGCATGCAGAGTTGGGCATGATGACTGGTGATCGTGGGGGCCGACGGTTGTCCTTCACCGGCTATAAGTACGGAACGGCGCATGCCCTTCCAGTCTATCCTTTCTTGTTTCTCCTTCTTCTCCATGGCTCCACCAACGAAGTTCTCGGCTGCAGAGAAGGGGAAAGGTCGCCAGGTCGAATCTTCCTCTCCTCCGCCTAAGCGTGGTCGAGGTCGCCCTCGCAAGCACCCCGTGGCCTCCACGGCGGTCTCCCGCGGTCGTGAGGGAGGCCCTCAACGTGGCGACGAGCAGCTGGCCATGGTTGGAGGGCGTGCCCCGGCCGCTCGTCCCCCGAGGCCGCGCCTCCACGCTGCTGAAGCGCTGAAGGAGTTCTTGGTGAGGGTAGAGGAGCCGTTTAGCGTCCGGCTTCAGCTCCCGTGCTTCCTCCTGGGTGAGCTCCCAGATGGCACCCTGAGTGGCCTCTGGCTCCAGGCAGACGGGTGTTGCAACCGGGCTTCATGGGCTTATCTGGAGGTCTCTGCTGCAGGGAACTTGTTCTGCCCATGGTAGCGGCAGACGTTCACAGCATGCGCGTGGTCTCCGCCACTGATGCTCCTGCACTTCAAGTATGATGGCGGACGCCACCCTCTACGTGAGGGTGTTAGGGAAGACGGCCGCCGCGAAGGTGCTGCCACGAGGGCGACCGCGGCCGAGGACTCAGCCCCGGCGCGGGCGTAGGGGGCAGGCGGCCGGCGATGCCCGCGACTCCCCACGCTTCACCAGCTCTTCTTCGGGTGGCGATTCTTCCAGCAGCGGCCGCGGCCAGCCCCATGCCGCTACGCGCCGCTTGGGGGTGGCAGCGGGTCCGCTTCGTCCACCACGCCCGATGAAGCGCGAGATGGAGTCCGGCCCGAGCTCGAGGCGGCTCGGGCCTCCCAAGAGAGTCGACGCAGGCGTGCTTCACCTGCTTTGTCCTTTTCTTTCCTTTTCTCCTGCGTAAAAAGGAACAATGTTCGGCCCGTGGGGCGTGTTTTGGGCAACGCCATTAATTAATGTACTGCTTTTGTTATCCTGTTCTGTTCCTTCTGCGTGCGGTCATTCGCAAGCAAACCCGATCGTGGCGGCGTGGGCGTGACCGACCATGGCCCGATGTTGGCGTTGTGCTGCCCGTGAGGCATGGTCGAGGGTGCTCCACCGTGGACCAGGGTCGTGAAACTTGAGCGATAAGGGTAGGAACACCAGCAGGGGGCTCCGAGGCTTCCGCCTCATGAGCCCCTCAAGAAGAGAAACCGAGGCAGGAGGGCGAAAAAGATCGAAGGACCACGGACCAAAACGGGGCGATAGTTTTGATAAAAACTTCAAATGGGAATAAGCAGTCGACTGCAGAAAGCAAATGGGAAAGCCGTTTCCGGCACCTACTCTAGTCTTGGACGTCTTCTCACCAGCGCGGAGCTAAGTGCTGCTACTGGGCGTAGGAGGGAGCCCCAGGGCCTGAGGCCAGCACCCCTGAGACTCCGGGGCATGTACAGCCCCACTCATTGTTACATGAGAGTGTCACGGGGCGGCGAACTTCACAGGCACTGGGCCTTCTTCACAGGCTCCGGGCCTTTCCTCTGGTAAGCAAGTTTCACGGGCGTTCGCCCTCTTCACAGGCTCTGGGCCTTTCCCAAGAGGTGATCTTCACAGGCATTCGCCTTCTTCACAGGCTCCGGGCCTTTTCCAAAAGGATGAACTTCACAGGCATTCGCCTTCTTCACAGGCTCTGGGCCTTTTCCAAAAATATGCACTTCACAGGCATTCGCCTTCTTCACAGGCTCCGGGCCTTTTCCAAAAGGATGAACTTCACAGGCATTCGCCTTCTTCACAGGCTCTGGGCCCTTTCCAAAAGGATGAACTTCACAAGCATTCGCCTTATTCACATGCTCTCGGCCTTTTCCAAAAGGATAACTTCACAGGCATTCGCCTTCTTCACAGGCTCTGGGCCTTTTAGGGGTAGAACCTCCGGAGGTGCTGGATGTTCCACGCGTTTTGTATAGGTACTCCCTCTTGCGTCTCCAAGCGCACGGAGCCAGTCCTGGAAACATGAACAACCTTGAATGGGCCCTCCCACATGGGAGAGAGCTTATGCAGTCCCTCCCTGGAGAGGACCCGTCGGAGCATGAGGTCTCCTACCTCGAGAGTTCTGGGGCGGATGTTGCGGCAGTGGTATCGCCGGAGTGCCTGCTGGTACCTTCCCGCTCGCAGAGCAGCTTCCCGACGGCGCTCCTCCCCCAGCACAAGAGCCATCCCCCGCATGGCGTCCTGCTACGTTTCATCGAATGCCAGGTCCCGCGCGGATCGATGCTTGACCTCGTGAGGGAGGACCGCTTCGGCTCCGTAGACCAGGAAGAAGGGGGTCTCTCCAGTTGGCTTGGTCGTAGTTGTGCGGATGCACCACAGCACGGAGGGGAGCTCGTCGTACCAGCCTCTGCCGCAGGCTTCCAGCTTCTTCTTGAACGTCCTGGTCTTGAGGCCTCTCAGGACCTCTGCATTAACCCGCTCGGCACATCCATTGCTGCGAAGTGCGCCACCGAAGCGTAGCATATCTGCGTTCAAGGTTAGCGCGATGCGTTTTAAAAGGTTCTTGGTGAACTGTGAACCGTTGTCGGTGATGATGCGGTTCGGCACTCGAACCGCTCACGATGCCCTTGATGAACTTGACCGCAGAACCAGCGGGGATGGCGCGGACGGCCTCGACTTGACCCACTTGGTGAATTTTTCCACGACGGCGTAGAGGTAGCGATAGCCCCTGGCGCCCGAGGGAAAGGCCCGAATGTCTAGCCCCGGACCGCGAACAGCCAAGTGAGGGGAATGGTTTTGCGAGCCTCTGCTGGCTGGTGGATCTACTTGGCATGGAATTGGCAAGACTCGCAAGCCTTCACGAGGTCGATGGCGTCATTGAGCGCGGTGGGCCAATAGAAACCGCTGCGAAACGCCTTCCCGACAAGGGTCCGTGACGATGAATGGTGCCCACAATCTCCGCCGTGTATATCTGCCAATAGTTCCTTCCCCTGTTCCCTGATGATGTAGCGTAGGGATACGTCGTTTGGTCGTCTCCGGTAAAGCTCTCCATCCATGATGCTATATGCCGTGGCTTCCCGCGCCACACACTCTGCCTCCTCCTCCTTCTCTGGCAAAGTCCCACGCGTTAAGTAACTCTTGAGATCCATGATCCAGCACTCCTCTTGAGGTTCCATTGTTAGGAGCAGGCCTGCTCCCGAGGCCGGTCCACAGGCTGGGGCTCCCGAGGTTGGAGGCTGAGGGAGCTCCTCCCGAGGCTGTGCCGTGCTTGATAACGGCGGTAGGGCTGAGGGCTTGAAGAGCCGCTCCTCAAAGACACCTGGCTCCTGGGGTATCCTCCTGGAGGCTCGTTTGGCGATGTCGTCTGCCTCTTGATTGGTGCCGCGGGGCACGTGCTGCAGCTCCAACCCCCAGAACTGTTTCTCCATCCTGCGGACCTCCGCAAGGTAGGCCTCCATGTCTTCATCCCTTGGCTCGTACACCTTGTTGGAGAAATTGACGAGGAGCTGCGAATCGCCCTTGATGGTAAGGCGCTTCAGCCCCAGGGCAGCGGCAGCCTTCAGACCTGCTATCAGCCCCTCGTATTCTGCTATATTGTTGAAGACCTTCTCGCCATGCTGGAAACAGAGCTGCACGACATAGTAGATCTTGTCCTGAGAGGGGGATATGAGTACTGCCCCAGCCCCAGCGCCCTGTTTGGAGAACGCTCCGTCGAAGTACATGACCCAACCTTCTGGCGCTTCGCTCCACAGGAGAGGGACCGATCCTCGCCGGCCCCGAGGCCCGGCCGCTTCATCCATTCGCCACGAAATCTGCCGGTGGCCCCCTTGATGACTCTGGTCGTCTTGAACTCGAGCTGGAATGCTTGCAGCTCAATGTTCCACTCGGCGACCCTTCTGCCGAGTTGGGGCTCCTGAGCACCCTCTCCGTGGGGTATGCCGAGACAACCTTGATTGGATGACCCTGGAAGTAGTGCCGCAGCTTCCGCGAAGCCACTAGGAGTGCCAGGAGGAGCTTCTGCGGCATGGGGTACCGTGCCCTCGCATCCCGTAGCATGGTACTGACGAAGTACACCGGGTGCTTGACGAGGTTAGGTGCGTTGGTATTGGTGGCGTCCTCCGAAAGCGGTGGTGCCTCCTGAGGCGCCGGCGCCTCCGGAAGCTGGGTGCTTGGGCGGGAGGTTCCCCCCGCCCTTAGTGCGCTCTGCTGTGACGGCTGATCTTCCTCCATTGCGGTGCTGACTTCTGCTAGTTCCTTCTGATTCGGTCTTGCCTTAGCTCGGGCGGCCGCCGTGGTCTTGGCCTGACGCTCCTCCCTAACCGCCACTAGAGCAGCGCTAGCGGAGTAAGGAGTGGCGGCGAGGTAGAGTACCAAGGGCTCCTGAGGGTGCGGGGCCACCATCACTGGAGGGCTGGTCAGTACCTCTTGAGGTCTTGAAGCAGCTTGGCCGGCCTCTTGATCCACTCGAAGGGCCCCTTTTCTTCATCAGGTGGAAGAAAGGCAGCGCCGCCCCCCAATCGGGAGATGAAAGCGGCCCAGCCGTTCTGGCATACTGTGAGCTTCTGCATCTCCACGAGGGTCTTGGTGGACTCATGTCTTCCAACGCCTTGACCTTTTTCGGGTTGGCCTCGATGCCTCGGTGGGACACGAAAACCAAGGAGCTTGCCTGAGGGAACTCCAAACACACACTTCTCTGGTTGAGTCGCAGGCTCACTGCGTTGAGGCTCGCGAAGGTTTCTTCCAGGTCTTGTATCAAGGTCTTGGCCTTGCGAGACTTCACCACGATGTCGTCGATGTATGCCTCCACATTCTTCCCGAGCTGCGGGCCCAAGGTGATGTGCATGAGCCGCTGGAAGGCTGCCCCTGCGTTGCACAACCCGAATGGCATGCAGGTATAGCAGTATACTCCACACGGGGTCAGAAAGGTCGTCTTCTCCACGTCTTCCACCGCCATCTTGATTTGGTGATACCCGAAAAGCGTCCAAGAAGCACAACAGGTCACACTCGGCGGTGGAATCGACGATCTGGTCGATGCGAGGGAGTGGAAATGGATCCTGTGGGCATGCTTTGTTGAGGTTGGTGAAGTCGACACACCTGCGCTCCTTTCCTCCCTTCTTCGGCACCACCACGGGGTTGGCCAACCAATCTGGGTATCGGACCTTGCAGATAACCCCCGCGGCCTCTAGCTTGCGGGTCTCTTGGACAATGAAGGCCTGCTTTTCGGTGGACTGCGTCCTCGCTTTACCTTCCTTTGGGCCTTACGTTGGGGCACACGTTGAGGTGGTGCTCGATCACGCCTGTGGAATCCCAGCCAGCTGATCGGGCTCCCAGCGTAACACCTTCTTGGTCGCCAGCAGAACTTGACAAGGGCTTCCTCCTGCTCGGGCTCGAGGTTGGCGCCTATGGTGAAGGTGGCGTTTGTGGACCCGTCCTCATCGACGGGTATCTGCTTGGTCTTCGCCTTGTCTTGGGTGAACAACTGCTTCTTCTTGGTCGGTGCAGCCCCCTTGGGCTTGGGGGCTTCCGCATCGGCGGGCTATGCTGCGGCCGCCGTCCTGAGGTGAGCTTTGGCGCCCATGATGCACCTTCGGTCTCCCCGAGCACGGTGAGGACGCCACTGCTCCCCGGCATCTTCATGAGGTTGTACCCCGGGTGGGTTGCGGCCATGAATTTGGCCAATGCCGGGTAGCCGAGGATGGCGTTGTAGGGGAGGCCGATGGGGGCGATGTCGAAGTCGACCAATTCCGTGCGGAAGTTGTCGTAGGTGCCGAAGGTCACCGGAAGCCGGATTTGCCCCAAGGAGCTGGATGACCCTCCTCCTACGCCCGAAAAGGCCGGCTGGGCAGCAGCCGCTCCCTGGGTATGCAGAGGAGGTTGAAGGCCTCGACCGAGAGTACATTGAGGCCGGCGCCGCCGTCGATGAGGGTCCTGGTGACGGCGACCTGGCAGATGGTAGGTGTGCAGAGCAGCGGGAGCGCGCCCGAGCCGGCCGAGTTGGCGGGGTGGTCTTGAGAGTCGAAGGTCGGCCCGGCCGACGACCCCTTCCGGCCCGAGGGAGCCCCCTGCCGCGTGGTGTCGGCGCCGACCCGGCGGACGAATGTCTTGACATGGCGGCTGGAGGGCGGTGCCTGCGAGCCGCCGAGGAGGGCCGCGACGAGGGGAGAGGCCGGCGCGAGGGGGCGGGCGACCAGCGAGCCGCGCGGCCTCCCCCATGAGGTCGCCGGGGAGCGCAGGGGCGGTGCTTGCTGCCCGTCCCCCGTCGGGCCGATGGCGGTGTTGAGAGCGGGTGACGAGGAACGACGAGGGCGCCCGCTGACGCGCGTGAGGGCCCGACGAGCGTCGGACATGGTTTCGGTGGCCGGGGAAGAACGAGGCGACGAAAGGCAGATTCCGGCGTACCCCTACCTGGCGCTCCAAATGTCGGATCACGGGTTCCGGCAGACCCTTAAGGTTCGAACTCTGGGGTGCGCGGAGATCCAACCCTCCACCGTCCCGTTCCTCGCCGAATCGCAGGGACCTAAACTACTAACGAGAAAAAACACAAGAGACGCATAAGATTTATACTAGTTCGGGCCACCGTTGTGGTGTAATACCCTACTCTAGTTTGTGGTGTGTGGATTGCCTCTGGGGTGACGAACAACGATCTGAGGAAGAACAGCCTCGCGAGGGTCATTCTTGGTGGGTGTGATGAACTGCTAAGTGGTACCCGTCGCTCTAGCTTGAGGAACGGGTTTCTCTTGCTCTCTCTCCGGATTCCATTGCTCGATCCGATCGTCCTCCGTCCCCCTCTCTACGAGTGTGGCTACCCCTATTTATAGGCGAAGGCCCCTGGGCCTCTTCCCAAATATTGAGCGGGAAGGGCGCCAACAATTAGCCATTTTGAAGGGGAACAGTAGCGTACACTTATCCTGACTAAAGTTGGTCCTCGCCGCCAAAGGCTCTGGTGATGACGCCTTTGCTTGGGCTTCACGATGATCGCATTCCAGCCGTTGGGGCTGGTCTTGGTCTTGTTGCACCGAAACGGATGCCTTTGCTTGATGCTCTTGCCTGCGCTTGCCCCCTTTGCACCAAAGAGGAAAGGCGGATGCTGCGCGGGCTGGCGCCCGACTGGCGCCCTTGGTCGTCATGGCTTACGTCACGGGCACCTTGCGAGGTACCCCGCCTTGAGTTCTCCGCCTCCTCATGAGCCAGCCCGACGAGGCCGCGCCTGAGGAAGCTCTTGGTCGTCCGCCCCGCGAAGCTTGTGTTGATGAAGATGGGCCGTCCTAGGCCTCCTTTGAGCCACGCCGCAGGCCGCAGGCAGGCAAGTCTGGGGACCCCCGTTCCCAGAACGCCGACACAGGTGAAGCTTGGTATTCCAATATTCAAGTATCTATTGACTTCCTTCAAGTGGCATCCAAAAGGTGTGTCTTCATCCGGTTGTGCAAACTTGTTCTTCATCTCCGTCATCCTAAAGAGTGGAAAAAAGGAGAGGAGTTAGAAATGAGTAGAGAAGAGTGACCTATGGTTTATCTTAGTGGTCGTGTCCTACACTCAGCGTGTGCTCTGATACCATCTTGTAGCGACCCGACCTCAGATGGTCAAGTCTCTGTGTTCCAGTGTCATCCCTGGATCAGTAATGCTGACACACACAATACTTGAAGGATTTATAACAGAGTAGCAATCACACACTTATTACATCGAATGTCTCAAAAGAGAACTTATTACAATAATATGGCTTAAAGCCATCTAATGCGATAACAGCGGAAGGCTTGGAAGATAAAGTGAGTCCATCAACTCCAACGACATAGCTGAGCTGCACGACAACGACCTAACGAACCTTACTCCTCGTCTGAAAAGTCTGCAACATAATATGTTGCAGCCCGAGAACGGGTCAGCACATGGAATATGCTGGCAATATAACACAATAGAGCAAGAACAGAATAATGCTATCACTACGTGCATATTTGGCTGGTGGAAAGCTCTATGGTTATAGTTTTGCAAAAAGCTCATTTTTTCCTACAACAAAGGAATGGATTTTAATTTAACTATCATGGTGGTTGAAACATTGAGAAGGTATAACCCCATCTCAATCCAAATTAAAGTAGTTAACAACCCAACAATATTATTTAAGAGTGATAAGATACATGTGATAACTCAAGTACTAGATACTCAAAATTGTCCATAACCGGGGACACGGCTAACCATGATTAGATTGTACACTCTGCAGAGGTTTGCACACTTTTCCCCACAAGACTCGATCGCCTCCGTTGATTTCTCGCACTACATGGTGTTTGAGAAACGGATGACCGAGACACAGTCTTTCAGAAACATTAACTCTCTACTCCGGGTAGACCATACAAAACCTACAAAACCCACTACCTGCTGATCTACCTCTTCAAGAGCTTCACGTAACTTACTCAACTATGCTAGAGCCCATAGTAGCTTGTGGCTGCACACAGAAGTTTCTAGCATGAATAATCTCAGTTCCCTTTTAGCCTGGGTGGCGGTCCATAGGAAGATCACACGGGTACACCGGGATTTCCCAACCCACAAGTTAATGACATGCTAACCATGCAATGTTTGAGGATTGGAACTAATGCATAAAAACTGGGTATGAAAAGAGTATGAACAATGTGTTACTTGCCTTGCTGACGATCCGCGAATCCTAGAGACTCGTAGTAACACGCTTCGCACTCAGGGAATTCTATCACAAGCAAACAATAACATACATAAGCAACAAGCAAAGATGCACAAGCAAAACTTCAACTAAAAGAGGTTGACCAGAAAGTTCAACTTAAGAACTCCGGTTCGCAGAAAGAATCAAACCAAACGGAGCAACGAAACTCAAACGGCGAAAGAAACAAGATCCATTTACTAATCTGAACTTGGGTCAAGTTTTACAGTACCAAATCTGGTTTAAGTTGATTAAACAAAAAGAGGGTCTCGAGACGAAGATCTGGGCGCTTGAATCGCCTGATTCCAACTAACGAACGAAAAGATAAACATAAACTAAGATCGGATCAGAAATCGTGATCACAAAAATCACGGAATAAATCCGAGAAAAAGAAAACTGACAAACAGACTAACGAACGAACGTTCGTTATCTGGATCTAAACAAAGAACGCGTTCGCTAAAACGAACGAACGAGCGAACGCTTGCTAAATAAATAAACCGGAGAATAACCGATTTATTTTAAAAAAGCGAAAACTAGGGTTTCTAAAAAGACGAACGGTTTATCTTAGAAAACTGGCGACGGCGGGCGGCTACCTCGGCTTGGCTCCGGCCGGGTTCAGTCTTGTGGCCAGGGGCTAGGCGGCGGCTCGGGCGGCGAGGCTCGGTGGCGGCGGCGGGGCTCGGGCTCGGGCTCGGGGCGGCGGTGACGGGTGGTGCTGGTGGTGGTGTGGCGGCGGGGGTGGTGGCTATTTAAAGAGAGGGGGTGCGGCGACTTGGAGGAGGGGGCAAGGCGCGGCGAGAAAATAAATCCTATAAAATAAAATAAAAATCTAAAAATGCCAAAACAAATTTTCACTTCTAAATAAAATATTTAGAACGAGATGAACATTTTCTTGGCCCTAAAATGCAATTTTTGAAAACGTGCAATTTTTCTAATGCAAATAAAATCCAAATAAAATCCAACAAATGATTTTAACATTTTTCCTCCAATATTTCAATTGTTTTGGAGAAGTCATATTATCTCCTCTCATTTATTTTTAATATGAAATATTTTTCCGGAGAGAAAAATAATTAAAATCAAATATGAAAACCGGAAAATCCCCAACTCTCTCCGAGGGCCCTTGAGTTGCTTAGGATTTCGAGGATTGCGGAACGAGGATGCAATAAAATATGATATGCATGGATGACCTATGTATAACATTCCAAATTGAAAATTTGGGATGTTACATATACCATGTCAGGATGTTTTGGATCTTCAAATCCAGGAGGTTGTACAACATACACTTCTTCAATCTTGCCGTTGAGAAAAGCACTCTTCACATCCATTTGATACAGAAGGATGTTATGATGATTTGCGTAGGCTAGTAGTATGCGATTGGCTTCTAGCCTAGCCACAGGAGCAAATGTTCCATCGAAGTCAATCTCTTCAACTTGAGTGTATCCTTGAGCAACGAGACGAGCCTTGTTTCTGACGACTTGACCATGCTCATCTTGCTTGTTGCGATATATCCATTTTGTGCCTATTATGTTGTGCTTGCGAGGGTCAGGATGCTTGACAAATTCCCACACATTGTTTAGCTTGAACTGTTGAAGCTCTTCTTGCATAGCTTGAATCCATTCAGGTTCCATGAATGCTTCGGCAACTTTCTTGGGTTCTGATATTGAGACAAATGCAAAGTGCCTACAGAAATTTACTAGTTGTGTTGCTCTTGAACAAGTGAGCGGACCAGGCACATTGATGCTATCAATTATCTTCTCAATCTGTACTTCATTTGCAACATGAGAATGAACTACACGAAGATTTTGCTCTTGCTGATCATTGTTATCGTCAGGAGGATTATCTTCAGGCTGAGCATTGTCTTCAGGTTGGTTAGGTGCAGAAATGATAAGTTCCTCTTTAGGCTGTGCTTCAGACGGTATGATTTCTCCAGTTCCCATAAGCTTGATGGATTCACTAGGTGGAACTTCGTCTAGCACATTTGGCAGGTGCTCTCTTTGCGAGCCGTTAGTCTCATCGAACCGCACATCCACAGTTTGAACCACTTTATAGTGAAAGAGGTTGAAGACTCTATAGGAGTGAGAATCCTTTCCGTAACCAAGCATAAAAGCTTCATGTGCTTTCGGTGCAAATTTTGAAGTGTGATGTGGATCCTTGATCCACCACCTAGCACCAAATACTCTGAAGTAACTGACGTTTGGCTTCTTACCAGTGAGGAGTTCATAGGATGTCTTCTTCAGAAGCTTGTGAAGATAAACATGGTTGATGACGTGGCATGCAGTATCAATGGCTTCAGGCCAGAACTTTCTTGGAGTCTTGTATTCATCGAGCATCGTCCGAGCCATCTCAATGTGTGTTCTGTTCTTGCGCTCCACGATGCCATTCTGCTGAGGTGTGTACGAAGCAGAGAACTCATGGGTGATGCCTAACGTATCCAGGTAAAGGTCGAGGCCGGTGTTCTTGAACTCTGTGCCGTTGTCACTTCTGATATGCTTGACCTTGATGCCATAGTTGTTCATGGCACTGTTGGTGAAGCGTCTGAATACATCCTGCACTTCAGTCTTGTAGAGGATTATGTGCACCCAAGTATATCTTGAATAATCATCAACAATGATGAAGCCATAGAGACATGCAGTAGTAGTGAGAGTAGAGTAGTGAGTAGGGCCAAATAAGTCCATGTGTATCAGCTCGAAGGGTTGAGATGTCGTCATGATTGTCTTCAAGGGATGCTTGGCCCTTGTCATCTTTCCAGCTTCGCAGGCACCGCACAAGTGATCCTTCTTGAACTTGACGCCCTCGATGCCTATGACATGCTTCTTCTTTGCAAGAGTGTGTAAGTTCCTCATGCCAGCATGCCCTAGCCTCCGATGCCAGAGCCAGCACTCTGAAGCTTTTGCTAGAAGACATACGGCAAGTTGTGGTCCTGCTGAGAAATCTACCATGTACAAGTCATCCTTTCGACACCCTTCAAAGACTAGAGACTTGTCAGATTCCATTAGTACAAGGCAATGATATTTTCCAAATATCAGGATCATGTTCAAATCGCAAAGCATTGAGACAAACATTAAGTTGAAACCAAGGGATTCAACAAGCATCACTTTATCCATGTGCTTATCCTTTGGGATTGCAACTCTACCTAGACCCAATACCTTGCTTTTACCAGTGTCAGCAAATGTGATGTGACACTTGTCAGATGGATGTAAGGTTGAGTCCATGAGAAGACTTCGATCACCAGTCATATGATTAGTGCATCCGCTGTCCATAATCCATTATGAAGCATGGGGTGTCATACCCTACAGTACAGTTAGGGGGATAGGCTTCACCAAGAGTATTGTGAAGCATAAACATTTGAGGCACAAGAGGATTATCAAAGCTCAGATCATGGTTAGGACTGATAGGATGATTGGCAAGTGATTCAGGAACATAATACATAGTAAGACCATTTGGGCATTTTATCTTGCGCCCTACAAGATGTTTTAGGTCCCCAGCATTAGTATCAGACGCCTTTGATTTCCGGCTGGAGACCTTTCCCTGGAAAGAAAGTTAATTCTTCTTAACCACCCACATCTTCAGGGGTGGCTTAGAAGCAATGAGTCTAAGTGCAGCATCTGAGAACTTGGCTATGGAGCCCTAGCAAATAGCCTTGCAGGAGATGAATGATACTCATATGAATAAGCAGAAAAGTTCTTAGTTTTATGAACATAGCGGTTTGAAGACACACTCTCATATTCATAAGTTTGAGTACGATTTCCCTGCAAAACATTGGCGTTAGGGTGACTCAGTTGTGTCCTGTATCTGTATGAAGCCTTTGGAACATATGAAGCTTTTGGTCTGGGATTTGTCTTCTTCCCAGGCGGTGTCACGATGACATTAACAGGAAGATTCTCAAGACAACTTTTGGGGACCCAGATCTTCTTCATAGGTGGCCCATTCCTACAGTTAGTACCAATATACCTGGCAAATAATTCACCATTCTGATTCTTAAACAGTTTATAGTTTGCATCAAATGATTCATCAATGATAATAGGGTTAGCACTAGTGAAGCCAGATAAGGTGGATGGATCTACTGAAGGTTCCTTTGTAGCAACCCATGTGGTTTTGGGGTACTGCTCAGGCTTCCAGTAAGAACCATCAACATTCATTTTCCTCTCAAACCCAACACCCTCTTTCCTAGGGTTTCGGTTCAGAATCTGCTTTTTGAGGACATGGCACAGCGTCTGATGCCCTTTGAGGCTTTTGTAAATCCCTGTTTCAAGCAATGTCTTCAACCTAGCATTTTCATCAGCAATAGTGGTGGCATCCTCAGCAGAGGGGTTAGTTACCACATCAACATTTGAAGATATTGCAACAGTAGTAGTAGTAGAACATTCAGCAACAGAAGTAGCGTTATCACGCTCAAGGAATTTTAGACATGGTGGTTCAAATCCTTCCTGAGCGGGACTGATCTGTTGAGCGTGAAGTGACTCATTCTCTTTTTGAAGATCTTCATGAGCCGCTCTCAATTTCTCAAGCTCTTGCTTCCTTTGAAGATAATCATAGGAAAGCTTTTCATGAGTGGTTGAGAGCATTTCATGACGACTTTCAAGTCCCTGGTACGTAACATGAAGATTTTTTATGTCTTAAATTAAGTACTGAGATCGGGTCATTTCCGCGTCCAACAGGTCATCGCTTTTGTCTAACAGTTTTTGAGTGTGTTCCATAGCTTTCTGTTGTCCAGTTGCAATTTTAGCAAGTGTTTTGTAGCTGGGTTTGGAGTCACAATCAGAGTCATCTTCACTTGATGTTTGAAAGTAAGCATCGCGTGATTCTACCTTGGCACCATGTGCCATGAAGCAGTAGGTGGGAGCAGAGTCGTCCTTGTCATTAGCATCAGCATTGGTGACGGGGCCATTGTCTTCAGTGTTGAAGATGGACTTGGCAACGTAGGCTGTAGCTAGAGCAAGACTTGCAACGCCAGGGTCGGACTCCTCCTCAGACTCCACCTCCGCCTCCTCAGAGGCAGACTCCTCCTCTGAATCCATCCCCTTGCCAACAAAAGCACGAGCCTTGCCAGATGAGCTCTTCTTATGTGATGAATACTTGGACGAAGACTTGGAAGAACACTTTGAGGATTTCTTCTTCTTCTTGTCATCAGAATCATATTCCTTGCTCTTCTTCTTCTTGTTGTTCTCATTATCCCACTGTGGACATTCAGAGATGTATTGTCCAGGTTTCTTGCACTTGTGACATGTTCTCTTCTTGTAATCATGAGTGGAAGCTTCATCATTTCCTGAGCTGGATCGTGAAGACTTTCTGAAGCCCTTCTTCTTAGTGAACTTCTGGAACTTCTTCACAAGCATAGCAAGCTCCTTTCCAATGTCTTCAGGATCACCAGAACTGCAGTCAGATTCTTCTTCAGATGAGGAAACAACTTTTGCCTTCAAAGCACGAGTTCGGCCATAGTTTGGACCGTAGATATCTCTTTTCTCAGATAGCTGGAACTCATGTGTGTTGAGCCTCTCAAGTATGTCAGACGGATCGAGTGTCTTGAAGTCGGGGTGTTCCTGTATCATCAGGGCAAGGGTGTCAAACAAGCTGTCAAGTGATCTCAGGAGTGTCATGAAGATTTCATGCTTGGTGATCTCAGTGGCGCCGAGAGCACGAAGCTCATTTGTGATGTCAGTGAGGCGATCAAACGTGAGCTGGACATTCTCATTATCATTTCTATTGAAGCGATTGAAGAGGTTGTGAAGAACACTAATCCTTTGATCTCTCTGGGTTGAGACGCCTTCGTTCACCTTGGAGAGCCAGTCCCGGACTAGCTTTGACGTTTTCCAGAGCACTCACACGGCCATAATGTCCTTTGGTCAGATGACCACAGATGATGTTCTTGGTAGTAGAATCCAGTTGAACGAACTTCTTGACATCAGCAGGGGTGACACCTTCACCGGTCTTGGGAACACCATTCTTGACGACATACCAGAGGTCGACATCAATGGCTTCAAGATGCATGCACATCTTATTCTTCCAGTCGGGATATTCAGTTCCATCAAAGACGGGGCACGTAGTGGATACTTTGATTATCCCTGCAGTCAACATAGCTAAAACTCCAGGTGGTTAAACCGAATCACACAGAAAAAGGGAGTACCTTGCTCTGATACCAATTGAAAGTGCTAGTTATCGACTAGAGGGGGGTGAATAGGCAATTTTTATGAAAGTCTTCAAAACATGAGAGTTTTGAAGACAAACAATAGAAATGAACCTATTGATATGCAACGGATGGTAGACTACACTAAGCAAGCCATAGTCAAGTATTCAATGAAGTGAAAGCACGAAGACTAATAGCAGCTAGGTAGTAAAGATTAGGATGGAAGATAGTATGAAGCCAAACAACAATAGAAGTCACACAGTGAAGTCAAACTGGTAACACAAGCAGGCAATGACTTCATGAAGACAAACTGTAAATTAAGAGAGGGAGACGATAGAACCAGTCGCTTGGCAAAGACAAGGATTTTTTGAAAAAATAAAAAAAGAGGACACGTTGGCCCATATACATTCTCTTTACCCAGAACCTTTCGGTGCCATTCCTTTTGAAACTGGCGTTTCTTTTGTAAAAGAATTCGATGCCCAGTTCCAGTTGCTGTGACAACTGTACGTCTGGTTAGGGAGGCTGATATTCAACTCAGAAGACCGTGTCTTCACCTTGTTCCCCTTGAGCTAAGGACACCCAGTCCTCGCCCAATCACTCTGGTAAGTCTTCAAGGTAGACTTGCAAACCTTTACAAACTTCGTTCACCGGCGATCCACAATGACTCTTGGATGACCAGAACGCGACACCTAACCGGCTGGAGGATTCCTAGTCCTGAAGTGTAACAAGTCTTCAGGTCACGCCGACAGAAAGAATTCAGTGATGCCTAACACTCTTTGGGTGTTTTGGGCTTTGTCCTCGCAAGGATTTCTCTCTCTCAAAAGCTTCAGAGGTGGGTTGCTCTCAAACGACAAAAGCCGTGCACTAACTCTGAGCAGCCACCAATTTATGGTGTAGGGGGTGAGCTATTTATAGCCACTAGGCAACCCGGCCTGATTTGTCCGAAATAACCCCGGGTCACTAAGGAACTGACACGTGTTCCAACGGTCATATTTCAAACACACACGACAGCTTAACTTGGGCTACAAGTAAAGCTGACTCATCCTACTCTGGATAAGATTTGCTCTCATTGTCTTCGCTCGAAGACTTAGGATTTGGTTGAGCATCACATCACCACTCGACTTTGTTCACTGGGACCCCACTTAACAGTACGGTGGTTCCTATGACTCAACAAAGAAGAAAAGGAAACAACGAAACAACTAAGTCTTCACGCTCCATAGTCTTCACGCAATGTCTTCTCATGTCATATTCTTCAATGTGAATATCTTCACATACCACCATTATCTTCAATGTCTTAATACATTTTTAGGGGTCATCTCCGGTAGGTAAACCAAATAAATGAGCGACTACTACCTGTGTTATCACGCAATTCTCACAAACACATTAGTCCCTCAACCAGGTTTGTCGTTAATACTCCAAAACCAACTAGGGGTGGCACTAGATGCACTTACAATCTCCCCCTTTTTGGTGATTGATGACAAACTGGTTGAAGTTTTCAACGGGGATAAAATTATGTGAAATTGTAAAGGATTAAGATATTGTCTTCATAAGTAGCAAAAGGCTCCCCCTGAAGATGTGCATATAAGTATTTTGCTCTTGGAATGCAAATGCACATGGCAGGTTGTACTTGTGGAGATCCTCTTTAACTTATGAAGACAATTCATCATGCATGATTTGATATAATAAAGATAATGAAATGCATAATTAAAAATGTACGTCTGCAATATGACTTCGTGCGGGATTTATCATCACACATACAAAATTTATCATCGCATCGCAGAATAGCAAACAAGTAGCAGACGACCATCGAGTTTAAGTGTTACAACTCAAAGAACCAAATGTATCAAAAGCGAGAGTTGTAAACACTAGGCAAAATATAAAGCAACCGCCCATATAGGCCCGCTTGAAGACTATCAACTCATATGCTTCTCCCCCTTTTGTCGGTAAGGACCAAAAAGGTTTGAAGACATAGAGCCTCTACTCATTCCCAGAAGGAGTAGGTGAAGCTGCAGGGTCGGCGTCGGGGTTTGGCAGTGCAGAAGAACTTGGTGTTGTGTCGACACGTGCTGAGGTTGGAGGTGGTGAAGTAGCATCATCTTGGTCATCAATGACTCTGGCATGCACCGTTGCAGCTGAGGAGGAATAGTCAGAGCCTTCAAGAGAGGGATTCCGACGCAAGACAACATTCCTTGGAGGAGTGGAGTCAAACTTAAATCTTTCGGTGAAGCCATTGTCTTGAAGATCAGCTTTAGCACTGAGCAAAGTTAATCTCTTCCATGACCTCCGACAGGTTTCATGTGTGACAAATGCATTCTTGGTGGCAAGGTTGCGAATGCGATTGACGTCCACCAAGAGGCTTTGCATCTGCCGCTCCAGCCAGTAGTGATGCTTATCATGTTTTTGATGCTGGGCGACGAGAAGCTCTCGGTCATTGGGAACACGAGATCACTTCTGAGGCCGTTGAGCAACAGTGCTTTCGGTGGCTTCAGTTTGAGCACGGTGAGGTAAGCGTGCATTGTCAGCCAAAGGATAAACACGAGTGACGGCCTGAACTCCTTCAATGGGCTGTGTGAAGCTTTGGTGATCAGCATTGTGAAGACAAACAGGCTCCTTGGCAGGTTCTGGGTATATGGCTTCAACTGACATATCAACCTCTGGCAAAAATATCAGATGGTTGCCAGCAGAAGGCTGATAGTTGACAGATGAATGAAGCTTGATAAGGCGCATAACCCATGGAGCGTAGAATTTCAGACCAAAGAGGTCAGAGCCTGATGCAGCCAATTGCCTGATAAAGAAGTCTTGAGCATTGAAGCTGATGCCATCAAGATATAAAAGACCAATGTCTTCATCGCTCCTTCAAGCTTATTTGTAGAAGAATGTCCCTTGATGGGCCATAGAGTTCGCCTTATGATATGATAGATCGTTCTGGGCAGATACTCTAGGTCTTCAACAAAGAATTCTCTTGGGTATTCAGCGTCACATTTTGCTTGATCTGAGGAAGGACTTCATCATCTTCTACATTATTGTGGTGACCAATGTCTTCAGCTGCGGTTGGGTCAACAGCTGGAATCTCTTCAGTACCAGAAGCCTCTATGGAAGCAGGCTCATGAACTATCAGACGACGCTCTTGATGTGTGTCGGATTTCGGGTTCCGGCAGACCCTTGAGGTTTGAACACTGGGGTGCGCACGAAGATCTTTCCCCTACCAGCTCATGCGTGAATGGTTAGCGAGGGATCTAAACTACCAACGATGAACAACACAGAGACACGAGGTTTATACTAGTTCGGGCCACCATTGTGGTGTAATACCCTTCTCTAGTTTGTGGTGTGGTGATTGCCTCAGGGGATGATGATGAACAGTACAAAGGAAGAACAGCCTCGCGAGGGACTGTTCTTGAGCTGGTGCGGTGGACTGCTTTGGTGAGTCCAGACGCCTCTCTCTCTTTCTCTAGGGGGTTCGACTTGTCTCCCGTCTGTCCCCTCTCTTTGTGGTGGCTAGTCCTATTTATAGAGGGAGGCCCTGGGCCTCTTCCCAAATAATGAGCGGGAAGGGCGCCAACAATTGGCCATTTTGAAGGGGAACATCTAGTACACTTATCCTGACTAAAGTTGGTCTTTGGCTGCCAAAGGCTCTGACGGCGACGCCGTCCTGGGCTCCATGATGAACTCCTTCCTGCCGCTCTACTGGTCTTGATCTTGTTGCACCGAAGCGGTAACCTTTGCCTGATGCCTTGGCCTGTGCTTGCCTCCTTTGCACCAAAGGGGAAATGGGGACACTGCGCGGGACGGCGCCCGCCTGGCCTCGATCGTCATGGCTTGCGTCACAGGGCACCCTCGTGAGGTACCCTGCCTTGATCTCTCTGCCTCCTCGCGTGCCTACCTGACGAGGCTGCTCCTGAGGAAGGTTCCTATCGTCCGCCCCGCGAGGCTTGGCCCCTCGCGAGGGTCTTGAGCTTGAGCTGATGAAGCTGGGCATTGGGCCCCACTTTAGCCACGCCGCAGCGCAGGCGAGCAAGTCTGGGACCCCGTTCCCTGCATCTTGACAGAGCCCGGGCCCAAGGCGCGCCCGGACTTGGCTTAGCAGAGAAGCGAAGGGGCAAGTGCGAAGCGCCACTGTCCCCAACAGCCTGCGGCCTTGGGCGTCGTGTGGCGATTGATTGGTCGTGGGCATCTCTACTTCCCCACGATGCCTCATTACACGCCCGGCTAAGCGGACCCGGGGTTGCACACAGCCATTCCCCTTTTGCCGTCCGCGCGCTCCCGGGCCTTCCTTCTTCCTCTGGCTCCAACTTCCGCCCTCAATCCAACTCGGACTCTCACCCTTCCAGTCGCCATGGCGCCAATGAAGAAGGAAAAGGGGAAGAAGCCTGTGTCTTCATCCCGCTCGCCTCCGGCGGTGGCCCCCGCCGTCGATCGATCTATCATACTCAACCCCGAGGCCTTGGGCAAGGTCCGCTCTGCTTTTGCCACCATCTTCAACGAGTGCGGCAGGACCACGTCATGGCCTGCGTCCCATGCCTCCCCGACAGGATTGTCATGGAGGTCCGGTTCTTCGCTGACGCCCTGCGGGCGGGTCTGGTTCCCCACTTTTCCGCTTTCTTCAATGCGGTGCTCTCCCACTATCAGATCCACATGATGCATCTCGGGCCTGAGTCCATTACCCTCCTGGCTGTCTTCGCCTTTGTTTGTGAGGCAATGGTGGGCATCCCCTCCTTCTTTTTCTCTGCTGCGTCACTTTTTCTCCTTGCGCCTGAGTGATCCTGCTTAATGCTCGGGGTGCATGAGCTTCCTTCCGGTGCCAGAGGCGGCTGCTTCAGGGATTGATTTCAGACTCCCTCCCCCTGAGGCCAAGTTCAGAGAGCGGTGGTTGTATGTGGATGTTGGGGTGTTCAGCCCCCTGCTCTCGCATCCTACCTCGCCTGCTGTTCCCAACTCAGGCTGGGGTCACGAGACGGTCGTGGACACCCGACTTGCATTTGTCTAGCACCGCTTCGAGAGCTTGAGGGTGCTCGACGTGACGGTGCCCAAGGTGGTGAAGGAGTTCCTCCAATGTCGCATTACTCCTCTCCAGCGCCACTCTCACCGGATGTGGGACTTTGCGGGGCACAAGGACCGCATGCGGCATCAGGAGGAGGACTTGGCGCCTGAGGTGCTGAAGACGGTGCTCAGGATCCTGGTTGGCGACCCTTCCCCAGGCAGCCTTCGACGTGATGGTGCCCTCTTGTATCTCTGTTCGGGCAGGGCCGATTTCGTGAGGCAGATGCCCAGCTTTGACGAGTGGGGGCTGCGCCCGGTTGGCTTCAGGGGACCTCGCGAGAACCCAATTACTGTGGTAGCTCTTCCAGTCGCCCAAGGTGGCTCTGTCTCAGGTGATGGAGCAGGGAGGTGAGAGCCATCAGGAGTTGAAGGGGGCGATGCCGAGGTGGTGATGCCGCGTGAAGCCCCGAGGGCGGCATCTCTCGGAGCTCGTTCCGGAATGGTGACAGGTGAGGAGCCGCGGCCTCCGGCTCCCGAGGGTGGGGCTCCCGAGGCCCCGGTCGTCCCTCGTGAGGCGGCGCCTGGGGGCGTCCCCCAGGCTGGTCCTATTGACGCTGATCTTCTTGCCGCCTCCTCCATGCCACAAACCGACCGCTGCGCCGAGCGCTTAGGCCGGTTCCGCGTAGACTTCGCGGCCCTCCGCAAGAGGAAGTAGGCCTCGGGCGGTGATGATCACCCTTGCCGCTTGTTGAAGTGCAGGAGGTACTTCGCCACGAACGAGTAAGTTCTCTTCTCTCTCCGCTCCTCTAGTTCTTGGTTCTTGCAGCTGACTGTGACCTTTCAGGGCCCTTCCTGCCGAATTCGCGGAGACGGCCATGGAGCCATCTCCCCAAGCTTCTCCCTCATTGTCGGTCATTGGTGCGTCGAGTTCAGGCGGTGCCCTTACCACTCAGCCGGTCGGAGAGGTGACCCGTTCAGCTAAGTGTCCCGAGCCTGCTGTCTTCCCTTCACGAGTTTACCCGGGCTCGGCCAGCTTTCCCCGTGCTCCTTCCATGGTCATGGACGGCGATTGGTTGAAGTTGATCTTGAGCTCTTCTTCTGGGGACGGACCAGCGCTGTCACATCCCTAGTACTGGTATGCTCAAGGCTAGCTAGTCATTGTGCATCATGTTTAAATTCCATTTAATTTTGAAATGGGGATTTGTGAAACCCTCAGAATCACTTTTGGAAATGACCTAAATAAAATTGCTCCAAAAGGGTCCAAGAAAATGCTCATGTGGCCCTCTGAAAATATTGGACAGAGATAACAATCTAACCAATATTTTCAGGATCTCCTCAAAGTATTTATTTTGGGCATTTGGAATCAATCACGATAAATATTTGCCTTGGATATATATTATTATATATATAAAATATTGTCCAAAATTGTGCCTTTTGTTGAGGAACTCTGGAATAAAATAGAGAGCTCCTACAAAAATTGGCATAATTAAATAAATTAGTTTAGTATTTTAAATAAATAAAACAAATGTAATAAAAATAGAAAAGTAAATGAATAGGAAAAAGGGGAGCTTACCTGGGCTTACCTCCCCACATGACCCAGCTGGGTGCGGCTGGCTTTGGCCAGATGGCCCGACCGGCAACGCCAGTCGTCCCCGTCCACGCGCCAGGAGGACAGGGGCACGCGTCCGGGCACGCCACCTGCCTGCCTGGCCTCCCCTCCTCGGCCTGGATGCTCCGGACGTCGCCACGCGCGGCCCCGACCGCTCGTCTCTCTCTCTCGTTCCTCCCCCTCCCCTGGAGCTCTCTCTCCCACCGCACCCGAACGCCACCGTCGCCGCTGCTCGCCGTAGCCGTAGCCACCGCGCCCTTCGAGAGCATCCGAGACGTCCCCGAGCTCCGCGTCGTCGACCTCGCCCTCTCTGTCAAGCCACGCGAGGAGGCACCACCGCGACGCCATCGCCCTCTTCTCCATCGCCGTCCACCGGAGATCGCCACCGCCGTTCGCCGCCGTCCGCGCTTCCCCAAGGCCGCCAACCAGCTCCCCGGATCCGCCGTGAGCTCCTCTACCTATCCCCCTACCTCCCGTGCTCGATTACGCCGTATAGCCACCGCCCCCTTCGGTCCCGAGTGCCCCTCGCCGCCGGCCATGTCGCCGTCGTGGCTACGGCCGTGCAAACACGCGTCCGAGCGCACCACCGCATTCAGTGCATCCTCAGGAGTCTAACGCACCCACTCCGTCGCCCTGCCGTGCACCGTAGCCCTCTTCCCCTCTCCACCCGAACTCCGGCGCCGCCCCGAGCTCCGCTCCGGCGAGCCCCGGCCCCCCCAGCTCTTTCCGCCTGCTCCACCGGTCTTGGCGAGAGCACGGGCTACGCCGGTGCTCTCGAGATGCCACCGTGGCACGTGGCACGGACTCCGCCGCGTCAGAGGTCGCCGCGGCGAGCCCCGTCGCTGAGCCTCGCCACGTGGGTCCGCTCGTCAGGTGATTCGCTTAAGGCTAATCACCAACTAACCTACCCCCCTGACACTGACAGTGGGCCTTAGTGCCCCCCTAATCTCTAATTAAACTAAACTTACCCCCCCTGTTATCCCGTGTCACTGACGGGTGGCCCCCACACGTCAGGTGTGTCCCAGCCGCAGCTGACCTCTTTGACGTCATGCTTGCGCGATCTTTGGCGCAATATTATATTTTCTGGATTTAAATTAAATCAGGTAATTCCGAATATATTCAAAACTTCAAAAATTCATAGAAATTCAACCGTAGCTCAGATTGAAATAATTTATAAAATTATCAGAAAAATTCAATCTATCCATCTGTACTAGTTTCATGCATGACAAACCAACTTATACATGCTGTATAAGTGAAACTCTAAAATGGCATTTATAAGAGCTTATTTTGGAATTGCATTTGAACCTTTGGTTCAAATGGACTTCATTCAAATTGAATACCAGTTGCATTAGCTTAAACAGCATCACATCTACATGCCATGTTCATGCATCATATTGTTGCATATGATTGTGTAATGATTGCACTGTTCCTTCTCGATAGGTCACCTTTCAGGAGAGCGTTCAGTACACATCTATGAAGCGGTGCCTCCCTTGTTGATTTACCAGGCAAGCAAATCCCTTGTTCATTCCGATACAATCCTACTCTCTCGCTCCTGCTCTCGGTTATTGCATTAGGACAACAGCGTTTCATACGCTACTTTGTCTTTGCGGTAGTTGAACCCATTCCTCTGCATGACCTGTCATTGCCACGATAAATAGTTGAAAACCCACTAGCATGTGTAGGAGTTGATTGAGCCATGTTGTGTTCCTACCATGCTATGCCTGCTATTGCTTAGAGTTGTGTCAGTCTGATTCATTGGGAATGAATTGGAGTACGCAGTTCTATGTTCCGATCTTTGAGAGTGAAGTGTGTGAACACGTTTTGGTAAAAGGTAGCGGTGAGAGGCCATGTAGGAGTACATGGTGGGTTGTCTCACTTTGGGACCGTCCTTAAGCACCGAAGTTCTATGTATGTTGTCCAATGACTCGATACTACCACACATTGGGTTCCGGTAACTCGACCCCTCTCGACTTATTAATCAACTTGATCTCTGTCCAGGAGTCGCAACTAGTTTCTGGTGTTTGTAGGTAGTGCTATTTTTCTACCAAGTGGCACCCGGCAGGGTGGGCTTGGGACAGACTAGGCACAGGTGGCACGGTGTACCAAGTGGCACCCGGATGGTGGGCTTGGGAACCCTGCTCACATCGTTTGGGGCCGTGGCGACACCCGGCGGATCTCCTTGCGGATGGAACCCGAATAGGCGATAAACCTGGACTAGAGTCTTGTGTGGTTAGTCAGGTCGTGGCCGACACCCTCGCCAGGCTTCCGCTTGAAGGTTGCCGAGATACTTGACGTGTATATGGCGATAAGTGGCGAGAGCGTGTGTGAAGAAGTACACCCCTGCAGGGTTATCATGATCTATTCGAATAGCCGTGTCCTCGGTTATGGACTTCTTGGATGCTTACGTGGTACATAGACAACTTGAAGTGGATACTCTAAAATGCTCAAGACAAGTGTGAGTGCTATGGATGGCCTCCCCGTATGGGAACGGGAATGAATCCGTAGTAGTGTATTGATGTGGTGATTAGTGGACTCGTGTACGTTGTCTCACCTCAAGAGTTTCTTGTAGTCGTAGAACAGGATAGCCACAGAGTCAAAGCTGGCTTGCTGGAACTATACTCCTGATTACCTTTTGACACTAATGCATGTTTGATAGGATCTGATGTAAGTCTTCTTTGAGTATCTTTGTACTCACGTTGCTTTATTTATGTTTTTGCAGCGGAGACTTCGGTCTTACTAGTAGTTCCGCTTGGACTTGACGAGTAGCTTGTTACCTCAGCTACGATCTTGTACCCTTGGGAGGGTCTTGTAGATAGTCGAGCTTCTCGGCCTTTTCTTTTGTAGATGTCTGTACTCGGACATGTAATGCTTCCGCTTGTTGCTTGTATGCTCACGAATGATGGGTCATGTGACCCCTGTTTGTATTTATCGCTATGTGGCTCTTCCGAGCCTTTATCTATATGAGTTTGCGTTATGTTGTGATGCCATGTTGTACAAAGCACATACTTGCATGTTATGCGTCACGTGTAACTTGTAATCGCTATGTGTGGGATCCGACAACCTAGTTGTTTATCCTTGGTAGCCTCTCTTATGGGGAAATGTAGTCTCGTGCTTCTGAGCGATAGTAGTCCGCTACAGCCCGGTTCACCGGAGTCCTGCTAGCCCAACACTACTGCTTGGACACTTGATCGTGGCGGCGTGTGTTTCACCTCGTTCCTATATGTCATCCCTTCGGGAAATGTCACGCGTGTTATTCGAGTCTTGCCTAGCCTGCTACAGCCCGAATACCGGAGTCCTGTTAGCCCAGTGCTACAGACTGAATATATCTGTTGATGACCGACATGCTCGATGTGATTCATGTATGCCTGTCCCCATAGGTTAAGCGCCGCTTTGGGTTCACGACTAGTCATGTCGGCCCGGGTTCTTTGTCATATGGATGCTAGCGACACTATCATATACGTGAGCCAAAAAGCGCATAAGCGGTCCGGGCCATGGTAAGGCGACACCGTGGGGATACCGTGCGTGAGGCCGCAAAGGGATATGATGTGTTACATGCTAGATCGGTGTGATTTAGGATCGGGGTCCCGACAGCTTTGGTATCGAGCTTTGTTGCTGTAGGATTTCCAAGCCAACCTGATCGAAGTTGAGTCTAGAAATGCTTTAGTTATATAGGGAATTGATTGTGGAAGGAACGTAAGGCTCTTTTTACTCCTCTACCTCATGGCCTCGATCTGAGTCGTCCTATCTTCCCTACGGGGTTAAGGAACTAGGCTATCTCTTACATCCATCGTGATCACGTGTTACTATTTCCGTAGTCCCATAGGATTGGTTGATCGAGTCTTACCCCGATTTTCGAGTACCCTCGGTATGGCATGTTTAGTATTATCCCGTAACCTTTGAATGATGATGTTGAGTATGGTGCTACCCCATTTTGCGAGAATGTCTCATTTTGAACATTTCTTTGCCGTTATCTTTGCGGAATTGCCCCGGGAGTTCGAGAGTTACTAATATCGGTGTCCCACATTTCCGGTATGTAGTGATGCGATTCCGTCCTTGGTTTCGTTTCTCGGGATGTCATCGATTAAGCGAAGTTACATTGCTCGTAGCGAGAACCACGGAGATGGAAGGGATGAGGATCCTCCCGACCAGCCTTCATTGACAGGGTTCATGTTAGAAATGGAGAGGAACAAGCGTGAGTCTAACCGTTTGTTGGCACGTATCGAGGAGAACACCGCACATCAGTCCAAAGGGTTAGCAACCATTCATGACTTCATTCGTTTGCACCCACCCACCTTCCAACACTCCATCGAGCCACTCGATGCCGATGGTAACCCGCTTCGGCATCACTCATAAGTTGCGTTCATAAGCGTGTCTGAGGATGACAAGGTCACCTATGCTGCATACCACGGAAGGTTATGCTAGTCTTTGGTGGCGAGAACTATGAGGCTATGCTTCCGGTGGTCGATTCCAACCTGGAGAGATTTCACCGAGGCTTTTCGCGAGCATCACATTCCTGAAGCCCTCATCGATCGCAAGAGAGAAGAGTTACGTAGTTTCACCCAGGGTAAGATGGCTGTTGATGCTTACAAGCAGAGAATTGAGAACCTCGCCTGCTATGCCCCGGAAGAAGTGTCCACGGACGCCAAGAAGCGAGCTAGGTTCGAAAGGGTCTCAACCCCAAGTTGCGTCGTGACCTCCACCTGCACCATTGTGATACATTCCAAGCTCTTGTGAACAAGGCCATTAATGCAGAGACAGCTCAGCTCACCTACGAGGAGTCTCGTAAGCACCACCGTGAATTGGTTTCTTCCTCCGATTCTAGTTCGCAGAAGCGCCAATTTGGATTCCGAACTCTGCTCTTCCACCGGATATTCACCGAGGCCATTTCATATGGCGCCTCACCCGATTCGATTACATGCTCCACCCAGGCCTCTTGGTAGACCACTTGTCAATGCGGGTCCACGTCCAACTTCGAGGACTTGCTTCACATGCGGAGAGCAGGACACTATGCACGTGGATCGCTCTCAAGCCGCTTATGCTCCACCCGGCCGAGAAGCACATTGGCTGTGTTAAGCCATCACGCAAGATGATCGGTGTCAAGTCAGCTCCGCTGGCGTGGATGTGTGCATCACGTCTCAGCTAAAGACGCTCATGATGATCCGGATGTCGTTCTTGGTACACTCCTTGTCAACTGTCATCCCGCCTCGTTCTATTCGACATCTTTGGAGCATCTCATTCCTTCATTTCGAAAGCTATGCTAACCTGCACAACATATCATTTTGTGATATGCCCTCTCCGCTAGTCATTCAAACTCCACGGATCCAAATGGCAAACTTCTTGCATAAGCCATGGTAACGAAATCCTTGTTGACAGACTTGTATTCCTTGCCTCACTTGTAGCCCTCAAGTCTTCAGATATTAACATCATTTTGGGTATGGACTGGATGACAGCTCATCATGCCAAGATTGATTGTTTCACTAGGTCTGTTCAGCTTACACACCCATCTGGCAAGATAGTCACTGTCTCCACTAGAGTTGCAAAGCGTCAACTCTATTCTCTTAATGCCAGCCCTCTTCCAGACCTTGAAGATATCCCGGTAGTCCGTGACTTTCCGGACGTTTTCGGAAGGAGCTGCCGGTGTTCCACAGCGAGAGATGTAGAGTTCGTCATAGATCTTATTCCGAGGAACCGCCCCAATCTCTAGGAGACCTTATAAGATGGCACCCTTAGAACTAGCCGAGCTTAAGAAACAACTTGATGAGTCCTTGCAAAAGGGTTTTATCCGTCCTAGTTCTTCTCCTTGGGCTTGCCCGTCCTCTTCGTCAAGAAGAAGGATGGTACGGACGGATGGTTGTAGATTATCTTCCAGTTAATTTGGTCACGATAAAGAACAAGTATCCGCTCCCCAGGATCAACGACCTGTATGATCAGCTCGCTGGATCCTCAGTCTTTTCTAAGATGGATTTGAGGTTAGGCTACCACCAAATCAAGATCAGGAATGGAGACATTCCCAAGACAGCCTTTGTCACTCGTTATGGCCAGTATGAGTACACCGTCATGTCCTTTGGTCTAACCAACGCTCCAGCTACATTCTCCGCTTGATGAACTCGATCTTCATGGAGTACTTAGATAAATTTGTCGTGGTTTACCTCGATGATATCCTTATTTACTCGAAGAATGAGGAAGAGCATGCCGAACATCTCGGACTTGTGCTAGAAAAACTCGAGAGAGCACCGCCTTTATGCCAAGTTCTCCAAGTGTGAATTTTGGTTGCCAGAAGTGACCTATCTTGGCCACGTAATCTCTGGTAAGGGCATTGCTGTCAATCCTGAGAGTTCAGGCCGTTCTTGATTGGACTCCACCTGAAACCGTTAAACAAGTTAGGAGTTTCCTTGGTCTAGCCAGCTATTGTCGCCGATTTGTTGAAAACTTCTCCAAAGTAGCTAAACCCCTCACGGAACTTCTCAAGAAAGATAAAAAGTTTGAGTGGTCCTCACGGTGTAGTACAGTTTTCGAGGAACTGAAAAAGGCGCTGACGTCTGCTCCCATACTAGTGCCACCAGATTTCACTAAAGACTTTGTTATCTCTTTGCGACGCCTCACGGCGAGGATTAGGTTGCATTCTTATGCAGGATCGTCATGTGATTGCCTATGCATCTCGACCATTGCATCCACATGAGGAGAATTATCCTACACATGATCTAGAGCTTGCAGCCGTAGTCTATGCACTCAAGACCTGGCGACATTACCTTCTTGGTAAACGTTGCGAGATCTACACCGATCACCAGAGTCTCAAGTATATCTTCGCCCAACCAGATTTGAACCTTAGACAAAGACGTTGGTTGGGGTTGATCACAGATTATGATCTAGGGATTACCTACACCCGAGCAAAGCCAATGTCATGGCTGATCGTTAAGCCGTAAATCCTATTGCAACAATCTCATGTTGCGGCAAGGCCAACCAATTCTCCATGAGGAATTTTGTAAGCTTAACCTCCACATTGCTCCTCACGGATTCCTTTCTACCTTGGTGGCGAAACCTACCTGGTGGATCATATCATAGAAGCCGGAAGCATGATACGGGATTAACCGGATCAAGAGAAACGTTGCCAAGGGTATTGCTGGTAGTTTCTCTATAGATGATCGAGGTGTCGTTTTCTTTGGGCACCGCCTGGTGGTCCCCAAGAAGCAACATCTTCGACAACTGATTCTTAAGGAGGCGCATGAATCTCCTCTCACAATTCATCCCGGTAGTACTAAGATGTATCAGGACCTCGCCCGGAGGTTCGGTGGACTAGGATGAAGAGAGAAATTGCTCGATTTATTGCTAAGCTGTGACGTTTGTCGTCGCGTTAAAGCAGAGCATCAAAGGCCTCTTGGCACCCTTCAGCCCTTAGCTATTCACGAGTGGAAATGGGATAAAGTTGGTATGGATTTCATCACCGGCTTTCCCGGGACCAAGAAAGGGAATAATGCTATCTTCGTAGTCGTTGATCGTCTTTCCAAAGTGGCTCACTTCCTTCTGTTAGAGAGAGTATCACCGCTAGCCAGCTTGTCGACTTATACATTTCTCGAATAGTGTCACTCCATGGTGTTCCACTAGAGATCAATTCAGACCGTGGTAGTCTTTTCACTTCTCATTTAAGGAGAGTTTCCAAACTGCCATGGGAACCCATCTTTTCTTCAGTGCCGCTTTCCACCCTCAGTCAAGTGGTCAGGTGGAAAGGGTCAACCAAATTCTCGAAGACATGCTTAGAGCTTGCGTTATCTCATTCGGTATGGATTGGGAGAAATGTCTTCCTTTCGCCGAGTTTGCTTATAACAATAGCTATCAATCCAGTCTCAAGAAAGCTCCTTTTGAGATTCTCTATGGACGAAGATGTCGAACACCTTTGAACTGGTCAGAAACCGGTGGAAGACAATTCTTTGGACCGGATATGATCCAGGAGGCAGAAGAGCAAGTTCACGTCATTCGTGAGAATTTGAAAACAGCCCAATCTCGTCAAAAGAGCCAGTATGACCGTCGTCATAAGGAAGTGGCTTATGAAGTTGGCAACAAGGCTTACCTTCGGGTTACTCCTTTGAAGGGTACCCAACGATTCGGTATCAAGGGCAAGTTGTCTCCTCGGTACATTGGCCCCTTTCGCATTCTCGCTAAGCGAGGAGAGGTTGCCTACCGATTGGAACTACCCCACATCTTTCTCGAGTTCATGATGTCTTCCACGTCTCTCAACTCAGGCGTTGCTTCTCGGATCCTATCCATGAGTGGACCACGCAACGCTTGATCTCCAAGATAACCTCACATACCGAGAGTACCCGGTTCGCATTCTTGATCAAGCGAGCGTGTTACTCGACGTCGTAATATCAAGTTTCTCAAGGTTCAGTGGTCTCATCATTACGAGAGAAGCTACACAGGGGCGAGAAGATCGTCTCACGATCGAGTACCCGCTTTCTTTCCGTCGACCCACGAATCTCGGGACGAGATTCTTTCAAGTGAGGCGAGTTGTCACATCCCTAGTAATCTTGGTATGCTCAAGGCTAGCTAGTCATTGTGCATCATGTTTAAATTCCATTTAATTTTGAAATGGGGATTTGTGAAACCCTCAGAATCACTTTTGGAAATGACCTAAATAAAAATTGCTCCAAAAGGGTCCAAGAAAATGCTCATGTGGCCCTCTGAAAATATTGGACAGATATAACAATCTAACCAATATTTTCAGGATCTCATAAGTATTTATTTTGGGCATTTGGAATCAATGCAGTAAATATTTGCCTTGGATATAAATTATTATATATATAAAATATTGTCCAAAAATTGTGCCTTTTGTTGAGGAACTCTGGAATAATATAGTGAGCTCCTACAAAAAATTGGCATAATTAAATAAATTAGTTTAGTATTTTAAATAAATCAAACAAATGTCGGAAAAATAGAAAAGGAAATGAATAGGAAAAAGGAGCTTACAGGCTTACCTCCCCACCGCGCCCAGCTCGTGTGCGGCTTTGGCCCAGATGGCCCAGTAGCAACGCCACGCCCCTTCCTCGCGCCAGAGGACAGGGGCACGCCTTGGCCTTGTGACCAGCGTCCGCCACGCCACCTGCCTGCCTGGCCTCCCCTCATCGCTGGATGCCCCGGGCGTCGCCACGCGCCGCCCGACCGTTCTCCTCTCTCTCTCATTCCTCCCCTCCTGGAGCTCTCTCTCCCACCGCACCCAACGCCACTGCCGCCGCTGCTCGCCGTGGCCGTAGCCACCGCCCTTCGAGAGCATCCGAGACGTCCCGAGCTCAGCGTCGTCGACCTCGCCCTCTCTGTCAAGCCACGCGAGCCGGAGGCACCACCATGACGCCATCGCCCTCTTCTCCATCTCCGCCACGGAGATCGCCACCGCCGTCTCGCCGCCGTCGCGCTTCCCCAAGGCCGCCAACCAGCTCCCGGATCCGCCGTGAGCTCCTCTACCTATCCCCTACCTCCCGTGCTCGATTCGCCGTATAGCCACCGCCCCTTCGGTCCGAGTGCCCCTCGCCGCCCGGCCATGTCGCCCGTCGTGGCTACGGCCGTGCAAACACGCGTCCGGCGCACCACCGCATTCAGTGCATCCTCGAGTCTAACGCACCCACTCCGTCGCCTGCCGTGCACCGTAGCCCTCTTCCCCTCTCCACCCGAACTCCGGCGCCGCCCGAGCTCCGCTCCGTGAGCCCAGCCCCCAGCTCTTTCCGCTGCTCCACCGGTGCGCGAGCCGCAGGCTACGCCCGGTGCTCTCGAGATGCCACCCGTGGCACGTGGCACGGACTCCGCCCAGCGTCAGTGGTCGCGGCGAGCCCCGTCGCTGAGCCTGCCACGTGGGTCCGGCTCGTCAGGTGATTAGCTTAAGGCTAATCACCAACTAACCTACCCCCTGACAGTGGGCCTTAGTGCCCCCCTAATCTCTAATTAAACTAAACTAACCCCCCTGTTAACCCGTGTCACTGACGTGTGGCCCCACACGTCGGGTTTATTCCAGCCAGCCGCAATTGACCTGCTGACGTCATGCTTGCGATCTTTGACGCAATATTATATTTTCTGGATTTAAATTAAATCAGGTAATTCCAGAATATATTCAAAACTTCAAAAATTCATAGAAATTCAACCGTAGCTCAGATTGAAATAATTTATATATGAAAAATTATCAGAAAAATTCAATCTATCCATCTGTACTAGTTTCATGCATGACAAACCAACTTATACATGCTGTATAAGTGAAACTCTAAAATGGCATTTATAAGAGCTTATTTTGGAATTGCATTTGAACCTTTGGTTCAAATGGACTTCATTCAAATTGAATACCAGTTGCATTAGCTTAAACAACATCACATCTACATGCCATGTTCATGCATCATATTGTTGCATATGATTGTGTAATGATTGCCGCACCGTTCCTTCTCGATAGGTCCTGCTCAGGAGGCGTTCAGTACTGTCTATGAAGCGGTGCCTCCCTTGTTGATTTACCAGGCAAGCAAATCCCTTGTTCATTCCGATACAATCCTACTCTCTCGCTCCTGCTCTCGGTTATTGCATTAGGACAACAGCGTTTCATCTGCTACTTTGTCTTTGCGGTAGTTGAACCCATTCCTCTGCATGACCTGTCATTGCCACGATAAATAGTTGAAAACCCACTAGCATGTGTAGGAGTTGATTGAGCCATGTTGTGTTCCTACCATGCTATGCCTGCTATTGCTTAGAGTTGTGTCAGTCTGATTCATTGGGAATGAATTGGAGTACAGTTCTATGTTCCGATCTTTGAGAGTGAAGTGTGTGAACACGTTTTGGTAAAGGTAGCGGTGAGAGGCCATGTAGGAGTACATGGTGGGTTGTCTCACTTTGGGACCGTCCTTAAGCACCGAGTTCTATGTATGTTGTCCAATGACTCGATACTACCACACATTGGGTTCCGTAACTTCGACCCTCTCGACTTATTAATCAACTTGATCTCTGTCCGGGAGTCGCAACTAGTTTCGGTGTTTGTAGGTAGTGCTATTTTTCTACCAAGTGGCACCCGGCGAGGTGGGCTTGGGACAGACTAAACACAGTGTGGCACGGTGTACCAAGTGGCACCGGATGGTGGGCTTGGGAACCCTGCTCACATCGTTTGGGGCCGTGGCGACACCCGGCGGATCTCCTTGCGGATGGAACCCGAATAGGCGATAAACTGGACTAGAGTCTTGTGTGGTTAGTCGGTCGTGGCCGACACCCTCGCCAAAGCTTCCGCTTGAAGGTTGCCGAGATACTTGACGATGTATATGGCGATAAGTGGCGAGAGCGTGTGTGAAGAAGTACACCCCTGCAGGGTATCATGATCTATTCGAATAGCCGTGTCCTCGGTTATGGACTTCTTGGATGCTTACGTGGTACATAGACAACTTGAAGTGGATACTCTAAAATGCTCAAGACAAGTGTGAGTGCTATGGATGGCCTCCCGTATGGGAGCAGGGAATGAATCCGTAGTAGTGTATTGATGTGGTGATTAGTGGACTCGTGCACGTTGTCTCACCTCAAGAGTTTCTTGTAGTCGTAGAAACGGGATAGCCACGGAGTCAAAGCTGGCTTGCTGCAACTAAACTCCACATTACCTTTTGACACTAATGCATGTATGATAGGATCTGATGTAAGTCTTGCTGAGTACCTTTGTACTCACGTTGCTTTATTTATGTTTTTGCAGCGGAGACTTCGGTCTTACTAGTAGTTCCGCTTGGACTTCGACGAGTAGCTTGTTACCTCAGCTACGATCTTGTACCCTTGGGAGGGTCTTGTAGATAGTCAGGCTTCTCAGTCTTTTCATTTGTAGATGTCTGTACTCGGACATGTAATGCTTCCGCTTGTTGCTTGTATGCTCTGAATGATGGGTCATGTGACCCCTGTTTGTATTTATCGCTATGTGGCTCTTCTGAGCCTTTATCTATATGAGTTTGCGTTATGTTGTGATGCCATGTTGTATGCAGCACATACTTGCATGTTATGCGTCACGTGTAACTTGTACTGCTATGTGTGGGATCCGACAACCTAGTTGTTTATCCTTGGTAGCCTCTCTTATGGGGAAATGTAGTCTCGTGCTTCCGAGCGATAGTAGTCCGCTACAGCCCGGTTCACCGGAGTCCTGCTAGCCCAGCACTACTGCTTGGACACTTGACTGGCCGGCGTGTGTTTCACCTCGTTCCTATGTCTGTCCCTTCGGGGAAATGTCACGCGTGTTATTCGGAGTACTGCCTAGCCTGCTACAGCCCGGAATACCGGAGTCCTGTTAGCCCAGTGCTACAGCCCGAATATATCTGTGATGACCGACATGCTCGATGTGATTCATGTATGCCTGTCCCCATAGGTTAGCGCCGCTTTGGGTTCACGACTAGTCATGTCGGCCGGGTTCTTTGTCATATGGATGCTAGCGACACTATCATATACGTGAGCCAAAAGACGCAAACGGTCCCGGGCCATGGTAAGGCGACACCCGTGGGGATACCGTGCGTGAGGCCGCAAAGGGATATGATGTGTTACATGCTAGATCGGTGTGATTTAGGATCGGGGTCCCGACAAGCGCCTGGTCCTGCTCCTGGCGAGGCCCGTCCGGTGATTGTTGGGGCGCCAGCCCCCTGCCCTGCGGGATGAGGCGCGCGGCCTCCGGGCCCTCCGTGGATACCAGTGGCAAAGGGGGACACGGAAGACGTGCTTAGGCATGCTCGCGAACGCCGCGTCCTTCATCAAGAACTTCTCCATGGGGTGACGGCCGCGGTGAACCATCTCGGGGCGGAGCTCGCTGGCGAAGATGCGCGTCTTGAGGCAGAGGGTTTGCACCTTGCCAAGGAGAGGCGCAAGCTGAAGGTAGCCGTCGCCCTCGCGCGTCATCAGCGTGACCTTGACAACGCGAAGGCTGAGGCATCACTGGCGGCCTCGCGAGAGGCTTGCTCCCGAGCCGTCGAGGAGGCCCAGGAAGCAGATCGTCGGAGCTGGAACACGGAGGAGCGTGCGTGGGAGCTCCAAGCCTGGAGCAACTCTCTGGAGGAGCAGGTGGAGTTGCGCCAGGCTGCACTTGCATCGTTGAAGGGGGCTTCCGTCGACCAGGCGGAGCTTCAGAAGCGCGAGGAAACGCTGTTGCTGGAGGCTGCCGAGTGCAACCTCGACCTTGAGCGGTTGGAGACGAGGGAGCGCTTGGTGACTCAGGCGGAGGACGAAGTCGCCGCGCGCGAAGCCCGAGCCCAAGAAGAGGTCGACCGCCGCGTAGCGGAAGCCCGCTCAGGCCTTGAGCGCCAGTATGAGTTGAGGTTGGAGTTGGTCAGGGCCGAAGCTGAGGGCAGGACCGCGGCCCTCAAGGCCAAGCTAGATGAAGTGACGCAGGGTGCGGACGCCTCCATAGCCGCCCTTCGCGCAGCGCAGGAGGAGCTGACCTCCTCCCACGCCGAACTGCCTCTTCTCCGGTAGAGGGTTGATGGCGCCGAGGCCACCGCATGGCAGAACGAGGATGAGATCCGTCAGAGGCGGGTTCTGGAGCACGAGCATGCCCCCATGCTCCGTACGCTCAGGGAATGGGCAAACACGGCCCTTGGCAACATTTGTGAGGCCGCTGCTGAGGAGCCGCACGAGACCAACTATGTCGGCAACCTCCGGTATTTTGCTGATGTGGTGACGCTCCTAGAGAACCGTGCCGAGAGGTCTCGTTGGCTCGTCGAGGAGAGGAGCCGAGCCTTGCTCGGGCGCGCCTTCTCCCGTGTCTTCAGTTATCTGCGGGGCAGGGATCCCCACTTCGTCTTCGATGCCGCCATTGCACCGGTGCCCATAGCCGTCCGGGGCGACCTGGCGCAATGGGTGGATGGTCACGTGGAAGACCTTGTCAGGGCCTTCACGTCTGATGACGACGGCGTGATCGTGGCCGCCGATGAAGGCGGCGTGGTGGACGGTCCGAGCGTTGGCAGAGGTGCTGGTGACGGCGACGATGTCAGCAACGCCAGCGACGCCTCCGATGGTGACCGAGAAGGCGCAGCAAGTGACATGTCCGACTGATTGTTTGTCACTGTTGTTTACCCTGTACAAAAGAGGTTCGGGCTTGGCCCTAAAGACTGTGAGAGCATTTTGGGAGGGGAAGCCCCTCATGTAAAGATTTGCGACAAATGCGCATGAGCTTAACGGGCGGCCCGGTGGTGCGTCGGTTGGCTCATTTACCTTTTGGCCCTGCTGAGCCCTAAGCGGGGCTGTGGGGGCCATAGCGCCATATGTGTCTTCTGGGTGAACCCATTGATCCTGCGATAAGAACCTCCGGAGAGGGAGTGGCGACAGCCGTCCGAGCTGTGGACGCGATTGGCGCGGCCCGGCTCGCGCGCTCGCGAGGGGGGGCAGCTAATACTACCTTTGGACGCAAAGCCGAAACCAGAACACAAGAGATTGCTCGAATGAGACTAAACACCCCTTCCCCAAACGCACGCAAGGCTCGAACTCAAATCCAACTTAAATTCAAATCGAAGAAACTCGCCAACAGAGGAAAAAGGCAAAAGCAAAAGGCGCGTCGGCACCTAGTCTAGTCTTCGACGTCTTCTCACCAGCGCGGAGCTAAGTGCTGCCGCTAGGCGTGGGAGGGAGCCCCAGGGCCTGAGGCCGGCGCTCCTGAGACTCCGGGGCGTGTACAGCCCCACTCATTATTACGTGAGAGTGTCACGGGGCGGCGAGCTTCACGAGCACCTGGGCCTTCTTCACAGGTACCGGCCTTGCTTCATATCGCCAGATGAGGGCCCCGCCTTGCGCCACACTCTACCACCACTGACGGCGGCCAGAAACCAAGGACGACGCCAAAGGGGTAGAGCGGTCGCCAGCGGTTCCCCCGACGACCACGGGTCCTCTGCCGGGGGCAGGCCCTGAGAAACCTCCCCGGGAGAGGGCCTACCTCCTGAGAACATCTTGTGCCGAGTGCCGTGGGGACAAACTCGGATCTCGGCCCCTCTCCTGCAGCCCCCGATGCCCTCCTCCTGAGGGGTAAGAGGCTGCAGAGTCGGGGCAGCCACCTGTCGCGACGGCCTGTACCTCCTGCGTCACATGGTTAGCGTAAGCTTGCTCCTGAGGAATTAATGGTACCAGATAGTTGCTGCCGTCGGCGCGGTCATCGAGGCCCTCTTGGGGTTCCTAAAAGAGCTCAGCTTGTGGTGTCTCCTCGCCCCAGCTTGGCCCAAGGAACAAGCTAAGGTCTTCTTCCTGTAAGCACTCTTGATCCATCATGCGGGGCACATAAGCTTCTGGGGACGCCGCCCCATAGGCCTCGCCGTAGTGCCCCATGTGCCACGCAGTCCGGCCCGGAGCACCGTCTTGAGAGTGGTGGCACGGTGGTCCGCCGAGGCCCAAGGTCACGGCGTGCGCTCCTTCGCCGGCCGGAGATGGGGTCCGCGCGGCTTGCCGCCTGGTGCTGCTGGCCAGGTTGGCGTCGATTAGGCCCTGGAGCCAGCTCGAGGTTGCATGAGCGCGCATGGGACTGCCATACGGCATGCTCTGGACCAGAGGTGGCAGCCGGACGCAGAAAGGATGTGCCCCTGAGGCGGCGGCGTCCAGGAGCTCGGCGACCCGCTCCAACAGCACGTCGCGGCAGCCCTCTAGAAGCCGGCACCGTAGCAGTTCTCGGGCCACCGTGAGCGCGGCCCTGGAGTTTCCCTGCTCCCGCCGGGCGTGCGGCGTCGTGGCCGCGGCGTGGTTTGAGGCTCTGGCCGCTGACCGCACCTACCGTGGCGTGAGGGCAGGCGGCGTCTGGCCGCGTCGACCGCCCCCCACAGCGCCTTGCGGAGTGCGGGCTGCCTGTGGTGCAAGGTTGAGGTCGCCCTGGGCTGGCGGCACGGCGTGGGCGGGCCGCACCGCCCAGCGGTCGGCGTCGGCTGCCGGGTCGCTTGACATGGAACGACGAGGCGACGAAACGCAAGGCGGCGGAGGAAGGATTACGGCGCACCACTACCTGGCGCGCCAAATGTCGGATTTCGGGTTCCGGCAGACCCTTGAGGTTCGAACACTGGGGTGCGCGTGGAGATCTTTCCCCTACCATCTCATGCGTGAATGGTTAGCGAGGGATCTAAACTACTAACGATGAACAACACAGAGACACGAGGTTTATACTACTTCGGGCCACCACTATGGTGTAATACCCTACTCTAGTTTGTGGTGTGGTGGATTGCCTCAAGGGCTGATGATGAACAGTACAAAGGAAGAACAGCCTCGCGAGGGGCTGTTCTTGAGCTGGTGCGGTGGACTTCTTGGGTGAGTCCAGACGCCTCTCTCTCTTTCTCTAGGGGGTTCGACTTGTCTCCCGTCCGTCCCCTCTCTTTGTGATGGCTAGTCCTATTTATAGAGGGAGGCCTTGGGCCTCTTCCCAAATAATGAGCGGGAAGGGCGCCAACAATTGGCCATTTTGAAGGGGAACATCTAGTACACTTATCCTGAGTAAAGTTGGTCTTCGGCTGCCAAAGGCTCTGACGTTGACACCGTCCTGGGCTCCACAATGACCTCCTTCCTGCCGCTCTGCTGGTCTTGGTCTTTGAAAGTGCAACTATCCCTAGGTGGTTTTGGTAATTCATAACAACATATAGCTCATTGAGCTAATGATATTCCAAGACAAATATTTCAGGAAAGCTCAATGAATGGCATGACATGGATGATGAAAGTGGATCCCTCAAAATATCAAGGACAAAGGATTGGCTAAAGCTCAAATGCTCAAGACTCTACATTTTACATTTTAGTGATCCAAGATCACATTGAGTCTATAGGAAAAGCCAATACTATCAAGAAGGGATGAGGTGTTGCTTAATGAGCCTTTTGCTTCATGTGCTTAGTGATATGCTCCAAAACCCTCCACTACTTTCTCACATCCACATATGACCTAAACCTAAAGTCAAACTCGGCCCTACCGATTCTTTCTATCCGGCGCCACCAAGTTCAGATGTCATAGCCACTGCCACAGACCCTAGGAAAATCGGTCTCACCGATAGGGATCTCGGTCTCACCGAGATGGGATTGTAATCTCTCTGTTTCCCTTCGTAACATTTCGGTCTAACCGAAGTGAGCGATCGGTCCCACCGAGATTACAATGTAAACTCTCTGTTTTCCCTTTTGTAACTTTTCGGTCTCACCGAAAGAGCAAATCGGTCCCACCGAGTTTACCTGACCAACTCTCCGTTAGCTAATTACCAAATTCGGTCTCACCGAGTTTGTATGTCGGTCTCACCGAGATTACGTTATGCCCTAACCCTAACCATATCGGTCCTACCGAGTTGCATGTCAGTCCACCAATCAAAACCCTAACAGTCACTAGGTTTACTAAATCGGCCTGACAGAGTTTGATGATTCGGTCCCATCGAGTTTGGTAAATTGTGTGTAACGGTTAGATTTTGTGTGGAGGCTATATATACCCCTCCGCCTCCTCTTCATTCATGGAGAGAGCCATCAGAAGAAACCTACACTTCCAACTTACCAGTTCTAAGAGAGAACCACCTACTCATGTGTTGAGGCCAAGATATTCCATTCCAACCATATGAATCTGATCTCTAGCCTTCCCCAAGTTGCTTTCCACTCAAATCTTCTTTCCACCAGATCCAAATCCTATGAGAGAGAGTTGAGTGTTGGGGAGACTATTATTTGAAGCACAAGAGCAAGGAGTTCATCATCAACACACCATTTGTTACTTCTTGGAGAGTGGTGTCTCCTAGATTGGCTAGGTGTCACTTGGGAGCCTCCGACAAGATTGTGGAGTTGAACCAAGGAGTTTGTAAGGGCAAGGAGATGGCCTACTTCGTGAAGATTTACCGCTAGTGAGGCAAGTCCTTCGTGGGAGACGGCCATGGTGGGATAGACAAGGTTGCTTCTTCGTGGACCCTTCATGGGTGGAGCCCTCCGTGGACTCATGGCAACTGCTACCCTACGTGGGTTGAAGTCTCCATCAACGTGGATGTACGATAGCACCACCTATCGGAACCACGACAAAAACATCCGTGTCTCCAATTGCGTTTGAATTCTCCAAACCCTTTGCTTTACATTCTTGCAAGTTGCATGCTTTATTTTCCGCTGCCTATATACTCTTTTCATGCTTGCTTGAATTGCGTGATGATTGCTTGAATTGCTCAAAGATAGCTAAAATCTGCCAAGGTCTAAAATTGGGAAAAGGCATAGCTTTTAATTGGTCAAGTAGTCTAATCACCCCCCCCCCCGTCTAGACATACTTCAAGGTCCTACAAGTGGTATGAGAGCTTTGGTCTCCATTTGCTTTGATTTCTATAGCTTTTGGTGGTCATAGCCTTGGTTTCACAACCTAGTAGAGTATGACGTCTAGCGAGGGAAATTATCACCGTAGAGGTCCTTACTTTGATGGCATTAATTTTGCTAGTTGGAAGCATAAGATGAAAATGCATATTCTCGGACATAACCCCGCAGTTTGGGCTATTGTGTGTATTGGCTTGCAAGGTGAATTCTTTGATGGGAGAGAACCGAACCGTGAAGCTAGTGCGGAATAGTTGAAGATGTTGCAATACAACGCTCAAGCTTGTGATATCCTCTTCAACGGATTGTGCCCCGAAGAATTCAACAAAATCAGCCGTCTTGAGAATGCAAAGGAAATTTGGGATACTTTGATTGATATGCATGAAGGTACCTACTCCGTCAAGGAATCCAAGTTGGATGTGCTCCAAAGTCAGCTTGACAAGTTCAAAATGAAGGATGGTGAAGGTGTTGCTGAAATGTACTCTAGGCTTGCTCTTATCACAAATGAGATTGCCGGCTTAGGAAGTGAAGAGATGACCGATGATTCATCATCAAGAAGATCCTAAGAGCATTGGATGGAAAATATGATACCGTGTGCACATTGATCCAAATGATGCCAAATTACAAAGATCTCAAGCCAATGGAAGTCATTGGAAGAATTGTTGCTCATGAGATGTCACTCAAGGATAAGGAGGAACTTCACAACAAGTCAAGTGTTGCTTACAAAGCCTCATGTGAAGCCCCCACATCATCAAGTGAGAAACAAACCTTCGATGAAGAATTGAGCTTAATGGTGAAGAACTTCAACAAATTCTACAAGAGTAGAAGCAAAGAAAGAAGCTCCAAGTCAAGGTCCTACAATGACAAAAGATCTTCTAGTCGAGAGCGCAATTGCTACAATTGTGGGAGACCGGATACTATTCAATGAGTGTACGACACCCTACAAAGAAGAGAAGATTCTCCCAAGAGAAGAAGTAGAAGAGAAGAATCACCACCAAGAGAGAGAAGGAGTAGAGATGATCGTTATGAGCGAAGACCCTCACGGAGAAGCAAGGATTCGGAAAGGAAAGACAAGTCATCAAAGAGCTACACAAAAGCGAAGACATCAAGCTCATGTTGGTGAATGGGTATCCGCTCAGACTCAGACAATCACTCCGAGAGAAGCTATCACTCCGACTCCGAATACACTCAAGATGAAGGTGTTGCCGGCTTAGCACTTGTGTCAACCAACTCCTACGACATATTTGAATCACCAAATGAAGGAATTGGAAGATGCTTCATGGCCAAAGGTCCTAAGGTAACACACCCAGTATGTTGATTTTAATAGTGATGAAGATGACTTGCTAGGTGATGATGATTTACTTGTTGACAACTCTAGTGATGAATACTATGATGAAACGTCAATTAATCATGCTAATCAAGATGAAACGAATGACAATGATAAGGAGAAAATTGAGCGTCTAACTAAAGAACTAAACACTCTTAAGTTAGCTCATGAAACTATCTTTGAAGATCATCGAGAACTTTTAAGGGCTCATGAGGAGTTACGCTTTGAAAAGCTCAATCTTGAGCAAGAGCATGAGTTCCTAAAAGCGATCAATGATGATCTCCGTAAGAAAAGTTCTTCTTACATTGCCAAGCATTTACTCTTATCTACTTACATGCCTCAAGTCAAGTCTAGTAACAAGAACAAAAAGGATTCTTCTTCTAGTAGTAACAATAAAAATGCTAAACCCAATATTGTTGCTTCTAGTAGTTCTCTTGATTCCACTAATGATTTTCTTAGCCAAGTTACACTTGAGCAAGAAAACAACTTATTGAAGGGAATTATAGAGAAAGGTGTATACAAGAGCCTTGCCGGAGTAAGCAATTTGAGGAAATTATGCATAAGCAAGGAAGGCACCAGAAGAATCAAGGTGTTGGTTTTGAACGAAAGTTCAATGCCAATGGAGTTGAGTGGGAAGAAGATCAATACCCCAAGACAAAGTTTGTTCCTCAACAAGAGAAGTATGATCCTACTTCCTTCAAGGGAACACAAGCTCAAGATGATCTTCCACGACAAGACCACAAGAACAAAGGCAAGGACAAGCTTCAAGAGGAGATTGATGCATTTGAAGAAGCACCTAAGGCCTTGGTCAAGTGGGTTCCCAAGACTAAGTCAAGTTCTACTTCATCAAGCACAACTACTACACGAAGGATTCCCATCAAGATGATGTGGATCCCGGAGAACAAGAACTAGAGAGTTCTTGAGGGTGACTCCGCCAACATTTTTTCACTCATATCATTATGGCGAGGACAAGTGCAATCAACTTCCATATCTTGCACTAGTTCAAGGAGTCACAAACCCTCATGTTGGTAAGGCAAGGGACAAGGTAACCTAATGTTTTCATGGACACCATTTTGTGTGTGCATCACTCTATGTCTATGGATATTCTTGTTTGTTCCTTGTGGTACTAACCCGTGTAGGTATTGAAAGTGCAACTCACTCCAAAGGATTGCTCCAAAAGATCTACATCAACATTGAGCATCCACATCTTCAACACCTACATGAAGTCATCAACGACAAACCAAGGTTAGTTTATCCCTCTAAGGGGAGATCTCACATCTAGGGGGAGCTTAACTCTAAGAATTGAGTCAAAGCAACTCTAATGATGTGAACACATAAATGCTTTATGTAAAAGTGGTAACCCTACTTGAGCTTAAACAATGAGTATGATCTATGATCAAATGTTCTCATTTGACTCCTACGTCGATATACTCATATATAGATGACCTAGTCATCGCCAATTGTTTGATAGATGCTAGAATTGGTTGTGCATGCTTTGTCACATATTTCATTTGTCATTTTATTGTGTGAGCATGTTGGTTGCATATTTTTACTCATTCGAGGACATCCACTTGTTGTTTGATTGATTGGTTTCTTTTTCTTTTGCCAAGTGGATGGACAAGAATGCCTAAGAACCTTCTCTAGCTATCTATGCTTTTCTCGTCTCAAACTCTATTCATGCTACATCACAAAATTCGATCAAGTCAGATTCGAACCACTCTGTGTGAGGAGCACTCGGAGTCCCCGATTCGTCATAGACTTAAACTTCCAAAACTTCATTGTGATTTTCGGTCTGACCGATTCCTCCATTTCAGTCATACCGAGATTACTAAGTCGATCTAAGGTTTCAGTCTCGGTGCAACCGATTTTAACTTTTCGGTCACACCGAGTTGCTGTAACTGTTAACAGTTATGCATCTCGGTGCCACCGAGTTGTTCAACTCGGTCACACCGACAGTGTCGGGCTATATATATCACACGGGCAAATTTTGGAAAATTTTCTCCGAAACTCCTCGCCCGCGCATAGCTCGCTCTACCTACTTGGTCTACGGATCGTCGATTTCATCGCCAGCCGCCTCCAGCTGCTGGTCTCCACCGCCGTCAACGGAATTCTCCTCCGCCGTTGCCGCCGTAGCAAGTTCACCGCTGAACTAGGGTCTGAACTTGATCTCTGTGCTATCCTCGTCCGATTCTCAGCACATTGTATTTGTAATGCATCTTGCCACGATTGAAACACTTCTATCCAGTCAAAACAATCCTTAGAATAGGTATGATTCGAAAATTTAGGGTTAGGTTTCCGCCGAAACCATCTTGGACCCACCAAGTTGAAAAACTCGGTCCCACCGATTTGGCTAAATCCATTGTACTAGTAAGTCTCGGTCTGACCGAGAATTACAAATCGGTGTGACCGATTTTAGGACTTTGTGAAACTCTAGCAGTCTCGGTGCCACCAAATTGTGACTCAGTCTGACCGAGTTCACTAGTTTAGGTTCCAAAACTGCTTCGGTATCACCGAGTTTAAAAATCGGTAGATCCGAAATGCTTTTTGTGGAAACTAAAACTAAGTTTTTGGAATCATTCTTTTGCAAAAATCTCTACATTTTGTGATGCTCATCCACTCTACCTCATCTATAACTATTCACGTGGTCACCGTCAACAAGTCTGACATGTCGCACCAAAGTGACAAATGTAACAGTCAAGAGCAGATTCAAATGAGTGAGGGCACTAGTCCCTCAAGCAGCTCGAGATGAGGGGAGCAAGCACTCCCGATAATTTGCCCAAGGCTGCCACAAGGACAAGGAAGAAGAAGACCTCGAGTCCGAGGATGAAGATTATGTGGCAGCCGAGGATGAGGCCGCCCAAGAAGAAAGTGCTCAAGAAAGAGTACATTTCGACAAAGATTAAGCCTGGAATGAAGATCAAAAGGCCAGCAGGTAGACAACCTATGTCCAAAGCCAGAGTCTCCACTCAAGCTTCTTTGGAATCCCAACCCAAAGAACCTGTTGCTGCTGAAGGAAAGAAAAGGAAGGAAAGGGTCAAGAAGACCATGGCCAGAGTGATTGGGAAACCATCTATGATGGAAGAAGAGGAAGAAGAAGAGGTTCTTGAGCCTGCACCCAAGGCACAACAAATTGATGGGTGATGCCATAAAATCAGGGGCTGCAACTTCAAAGCCCAAAGCTGCCCCCAAGCCCAAGAGTGCACCAAAGAGAAATCCCAGGAGTATACCAACAACTAAGAAGAACAAGGCTCCAATGCCTGAGGTTGATGCTGAGGAAGATGAAGAAGGGCAGGTCCTAAGGAAGCTCAAATCCGAGATCCCAGACCACAATGATGCTCATCCTGTGGCTGGAAACATGAAGATCAGGAGAGATCAAGGGTTGAGGCTATGGAGAGAGTCAGATCCATATGCCACCAGGAGAAGGACTGTTGTGGATTACAGGTTCCACACCAAGGAACAGCAGGACTTCTATGAGACTATCTTGTTGGATAAGAAGCCCATAGTTTGTGATATGAGGTGGGTCGACTGGACCTATATTCAGGAGAATGAAGAACACTACCCTGGAGTATATGATAGCTTCAGTGCTTGTGTAGTTGCAGATTTTGTTGGGCAGAAGCTCACAAATTGGAACGACACATGTACAAGGAACTCCTAGATGATGCACTTGAGTCCTTCAAGTTTGGATCAATTCACTATCTTCTGTCAGGGCTGCCTACAATCAACTGGATCCTAAGGCACACACTTTTGCCCAAATCAGGTGACCACAACATGATTAGAGGGCATGCAATCAATTTGCTTCATGTTTTTGATGTGCCTCAGAAATTCAAAGTCATGAGCCTCATAGTTGAAACTATCAAGAGGACTGCAGCAGACCAGAAGAGGAGCTGTGGATATGCCTCACAGATTCAGGAGTTGATAAACTCAAAGATGGGCACAGGAAAGTATCTGTTGGATAAGGAACACATGGTTCTCTATCCTGATTTTGAGGACAATCAAGTTGTCATGACCGAGAATGAACCAACATCAGTGCAAGCGCAAGAGAAGAAGGAGAAAGCAAGGCAAGAGAAGGCTGCCAAGATGCCAACTCAAGCAGAGGCATCTGAATACTTTCTGAAGAACAAGCAGGAGCAACTTGGTTACTTGATAGCATCAACTCTGCGGATTGAGAAGGGATTGGCCACCCTAACTCAAAACCAGGAGAGCCTGGAAAGAATCATGGAACAAAAATTCTATGATCTTGATGTCAAAGTAACTGAGATTCAGTCAGCTTTGGAGCAGCTACAGGATGACATGCAGGAGAGGAAGGGCAGAACTACGACTGACGCATTTGCCAGAGTGCCACGAGCTCAGAGATCAGCTGCAGAGCGAGTTCAATACACCAGAGTCACTTCAACAGCTCCAGCTACAGCTCCAGCACCAACTCCTTCAGCTCCGTCTACATCGACTGAAGCCTTCGTTCTTGGAGTTGTCCGGACACCACCACCACCAGAAGACCAAGCCTGAGAGACGATATAGTCCTATGCATTTTCTAGGAACTTTTTGGTAACTTGTTGCCAAAGGGGGAGAAAAATGTATAGATCATAGGCTTCGAGAGAGAGAGAGAGATTTGCTTTTGTTCTCTCTTGTCTTTTTGGTTGAACTTTATTTGCTTTTGATTGGTTGAGATACTATGCAATTACCCATGAGACATTGATGATCACGTGTTTGATCATAAGCTACACTTATGCTCGTTATGATATTATCTTACTTATCCTTATATGATCATTCACTCTGCTTGGTGATGAGTGCATGTATTCAATCTTTGTTATTTTGAGCGCTCCACCAAGATGTATGTGACATGGAAGAGTAACCCATGAGCCTAATTCCTTGTGCATTTGCAGTCCAAAGCAAATATTACTATGCACAAATTTAGGGGGAGCTCTTGCTTATCACATACTTCTCAAAGCGACAATGATTTTCAAATTTTATTATCATTTGTCGAAGCTTTGATCTATATGTTGTCATCAATTACCAAAAAGGGGGAGATTGAAAGTGCAACTATCCGTAGGTGGTTTTCGTAATTCATAACAACATATAGCTCATTGAGCTAATGATATTCCAAGACAAATATTTCAGGAAAGCTCAATGAATGGCATGGCATGGATGATGAAAGTGGATCCCTCAAAATATCAAGGACAAAGGATTGGCTCAAGCTCAAAAGCTCAAGACTCTACATTTTACATTTTAGTGATCCAAGATCACATTGAGTCTATAGGAAAAGCCAATACTATCAAGATGGGATGAGGTGTTGCTTAATGAGCCTTTTGCTTCATGTGCTTAGTGATATGCTCCAAAACTCTCCACTACTTTCTCGCATCCACATATGACCTAAACCTAAAGTCAAACTCGGCCCTAACGATTCTTTCTATCCGGCGCCACCGAGTTCAGATGTCATAGCCACTGCCACAAACCCTAGGCAAATCCGTCTCACAAAGATGGGATTATAATCTCTCTGTTTCCCTTCGTAACATTTCGGTCTAACCGAAGTGAGCGATCGGTCCCACCGAGATTACAATGTAAACTCTCTGTTTCCCTTTTGTAACTTTTCGGTCTCACCGAAAGAGCAAATCAGTCCCACCGAGTTTACCTGACCAACCCTGTGGTTAGCTAATTACCAAATTCGGTCTCACCGAGTTTGTGTAATCGGTCTCACCGAGATTACGTTATGCCCTAACCCTAACCATATCGGTCCTACCGAATTGCATGTCAGTCCCACCGAAAACCCTAACGGTCACTAGGTTTACTAAATCGGCCTGACCGAGTTTGATGATTCGGTCCCACCGAGTTTGGTAAATTGTGTGTAATGGTTAGATTTTGTGTGGAGGCTATATATACCCCTCCACCTCCTCTTCATTCGTGGAGAGAGCCATCATAACAAACCTACACTTCCAACTTACCAGTTCTGAGAGAGAACCACCTACTCATGTGTTGAGGCCAAGACATTCCATTCCAACCATATGAATCTTGATCTCTAGCCTTCCCCAAGTTGCTTTCCACTCAAATCTTCTTTCCACCAGATCCAAATCCTATGAGAGAGAGTTGAGTGTTGGGGAGACTATCATTTGAAGCACAAGAGCAAGGAGTTCATCATCAACACACCATTTGTTACTTCTTGGAGAGTGGTGTCTCCTAGATTGGCTAGGTGTCACTTGGGAGCCTCCGACAAGATTGTGGAGTTGAACCAAGGAGTTTGTAAGGGCAAGGAGATCGCCTACTTCATGAAGATCTACCGCTAGTGAGGCAAGTCCTTCATGGGCGACGACCATGGTGGGATAGACAAGGTTGCTTCTTCGTGGACCCTTCCTGGGTGGAGCCCTCCGTGGACTCGGCATGGCAACTGCTACCCTACGTGGGTTGAAGTCTCCATCAACGTGGATGTACGATAGCACCACCTATCGGAACCACGACAAAAACATCCGTGTCTCCAATTGCGTTTGAATTCTCCAAACCCTTCCCTTTACATTCTTGCAAGTTGCATGCTTTATTTTCCGCTGCCTATATACTCTTTGCATGCTTGCTTGAATTGCGTGATGATTGCTTGAATTGCTCAAAGATAGCGAAAATCTGCCAAGGTCGAAAATTGGGAAAAGGCATAGCTTTTAATTGGTCAAGTGGTCTAATCACCCCCCCCCCCTCTAGACATACTTCAAGGTCCTACAGTCTTGTTGCACCGAAGCGGTAACCTTTGCCTGACGCCTTGGCCTATGCTTGCCTCCTTTGCACCAAAGCGGAAATGAGGACACTGCGTGGGCCGGCGCCTGCCTGGCCTCGATCGTCATGGCTTGCGTCACAGGGCACCCTCGTGAGGTACCCTGCCTTGATATCTCCGCCTCCTCGCGAGCCTACCTGACGAGGTGTCACAGCCCTAGAGCTTGCATGTAATTAGTGGCATTGCATCTATGCATCATGTTTAATTTTCATTAAATTTGAAATGGGGATTGCCTAAACCCTAGCATTAAAGGAATTCAAATAGGCTCAACCAAAAATATTTTTCAGTGAACCCAAATGGCCTTCAAAATGTTCACCATTTTTGGAAAAATGTAAAACAAGAACCAGAGATGTTGCACATTTTTCCATGTCATTTGAATCTTTGAATTAAATCATAAGTATTTGAATTTGGACATTTAAATTCTATAAAATATTTTAAATGTCCAAATATTCCTAAACTGAAATGTTCCATGTTGGATATATTCTATACAGTGGACATGTGCGATTTAGTGAATTTTGAAAGGGTCTAGGTATTTTTAGAAAAGCCCTAAAGATTACAGTAAAATAGAAAAGTGAAACAAATAAGAGAGAGAGAGAATGACTACACGGCCACCTACCTGTAGCCGGCCCAGTTCGCTGGCCCAGCCCACCTGGCGCCTCCTGTCGTCTTCCTCCTGCCAGTAGGAGCAGCTGCGTGCCCGCACGCGCGCGGCCGAGGAGGCCAGCTCCTCCCTGCCTGCCTGCCCCCCCCTTCCGACGCATCTGGATGACGCCACGCGCCGCCCCGACCGCTCTCACTCTCCCCCTGTTCTCTCCCTCGCCGTTTCCCCACCGTGCCCGAACGTGGCCGTCGCCCGCCCGCCTGCCGTTGCCGTAGCCACCGCCTCCCCTCGCTTCTCCGACACGCAGGAGCTCCGCCTCCTCGCTCTGAAGCTCTCCGCCGAGCCACACAAGCCGGAGCGCCCCGTGGAGCCGTCGCCGTCGCCTTCATCACCTCCGGCCGCCGCAGATCGCCATCGCCGCTTCGTCGTCTCCAGCGCGTTCTCGGCCACAACGAGCAGCCCTGCAAGTCCGCCGTGAGCCCTGCTTCTTCTCCCCTCTCTCCCCTGGTCGCGCTCGCCCTCCAGCTGTCGTCTCCACCATGGCCGAACCTTCGCCGCCGCCGAGCTCACCGTCGACGCAGCTCCGGTGACCATTTGGTCACTCCGGCGAGTCCAACACGCTCGTAAGGCCCGTGAGAGCATCCCTAGCGCTTTGCTTCTCTCGTCTTCGAGCTCCAAACGCGTTCTCGTGCACGACCGAACTCCGGCGGCCGCAACCGAGCTCGCCGCCGCCGACTCCGGCCATCCCAGGCCGAGCCACGGCCACCAGCCGACGCGCCATCGAGCTGGCTCTCCAACGCGCCTAGCCACGCATCATTTGGAGCACCACAGAGGAAACCCGGGGCACAAGTACGCCGCGGATCTCGTCGGCGACTAACCGCCGGCGGGTTTGACTTGTTTGACACAGGTTTGACCCCCGTGGTCAGCGGCCAGTGGGCCATGCCCCTGTGTAGTTTAGGTGTTAGTTTAGTTAGCGCTAATTAACTCGGTTAATTAGTTGTCTCTCGGCTGTGGGCCTGTGCCCTAATTAACCTAGGTTAGTACTAACCTAACACTAACTAACTCGTTAGTTAGATGTTGCAATCGACGCAGGCCCCCACACGTCGGTTTGACCCCAGTCAGCCGCAGTTGACTTGCTGACGTCATGCTTACGCAGTGCTGACGCAGTATTTGATTTTCTGGTATTAAATTAAATCAGGAAATTCCAGAAAATGTTTCAAACTTCAAAAAATCATAGAAATTCAACCGTAACTCGGATTGAAATAATTTATATATGAAAAATTATCAGAAAAATGCAATCTTTCCATCTGTACCAGTTTCATGCATGACAAACCAACCTAAACCTGCTGTATAGGTGAAAACATGTAAATGGCATTTGAATTTCACATGTGGAGTTTGAATTTGAACCTAGGGTTCAAACCAACTTCATTTAACCTGCTGCTAGTTGCATTAGCTCAAATCACATCATATTGCCATGTCACATTCATGCATCATATTGTCGCATTGCATTGATTGTGTTCTTCCTTGTTGCCGGTGTTTGTCCCCTCTCAGTAGACGATGTTTCAACGATGAGTTCGATGACACCGATGAAGAACTATATTATCTTCAGAAGTGCCAAGCAAGAAAAACCCCCTTGTTCATTCCGATATAGTCCCACTCTCTCGCTCCTGCTCTATTTTACTGCATTAGGACAACAACGACTCATGTGTTACTTGCTGCGGTAGCTGAACCCCTTTATCCTCTGCATGACCTGTCATTCCACAAGAATTAGATGAAACCCACTAGCATGAGTAGGAGTTGTTTGAGCCATGTTGTGCCTACTCATTGATGCTTGTTGTCATGCACGCTCTTGCTTAGAGTTGAGTCAGTCTGATTCATCGGGAATGAATTGGAATGGTTGTGTGAACATGTCCTGCTGTGTGTGAGCTAAGTGTGTGAACACGATTTGGTAAAGGTAGCGGTGAGAGGCCATGTAGGAGTACATGGTGGGTTGTCTCATTGCAGCCGTCCTCAGGAACTGAGTTCTGTGTTTGTGATCCATGAAACAGTTACTACCACGCATTGGGATCCTTAATTGACCCTCTCGGCTTCTTAACCACCCTTGTCCTCGGTCCGGGAGTTGCAAGTAGTTTCTGGAGTTTGTAGTATGCTGGGGGCCGCACGCAATGCTGACCATAGGGGTGGGTTGTGTTGCGGTAGGCACCGTGGCCCGGTGTACCGATTCGCCCGTTTGGTGTCTCGGGAACCCTGTACACATCGTTCGGGGCTGTATGGGAAACCTCGGCCGGACTCCCTGCGGATGGAACCCGAATAGGCGATAAACCTGGACTAAGGACTTGTGTGTTTAGGTAGGTCGTGGCCGACACCCACGTTGGGCTTCCGCTTGAAGGTTGCCGAGTACATGTCGTGTAAACGACGGTAAGTGGTGAGCGTGTGTGAAGAAGTACACCCCTGCAGGGTTAATATGATCTATTCGAATAGCCGTGTCCACGGAGAAGGACTTCTGGGTTGCCTATATCAGTTCATAGACAAGTGAAAGTGGATACCCTAAAATGCGCAAGATAAGTGTGAGTGCTATGGATGGCGTTCTCGTAGGGAGACGGGAGCGGGTCCATAGTGGTGTATTGATATGGTGAATAGGTGGACTCGTGTGCGCCACCTCAAAAGAGTTACTTGGAGTCGTAGTTTAGGATAGCCACTGAGTCAAAGCTGGCTTGCTGCAGTCAAACTCCACCACCCCCTTTTGTTAATGATGCATATGTTGCTAGTTCTGATGTAAGTCTTGCTGAGTACGTTTGTACTCACGTTTGCTTATTTTATGTTTTGTAGAGAGACTTCGGTCTCGCTAGTAGTTCTGCTTGGACTTCGACGGTTAGCTTGTTACCTCAGCTACGATCTTGTGCCCTCGGCAGATCTGGTAGATAGTCGGGCTTCTCAGCCTTCTTCATTTATAGTTATGCGTACTCGAGACATGTTTAGCTTCCGCTTGTGCTTTGACTTGTATGCTCGAGTGTTGGATCGTGAGACCCATGTTTGTAATATCTCGCTCCTCGGGCCTAATGTATAAATATTTGAGTCGTAGAGTTATGTTGTGATGCCATGTTGTATCTACACATATTGAGCATATTGTGTGTATGTTTGAAATGCTTGGTATGTGTGGGATCCGACAAACTAGTTGTTTATCCATGGCAGCCTCTCATATGGGGAAATGTAGTCTCGCTTCGAGCGATAGTAGTCCGCTTCTGACCGGTTCACCGGAGTCCTGCTAGCCCAGCACTACTGCTTGGACACTTGACTGGCCGGCATTTGTTTCACTTCGTTCCTATGTCTGTCCCTTCGGGGAAATGTCACGCGGTGTTATGCGGAGTCCTGCCTAGCCTGCTACAGCCCGGTTCACCGGAGTCCTGTTAGCCCAGTGCTACAGCCCGAATCTATACGTTGATGACCGACATGCTCGATGTGATTCATGTATGCCTGTCCCCATAGGTTAAGCGCCGCTTTGGGTTCACGACTAGCCATGTCGGCCCGGGTTCTTTATCATATGGATGCTAGCGACACTGTCATATACGTGAGCCAAAAGACATAAACGGTCCCGAGCCATGGTAAGGCAACACCGTGGGAATACCGTGCGTGAGGCCGCAAAGTGATATGAGGTGTTACCGGCTAGGTCGATGTGATTTGGAATCGGGTCCTAACAGCGTTGGTATCGAGCCCCGACCTCAGAGGTTCGCTAAGCCAAACTGTCGAAGTTGTGTCTAGAAATGCTTTAGTTATGTAAGGGAATTGATTGTGGAAGGAACGTAAGGCTCTTTTACTCCTTATACCTCATGGCCTTCTGATCTGAGTCATCCTCTTCTCTTCTACGGGGTTTAAGAACTAGGCTTCTCATCTATCTATCAGGATAACGTGTTACTAATCCATAGACCTTTGAGATTGTTGGTTTTAAGCCTCAGTTCGGTTCCTACTATTTCTGTATGATAATTGCTGATTTCGGAACCTTGATAATGTGATGTTGAGTGGTTATGCCACCATTTTTGCAGGATGTCTCAAATCATTTTGAGCATTTACAGCCGTTACGCTGTCCGAGTCATCCCAGGTCTCTAAATGGTCTGATGCATTTGCAAATCCTTTCCCTCGATTTCCGATGTCCTTTTGGTCAGAATAAGCACACTAACCGGTGCGTTGAGGTACTTTGTTGCCTCTGCATAGATGTTGGAACTATTATTATGACCCTAGTTGTTTAGGAAGTCATCTAGCAATTTAGCAATGCTTTTGTATCCCCAGTGTGATGTTTCTGACCATTATTCTTGAAAGCATCCCGTGATGTTATTAGTTAGTAGGCATTCTATTCCTGGGTTCTTGAACCCGAGATTCACCCCACTTCATGTTGTTAAGTATTTGCTAGTTCCTTTAGGATATTAGTAACTTTGCGATAGTCCTCGAGGTTCGTGGCATTTCCTTCTTCCAAATACCATGAACTAGTTAAGGTAGAAGTTCTTTGAACTAAAAGATCACAATCAGAGTACTCTTGAGTAGTTCTCCGTTCATAATTGTGAATCTGCCAGTTCTACCTTCTCTGCATGGATTATCTGGAAGAAATGTTGAGCTTTGCTCGACATACTAACCTATGCATCCACAACTCAGAAAATTATATGTTCCTTGAGTTGTCCCTCTTTAGTTGTATTCCGACTCTCGTCTATCAATTGATAGTCAAGAGTATGTGTGCGATCGTTTTTATCGATGCCTATTATCCTTGTGGTCCGTCAAGCCATTACATTGCGGAATGACTAGGAGAAACAAACTCGATACCTCATCCATTTCTAGGATTGGGTCAAAGTAGTTGTATTCCGCAGATCAAAATGTCAATTCAGCTTTTGTTCTGTTCTACCCTGAAGTATTACCCACTTTATGTCAGGAATGTCATGAGAATCGCACCTTCTCTTATGAATTCTTGACGTAGTGATATTTCTCGCTATCATTATTCATTCCTCGGTCCCGTGTTGATGCAACCGGAATGTCGACAGGTGAATTGTGATGTGTGAAATCAATACTCCGAGCAACTCGTTCCTTGGTAGCTAATGGACAATATCATCATTCTTAGCGTGTTGGTTATTAAATCATCATCCTAAGATTGATCGTGCTACCTAGTCCTTATTTCTGGTGCACCCTTCGATCAATGAGATAGGATTATTCAATCCCTTGCTTATTTGATCATATCGCCTTGCCCTCAAAAGCAAGATTGATCCCGAGCTTAGTAACATACCGGTGGTTCGTGACTTTCCAAATATCTTCTTGGAAGTGTTACCGGGTTGTCTCTGACTGTTATGTTGAGCTCGTGATCAAGTTGGTTTCTGTAAACCACCCATTCTCCAAGACTACGTGTTGGATATCCCTGAACTAGTTGGTTGAGCTAGACAACAACTTGGAGAGTTGGAAGATAAAAGCTTGCCTGGCTTAGTTCGTGCCAAAGGGATATTCTTGTGTAGTGTGTGTTGAAGAAAGATGATATCTTCATCGATTGATCTCTGTGATCAGTTGCTGGACCTATTGTCTTATCAATCCTTTGATTTGAGTATGGGCTATCATCAAGTCAAATCAGAACCAACGATAATCGTGATGTTGTCTTACTCGTGGTTGATCCCTCGAGCATACCCCATCACCTCTTTTGGTCTGACCAGTGCTATCACCGTGTTCACATGATGGTGGAAGTCCAGTGATATGGAAATTCCGATGAGTTGTTGTTGAGCCCATCAGCAACATTTTGCCTCCCCCATGAGTCATGTTGAACATCAACCTAGTGTTGGAAACTTGTGTAAGCATTTCTTCATGTTCCGTTCATGAAGCTTATGCTTGGATGGAAAGAGTGACTTCCTCGAATTCATGTGCTTTAGGTGTAAGTTGCCGCCATGAATTTGAGAAAGGTTTGTTTTGTTTCCTTTGGAATCATTCCAAGTCGGTCATGCACGTGTGAAGTATTCTATGGTCCGATAGATCGATCATCTTCATTCCATATGAATTCCATAGCACATCAAGCCACTGATTGATTTGTTCAAGGAGAAGAAGTTCCTTCTTAAGACCGCGGCTTATACAAGGACTTCGTTATCCTCGATGATGGTTCCCCACCTGAACTCGGTAGTGTTTCATGATAAGACTACTATGTGGTCATTCTTGTCTTGGACAATATGTTCACATGTATGTAGCAGAATCAGCTCATGTTTTGGAGCTTGCTATCGTAGTTCATTCCCGAGAATCTCGCAACATCCTCTCGTCGATTTGTGTTGCAAACTTTCATTTTTCTTTCTAGACTCAATGAGTCTGGAATATCCTAACACCAACCAGATCTGAATCTCAGGCAGATATGATGGTTGGAACATTCCCAACATTTGCATTTTGTTCCCAGCTTGCATTCCATCGTGCCAATTTTCCATGGGCTGCCTTCTCAGCAGTTGCTGTCCAGGATCATCTTCAAAGTGGACATACCATGGATCCCATCCGTCTCCGGTGATAAGCAAAATTCATCCATTGCGTTGTCCTCAACAAGGTAGTCGACATCATCCACTCTAGTCTGGGTATGCCATTCCTTGCACTCCACCAAACGATCTTTGTGAATTGCCTTAGGCTGGTATGAAGAGTTTCAATGATCTCTGATTCAAAAGTAATTCTTTTTGCCACTTAAGGGAATAGTTCTTTGCATCACTTTTTCCCAAGGTGACCCGTTACGGGATCTTGGTAAATATTTCCTCGCCACCTTGACACCATCCACCATTCCACCATCTTTCGAAGCGTGGAATTGTTGCCCACCAAATCACACACCGTTGTTTGTTCATCCATCTCTCTTGATGTGTTTTGTGTCTCAACTCGAGATGTTTCTACATCTCATTCCGTGAGTCGATCATGTTTACTTGATCTCCGTGAAGATCGAATCATGTAGAACCTCCCTCTCTTTCCATTGTCGTGTCGGGTGAAGATCTCGAAAGCAAGACGTCAAGACCAAGATGATGGAATGGATCAACATCTTGAGAAGGACAAATGGATCATGAAGATTGTGATAGTTTCGTGACTCCCCTTTTCCTCTTACCTCACGTCCTGAATCTCGGGGCGAGATTCTTGTTTAGTGGGGGTGAGTTGTCACAGCCCTAGAGCTTGCATGTAATTAGTGGCATTGCATCCATGCATCATGTTTAATTTTCATGAAATTTGAAATGGGGATTGCCTAAACCCTAGCATTAAAGGAATTCAAATAGGCTCAACCAAAAATATTTTTCAGTGAACCCAAATGGCCTTCAAAAATGTTCACCATTTTTGGAAAAATCTTGAAAACAAGAACTGAGATGTTGCACATTTTTCCATGACATTTGGATCTTTGAATTAAATCATAAGTATTTGAATTTGGACATTTAAATTCTATAAAATATTTTAAATGTCCAAATATTCCTAAACTAAAATGTTCCATGTTGGATATATTCCATACAGTGGACATGTGCAGTTTAGTGAATTTTGAAAGGGTCTAGGTATTTTTAGAAAAGCCCTAAAGATTACAGAAAAATAGAAAAGTGAAACAAATAAAGAGAGAGAGAGAATGACTACTGGCCACCTACATGGCCGGCCCGGTTATTGGCCCAGCCACTGGCGCCTCACTGCCTTCCTCCTGCCAAGAGGAGCAGCTGCGTGCCCTGCTTGGCCTTGTGCCGAGGAGGCCAGCTCCACCCTGCCTGCCTGCCCCCCCCTTCCGACGCATCTGGATGACGCCACGCGCCGCCCCGACCGCTCTCACTCTCCCCCTGGTCTCTCCCTCGCCGTTTCCCCCCCGTGCCCGAGCGTTGCCGTCGCCGCCCGCCGCCGTTGCCGTAGCCACCGCCTCCCCCTCGCTTCTCCGACACGCGCAGGAGCTCCGCCTCCTCGCTCTGAAGCTCTCCGCCGAGCCACACAAGCCGGAGCGCCCCGTGGAGCCGTCGCCGTCGCCTTCATCACCTCCGGCCGCCGCAGATCGCCATCGCCCGCCGTGCGTCTCCGGTAGCGTTCCCGGCCACAACGAGCAGCCCACCAAGTCCGCCGTGAGCCTGCTTCTTCTCCCTCTCTCCCCGGTCGCGCTCGCCCTCCAATTTGTCGTCTCCACCATGGCGAACCTTCGCCGCCGAGCTCGCCGTCGACGCAGCTCCGGTGACCATTTGGTCACTCCGGCGAGTCCAACAAGCTCGTAAGGCCCCGTAGAGCATCCCTAGCGCTTTGCTTCTCTCGTCTTCGAGCTCCAAACGCGTTCTCGTGCACGACCGAACTCCGGCGGTCGCAACCGAGCTCGCCGCCGCCGACTCCGGCCATCCCAGGCCGAGCCACCCGGTACCAGCCAGCGCCATCGAGTGGCTCTCCAACGCCTAGCCACGCATCATTTGGAGCACCACGGAGGAAACCCGGGGCACAAATGCCGCGGATCTCGTCGGCGACTAACCGCCGTGGGTTTGACTTGTTTGACACAGGGTTTGACCCCCGTGGTCAGCGGCAGCGTGGGCCATGCCCCTGTGTAGTTTAGGTGTTAGTTTAGTTAGCGCTAATTAACTCAGTTAATTAGTTGTCTCTCTGACAGGTGGGCCCAGGCCCTAATTAACCTAGGTTAGTACTAACCTAACTCTAACTAACTCTGTTAGTTAGATGTTGCACTGACGTGTGGCCCCCACACGTCAGGTTTGACCCCAGTCAGCCGCAGTTGACTTGCTGACGTCATGCTTACGCAGTGCTGACGCAGTATTTGATTTTCTGGTATTAAATTAAATCAGGAAATTCCAGAAAATGTTTCAAACTTCAAAAAATCATAGAAATTCAACCGTAACTCGGATTGAAATAATTTATATATGAAAAATTATCAGAAAAATGCAATCTTTCCATCTGTACCAGATTCATGCATGAAAAACCAACCTAAACCTGCTGTATAGGTGAAAACATGTAAATGGCATTTGAATTTCACATGTGGAGTTTGAATTTGAACCTAGGGTTCAAACCAACTTCATTTAACCTGCTGCTAGTTGCATTAGCTCAAATCACATCATATTGCCATGTCACATTCATGCATCATATTGTCGCATTGCATTGATTGTGTTCTTCCTTGTTGCCGGTGTTTGTCCCCTCTCAGTAGACGATGTTTCAACGATGAGTTCGATGACACCGATGAAGAACTATATTATCTTCAGAAGTGCCAGGCAAGCAAAACCCCCTTGTTCATTCCAATATAATCCCACTCTCTCGCTCCTGCTCTATTTTACTGCATTAGGACAACAACGAATCATGTGTTACTTGCTGCGGTAGCTGAACCCCTTTATCCTCTGCATGACCTGTCATTCCACAGTAATTAGATGAAACCCACTAGCATGAGTAGGAGTTGTTTGAGCCATGTTGTGCCTACTCATTCATGCTTGTTGTCATGCATGCTTGCTTAGAGTTGAGTCAGTCCGATTCATCGGGAATGAATTGGAATAGTTGTGTGAACATGTCCCTCACTGTGTGAGCTAAGTGTGTGAACACGATTTGGTAAAGGTAGCGGTGAGAGGCCATGTAGGAGTACATGGTGGGTTGTCTCATTGCAGCCGTCCTCGAGGCCGAGTTACGTGTTTGTGATCCATGAAACAGTTACTACCACGCATTGGGATCCTTAATTGACCCTCTCGGCTTCTTAACCACCCTTGTCCTCGGTCCGGAGTTGCAAGTAGTTTACGGTGTTTGTAGTATCTTTGGGGCCGCATAGCACGCTGACCATAGGGGTGGGTTGTGTTGCGGTAGGCATCGTGGCCCGGTGTACCGATTCGCCCGTTTGGTGTCTCGGGAACCCTGTACACATCGTTCGGGGCTGTATGGGAAACCTCGGCCGGACTCTCTGCGGATGGAACCCGAATAGGCGATAAACCTGGACTAAGGACTTGTGTGTCTAGGTAGGTCGTGGCCGACACCCACGTTGGGCTTCCGCTTGAAGGTTGCCGAGTACATGTCGTGTAAACGGCGGTAAGTGGTGAGAGCGTGTGTGACGACGTACAACCCTGCCGGGTTTAATCTGCGCTTTTCGAAGAGCCGTGTCCACGGAGTTGGACTTCTGGGGTGCCTATATCAGTTCATAGCCAAGTGAAAGTGGATACCCTAAAATGCGCACGAGAAGTGTGAGTGCTATGGATGGCGTTCTCGTAGGGAGGCGGAGGCGGGTCCATAGTGGTGTATTGATATGGTGAATATGTGGACTCGTGTGCCACCTCAAAAGAGTTACTTGCGATCGTAGTTTAGGATAGCCATCGAGTCAAAGCTGGCTTGCTGCGGTCAAACTCCACCACCCCCTTTTGTTAATGATGCATATGTAGCTAGTTACGATGTAAGTCTTCTTTGAATGCGTTTGTACTCACGTTTGCTTATTTTATGTTTTGTAGAGAGACTTCGGTCTCGCTAGTAGTTCCGCTTGGACTTGACGGTTAGCTTGTTACCTCATTACGATCTTGTGCCCTCGGCGAGATCTGGTAGATAGTCGGGCTTCTCGGCCTTCTTCATTTATAGTTATGCGTACTCGGACATGTTTAGCTTCCGCTTGTGCTTTGACTTGTATGCTTCGAGTGTTGGGTCGTGAGACCCATGTTTATAATATCTCGCTCCTCGGGCCTAATGAATAAATATTTGAGTCGTAGAGTTATGTTGTGATGCCATGTTGTATCTACACATATTGAGCATATTGTGTGTATGTTTGAAATGCTTGGTATGTGTGGGATCCGACAAACTAGTTGTTTATCCTTGGCAGCCTCTCATATGGGGAAATGTAGTCTCGTGCTTACGGCGATAGTAGTCCGCTTCTGACGGTTCACCGGAGTCCTGCTAGCCCAAAGCACTACTGCTTGGACACTTGACTGGCCGGCATGTGTTTCACTTTGTTCCTATGTACATCCCTTCGGGAAATGTCAGCGGTGTTATTCGGAGTCACCTAGCACACTTTCTACAGCCCGGTTCACCGGAGTCCTGATAGCCAGTGCTACAGCCCGAATCTATACGTTGATGACCGACATGCTCGATGTGATTCATGTATGCATGTCCCCATAGGTTAGCGCCGCTTTGGGTTCACGACTAGCCATGTCGGCCCGGGCTAGCGACACTGTCATATACGTGAGCCAAAAGACGCAAACAGTCCCGGGCCATGGTAAGGCGACACCCGTGGGAATACCGTGTGTGAGGCCGCAAAGTGATATGAGGTGTTATCGGCTAGGTCGATGTGATTTGGAATCGGGGTCCTGACACGAGGCTGCTCCTGAGGAAGGTTCCTGTCGTCCGCCCCGCGAGGCTTGGCCCCTCGCGAGGGTCTTGAGCTTGAGCTGATGAAGCTGGGCCGCGCTGGGCCCCCACTTGAGCCAAGCCGCAGGCCGGAGGCAGGCAAGTCTAGGAACCCCCGTTCCCAGAACGCCGACAATGTGCAGATGCAGGACAAGGGGCTCTGTGGGAGCAGCCTGATCCTTCTTCTTGGTTTTTCTTTTCTTGGTTGGAGGAGCTTCATCAGTTGTGTTCTTGGACTTGCGCTTTCTGGCTTCAGCTTCAGCTGTCCTGGTTTTCTTGAGCTCCGAAGGCACTGTGGGGACCTTTGGCTTCACACCTGTCATACTAGCGGGGAAGACAATACGAGGTTCTCCCCGCCTGGATGCTTTAGCTTGATCCACAGCAGGCTTCTTCTTGGCAGCCATCTTGGGGTCAATGCCAGGACGTCCAAGTGCCTTACGCTTCTCTGCTTCATTGTAGGCTTGAACACATTTGGCAGCTAGGAGTTTCATTCGCTCTTGAGAACCTTTGGCTTCGTCATGTTTCTTGTGAAACGCCTCCTTGAGCTCATGCATCATTGCCTTGAAGTTTTGGACGTCTGTCACACTGAGCTTGGCCATATGCTTCTTGAACTGAGCCTTTTCATAGTCAATCTTGTGCTTCAGTTCAACAATTTTCTGAGCTAGAGCCAGCTCAGGAGCAATGGCTCCATGGAAGGAGACGCTGAGGCCAATGGGGAGTTGAAGATCGTCAAAACTGAGGTTTGGGCTATCAAACCACTCGTCAATGAACTTGTTAAGAATGTCTACATCGAAGAGCGGAAGATCATTGAAGATTTCTGCCTCTTGCTTGCTCTTTATTAACAACTCAAGAGCATCATCGGCAAGATCGTCGTCACTAGACAGATCAATGGCTTCGTTCTCATTTCGCAGAACCGCAGCTGGAGTCAGTACTTGACCAGCAGTTTGCATGGGCTTCTTCTTCTTCTTGGACTTGGAGATGCGTGAGACATCTTCAGACTGCACACTTGGTGCAGGAGGAGCAGTGGCCAGAGGCTTCGCTTGCGAAGCTCTTGGTGCAGGGGAGGGCTTCGAAGCCTTGGGTTTCTTCAGCTTCTTAGGCTTCGGTGCTGCAGGCGCTTCGTCAGAATCAACGTCATCTGCAGAATGATCCACGGCTGCCCCTTGAACTATAATGTGAGTTATGAGACCTTCAAGGTTGTAGAAGGGCCCAACAATATTGTGTTCAGCATCGCGTGTGCCATCGGCACGAGGAGCAGAGGGACCGGGGTTGAAGTCTAATCCCCGCGACTTCTTGTTCTCTTTGACCGAGTTCTTGGCAAACTGGAAGTTGCGCTTGAACAGATTGTCGTCACGACACCATAACAACGAAGATGGGTCGGCATCAGCAGGCTGTGGTCCACGGACCATGCAAGGGTAGAAGCCTTGATCAATTGCTTCAGCTCTGGACCTGGGTGGAAGATTTTTGTACAAATGTCTCCCAGGGTCGCTTGATGGCATTCTTTTCAGCATATTCCTGGGTCACGAACCTGTACTTGTACCGTTGCTCTGCCCAATATCTTCGAATCCATTGGATTCGAGTTTTGCGCTGATTGTAATCCTCCTCTTGATCTTTCTTGTACAGCTCATAAAGGTCAGGCGGCAAATCTCCTGATGTCCCCCCACGGCGCTATCTGCCTCCCTTCCTTGCTGACTTATCTGTTGCCATGAAGTTCAGACTGAATGGCTTCAAAACTTTCAAAGGCTTCCGTCTGCTGGTCATACAGGAACTAGCTTCGGGAGAGTTGATATGATGCTGTAAGAATTCTGCAAATGAATGCAGAATATGAGAACCAAGGGATTCTCCCACGGACATGTACCTGTGATTACATTAGAGATGCGAGGGAAGGGGAAGGGGTCATATGCATTCTCAGAAGATTTTGAAGATAAATCAGTTTAGAAGATATTGACCTCATAGCGCGAAGACATTCACTTATATGTTGAGAGTTGGTTCCAGATTTGTACAAATCCAAGAATAGGTACAAGTGAGGAATCTAACTACGTGTGAAGCATAATTGAATATACTAGGCATCATATGAGATGCAAAACAGGATAGATCCAAATTTGTGGAGGCAGAAACCACTTTTGGTAGGAAGGTTGAATCTATTGGATCAAAAAGACAGTAAAAAGAGAGTTTTAATTTACCACAAGATGAACTGCTAGACGGAGTAGAAGATGAGGACGAGCAGTTTGATCTTCCGTGCCCTAACTTGGCGACAGAGGACACCTACGGCGGCGGCACAGAAGACGATGTCTGCGGCCAGCGTGAAGACGGCGTCGGTGAGGTCACGACAACTAAGCGCTTCGTCGCCGGCGTCGTCGAGAGCTAGCGGTGGCGCTAGGGTTTGTCTGAGATGGAGAGGTGGAAGAAAGATTTTGCCCGCGATGGGATGTGCATTTATAGGGAGAGGGACGGCATAGCGCAATTACGCAGGTGCCCCTGGCGGTTCACATCTGAGGGACACGTGGTGAACATGCAACACATTGGAAGTTGTTCCATGTTCCCACGCACGCCTGGACAGTCGGGTGGTCATTCCGGCTTCTCCGGGTTTCAGGCAATAAGGATTGAGCATTTAAAAGAAGATTTAATGTTTGTCTCTGTATCTTCTGCTGACAAGGACGCAGAGAAGACATTCAACAGTTTCAACAGAATGCATATGATTTGGATAGATAGAGTTTGAGGTAGAAGCATAGAGAGGGTAGGGTCCGATCACATTCACTTAGTCCAAAAGATTCAAATGAGAAGACATAGCTATAAGTGAATGCTGTAGAGGACTGAACACCAATATAAGTATATATCAGAATAAGACCAAATCAACATTGTGAAGATAAACATGAAGTCATGACAATATTGAAGACAACCAAATGCGAAGACTTTGCAAAGGTAACGCCATGAGAAAAACACTTCAAAAGAAGAACGAATTTGGTGGTGGAGTTACCCACCGTATAGGAAGTATTAGACCCAGACACGGCGCACAATTATCGTGGCGCTCCGAAGTCAAATTCTGCATTAATTTATTCACACTCAGAGTGTAAGTCTTCATTGATTGAAGACATACATTACTCTGTGTGTTGCACATCTAAGTCATCAACATGCATAAGTGTTAGCATGTGTGCATGATCACAGGACATTCAAGGATTCCAAGATATTTAGCTCACACCGCAACTTGCAAAACCATTTCTCATCCAAGGGCTTTGTGAAGATATCTGCCAATTGCTCTTCAGTGTTGACGTGGATGATATCAATATCTTCATTCATAACATGATCTCTGAGAAAGTGATGATGAATTTCAATGTGCTTTGTCTTCGAGTGCTGAACTGGGTTGTTGGCAATCTTGATGGCGCTTTCATTGTCACAATAGGGTGGTACTTGCTTCAGATGGATGCCATATTCCTTGAGTCTTTGCTTCATCCATAGAAGCTGAGCGCAGCAAGATCCAGCAGCAATGTATTCAGATTCAGCAGTGGAGAGAGATACACAGTTCTGCTTCTTTGAAGACCAACAGACAAGTGATCGTCCCAGAAAGTGACATGTGCCTGATGTAGACTTGCGATCCACCTTGTCACCAGCATAATCAGCATCCGAGAGTCCAACTAGATCAAACTCTGAGCCCTTTGGATACCATAATCCTAATTTTGGGGTGTAAGCCAAATATCGAAGAATTCGCTTCACAGCTAAGTGATGCGATTCCTTTGGTGCCGCTTGGAATCGAGCACACATGTAAACACTAAGCATTATATCTGGCCTAGATGCACATAAATAAAGTAAAGAACCAATCATGGAGCGGTATACCTTTTGATCGAACTCTTTACCATTGGCGTTAGGACCCAGATGACTCTTGTTTCACCTTGGCATCGTGTAACCTTTGCAATCTTGCATTCCAAACTTCTTCAAGCAATCTTTGTTCATGGCACAGTTGGCGAAGCGTCTGAATACATCCTGCACTTCAGTCTTGTAGAGGATTATGTGCACCCAAGTATATCTTGAATAATCATCAACAATGATGAAGCCATAGAGACATGCAGTAGTAGTGAGAGTAGAGTAGTGAGTAGGGCCAAATAAGTCCATGTGTAGCAGCTCGAAGGGTTGAGATGTCGTCATGATTGTCTTCGAGGGATGCTTGGCCCTTGTCATCTTTCCAGCTTCGCAGGCACTGCACAAAGTGATCCTTCTTGAACTTGACACCCTCGATGCCTATGACATGCTTCTTCTTTGCGAGAGTGTGTAAGTTCCTCATGCCAGTATGCCCTGGCCTCCAATGCCAGAGCAAGCACTCTGAAGATTTTGCTAGAAGACATACGGCAGGTTGTGTTCCTTCTGATAAATCTACCATGTACAAGTGATCCTTTCGATACCCTTCAAAGACTAGAGACTTGTCAGATTCCATTAGTACAAGGCAACGATATTTTCCAAATATCACAATCATGTTCAAATCGCAAAGCATTGAGACAGATATTAAGTTGAAACCAAGGGATTCAACAAGCATCACTTTATCCATGTGTTGATCCTTTGAGATTGCAACTCTACCTAGACCCAATACCTTGCTTTTACCGATTAAGGTCAAGAAATGTGATGTGGCTCTTGTCAGATGAACGTAAGGTTGAGTCCATGAGAAGACTTCGATCACCAGTCATATGATTAGTGCATCCGCTGTCCATAATCCATTCTGAAGCATGAGGTGTCATACCCTACAGTACAGTTAGGGGGATAGGCTTCACCAAGAGTATAGTGAAGCATAAACATTTGACGCACAAGAGGATTATCAAAGCTCAGATCAAGGTTAGGACAGATAGGATGATTGGCATGCGATTCAGGAACAAAATACACAGTAAGACCATTTGGGCATTTTATCTTGCGCCCTACAAGATGTTTTAGGTCCCCAGCATTAGCATCAGATGCCTTTGATTTCTGGCTGGAGACCTTTCCCTGCAAAAGAAAGTTAATTCTTCTTAACCACCCATCTTCAGGGGTGGCTTAGAAGCAATGAGTCTAAATGCAGCATCTAAGAACTTCGGCTTTGGAGCCCTAGCAAATAGCCTCGCAGGAGATGAATGATACTCATATGAATAAGCAGAAAAGTTCTTATGAACATAGCGGTTTGAAGACACACGCTCATATTCATAAGTTTGAGTATGATTTCCCTGCAAAACATTGGCGTTAGGGTGACTCAGTTGAGTCCTCAGATTCAGATGAAGTCTTTGGACCATATGAAGCTTTTGGTCTGGGATTTTTCTTCTTCCCAGGCGGTGTCATGATGACATTAACAGGAACATTCTCAAGACAACTTTTGGGGACCCAGATCTTCTTCATAGGTGGCCCATTCCTACAGTTAGTACCAATATACCTGGCAAACACTTCACCATTCTGATTCTTAAACAGTTTATAGTTTGCATCAAAGGATTCATCAATGATAATCGGGTTAGCACAAGTGAAGCCAGATAAGGTGGATGGATCTACTGAAGGATTCATGCAGAACCATCAATGTTCATTTTCCTCTCGAACCCAATACCCTCTTTCCTAGGGTTTCGGTTCAGAATCTGCTTTTTGAGGACATCGCACAGTGTTTGATTCCCTTTGAGGCTTTTGTACATCCCTGTTTCAAGCAATGTCTTCAGCATTTTCATCAGAAATAGTGGTGGCATCCTCGACAGAGGGGTTAGTTACCACATCAACAGTTGAAGATATTGCAACAGTAGCAGCAGTAGAACATTCAGCAATAGAAGTAGCATTATCACGCTCAAGGCATTTTAGACATGGTGGTTCAAATCCTTCCTGAGCGGGACTGATCTGTTGAGCGCGAAGTGACTCATTCTCTTTTTGAAGATCTTCATGAGCCGCTCTCAATTTCTCAAGCTCTTGCTTCGTTTGAAGATAATCATAGGAAAGCTTTTCATGAATGGTTAAGAGCATTTCATGAAGACTTTCAAGTTCACAGTACTTAACATGAAGATTTTTTATGTCTTCAATTAAGGACTGAGATCGAGTCATTTCCGCGTCCAACAGGTCATCGCTTTTGTCTAACAGTTTTTGAGTCTGTTCCATAGCTTTCTGTTGTTTAGTTGCAATTTTAGCAAGTGTTTTGTAGCTGGGTTTGGATTCACAATCAGAGTCATCTTCACTTGATGTTTTAAAGTAAGCATCGCGTGATTTTACCTTGGCACCACGTGCCATGAAGCAGTAGGTGGGAGCAGAGTCGTCCTTGTCATTAGCATCAGCGTTGGTGATGGGGTCATTGTCTTCAGTATTGAAGATGGACTTGGCAACGTAGGCTGTAGCTAGAGCCAGACTTGCAACGCCAGGGTCGGACTCCTCCTCAGACTCCACCTCCGCCTCCTCATAAGCAGACTCCTCCTCTAAATCCATCTCCTTGCCAAAAAAAGCACGAGCCTTGCCAGATGAGCTCTTCTTATGTGATGAAGACTTGGACGAAGACTTGGAAGAAGACTTTGAGGATTTCTTCTTCTTCTTGTCATCAGAATCATATTCCTTGCTCTTCTTCTTCTTGTTGTTCTCATTGTCCCACTATGGAGACTCGGAGATGTAGTGTCCAGGTTTCTTGCACTTGTGACATGTTCTCTTCTTGTAATCATGAGTGGAAGCTTCATCATTTCTTGAGCTGGATCGTGAAGACTTTCTGAAGCCCTTCTTCTTAGTGAACTTCTGGAACTTCTTCACAAGCATAGCAAGCTCCTTTCCAATGTCTTCAGGATCACCAGAACTGCATTCAGATTCTTCTTCACATGAGGAAACAACTTTTGCCTTCAAAGCACAAGTTCGGCCATAGTTTGGACCGTAGATATCTCTTTTCTCAGATAGCTGGAACTCATGTGTGTTGAGCCTCTCAAGTATGTCAGACGGATCGAGTGTCTTGAAGTCAGCGCATTCTTGTATCATCAGGGCAAGGGTGTCAAACAAGCTATCTTGTGATCTCAGTAGTGTCTTGACGATTTCATGCTTGGTGATCTCAGTGGCGTCAAGAGCATGAAGCTCATTTGTGATGTCAATGAGGCGATCAAACGTGAGCTGGTCATTCTCATTGTCGTTTCTCTTGAAGCGACTAAAGAGGTTGCGAAGAACACTGATCCTTTGATCTCTCTGGGTTGAGACGCCTTCATTGACTTTGGAGAGCCAGTCCCAGACTAGCTTCGACGTTTCCAGAGCACTCACACGGCCATACTATCCTTCGGTCAGATGACCACAGATGATGTTCTTGGCAGTAGATTCCAGTTGAGCGAACTTCTTGACAACAGCAGGGTGACACCTTCACCGGTCTTGGGAACACCATTCTTGACGACAAACCATAGGTCAACATCAATGGCTTCAAGATGCATGCGCATTTTATTCTTCCAGTAGGGATATTCAGTTCCATCAAAGACGGGGCATGCAGCGGAGACTTTGATTATCCCTGCAGTCGACATAACTAAAACTCCAGGTGGTTAAACCGAATCACACAGAACAAGGGAGTATCTTGTTCTGATACCAATTGAAAGTGCTAGTTATCGACTAGAGGGGGGTGAATAGGCGATTTTTATGAAAGTCTTCAAAAGATGAGAGTTTCGAAGACAAACAATAGAGATGAACCTATTGATATGCAGTGGAAGGTAGACTATACTAAGCAAGCCATAGTCAGGTATTCAATGAAGTGAAAGCACGAAGACTAATAGCAGCTAGGTAGTAAAGATCAGGATGGAAGATAGTATGAAGCCAAACAACAATAGAAGTCACACAGTGAAGTCAAATTGGTAACATAAGCAGGCAATGAATTCATAAAGACAAACTGTAAATTAAGAGAGGGAGACGATAGAACCAGTCGCTTGGCAAAGACAAGGATTTTTTGGACCAGTTCCAGTTGCTGTGACAACTGTACCTCTGGTTAGGGAGGCTGAGATTCAACTCAGAAGACCGTGTCTTCACGTTATTCCCCTTGAGCTAAGGACACCCAGTCCTCGCCCAATCACTCTGGTAAGTCTTCAAGATAGACTTCCAAACCTTCACAGACTTCGTTCACCGGCGATCCACAATGACTCTTGGATGCTCAGAACGCGACGCCTAACCGGCTGGAGGATTCACAGTCCTCAAGTGTAACAAGTCTTCAGGTCACGCTGACAGAAAGACTTCATTAATGCCTAACTCTCTTTGGCTCTGGGTGTTTGGGATTTTTCCTCGCAAGTATTTCTCTCTCTCAAAAGCTTCGGAGGTGGGTTGCTCTCAAACGACAAAAGCCGTGCACTAACTCTGAGCAGCCACCAATTTATGGTGTAGGGGGTGGGCTATTTATAGCCACTAGGCAACCCGACCTGATTTGTCCGAAATGACCCTGGGTCACTAAGGAACTGACATTCCAACGGTCAGATTGCAAACACACGCGGCAGCTTGACTTGGGCTACAAGTAAAGCTGACTCATCCAACTGTGGATAAGATTTGCTCTCATTGTCTTCGCTCAAAGACATAGGATTTGGTCGAGCATCACATTAGTCACTCTGACTTTGTTCACTGGGACCCCACTTAACAGTATGGTGGTTCCTATGGCTCAACAAAGAAGAAAAGGAAACAACGAAACAACTAAGTCTTCACGCTCCATAGTCTTCACAAAATGTCTTCTCATGTCATAGTCTTCAATGTGAATATCTTCACATACCACCATTATCTTCAATGTCTTCATACATTTTTAGGGGTCATCTCCGATAGGTAAACCGAATCAATGAGGTACTACTACCTGTGTTATCCTGCAATTCTCACAAACACATTAGTCCCTCAACTAGGTTTGTCGTCAATACTCCAAAACCAACTAGGGGTGGCACTAGATGCACTTACAGAGTCCGGCTAGGCTCCAGGCCTGCTGATGACACAGTCATAGCTATCTGGATCTGGGGTGGTGAGCTCCGTAATTGTGGAGAGTCCGGTGGGTTCCGCACTCCCATCTTCGGACCTAGCAGTTTGCTCCGGATCTAAGGCCAAAGCGGCATTCGTTGTGATGAACCCCTCGAAGATCAAGTATCCTCGGATATCAGCGACGTAGTTCATATTTCCAAAACTAATTTGATTATCCGGGGCGTAGCTGTCGATCTACTCCAGATGGCCAATCGATTTGGCCCGCAGTGTGAAGCCACCGAATACGAAAATTTGGCTGGGAGAAAATCTCCTTCATGGCGGCATTGTTGTAGATGACCGATGGAGCCATCGAGCCTTCTGACGATGGCACAGTGGAATTCTCAATGAAAGCACCAATGCCGGCGTCAAAACCGGCAGATCTCGGGTAGGGGGTCCCGAACTGTGCGCTTGAGGATCGAAGGTAACAGGAGACAGGGATACGATGTTTACCCAGGTTCGGGCCCTCTTAATTGAGGTAATACCATACTTCCTACTTGATTGACTTTGATGAGTATAGGGATTACAAGAGTTGATCTACCTTGAGATCGTAATGGCTAAATCCTAGATGCCTAGCCTGTATGATTATGATTAACTCTACAGACTAAACCCTCTATTTTATATAGACACCGGCGGGGCCTAGGGTTGTACAGAGTCGGTTTACAGAGAAAGGAATCTTCATATCCGAATGCCAAGCTTGCTATCCACGCAAAGGAGAGTCCCATCCGGACACGGGGAAAAGCCCTCTATCTTGTATCTTCACGGCCCACCTGTCTGGCCCATGTCACATAGCCCGGACGCCCAGGGACCCCCTAATCCAAGACTCCCTCACAAGTTACAGCAGCAAACCTGTTACAACAATATATTTTTGAAAATGTACCTGCTGTGCAATTGGACTTCCAATTGGATCCTGAAAACTTGAAGTTGGTAAGATGATTACAGCAACAAGTTACAACAGCAAACCAGGTAGACAAGGAAGTTTCTGAAAACATACCTGTTGTGCCAACGGAGTTTAAGTTGGATCCTGGAAACTTGAATGTTAGCAATCATAAATAAAGTGTTGCAAGAGCCATAGGAAACTAACATCAAACTAGTAAAACTAACCAGTTTTGGCAATGTATTTAATTACACATGAACTAGTAAAACTAACAAGTTCTTGGCAACGTATTAAAGTAACAAGCTGGTACCGTTGACCAGCAACACAAACATTTGTAAATTTCTTTGATGTAAGCAAAATGATTCCAACACACACACACACACACACACACACACACACACACACACACACACACACACACACATATATATATATATATATATATATATATATATATATATAAGTTGAAAAGACGGTGTCCCTCATATAAACCTGACAGTTGTCTATCTATGAACATGCAAACATTACTAGTGCTACAAGTGACGACATCAAACCATTTAAACAAACAGGGTATCAGAACGTAAATTACACATGAATTCTGCTGCACATTAGAAGTACATATGACCAGCTATCTACGTGCTTAAGTAGCTATTTAAGTTCAGGCAAATAGGTAATTCTTAACAGTAAGTACCAAACACATAGATAGGCGCAGTCTATAATAGGATTAATAGGCTATGGAATTATGTAATCAGTAACAAACTAAATTAAGCCAAGCAATGTAATTGAATAATTTTGCAATAAGTGGCTAACTAAAATTCCGAGAAGCAGGTAACTAACCTTACACAAGCTCTTTGTACAGGCACACTGCAACTTCTGTTTCGCTTACAAGGTTCTACAAAGGAGTCCATGGCATCAATTGCTTGGATACGCAGTCCCAATACTTCTTTCTTCCCACACTTCATTGGTAAGTCGAATGGTTAATCTGATAAGATGGTGCGTCCTTTATATGTTATATGAGGATGGGTTGTCAGCCTAATTGTAGCCACACACCTCACACTGACTTTTACTATATATTTCATGCGATTACATTTGGCATATCGAGATCTAAGCAATCTACAATAGGATGAAAAGACTGGCATCCTTCACATTACTGGCGAACTCAGTTCATAGAAACAATCAATTCAACCATTCTGTGGGTAAATCAAAAGCGCCACTAGAATATTTTTCACTACCCCAATCATACACGCAAAAGGGGCGACACCACTGTAGGGGCTGGTATGGGCGACCGCCTCGGGTGGCTCGAAAGTGTGCACCTAGTTTGAGTCGTCCAGGTTGGCCCAGGCTAGTTTTGTTTGTCCTAACACACGACCAGGAAATGTAAAAGAAATGAAGAAAAATGTTTCAATTTGGATGGGCCAATAACGTATGTGCAAGGCAGGCCCTATAGCAGGCTCGCGGCCCAAACGAGCGCCTCCCATATTGATCGACAGCAGGACAAATCCCAATTCGTTCGCTCTAGCCTCCAGTCTGGTTCGCTCCTAACCTAGCTGCCGCTGGATAGAGCGACACAACACTTCCTTGTGCCCTCGTTGGACGCCGGTCCCCAGGCTTCAAGCGAATGGAAGGACAAGAAGATGAAGATTCGGCCCTGGGTGTAGCCTGCGTGGGAGGCAGCGGCGGCAGCACGGGCATGGCATCGAAGCTTGCATAAGCAGACGGATGCAGCTTGCAAGAGCAGCATGCGCAACAAGCAGGTACATCACATCCTTGATTATATCTAATTCAAATGTTCAATTTCTGGCCAATAGTTAAACCTGACGGTGTTGTAAAGCTGCTTGTATGTAGGGAATCTATGAGAAAGTGAAACCAATTTCTACTTATTTTATAACTCCCCCAATCAATATTGAACTGACTGAACCTCATGTATCTAATCAAGTTTCCGGTGCAAACATACAAGCTCATGTTGTTCTTGAGCCTGAAGTGTCTAATGAACAGACTGCTAATGAAGGATTTGATGTAAATATTTTACATGCTCCTGGTGATGAACATACAGTGTCTAATGAGGGATCTAATGCAAGCATTTTGCAAGCTCCCATTGAAGGATTTAGTGTCTAATGATGATCTGCTATGTTGAGAGAGACATAGAGATTTGCAGACATCGATGACAAGCAAATTATAGTACATTTTCATGGCTTGAGGAAACGTCGAGTCCATCTACCAGAAAGTCCCCGTATCATTAGCATAAATACTTTGCTAATGTGTTGTTTGAAACTATTGGCATACTTGTGCAAGATTGATATACTTATATGCAGTTTGCGCACTAGTTATAGGTGCAATCACACTTCGATATTTTTAGCCAGAGAATGAATAATTCAAACAGGTACAGACCATGTTAGTAGTCCTTGTACACCATGTTGCATTTTGTGTTTTTTGGTGCTTACATCATTTAGTGTTTATAATCTGGAACTACTTTGGATCATTAGCTGGTTATCAAAGTGCATGTAGCTTCACATTTCTCAAGTTATGTTGATTTCGGAGTGCAAGTGCCTTCGTATTTTTTAAGTTAAATTTTTGCCCCTGGTAACTTGAATTCATGGATCCGCCACTGCACACAAATCTTACATGCAGGCCAGTACGAATGAAATGAAATGCAGGGACTTACGCTAGCTCGTTGTACGAGCTCATTGCAGCTCTGCTTGCACTTGGGATGTTCCATGTACAAGTCGATGTTACTACTTGCTTGGATGTGCAGCTCCTTGCACCCCCCCTCTGCATTTTTGACACGGCGAATGGTTGATCAAATAAGAGGAATCGACCGTGTTGTTGTACCGGAGGACAGGTACTTACAAGATTATACTGGTGTGCAGGATGTGTACCAGATCCTGTAGCACCATCATGCTTTGCTAAAAAATGGTTTAGCTTGTTTCAGATGATTTCTCCAGAAGAAATAAGAGTTAAAGTCAAAGTTGCATAGGTGTGCAAGCTAAGAGAGCAGTGAAAGGATATCAAAACATCATCGGAATAGTGCACAAGGGAGTGATATGTGGATACCTAGTTCACGCCGGCGTTTGGGCATGCTCGCCTAGCTAGAGTGCGGGTCACTTCAGAGCCGTTGAGGGTGATGCACTGGCGTTGGCTGGCCGCGCACGGATGCAGATCTTGAGTGGCAGCAGAGCGCTATGATGCGGTGGACGAGACCGTTGGTGAAGCCCCAACGGCCTCGGGGGGCGGAGGTGCGACGATGTGCTTGGTGAAGTAGCCCCGGTGAGGTGGGAGACGGCGTCGGTGAAGTGCACCTGATGGGTGGAAGTCGGTGTCTGTGAGGCACGTCGGTTGCGGCAGCCGACATTGTCGGTGGACCACCTGGTGTGGTGGACGAGGGCATATATGAGGTAGCTCCGGTGCGGTGGTCAAGTGCGACCGTCGTCTTTGTCATTGTCGTTCGGCACAGAGGTGGGGAAAGAGACGCGAATTAGGGATTTGAGCGCTCTGGGAACGGAAGGGGACGGTGGAGAAGGGAGATTTTGCAGGGCTGGAATTGGGGCTACCAGATATTTCAATCCAAAACATGGAAGCGTGAACTTATTTTGTCCTCGTTAGTTTTTTTGGGGGGGGGGGGGGAGGGGATGGATGGTTGGGTGCTAGCGTCTGTATGACACAAGCGACCACCACGACACGACCCTGGTCTGCCTAGTGCGCCTACATTGTAGAATGCAAACGAATCTTCTTTCATTTGCAAACGAATCTGTATGTATTACCATGCCCGTGTTTTCCTTGCAAATAATTAGTCATTCGAAATGAGATACTATAAATTAATTAATGAGGAGTTATTTGAATTAGAGTGTGTGTCACATAGCGATGTCCAATTCTAACATGGATTTCGCATGTCACAGTATCCACGCTACTTTTTTAATACAAATTCATATTTATATGATGAAAACCATGGTAGTGAGAAAACTTTGGACGGATTCAAACATATGACCTACAGAATAGCACAACAATCGAGTCGATGTCAACTTTTCCAAACCTAGTATGGCACGAATTCAAAATAATTACGGATGCCATATGCATGGTCCTCAATTCAAATCTTACAATGTACACTAAATTGAAACATCGATATTAAGTCTCATACTATCTACACTCAAATGTTTTTTTAGCCCCCCCCCCCCGCTACATACTTCCTGTATTAATCACTCTTCCTCTCCTAACCACCTTAGGAAGCTATTGGTTTCCGACACACGTTCATTCTTTCTCTCCATGTTTTCGATCTCTAACTCTCTCAACTACACAACCCACTTTTCCCACTCTTTTACAAAATGTATCTACCTCACACACCCGACATTGCACTCCATGCCGAGCTCTCTCTCTCTCTCTCCCACCCTCTCTCGCTAGATACATGCATTGTATATCTAGACCCCCTCTCTCATGCGCACGCACGCACGTTGTCTATCCAGGTCACACTCTCGAGACTGTCTCACTCTTTCTTCCCCACGACGGGCCACACTCGCTCAATTTTGCTCTCTTTATCTAAGTGTCGATTAACCTCGCTTTCTTTCACACACAAATGATATATCTCCCTGTTCGGGCCTCGACCGACACACTCTATACTCTGTCATGCAGATTATCTATCTAGGTCAGTCCATCCAATCCGCCCCCACTCTTTCGACCTCAATCTCTCTCTGTCTCTCTCTCCCTCTCTTTGTATGTCTCGATTGACCTCGCTCTTTCTCGGACACAAATGGTATATCTCCATGTTTGAGCCCAATTCGACATATTCATATTGTATACTCTCTCACGCACATTGTCTATTGTAGGCATCTTGGGAACGGGGGTACCCAGCCTTGCCTGCCTGCGGCCCACGGCGTGGCTCAGCCAATGGCCCGGTACGGCCCATCTTCATCAGCAACCACTCAAGACCCTCGCGAGGCAGACGACACAAGACCTCCTCAGGGGCAGCATCGCTAGGCTGGCTCGCGAGGAGCAGAGATATGAAGGCGGAGGGGCACCTCGCGAGGTCCGCGTGATGTGAGCCATGACGACCGAAGCCAGGCGGGCGCCAGCGGGCGCAGAGTACCAGTTTCCTCTTTGGTGCTAAAGAGGAAGGCGCAGGCGAGGAGTCCAGAGGCATTAGGTAAAGGTTTCCATATCGGTGCAACAAGACCAAGACCAGCCGGACGGCGGGATGGAGGTCATCGCGGAGCCCACAGCTACATCACCCCCAGAACCTTTGGCAGGCGAAGACCACCTTTAGTCAGGATAACTTGTACTAGCTGGCCCCCTTCAAAATTGTCCGTTGTGGGATCCCTTCTCGCCTACATTTGGTAAGAGGAATAGGGCCTCTATAAACAGGACTAGCCATCACCCTAGCAAGGGGACGGATCATTCAGATCGCCCTCACACACCAAGCTCACCGAGCTCAAGAACACCTCTCCTCAGGAGGCTGTTCATCCCTTGTATGTGTTCATCCCTAGCCTACAAGGCAATCCACCACACCACACTTGAGTAGGGTATTACACCACAACGGTGGCCCGAACCAGTATAAACTCTTGTGTCTCTTGTTCCTTGGGTTCGGCGAGCTAGGCCTTGAGATTGTTGTGAGAGTGAGCTAGGGAGAGAGATCTTCATGCGCACCCCAGTGTTTGAACCTCAAGGGTTTGCCGGAACCCAGAATCCGACATTTGGCGCGCCAGGTAGGGGTGCGCCGAAGCTTCGCTCCTCCGTCAGGCTCGCCTCTCTATCCGGTCTCCATGGCCGGCGCCGCTCCAACGGACACCGCGACGGCGCCATGGGCCTCAGGGCCCTCACCCCAGCCTTGCGGTGGGTGCAGTGGCCGCACAAGTTCAGGCCGGAGATGCCGCCCTGCTACGATGGAGCGGCGGATCCGTTGGCCTTCCTGCTGGTGTACGAGGAGGCCGTTTTGGAGGCTGGGGGCGATGACAAGGTCATGGCCAACTGGTTCCCCATGGCCCTTGCTAGCGTGCCACGCGCCTGGCTACTCCACCTGCCGGGATCCTCTGTGGCTTCTTGGGAGGAGCTGCGCGGCCTTTTCATCGCACGCTTCATGGCACCAGCGCCGGTCGCTGTCGCAACCCTCCTCGGCGGCTCACAAGCGCCGCCCTCGGACCGCCATGTGAAGCAGTTCTTCCGCCAGATCGGCGCCTCCTCTGTGCAGTAGGGAACCCCCAGGATGGGTAGCGCCCAAGGCCGACCTCACCTTCGACTCAGGGGACCACCCTGCGACCACTGCCATCTTAGGCGTGATCCCGATGCTCTGCACACCCACCATCTGCAATGTGGTCGTGACCAAGGCCCTCATTGACGGTGGAGCTGGTCTCAACGTGCTCTCTGTGGAAACTTTCAGATTGCTTCACGTGTCGCACGGTCGGCTTCGCCCACCAAGCCTTGCTCTGGAGTCGGTAGCGGATCCACCAGCCCCCTAGGGCAAATACGCCTCCCGGTCACCTTCGGTACCCGGGACAACTACTGCACCGAGTTGATCGACTTCGACATCGCCCATATCAGTCTCCCATACAATGCCATCCTTGGGTACCTAGCCCTAGCTCAGTTCATGGCAGCGACCCATCTGGCCTACAACCTCATGAAGATGCCAGGGAGCAGCGGCGTCTTCACCATGGCGGGGGACACCAAGGAGGCTTTGGCAGCTCTCAAGCTCGCCTTCCAGGCGCCGCGGTAGCATGCCCGGCTGATGAAGCCGCCCCAGGGGCTAGGGGGCCGCGCCGGCGAAAAAGAAGCAGTTATTCACTCAAGATCGGGCCGAAATGAAGCAAGTGTCGGTCGAGGAGGGGGGAACCTCGGGAGCCACCTTCACCATAGGCCAACCTCGACCTTGACCAAGAGGAGGCATTGGTGAAGTTCCTGCGCGCGAACAAGGAGGTGTTCGCCTAGGAACCTAGACAGTCGGTAGGGGTCCCAAGGGGGGTAATCGAGCATCACTTGAGTGTGCCCCAACGTGCGCCCTGTGAAGCAGAAGGCGCGACGACAATCCATGAAAAAGCAGTCCTTCATCTTCTAGGAGGCCCCCAAGCTGCAAGCGGCGGGTGTCATCTGCGAGGTCCGGTACCCCGAGTGGCTGGCGAACCCCGTTGCCGTGCCCAAGAAAGGCGGAAAGGAACGCATGTGCGTCGACTTCACCAACCTCAACAAAGCCTGCCCTCAAGACCCATTCCCGCTTCCGCGCATCGACCAGGTCGTCGACTCTACTGCCGAGTGCGACCTGTTGTGCTTCCTCGACGCTTTCTCGGGTTACCACCAGATCAAGATGGCAGTGGAGGACATAGAGAAGACGGCCTTCTTGACCCCGTGCGGGGTATACTGCTACACCTGCATGTCGTTCGGACTATGCAATGCTGGGGCGACCTTCCAGCGGCCGATGCACATCGCCCTGGGCCAGCAGCTCAGGAGGAACCCGGAGGCGTACGTCGACGACATCGTGATAAAATCTCGGGAGGCGAGAACCCTGATTCAGGACCTGGAGGAGACCTTCGCCAGCCTGTGCCAGGTGGACCTGCGGCTCAACCCAGAGAAGTGCGTGTTTAGTGTTCCCTCCAGCAAGCTACTGGGCTTCCTCGTGTCCCATAGGGGGGTCGAGGCTAACCCGGAGAAGGTCAAGGCGATAGAGGACATGAGCCCGCCACAGACTCTCAAGGAAATGCTGAATCTTGCGGGTTGCGTGACCTCGCTGGGGCGCTTCATCTCCAAGCTGGGGGAGCGTGCCCTGCCGTTCTTCAAGCTGATGAAGAAGAAGGGTCTGTTCAAGTGGACCCCCGAGGCCGACCTGGCATTTCAAGACCTCAAGAGATACCTGGCCAGCCCTCCGGTGATGGTAGCACCTTGCCCCCTCGAGCCCCTAGTGCTCTACCTAGCTGCCCCTCCCCACTCCGCCAGCGCGGCGCTGGTGGCGGTCCGGGAATAGCGCCAGGCCAAGAGTCAGCCGCATAATGCTACACCTTCAGCCGGGACGGTGCGGCACCAAGATGACGCCACGGGGACTACAACGGCGCCAGCAAATGGTCAGGCCCTGCAAGACGGCATGCCAAGGCTTGCGGAGGCCTTGATGGATGACCAAGCTCCTGAGGTCCCCCTACCTCAGGAGGCGCCCCAACCTCCGCAGGCCTCAGATTCCGCCGACGCTCCTGCCCTCGTTGAGCAGCCGGTGTACTTCATCAGCACGGTGTTGTGGGACGCAAGGGCATGATATCCCATGCCACAGAAGCTTCTGCTCGCGCTCCTGGTGGCCTCAGTCATTACTTCCAAGGCCACCCAATTAAGGTAGTCTCAACCTACCCACTGGAGAGGGTGCTCCGGAGCCCCAACACTGTGGGAAGAGTCGCCGAGTGGAACATCTAACTGCAGGCATTTTAGCTAGAGTTCAGCACAACCAGGGTCATCAAGGGAGCCCCCCTTGCTAACTTCGTGACCGAATGGACCGACGCTCCGGAACCTGAAGCAGGCGAGAACTGACCCCTCTCACTAGGAAGCGAAGCACCAGATGGCTGGGTCATGCACTTTGATGACACTTTCGCACGCCAAGGCGCGGGGGCTGGAGCCGTACTCATCTCGCCCACCCATGACAAGCTATACTAAGCCGTCCAGCTCTGCTTCCAGCAGGGAAGCGGGGCGAGAAGGTCTCCAACAACATCGCGGAGTACGAGGGGCTGATCGCCGGCCTCAAGGCAGCGGCGGCCCTGGGAGTAAAGTGTCTCACCATCAAGGGCGACTCTCAGCTCCTCATCCACTTCTCCAACAAGGTGTACGAGCCAAGGGACGAGCACATGGAGGCATACCTCGCGGAGGTGCGCAAGATGGAGAAGCAATTCTTGGGCCTGGAACTGCACCATGTGCCCCGCGACACAAACAAGGAAGCCGATGAGATCGCCAAGAGGGTGTCAAGGCGACAGCCCCAAGAACCTGGTGTCTTTGAGGAGTGGCTCTTCAAGCCCACAGCGGCCCCTCCAGCTACAGAGCATGCACCGCCTCAGGAGGAATTTCCCTCGCCACCAACCTCAGGGGCCCCCGCCTGTGGCCCGACCTCAGGAGCTCGCCTGCTCCTGGCACTCGAGCCTCAGGAGGGGTGCTGGACCGAGGAGTTCAGGGCATGCTTAATTCAAGGAACGTTGCTAGAGAGAGAGGAGGACGCGGAGCGCGTGGCCCGGCAAGCTACGGCATACTGCATCCAAGACGGTGAGCGATATAGAAAATGACCGAATGATGTTTCCTTGCGATGCGTCTCCAGGAAGCAGGGGAGCGAGCTGCTAGCTGACATACACGACGGAGATTGCGGGCATCACTCGTCGTTGTGCACCCTGGTCGGCAAGGTGTTCCACAACGGGTTCTATTGGCCCATGGCACTCAATGACGCAACCGAGCTGGTAAGGTCCTGTGAAGCCTGCCAGTTTCATGCCAAGCAAATCCACTAGCCAGCCCAGGGCCTCCAAACTATCCTGCTCTCGTGGCCATGCGCGGTCTGGGGGCTGGATATCCTGGGTCCGTTCCTTCGAGTGCCTGGGGGCTACCGCTACCTCTACGTCGCCATCGACAAGTTCACCAAATAGGCAGAGGTGGAGGTCGTCCGCACCATCCCAACTAGGTCCGCTGTTAAGTTCATCAAGGGCCTCGTGAGCCGGTTCGGGGTCCCTAATCGCATCATCACTGACAAAGGCTCGCAGTTCACTAGCAATCTCTTCGAGCTATATTGTGATAACCTTGGAACGCAGATATGCTACACCTGAGTGGCACACCCTAGGAGCAATGGCCAGGCCGAGCGGGCCAACGCAGAGGTCCTGAGAGGCCTCAAAACCAGGACCTTCAAGAAGATGCTTGAGGCCTGCGGTAGGGGCTAGCATGACGAGCTCCAGTCCGTGATGTAGTCCATCTGCACCATCGCCACCAAGCCAACAGGCAAGACCCCATTCGTCCTCGTCTACGGAGCCAAAGCAGTCCTCCCTCACGAGGTCAAGCATTGCTCCGCGTGGGTCCTGGAGTTTGACGAGGCACGTCAGGACACCATGCGGGGGATGGACATCGTGCTGGGCGAGGAGCGCCGCTGCTAAGCCTTGCTCCGGGCGGGAAGATACCAGCAGGCGCTGCGGCGGTATCACTGCCACAACATCAGCTCCTGGATGCTCGAGGTGGGCGATCTCGTCCTGAGGCGGGTGCTCTCCAGGGAAGGGCTGCATAAGCTCTCACCCATGTGGGAGGCCCTGTTTAGGATTTCCCACGTCTCTAGGCCTGACACCGTCCGCCTGGAGACTTAGGAAAGGATCCCCATCCAGAACGCCTGGAACATCCAGCACATCGGGAAGTTCTACTCATGAAGCAAGGCGCAGTGCCCGTGAAGGTCTCCGCTCGTGACACTCATGTAATAATGAGTGGGCCTGTACACGCCCTGGAGTCTCCGGAGTGCCGCCCTCAGGCCTCGAGGGCTCCCTCCCAAGTCCTAGTGGCAGCACTTTGCTCCGCGCTGGTGCGAAGACTAGACTAGGTGCCGGACGCAACTATTCATTTGCTTTCTGTAGTTGGCTTGCACCCCTTTTTAATGGAATTTGAAGTTCTGGCGTTTCTCGTTGGCTTGGTTGGATTTCCTCTCCTCTCTGTTTTTGCCCTTAGTTCTTTGCTTTGTGCAGGGAGGGCAGCAGTTGCCCGACGCTCTCCCTCGCACATCTCGCGAGGGGGCTGGGCACGTGCGTGCGTGTGCGCTCCCCTGATCTCCATGAGGCGCCCTCGATCGAGCTCGTAGTTGGCGCACCCCCTTTAAGTCCGTACCCCACGGGTGTCGCGACGCGGTGTGCTAGGCCATGGACAGCCCATGCCCGAGGCCCTGAGCAAGGAGGGATAAGGATTTCCTAACGAATTTTTGCAATTTCTTGATTGTTCCCGAAGTCGGCATTAGGGAAGCCTCACCGGAGGCCAGGAGGCGCGCGCCCACACCAAGTGGAAACTACCTTGGATGTACCAAGCTAAGTTACCCCCTTACGCCTGCATAAAGCACAGATGCCACAACACAGCCCGGAAACAGTAGACATAAGCATAAAACAGCATAAGCATTATGATTCATTACACGCCCTCGTAGGTCCCCATACTTGTTTATGAAATACAGGAAGAAAGGGAAAGAGAGGCAAAAGCGGCTCCTACGCCCGCATCTGCTCACGAGGATCAGCTCCCAGCGCGCCCCCTGGGACTCAGCCGGAGCCCTCCTCGCGCTTCACTGGGGCGTGGCAACGGGACGACCTACCACCATCCTCGAAGCGAGCCCGGCGGCGTGGCGGCTTGTCATAGCCGCTGTCGTTGGAGCTTCCGCTGGAGGAAGAGCTGCTGCTGTAGAATGAGCCATGGCCATCGCCGGGGGCAAGTTTGCCTTCCTCCTCGTCACGGTCGTCGCCCAAGCCGAGCACTTCGTCACCATCGCTGTCCTCGGGGCAGCACCCGGAGCGGCGACCGTCTTCCCCGAACACCCTCACTAAGAGGGTCGCGGCACCGTCGTACTTGAAGTCGAGGGTGCACCGCCTGCTCAGACCGCGTGCGCGGGCAAACGTCTGCCAGCCACGGGCCAGGGCTACGTTTCCCGCGACGGAGACCTCCACCGCGACCCACGAGGCGTTGCTGCAGCAGCCGTCGTCTTGCAGCCAGAGGCCACCAAGACTCGTGGCCGGTAGCTCACCAGCGAAGGAGCGTGGAAGCTGAAGCTAGGTGCTAGCCGGTTTCTCTGACCACATGACGATCTCCGGCAGCACCTCCGCCGAGTGGAAGCGCGGCCGGGGAGGCTGGGCGACCATGGCGCGCCGCCCTTCGTTGGCGGGACTGCCACATCTCGGGTGGCCCCCGCCGCACGAGGAGGCGCCGCCGCGGCCGCCAGGAATGGCACCGAACCCCGACAAAGTTCGTCCGCGCCCACGAGGGACCACAACAGGGGTTGCGGCATGCTTGCGGAGGAGGCCATGCCCCCTCTTAGGCGGGGGCGAGCCGGGCCCCTCCCGGCGAGCCTTTCCCTTCTCTGCGGCCGAGAACCTCTTCGTCGGTGCCATGGGTGTTGCTGCCAGGCGATGAAGCAGGAAGAAGAAGAATCAGGTGGAATGGAGGAAGTGACAGGAAAAGGGGGCTTCGCCCCCCTCCTCATTTATTGCCAGGAGGAGGCCAACCGGCGACCTCCATGATCGCAGGTAATGATGGTTTTATTGCATGCACCAGGGACTCGTCAAGTTGGGCAGTGGCCGAGGCAGCGTGGGGAAGCAGAGACGCTGACGTCCTGCCAATCACCACGCGTCAATCAAGGCCACAGGCAGTTGGGGCCCGCGGCGCTCCGCACTTTTACTTTGGCTTCGCCTCGAAGCCAAGTACGAGCGCACCTTGGGCCCAGGGGCTACTGTCGACATCCTGGGAACGGGGGTACCCAGACTTGCCTGCCTGCGGCACACGGCATGGCTCTGCCAGCGGCCCGATACGACCCATCTTCATCAGCAACCACTCAAGACCCTCGCGAGAGGCCAAGCCTCGCGAGGCGGATGACACAAGACCTCCTTAGGGGCAGCCTCGCTAGGCTGGCTCGCGAGGAGCGGAGATATCTAGGCAGAGGGGCACCTCGCGAGGTCCGCGTGACGTGAGCCATGATGACCGAAGCCAGGCGGGCACCAGCGGGTGCAGAGTACCAGTTTCCTCTTTGGTGCTAAAGAGGCAGGCACAGGCAAGGAGTCCCGAGGCATCGGGAAAAGGTTTCCATATCGGTGCAACACGACCAAGACCAGCCGGACGGCAGGACGGAGGTCATCGCGGAGCCCACAACTACATCTCCACCAGAACCTTTGGCAGGCGAAGACCACCTTTAGTCAGGATAACATGTACTAGCTGTCCCCCTTCAAAATTGGCCGTTGTGGGATCCCTTCCCGCCTACATTTGGGAAGAGGACCAGGGCCTCTATAAATAGGACTAGCCATCACCCTAGCAAGGGGACGGATCATTCAGATTGCCCTCACACACACAAGCTCACCGAGCTCAAGAACACCTCTCCTCAGGAGGCTGTTCATCCCTTCTACGTGTTCATCCCTAGCCTACAAGGAAATCCACCACACCACACTGGAGTAGGGTATTACACCATAACGGTGGCCCGAACCAGTATAAACTCTCGTGTCTCTTGTTCCTTGGGTTCGGCGAGCTAGGCTTTGAGATTGTTGCGAGAGTGAGCCAGGGAGAGAGATCTTCGTGCGCACCCTAGTGTTCGAACCTCAAGGGTTTGCCGGAACCCAAAGTCCGACATCTATCTAGGTCAATCTCTCCAACCCGTCTCACTCTTTCGATCGCACGATGACCCACACTCGCTCAATCTCTCTCCCTTTATATATGTAATCGATTGACCTTGCTTCCTCCCACGCAAAAAATATATCTACATGTCTATGACTAGATCATCTCTCAAGCTCTATCTTATAGCCCTCACCCTTCCCAAAAGCTCAATTGGACAATATCTCTCCAGAGCATATATATCTTTTCAGCGAATGCCGGACCACACTCACTTTGTCTCTCTGTCTATCCGTGTCTCGATTGACCTCGCTTTCTCACACCGTATCTTCCACACATTGAAGCTACCTCTCCATCCCTCGCAGAGCTGGAGCTATTTACACTGCGAGGGGGACTCCAACCTTGGATTAATTTGTGAAGGCATTTATTCCGGTGGGTTTAGATTATATTTTCGTAGCATTCGGCCCACAACTACTCCAAACACCGTTGCAACCCCCGCACCTCCCCCAATTGATATCCCTCTGGCTCGGTCATCGCTCTCTCGCAAGTCCTTTCTCACCTTCAACGTCGCACCATGGTATTTTTGCAAAAAAACTCTGTTGGTCTCTTTCATTATTACAAAAAAGCTACAAAACTACACACCGATAGTCCACCTGTAATGGAAAAAAATCGACCCACAAATTAAAGTGCTACAAACTACACACCGAGGGGCCAACCTGTCATGAAACAAATTTAGACCCATATATAAATTAAAAATTAAAAAGGACGAGGATCGAACATGCGACCAGGGCCTTCAAGCTGCACGTCAATATGCAACATAGTACAGCAAAGTTTGTTGTCCCACCCTTTGTTGATATAATGTTTTTATATTACCACAGCCTATTTAATGGATAACATGTTTAATATTATTTTTAGTACATTAGTGGGACCGGCTCGTTAACACATACTATTCGCCTTCACTTACTGGTGGGTTCCATGTCTGCTCTCTCTCTCTCTCTCTCTCTCTCTCTCCTCCCCTTCTATGTTTAGACGCATGGGCAAACACAAAGAACTTGCGGGCAATGTTGCCGTTGACCATATCTGGACGCGTTCACAAGTTACGGCACCAGTTTCACGTACTAGTAGTACTAGTCAATGTGTACGTGCAATGCACGTTAATTTGGAAGTATATTAAGTGCATACGAATATTAAGTAGGATATTATTTGCGTGTTATTATGTGATTAGCACTATTTTAGCATGAAATTAACTGCACACTAAACTTGTTGAGCGCTCGACATTGAAGCAGTCTAGGTCGTTGGATTGCCCCTTTGGTATAGATGGTATAGATATTGATTATACATGTAACAAGTTTAGGAACAAAAGTGACCATGACGGACAAGTTATCTAGTACTACTTATCTACTACTCCGTAATAATTAAACGCGTTGATAAATAGATGTATCGCCTAGTGCTCGAACAAGGGGACTGGTCGCGCCCTACAAGTATTTGGAATTGACTTCCCTAAGATAATATTTGGAACTGACATGGTATTTAATATGAAATGTTTGCGATGAGAAGGTATACATGTGGCTTGATGACGTTTTATATTTAATTTGATACGACTCTAGCAGAACATTCAATCGATCAAACCATAGATTTCATTCAGTCTGACTCCGACTTTACATTCATATGATGATCGATCTAAAATAAACAGAAATGATAAACATTCAGATTTTAAGCATGGCAATCCGCACGTTTTTCATGGCAAATTTAGATTACGCGGCGGTGGCGGCGGCGTCTTACAGTGGGAAGCGGCTCCTCTATCATGCTCTGTGTGTCTTCGGGCCACTGACCGACGGCGATGGCGGTGTCTTGCGCTGTTGTTGGCGTACTCCTGGATGTTGGCCCTAGCTTCAATGAAGGCTAGAATGTTCTGGACTTTGGTCTCCAGGAGTGAGTCAACTTGCAGGAGGAGGCGACTGGCGTTGGTGCAAGGAAGCGGTCGACGGAGGCCATCCATGCCGCTGAGGAGGGAACTGGCACCCGCGCGGGGACAGGCGCTGGCAACGGCGCGACGGAGACATTCGTGTGTACGGACACCGGCAGGGGCACGCGCGTCAGTGCACGTGCAGGCGCATGCGCTCGCAGGTGCACGGGCATGTGAAAGTCGGCGGGGACCTCGTGGAACCCCGTGGCATCAAGCTGGGTGACAATGTGTGGCTCCCAACCCATCAATGCCACGGGGATGGGCGCTGGCGCAATCGGGGCGACGGGAGCCGGAATGGGAGCGGGGACAGGTGTGGCGTCTTCCCGCAAGGCTAGTTCAAGCTCGTCCCAAAGCGCCTTATGTTTTTGAGACTCCGGCTGGGTGTCTTCCTCAGGAAACTGGAAGACTAAGGGTAGACCATCGTGATGCGGCATGGTGTACGGTTAGATCAGGCTGGTTGGAGCTAGACGACATGAGAATCAGAGAGGAAGAGAGAAGATTGTAGCTATATCGGATAGTGCGGGATTGATTTTAAACTGCAGTGCCAAAGCCATTAAAAGTGGGGGCGGTTGGGACGAAGGTGGGCGGCGGAGCCTGGTTAAGGGGCTCGCCTCCCGATGAGCCTGCAATGATGCACGCGACGCATCCCGGCCAGCCGGCGCGATGCGCTTTCGCCGCCTCCCGTCAACTCACACGCTTGCTCGGACGACACCTGCCGATGATAAGCTCGAATCGTGGCGGCACGTAAACGCCCATGGTTTGAATAGTGAAAGCGTTCGCCTTAACGTGACATGTCTTTGTTCCAAAATACCTTGGCTCTTCATATGTGCAACTTCTCATAAGCAGCTTGTCTCAAATTGAAGAAAAACAAGTTGCGTAGGAATATTTGTGCCATATCACGAGACCATGCTCAGTTTCATGAATTTCCGCTCACTTTTGGATTTTCTGAAATTTAAAATCCAGGATTTGAAACAATATCATAACCTGCATCATGCAATAAATTTTCAAGCGATACATCTTTACTATTGTAGATGTTAATATTCCCTCTGTCCCAAAATATAAAAACATTTTTGACACTAGTGTAGTGTTAAAAACCTTCTTATATTTTGGGACGGAGGGAGTATTTCTTAAGAAAGGATTTGGTCAAACATTTTGCTTACTTAGACTTTAGACAAGTTATATATGCAGAGTAAAAGGATAATCCCTCCGTACCAGTGCATTTCCTGATATATTAAATCAAGTACTAGGCACGAACAAACAGGGCTCAATTCTATGCTCATCCTGATGTAGTACTCCTATTAGTACTAGGCAATGGAGTTGACAGGTGACCTTGGGTAGCGGCGACCGAGGGAATTGAACCATGCTCGGCACGATAGGTAATGCTGTCTAGTTACTAAAGCATCCCTCCATTGTTCATCGGTAGTCATTATGGTCCGGGGACATGAGGGGAATTTTCTAGGGCTGGAATTCTGGCCGCCAGATATTTTGACTCGAAACGCGAAGGCTCGACTGGTTGGGGTTGGCTAATGTGCGTACCACGCACGCCACCAAAAGGACACTAGCCCAGGTTTTTTTAGGATCAACATGAGCCAGGGTCTAGCTGGTACGCCGTTGGGTGCTACCATTCGAGAATACGAAAGGAATCTTTTAAATTGCCGAACGAATCTATATGTATTACAATGCCCGTATTTTCCTTGCAAATAGTAATCTCAACATGGTAATTGATTTATGTCGAGTTCTTGAATTACAGTGAGTTTGTCATATAGTGATCTCAATGTGGATTTCACATTTCATGGTATCCCTAGTAAGTTTTCATTACAAATTCAAATTTAAAAGATGAACGGTATGGTGGTGAGAAAACTTGTATGTGTCAAGCATATGACCACACAATCACACACACGAATACAACAAAAATCCAGTAAGTATAGTGCATCTATTTTTCCAAATCATGCATGTATGACACGAATTCAAAAATACTCCCTCTATTCCTAAATATTTGTCTTTTAGAGATTTCAACAGGTGACTACATACAGAGCAAAATTAGTGAATCTACACTCTAAAATATGTCTATATACATCCGTATGTGGCAGTCCATTTGAAATCTCTAAAAAGACTAACATTTAGGAATGAAGGGATTAAAATGTAAGATATGCATGGTCCTCAATTAAATATTGAAAATAAACAGGAAACTGAAACATGAATATTAAGTCTAGTACTACATACATGCAAATGTTGTGTTTAGGCGGAGCTATGTAGATTGTCGGGGGTTAACCCCTCGACCTTAGATAAAATTGTGAATATCTATTTAGGATTGTTTAGATTATATTATTTGAACATTATATTTGTCCCCACCCTCCCAAACACCGGTTGGTTCTGCAGCCGCCCCCCTTCCCGGGAGAATATCATGTGCCCCCACGCCTTAGATGCTATATGTTGATACGAGTTGCTTGGAGCTTGTAGATCTGAGATATAGCAGCTCACATGATGTCTTAATATTTTTATAGGAAACCTTAATGAGTTTGAGAATTGCACACATTTGTACAAAAACTACTCAGATTCCCTTGGATCCCATATCCAACGACCTCGAAGCTCGTATCACCGTAGCATCTAAGATGAAGGAGGACCTCATATTCTCCTGTATGTAAGAATATCATGTGCTACCACACCTTAGATGCTTTGGTGATACAAGCTCTTCGGAGCCGTTGGATCTGTGATCCAACAACTCCTCGGTGGTTCGAATATTTTTTTGCCGAAAAGCCCCCAAAGAGTTCGGCCACTACTTACAAGCACAAAGACTGCTCAGATGCCATTGGATCTCAGATTGAACGACCTCGAAGCTCGTATCACCGTATCATCCAAGCTGCGAGAGCACCTGATGTTTTCTCTCACGGGAGAATATGAGGTGCTCCTGCACCATAGATTCTATGGTGACACGAGTCCCGGAGATCTAACGGCTCATAGTAGGAGGTTTGAATGTTTTTTCAATATATGCCTAAGAGAGTTTGGGAATTGCGCAGAAAGTACAAGTACTACGCATGTGGCATATGATCACAGATCATATGACCCAGATGTTCGTATCATCGTAGCGGCTAATTAAGCTACGGGGAGCACCTAGTATGAGAAACTAGGAGCCGTTGGATCCAAGATGCTGTGGCACACACGAGGCCTGAATGTAATATTTGCCAAAAAACCCTTGGAGAGTTTGGAAATTGTGCATAATTACAAAGACTACTCCCAAGCCGTTGGATCTCAGTTCCAACGACGTAAAAACTCGTATCACCATAGCATCTAAGTTGCAGGTTGGATGTGATATTCTATGCTGCTGTCATTTTTGTTCCTAAACTTGCAAAATACGTGTAACTCGTGCGGTTACTTGTCTAACCGCGCAAAGTGTTTGTTCAAAAAAACCATCCTACACTGAAACATCGGAACAACACATGGGGGTCCCACTTGTCATTGATCAAATTTGGACCTAAAACTAACAAATCTGAAAGATGATATTCGAACTGGCAACCTGGACTACAAAGCGTAAGTCAATAGCCTGAAACAACAACGGTTGTTAGCTTTGTCCCATAACTTGATTTTATACAGTATTACGTTGAGTAGAGTAGAGGGAGTGGCTCGTCAACATGTGCATGACCGCTGACTCACTTACTAGTGGGTCCCAGGTCTGCAATCTCTCTCTCCTCTCCATCGTCTAACCTTTAGACGCACGAGCACACACGAAGAGCGGCGCTAGCTTGCCGTGGTATTATTATGACTAAAAAATCTTGGAAAATAGAAGACTCGCCTAGAACAAGAGACATTGTGTCTGGTCGAGACGGAGCTAACCACACCTATCCTCCGTGCCACGTTAGCATGATGAAGCTATGTGGCTAGTGGGGTGCTTTCGACCGACTGGCTGGGTCCCGAGGTCAAACCATAGGTTGTACGTCTGATACACTATATTATTACACGCACATTCTTCATCCGTGTCGAGACGTGGCACACCCTACCGCGTGGTTTCGGGGTCGTCCCGGGTGGTGCACGCATATTTTCTTCCTTGCCGAGATGTGGGACGTCCAACCGCATGTTTTCTAGGAACTCCTCGGTCGTAGCGCCGAAGCAAGTAAATGAGTCATCAAATCATGAAAGACCACCTTTCCCGCAGGGTACATCAGTGAAACACGGTGGCTAGCTAGTTGGGCTAGTGCGACCGATTAGCTAGGCCGCCGCCACATTTTTTTCACCCCCTTTTTATCTCCTTGCTGGCAAGTAAATTTAAATATCCACCGCGGCGTTGCTCTGGTCTTTGGGTGCGGCAGGCGCGGCAGGATTTTTAATTTATTGATTGATGGGAGCAAGCGCAGCAGCAATTAGTCACGATGACTCCGCCTGTAAAACCGACTGCTCCCTAATGTGAAAAGTCATCAACTGGTGTTTTCCCATGGTGAAAACCAAAAGATTCACCCCACTCCACAGCCATTTCACCCCCTTTTCTTCCTCTCCCCATTGCTTCTACTTGGTTCCATGGTGGCGCACCAGATCACGAAGTCTGAGGTGAGATGCCTGACACAGGAGCTCCAGGCCAAGGATGCGGAGCTCAGGGCCAAGGACATGGAGCTTCGTGAGCTCAAGGAGGAGAGGAGTGCCATGCTCCTCTTTTATGTGTGCGAGTTCATGGAGCTTCAAAAGCGGCAGGCGTCCACCACAAATATGCTCGAGGCGTCGGCAGCATTGCTGCAGAAAGAGGGAGATATGATAGGCGGTCAGGTGAGCCAGCTGGAGCACGAGCGGGCCGATCATGACGAGGTCCGGGGTCGCCTCAGCCACTTGGTGGACCATGTTGCCACACACGTCTTGCGGCTGCGGGATGCCTACCGTCGTGCCAGCGCGACCATGTCGGGCGTCGGGCTAAACCCGTTCGACCACCCCGTCGACTTCAACAAGCTTCGGCTTCCTGGCCTGGTCTATCAGGACCCTGATCCTAAGTCACACCGATCTAACATGTAACACATGATATCACTTTGTGGCCTCACGCACAATATTCCCACGGGTGCCACCTTACCTGGCCCGGGACCGTTTGTGCCTTTTGGCTCACGTATATGATAGTGTCGGTAGCATCCATATGACAGAGAACCCAAGCCGACATGACTAGTCGTAAACCCAAAGTGGCACTAACTTACAGGGACATACATACATGACCCAGCAACGAACCTATCGATCATCAGGGGGTGAGTCAGGGATGTAGCAGTTGGGCTAACAAGACTCCAGTAGACACCGCGTGACATTTCCTCGAAGGGACAGACACAGGAACGAAGAAGGACACATGCCGGCCAGCCTAAGTGTTCCGGAGCAGTAGCAAGCTAGCATGGCTCAGTGGAAGCACTAGGAGACATTTCCCGGTAAGAGAGGCTACCAAGGATAAACAACTAGGTTGTCGGATCCCACACATACCAAGCATTTCAAATCATATACACAATATGCTCGATATGTGCAAATACAACATGGCATCACAACAAAATTCTACAACGCAAAGTATTTATTCATTAGGCTCCGAAGAGCCAGATATTACAAACATGGGTCTGATGACCCAACATTCAAGTCATACAAGCAACAAGCACAAGCGTAAGCTTAACTTGTCTGAGTACACACAACTACAAAAGAAAAGGCTGAGAAGCCTGACTATCTACAAGACCCTGCCGAGGGCACAAGATAGTAGCTGAGGTAACAAGCTAAACCCCGGAGTCCACGCGGAACTACTAGTCAGACTGAAGTCTCTTGCAAAACATAAATTAAGCAAACGTGAGTACAAATGTACCCAGCAAGACTTACATCAGAACTATCGACATATGCATTAGTATCAACAAAGTGGGTGGTGGAGTTTAACTGCATCAAGCCAGCTTTGACTCGGTGGCTATCCTGAACTACGACTGCAAGTAACTCTTTTGGGGTGGCGCACACGAGTCCACATATTCACCAATCAATACATGTCGGGACCCCGATCCTAAGTCACACCGATCTAGCATGTAACACATCATATCACTTTGCGGCCTCACGCACGGTATTCCCACGGGTGTTGCCTTACCATGGCCCGGGACCGTTTGCGTCTTTTGGCTCACGATATGATAGTGTCGCTAGCATCCATATGACAAAGAACCGGGCCGACATGGCTAGTCGTGAACCCAAAGCGGCGCTAACCTATGGGAACAGGCATACATGAATCACATCGAGCATGTCGGTCATCAACGTATATATTCGGGCTGTAGCCTGGGCTAACAGGACTCCGGTATCCCGGGCTGTAGCAGGCTAGGCAGGACTCGAATAACACCGCGTGACATTTCCCGAAGAACGGACATAGGAACGGCGTGAAACACATGCCGGCCAGTCAAGTGTCCAAGCGATAGTGCTTTGGGCTAGCAGGATCATGTGAACCGGGCTGTAGCGGACTACTATCGCTCAGAAGCACGAGACTACATTTCCCCATAAGAGAGGCTACCAAGGATAAACAACTAGGTTGTCGGATCTCACACATAGCAGTACAAGTTACACGTACGCATAACATGCAAGTATGTGCTGTACAACATGGCATCACAACATAACGCAAACTCATATAGATAAAGGCTCAGAAGAGCCACATAGCAATAGGTACAAACAGGGGTCACATGACCCATCATTGAAACATTAGGACAACAAGCGGAAGCATTACACGTCTGAAAGTACGCATAACTACAAAGAAAAAGGCTGAGAAGCCTGATTATCTACAAGACCCTCCCAAGGGTACAAGATCGTAGCTGAGGTAACAAGCTACTCGTCGAAGTCCAAGCGGAACTACCAGTAAGACCAAAGTCTCCGCTGCAAAAACATATATAAAGCAACATGAGTACAAAGGTACTCAAAGAAGACTTACATCGATCCTATCATACATGCATTAGTGTCAAAAGGTAATGTGGAGTTTAGTTGCAGCAAGCCAGCTTTGACTCTGTGGCTATCCTGTTCTACGACTACAAGAAACTCTTGAGGTGAGACAACGCATTACGAGTCCACTAATCACCACATCAATACACTACTACGGATTCATCCCCGTCTCCATACGGGGAGGCCATCCATAGCACTCACACTTGTCTTGAGCATTTTAGAGTATCCACTTCAAGTTGTCTATGTACCACGTAAGCATCCAAGAAGTCCATAACCGAGGACACGGCTATTCGAATAGATCATGATAACCCTGCAGGGTGTACTTCTTCACACACGCTCTCGCCACTTACCGCCATATACACGTCATGTATCTCGGCAACCTTCAAGCGGAAGCTTTGGCGAGGGTGTCGGCCACGACCGACTAACCACACAAGACTCTAGTCCGTGTTTATCGCCTATTCGGGTTCCATCCGCAAGGAGATCCGGCCGGGGTGTCGCTCACGGCCCAAACGATGTGAGCAGGGTTCCCAAGCCCACCATCCGGGTGCCACTTGGTACACCGTGCCACATGTGCTAGTCTGTCCCAAGCCCACCCTGTCGGGTGCCACTCGGTAGAAAAATAGCACTACCTACAAACACCAGAAACTAGTTGCGACTCCTGGACAGAGATCAAGTTGGTTAATAAGTCGAGAGGGCTTGGGCGCCCGGAGCCCAATGTGTGGTAGTATCGAGTCATTGGACAACATACATAGAACTCGATTAGCTTAAGGGCGGTTCGGTGAGACAACCCACCATGTACTCCTACATGGCCTCTCACCGCTACCTTTACCAACTCGTGTTCACACACTTCACTCTCGAGATCGTAACATAGAACTGTACTCCAATTCATTCCCAATGAATCAGACACAGCACAACTCTAAGCAATAGCAGGCATAGCATGGTAGGAACACAACATGGCTCAATCAACTCCTACACATGCTAGTGGGTTTTCAACTAATTCTTTGTGGCAATGACAGGTCATGCAGAGGAATGGGTTCAACTACCGCGCACAAAGTAGCGAGATGAATCGTTGTTGTCCTAATGCAATAACCGAGAGCAGGAGGCGAGAGAGTAGGATTGTATCGGAATGAACAAGGGATTTTCTTGCACAGTAAATCAACAAGGGAGGCACCGCTTCATAGACAGGTACTCTGGAACGTCTCCGGAGCAGGACCTATCGAGAAGGGACGGTGCCGGCAATCAATACACAATCATATGCAACAATATGATGCATGAACATGGCATGTAGATGTGATGCTGTTTGAGTTAATGCAGCTGGTATTCGATTTGAATGAAGTCCATTTGAACCAAAGGTTCAAATGCAATTCCAAAGTAAGCTCTTATAAATGCCATTTTAGAGTTTCACTTATACAGCATGTATAAGTTGGTTTGTCATGCATGAAACTAGCACAGATGGATAGATTGAATTTTTCTGATAATTTTTCATATATAAATTATTTCAATCTGAGCTACGGTTGAATTTCTATGAATTTTTGAAGTTTTGAATATATTCTGGAATTTGCTATATTAGAATAAATCCAGAAATTCATTTATTACGTCAGCATGAGGTCAGCGTGACGTCAGGGGTCAACGGGGTCGTCCAGGTCAAACTGACCAGTGGGACCCGCATGTCGATAATTAGTTTAACTAATTAACTTTAATTAAAACTAACCGGATTAGTTAACCGAGGGGTCCACCCGCCGCTGACTCGTGAAAGTCAACAGGGCCCACCAGTCAACGGTCAGTGGTCAACTCGCCGGCGTCTAGCCGCCGGCGAGGCCAGGCGCGGCGGAGCAAAGTGCTTTTGCACGTTCCGGCCACCAAATGGGGCGCGGAAGGCATCTACGTGGAGCTGGAGATGAACCGCGTCTATTGGTGAGGTTAGTTGGGGTCGGGGTGGCCGGAGTTGGCGCCGGCGACGAGTTTGGCGGCGGCCGGGGCTCGGGTGATGTTGGACTCGTCGCTAGGGGGCAAAGTGAGGCGCGTGGAGTGTAGAGTTAGACCCAACGCGACGTGGTGAGTGCGATGGACACGGTGGCGTGGCTGTTGGGTGGCCGGAGCCTCGTCGGCGACGAGCTCCGTGGCGGTCGCGTTCGGGCGAAGCCGTGTGCTCGTTGTGGTGCACGAGGAAGAGAGTGGAGAGGATGGGGAGGTAGCCAGGCTCACAGCGATCTCGTAGAGCCAGACGACGTGGTCGGGGACGAACTAATGCGGCGGCGACGGTGAAGGGGATCTCCGGCGGTGGCGGAGTCGGGCGGGGTCGGTGCGGTGGCTTCGGGGCGAGCAAGTGCTCGGGGCTTGGCTTGTTCGACGGAGTCGACGATGGCGGGCGACCAGACAAGGTCTCGTGGCGCTGGGACGACGGTGGCTACGGCTACGACGGTGGAAGCGGCGACGGTGGCGTCGGCCATGGCGAGGGGGAGCGAGGAGAGAGGCAGGGGCGAATGGCGTGTCCAGGGGTTCGGCGGCGACGTGGAGGCCATCCAGCAGCGGCGGGCGAGGAGGTGAAGCGAGGCGGCGGCAGTGCGTGGCGCGCCCTGAGCTCGCCGTCGGGCACTGGCTGCCTGCTGGCGAGCCAAGCAGCTACCTGGCGCTCTTGGGCTGGGCGGCAGGTGGGCCGGCGAGCGTCGGTAAGTGTTTTCCATTTTAAGTCTTTTTCTAATTTCCTGCAACTTTGTGGGGTTTTTAAAAATACCAAAACTATTTTAAAAATCACCAAAATGCTCCTGGTCACTTGTTAGAATAATCCCAACATGAAACATTTTGGTTTGGTAATTTTTGAACATTTAAAATATTTTATATAATTTAAAATGCTCATTTCAAAAACTTGTGGATTAATTCTAGAACCCTTAGATGACCTAGAAAATGGTACACCTCCTTTGACATGGGTTCTGAACCAAAGCAAAGAGGATGAACATTTTGAAGGGCATTTCAGGTTCATTGAAATAATTTTTAGTAAACCCTAGTTGTTTTAAAGGGGGGGGGGTGTTCTGGGGTTTCCTGCCTTCCCCATTTCAAATTCAAATGAAGTTTAAACATGATGCACACCCTAATGCATGGTCTATCTGGGATGTGACAACTCACCCCCACTAAACAAGAATCTCGCCCCGAGATTCAAGACGTGAGGTAGGAGGAAAAAGGGAATCACGAACTATCACAATCTTCATGATCCATTTGCCCTTCTCGAAGATGTTGATTCACTCCATTATCTTAGTCTTGACGTCTTCGAGATCTTCACCCGACACGACAACAGAAAGAAGGGGGAAACCCTACATGATTCGATCTTCACGAAGATATAGTAAACATGATCGACTCACGGACTGAGACGGTGACACATCTCGAGTTGAGACACAAAACACATCGAGAGGGATGGAAGAACAAAGGACGGGGTTTGATTGGTGGCAACAATTCCACGCTTAGAGAGATGGTGGATGGTGTCAAGGTGGCGAGGAATATTTATCATGATCCCGTAACAGGACACCCGAGAAGGGTGACGCAAGAACTATTCCCTTAAGTGGCAAAAGAATTACTTTTGATCCATAGATCATTGGAACTCTTTATACCAGCCTAAGGCAGTTCACAACGATCATTTGGTGGGATGCAAAGGAATGGTACACCCGGACTAAAATGGCTGATGTAGACTACCTTGTTGAAGACAACGCAATGGATGATTTTGCTTATCATCGAAGGTGGGGGACCCATGGTGAATCCACTTTTGAGGATGATCCTAGACAAGAATTACTAAGAAGGCAGCCCATAACGAAATGCCACAAGGACGGTGCAAGCTGGGAACGAAATGCAAGCTGTTCGAATGTTCCAACCATCATATCCTTTGAGATTCAGATCTGGTTGGTGTTAGGATATTTCAGACTCAAAGACGTCTGAAAAAGGAAAGGTTGCAACACAATTTGACGAGATGGCGTTGCGAGATTCTCGGGATATGAACTACGATAGCAAGCTCCAAAACATGAGCTGGTTCTGCTACAAACCTGTGAACACATTGTCCCAGACAAGCATGACCACATGGTAGTCTCACAACAAAACACTACCGAGTTCAGATTGGGAACCATCATTGCGGATAACAAAGTCCTTACATAAGTCCGGATTAGCTCTTATGAAGGAACTTCTTCTCCTTGAACAAATCGATCGGTGGCTTGGGGGTGCTAGGAATACATACGGAATGAAGATGATCAGTCTATCAAACCATAGAATACTTCGCACATGCATGACTGACTTGGGATGATTCCGGAGGAAGCAAAACAAACCTTTCTCAAATTCATGGCGGCAACTTACATCGATGCACATGAACTAGAGGAAGTCACTACTTTCATCCAAACATATGCTTCATGAACGAAACACGAAGAATTGCTTACACAAGTTTCCAATACTAGGTTGATGCTCAACATGACTCATGGGGAGACAAAATGCTCTTGATGGGCTCAACAGAACTCATCGAGAATTTCCATATCAATCGGACTTCCACCATCATGTGAACACAGTGTTAGCATTGGTCAGACCAAAAATATAATGGTGTATGCTCGAGGGATCAACCACGAGTAAGACAACATTACGAGCACCGTTGGTACTGATTTGATTTGACGATAGCCCATACTCAAATCAAAGGATTGGTAGGACGATAGATCCAACAACTGATCACAGGAACCAATTGATGAAGATATCATCTTTCTTCAACACACACTACACAAGAATATCCCTTTGGAACGAACTAAATTAGGCAAGCTTTTATCTTCCAACTCTCCAAGTTGTTGTTTGGCTTGACCAACTAGCTCAGGGGTATCCAACACAGATTCTTGGAGAAGGGGTGGTTCACAAGAACCCAACTTGATCACGAGCCCAACATAACAGTCTGGAAACAACACGGTAACACTTCCAAGAAGATATTTGGAAAGTCACGAACCACCGGTATGTTACTAAGCTCGAGAACAATCTTGCTTTTCAGGGCAAGACGATATTATCAAATGAGTGAGGACTAGACAAGATTTTAACTCATCAATCGAAGAGTGCACCGAAAATAAGGACTAGGTAGCACGATCAATCTTAGGATGATGGTTTAATAACCAACGCGCTAAGGATGAGAATATTGTCCATTCACTACCAAGCAACAAGTTGCTCGGGGTATTGATTTCACACATCACAATTCACTTGCCGGCATTCCGGTTACAACAACACGGAACCGAGGAATGAATAATGATAGCGAGAGTATCACTACATCAAGAATTCATAAGAGAAGGTGCAATTCTTATGACATTATTGACATAAAGATGGTAACACTCCAAGGTAGAAACAGTAACAAAAGCTGAATTGGCATTTTGATCTGCGGAATACAACTACTTTGACCTAGTCCTAGAAATGGATGAGGTACTGGAGTTTGTTTCTCCTAGTCATTCCGGAATAGAATGGCTTGACGGACCACAAGGACAAAATGCATCGATGAACACAAATGCACGCATACCCTTGGCTATCAATTGATAGATGAAGGTTAGAATGCAATCGAAAAGTGCAACTCAGAGGAACATATAACTTCCTGAGTTGTGGATGCACAGATTAGTATGTCGAACGAAGCTCAACATTTCTTCCGGATAATCCATGCAGAAAGTAGAACTGGCAGAGTCACAATATGAATGGAGTACTCCTCAAGAGCACTCTTATCGTGATGTTTTGGTTCAAAAGAACTTCTGCCATAATTAGTTCATGGTATTTGGAAGAAGGAGAATACCACGGACTTCGAGGATTATCGCAAGGTTACTAATATCCTAAGGGCACTATCAAATACTAACAACATGAAGTAGGATGAATCTCGGGTTCAGAAACCCAGGAGTAGAATACTTACTACTAAATGGCATCACGGGATGCTTTCAAGAATCTTGGCGTAATCATCACACTAGGGATACAAAAGCATTGCTAAATTGCTAGGTGACTTCCTAAACACCTAGGGTCATAATAATAATTCCAACATATATGTCAAGGCAATAAATTACCTCAACGCACCGGTTAGTGTGCTTATTCGACCAATAAGGACATCGAACGGAAAGGAAGGATTTGCAAATGCATCGACTATTTAGAGACACAGGATGACTCGGACAAAGATAACGGCTGTAAATGCTCAAAATGATTTGAGACATCCTGCAAAAATGGTGGCATAACCACTCAACAACATCATAACAAGATTCGAGATCAACGGTTATCATACAGGAGTAGTAAGAAATGAACTGGGGATTAAAACCAACAATCCTATAAGTCTATGGATTAGTAACACGTGATCCTGATAGACAGAAGAGATAGCCTAGTTCCTTAACCCCGTAGGAAAGATAGGACGACTCAGATCAGAGGCCATGAGGTAAAGGAGGAAAAAGAGACTAACGTTCACATCCACAATCAATTCCCCTAAATAACTAAAGCATTTCTAGACTCAACTACGATCAGGATGTCTTGGAAATCCTCTGAGCAGTCAGGCTCTGATACCAAAGCTGTCGGGACCCCGATCCTAAGTCACACCGATCTAGCATGTAACACATCATATCACTTTGCGGCCTCACGCACGGTATTCCCACGGGTGTTGCCTTACCATGGCCCGGGACCGTTTGCGTCTTTTGGCTCACGTATATGATAGTGTCGCTAGCATCCATATGACAAAGAACCCGGGCCGACATGGCTAGTCGTGAACCCAAAGCGGCGCTAACCTATGGGAACAGGCATACATGAATCACATCGAGCATGTCGGTCATCAACGTATATATTCGGGCTGTAGCACTGGCTATGAGACTCCGGTATCCCGGCTGTAGCGAGCTAGGCAGGACTCGAATAACACCGCGTGACATTTCCCGAAGGGAACAGACATAAGGAACGAAGTGAAACACATGCCGGCCAGTCAAGTGTCCAAGCAGTAGTGCTTTGGGCTAGCGAGACTCCGGTGAACCGGGCTGTAGCGGACTACTATCGCCGTAAGCACGAGACTACATTTCCCCATAAGAGAGGCTACCAAGGATAAACAACTAGGTTGTCGGATCTCACACATAGCAGTACAAGTTACACGTACGCATAACGTGCAAGTATGTGCTGTACAACATGGCATCACAACATAACGCAAACTCATATAGATAAAGGCTCGTAAGAGCCACATAGCAATAGGTACAAACAGGGTCACATGACCCATCATTCGAAAGTATTCTGAAAACAAGCGGAAGCATTACACGTCCGAGTACGTATAACTACAAAAGAAAAAGGCTGAGAAGCCTGACTATCTACAAGACCCTCCCAAGGGTACAAGATCGTAGCTGAGGTAACAAGCTACTCGTCGAAGTCCAAGCGGAACTACTAGTAAGACCAAAGTCTCCGCTGCAAAAACATAAATAAAGCAACGTGAGTACAAAGGTACTCAGCAAGACTTACATCAGATCCTATCATACATGCATTAGTGTCAAAAGGTAATGTGGAGTTTAGTTGCAGCAAGCCAGCTTTGACTCTGTGGCTATCCTGTTCTCGACTACAAGAAACTCTTGAGGTGAGACAACGTACACGCAGTCCACTAATCACCACATCAATACACTACTACGGATTCATCCCCGTCTCCATGCGGGGAGGCCATCCATAGCACTCACACTTGTCTTGAGCATTTTAGAGTATCCACTTCAAGTTGTCTATGTACCACGTAAGCATCCAAGAAGTCCATAACCGAGGACACGGCTATTCGAATAGATCATGATAACCCTGCAGGGTGTACTTCTTCACACACGCCTCGCCACTTACCGCCATATACACGTCATGTATCTCGCAACCTTCAAGCGGAAGCTTTGGCGAGGGTGTCGGCCACGACCTGATAACCACACAAGTCTCTCGTCCAGGTTTATCGCCTATTCGGGTTCCATCCGCAAGGAGATCCGGCCGGTGTGTCGCTCACGGCCCCAAACGATGTGAGCACGGTTCCCAAGCCCACCATCCGGGTGCCACTTGGTACACCGTGCCACTGTGCCTAGTCTGTCCCACGCCCACCTGCCGGGTGCCACTCGATAGAAAAATAGCACTACCTACAAACACCAGAGACTAGTTGCGACTCCTGGGACAGAGATCAAGTCGGTTAATAAGTCGAGAGGGCTTGGAGCGCCGGAGCCCAATGTGTGGTAGTATCGAGTCATTGGACAACATACATAGAACTCGGTGCTTAAGGACGGTTCCAAGTGAGACAACCCACCATGTACTCCTACATGGCCTCTCACCGCTACCTTTACCAACTCGTGTTCACACACTTCACTCTCGAGATCGTAACATAGAACTGTACTACAATACATTCCCAATGAATCAGACATGACACAACTCTAAGCAATAGCAGGCATAGCATGGTAGGAACACAACATGGCTCAATCAACTCCTACACATGCTAGTGGGTTTTCAACTAATTACTGTGGCAATGACAGGTCATGCAGAGGAATGGGTTCAACTACCGCAGCACAAAGTAGCAGATGAATCGTTGTTGTCCTAATGCAATAACTGAGAGCAGGAGCGAGAGAGTAGGATTGTATCGTAATGAACAAGGGGATTTGCTTGCCTGGTAAATCAACAAGGGATGCACCGCTTCATAGACAGGTACTCTGGAACGCGTCTCGGAGCAGGACCTATCGAGAAGGGACGGTGCCGGCAATCAATACACAATCATATGCAACAATATGATGCATGAACATGGCATGTAGATGTGATGCTGTTTGAGTTAATGCAGTTGGTATTCGATTTGAATGAAGTCCATTTGAACCAAAGGTTCAAATGCAATTCCAAAGTAAGCTCTTATAAATGCCATTTTAGAGTTTCACTTATACAGCATGTATAAGTTGGTTTGTCATGCATGAAACTAGCACAGATGGATAGATTGAATTTTTCTGATAATTTTTCATATATAAATTATTTCAATCTGAGCTACGGTTGAATTTCTATGAATTTTTGAAGTTTTGAATATATTCTGGAATTTGCTATATTAGAATAAATCCAGAAATTCATTTAATGCGTCAGCATGAGGTCAGCGTGACGTCAGGGGTCAACGGGGTCGTCCAGGTCAAACTGACCAGTGGGACCCGCATGTCAGTAATTAGTTTAACTAATTAACTTTAATTAAAACTAACCGGATTAGTTAACCGAGGGGGTCCACATCGCTGACTCGTAGCGATCAGCAACGGGCCCACCAGCAATCTGTCGATGGTCAACTCGCTGGCGTCTAGCCGCCGGCGAGGCCAGGCGCGGCGGAGCAAAGTGCTTTTGCACGTTCCGGCCACCAAATGGGGCGCGGAAGGCATCTACGTGGAGCTGGAGATGAACCGCGTCTATTGGTGAGGTTAGTTGGGGTCGGGGTGGCCGGAGTTGGCGCCGGCGACGAGTTTGGCGGCGGCCGGGCTCGGTGATGTTGGACTCGTCGCTAGGGGGCAAAGTGAGGCGCGTGGAGTGTAGAGTTAGACCCAACGCGACGTGGTGAGTGCGATGGACACGGTGGCGTGGCTGTTGGGTGGCCGGAGCCTCGTCGGCGACGAGCTCCGCGGCGGTGCGTTCGGGCGAGCGTCGTGTGCTCGTTGTGGTGCACGAGGAAGAGAGTGGAGAGGATGGGGAGGTAGCCAGGCTCACAGCGATCCCGTAGAGCCAGACGACGTGGTCGGGGACGAACTGATGCGGCGGCGACGGCGAAGGGGATCTCCGGCGGTGGCGGAGTCGGGCGGGGTCGGTGCGGTGGCTTCGGGGCGAGCAAGTGCTCGGGGCTTGGCTTGTTCGACGGAGTCGACGACGGCGAAGCGACCAGACAAGGTCTCGTGGCGCGGGGACGACGGTGGCTACGGCTACGACGGTGGAGCGGCGACGGTGGCGTCGGCCATGGCGAGGGGGGAGCGAGAGAGAGAGGCAGGGGGGCGAATGGCGTGTCCAGGGGGTTCGGGCGGCGACGTGGAGGCCATCCAGCAGCGGCGGCGAGGAGGTGAAGCAGGGCGGCGGCCAGCTGCGTGGCGCGCCCTGAGCTCGCCGTCGGGCACCTGGCTGCCTGCCTGGCCGAGCCAAGCAGCTCGCTGGCGCGGCTGCTGGGCTGGGCCGGCAGGTGGGCCGGGCAGGGCGTCAGGTAAGTGTTTTCCATTTTTAAGTCTTTTTCTAATTTCCTGCAACTTTGTGGGGTTTTTAAAAATACCAAAACTATTTTAAAAATCACCAAAATGCTCCTGGTCACTTGTTAGAATAATCCCAACATGAAACATTTTGGTTTGGTAATTTTTGAACATTTAAAATATTTTATATAATTTAAAATGCTCATTTCAAAACTTGTGGGTTAATTCTAGAACCCTTAGATGACCTAGAAAATGGTACACCTCCTTTGACATGGGTTCTGAACCAAAGCAAAGAGGATGAACATTTTGAAGGGCATTTCAGGTTCATTGAAATAATTTTTAGTAAACCCTAGTTGTTTTAAGGGGGGGTGTTCTGGGGTTTCCTACCTTCCCCATTTCAAATTCAAATGAAATTTAAACATGATGCACACCCTAATGCATGGTCTATCTGGGATGTGACAATACACCACTATGGATCCGCTCCCTTCTCCCTACGAGAAGGCCATCCATAGCACTCATGCTTATCTTGCGCATTTTAGAGTATCCACTTTCACTTGTCTATGAACCCATGTGCAACCCGAAGTCCTTTACATGACGCGGCTATTCGAATAGATCATTTATAACCCTGCATCGGTATACTTCTTCACACACGCTCTCGCCACTTACCGCCATGTACACGTCATGTATCTCGGCAACCTTCAAGCGGAAGCTTGGCGAGGGTGTCGGCCACGACCTGACTAACCACACAAGTCCCTAGTCCAGGTTTATCACCTATTCAGGTTCCATCCGAAGGGAGTCTGGCCGAGGTTTCCACTTACGGCCCCGAACGATGTGTGCAGGGTTGCCGAGGCACCAAACGGGCGTCCCGGTACACCGTCCAAGTGCCTACCGCATCACAGCCCACCCCCGGGTCAGCGCTGCGCACGGCCTCAAGCATACTACAAACACCAGAAACTACTTGCAACTCCCGGACAAAAAACAGGGCGATTAATAAGTCGAGAGGGTCCATTGCTTTCGGGCCCAACGTGTGGTAGTAGCTGTTCATCGATCACAAACACAAAACTCAGTTCATGAGGACGGTTTCAATGAGACAACCCACCATGTACTCCTACATGGCCTCTCACCGCTACCTTTACCAAATCGTGTTCACACACTTAGCTCACACACAGTACGACATGTTCACCACATTCTAATTCATCCCCGATGAATCAGACCTGACTCAAATATAAGCAGTAGCAGGAATGACAACAAGCATGAATGAGTAGGCACTTCAAGGCTCAAACAACTCCTACTCTTGCTAGTGGGTTTCATCTATTTACTTTGGCAATGACAGGTCATGCAGAGGAAAGGGGTTCGATTACCGCAACATGTAACACTTGAATTGTTGTTGTCCTAATGCAGTAAAAGAGAGCAGGAGCGATAGAGTGGGATTGTATCGGAATGAACAAGGGGGTTTTGCTTGCCTGGCACTTCTGAAGATAGTAATATCTCTCCATCGGTGTCATCGAACTCATCTCGGAACACGTCTACTGAGAGAGGACAAATACCAGCAACAGAGAGGAAACACAATCAATGCAATGCAAAAATATGATGCATGAATATGACATGGCAATATGTTGTTGATTGAGCTAATGCAACTAGCAACCAGATTAAATGAAGTTGGTTTGAATCAAAGATTCACATTCAACTCCATATGTGAAGATTCAAGTGCCATTTATTTCATTTGCCATAAACAGTAGTCATAAGTTGTTCTAACATGCATGCAATTGAAATAAACATATTCTTCATATTTTTCTGATCATTTTACATATATAAATTATTTTCATTGGAGTTACGATTGAATTTCTATGATTTTTTGAAGTTTGGAGTATTTTCTGAAATAAATAAATCATTTCTGATTTATTTAAAATCCCAGAAAACATTTACTGCGTCAGCTTTGCGTCATTGTGACATCAGCGGTCAATAGACCGTGCCAGGTCAAAGCTGACGTGTGGGTCCCGCATGTCAGCCTGTCCTCTAACTAAGTTGTTAATTAGCACTAATTTAACCCTAAGCCTAAACTAATTCGGGCCTGGCCCACATGTCAAGGTCGTGGGGAGTCAAACCCTGGTCAATCAGGTCGGACTACATGGCGTTTAGTCAAGGGTCAAATGTGGTGGTGGTGCTCGGGATTGCTCCTTCGGTGACCAAATCAACGACGGAGCCCATCTACGAGGACCTGGAGCTCGCGCGCGTCGAGTGGTGGCAGTGGGATGTGCTGGGGTGGCCGGAATCTCCATCGGCGTCGACCGTGGCGGGTGCGGAGCTCGGGCGAGCTCGGGGTCGAGGCTACAATGGTCGTGGTGATGCGGGGTTGGCACCTACCGTGTCTACACGATGCAGCAAGTACGTTGGACGCATGTCCGTGACCAAATGGTCACCGGAGCGTCAACGGCGGCGAGCTCAGGCAGCGGCGCAGTCGGGCACGAGCGGCGCGACGGTTACAACAGCCAAACAGCGCAAGGAAAGGGGGGGTTCGAAGCTGGAGCTCACAGAGAGTGCAGCGGTGGCCTCGGCGGGCTCGGGGAAGGGCTGGTGATGGCAGGGCGGCGAGGTCGATCTCGGTGAACCGAGGAGGAAGAAGAGGTCGGGGACGATGCGTCGGGGCCTCCGGCGTCGCTTGAGTCGGTGGGGAGGATGACGACGTCGTGGTGGAGCTCGGGGACAGCTCGGTCAGGCGAGGCGGAGGCTGTGGCCGCGGCAACGGTGAGCGGCGGTGATGGTGGTGTTCGGTCACGAGAGAGAAAGGGCGGCATAGGAGAGAATGAGCATGGGAGAGAATGAGAGGGTCCGGGGGGCGCGATGCGCTCGGGGCCATCTCGAGCAGCGAGCAAGCAGGCAGGAGGTGGCCACACGGCGGTGCGCATGCGTCGGGCACGCGCCCATCCTCCTGGCAAGGAGGAAGACGACAGGAGGAGGTGGCCAGGCGGGCTGGGCCGCTAGCTGGGCTGCAGAGGACCTGGGCAAGTCAAGTAAGGCCAGGTAACTCTCTCTCTCTTTTATTTGTTTCTGTTTTCTATTTTTCTTTCTTTGTTTTGATTTGATTTACAAACCAAACCATTTTAAAACTTTATGTAAATTTTTATGTGAGCTCAGGGAGCTAGTCCAAAGTCACATGCAAACTTACAAAAAAAATTGAACTTTATTTCTTACATAACAGAAATAAATCCAACTCAAATATGTTATTGATTTAATTCAAAGGCCGAAAATAGAAATCTCTAAGATTCCAAAAATATTGTTTTCAGTTTTACCTCTTGCCAATATTTTCAGATACTAAGAGGAACATTTTATCTGACTTCTTTGAAAATATTTTAATGTTGATTATTTCTGAAATGATTTCTGAGGGTTTCAACTAACCTCAATTCTACTTTCAGAAATTTTAGACATGATGCATGAGTGCAGATGCAACTATTTCACTCAGGTATTCTAGGGTTGTGACATGGTCTCCTTCACTTATATCTCTGAGGAGCTGAGCCGTCTCTGCGCGATGGTGGGGGCGGAGATGGACAAGGAGGGGTTGCAGGCTGCCGTCACCGTTGCCGGGCGAATCCTCTCAGGGCTCCGTCACCAGAATCCATTCATGCCATTGGATGCGTCTTTGACGAGCTGGCTCCCGTCGACCAGGAGCGGGCTCTGCGGGTGGTTGCACCCTGCATCACCAACGTCGTGCGCCTCGAGAAGCAGAGGGACTTCGGTGGCGTTTAGGCATCCTATGCATGGGCATGTCCATGTCTCGGTGCAACATGACCGTTGGATCAAACTCAGACGGTATAGATCAGTCACTATAGCACAAAGCGTGTGGGTGTGTTTGGTTGCATTCTCATCTCAATATAGTTGTTCGCTCTTCATGCATGCTCATCTAAGCACCCCTCTTCATGCATGCTCCTAGTGTATTTGTGTTAACCTACTAGTGTGGACTCATCCACCCTTCATGCACTCTGCCAAACACCCAAAAGTGGGTCGAGAAGGGAACTTTTGCTCCCGTCCCATGCATTCTTCATACACCCTGCCTAACACTGATTCATGCTTCATATGGTTCATGTTCTGTGGAGTACTGTAGCACCATGCTCTCCGTGCGCTGTAGACCTAGTTTTGTTAACATTGATCTCACCGTTCATTCTCAACCGGACAATCAAAAAAGGGGTACTATGTTACATTACTGTTCATATAGTTGGCATGCGCACAACATCATTTGTTATCGTCATATCTTACTACACTAGCAACAAGATTATGTAGTACTAACGCATGAACCACTGCACATGCCTAGTAGTAGGAGCACTGTGTAAGTTCAAGTGGCTGTCGTGTTTCGCACTCCTCTGTCATAAGACTGGAAACGCTTGTTGTAATCATTTTTTTCCTTCAAAAACAGTAGACACGCTCTACCGTGCGGATTCTCCTCGACAGTCATCAGGAACCTTGCTACTCACTTTCGCCGACATGTGGGACAACCAGCATCAGGGTCCACTAGCCATGCACTAAATTACTCCGTACTAGAGTGCCCAACTGCACGGTAGACTACCCCGATCAAAATGCCGTAGTAATGCCCAATGAGCCGTCAAATCACAAAACCCACACCTTTCCAGCAGTAAGTTGGACGGACGAAGCAACCATCATTTCACTCTTCTCCCTCAGCTTCATCTCTTGAAGAAAACCCCAACTCGCTTCTCCCTCATCTTCTTCCTAATTTCTTCAAGAAAACCCCGGCATGCTTCTGCCATTGTTCTTCTCTCCCAAAGAAGGAAAGGTGAGCGCATCAATGGTGTTGATTCTGGCCAAGGCCCGGTTTTGCAACCCCAAGACTGATCCTATAATTCCCTCTCTGTTCTTCTTTTGGGTTTGTGATTATGGTTTCTTTTCTTTTATTTCTATTTGAAAGTTTCTTGATGGACCCTGGAGCACTGGCCGAAGTGATGTCTATGGCTCTGGCAAAAACCATCAAGGCTCAGGGTGCGAAGAAGCGCAAGCACCCCGCCGAGACTACCGCAGACAAGCTCAAGGCCATCGCCCTGTCCAAGGCTCCCTCCCCGGGATCCCTCATTAAGCAAGTCTAGGTAATATCTCTTCTTGACGATCTTTTTCTTGTTCTTGATTGTGTTTTTTCATCTAACACGCAGTACTAGTACTAGTAGTAAAACTTTCTGTGTGATCATGCATGTGATTTTTGTGTGCCAAATGACGGTTCTAAAGTCCTCTTTTGACCAAAATATGCGAGAGGTTGACACTCATTTCTTATAGATTACTTTCAACTATTTTATGAACATCAATTTTCTCGGTGTTCTGGGACCGGGGGTGCCCTGACTTGCCTGCCTGCGGCCCACGGCGTGGCTCCACCAATGGCCCGGTACGGCCCAGCTTCGGCAGCAACTACTCAAGACCCTCGCGAGGGGCCAAGCCTCGCGAGGCGGACAACATCAAGACCTCCCTGGGGGCGGCCTCGCTAGGCTAGCTCTCGAGGAGCAGAGATATCTATGCAGGGGGCACCTCGCGAGGTTCACGTGACGTGAGCCATGACGACCAAGTCCAGACGGGCACCAGCGGGCGCAGTGTACCAGTTTCCTCTTTGGTGCTAAAGAGACAAGCACATGCGAGGAGTCCCGAGGCATCAGGCGAAGGTTTCCTTATTGGTGCAACAAGACCAAGACCAGCAGGACGGCAGGACGGAGGTCATCGGGAGCCCACAACAGCGTCACCACCAGAGCCTTTGGCAGGCGAAGACCACCTTTTGTTAGGACAGGTTGTACTAGTTGTCTCCCTTCCAAACTGGCCATTGTGGGATCCCTTCCTGCCTACATTTGGGAAGAGGACCAGGGCCTCTATAAATAGGACTAGCCACCACCATAGCAGGGGAGGGATCATTCGGACCACCCTCGCACTCACTGGCTCATCGAGCTCAAGAACACCTCTCCTCTCGAGGCTGTTCATCCACTGTACTAGTTCATCATCAGCCCCCGAGGCAATCCACCACCACACTGGAGTAGGGTGTTACACCACACGGTAGCCTGAGCCAGTATAAACTCATGTGTCTCATGTTCTTTGGGTTCGTCGAGCTAGGCTGTGGGATCATTGAGCAAGCGAGGGAGAGAGTGTTCTTCATGTGCACCCCAGAGTTCAAACCACACAAGGGTTTTCCGGAACCCGAAATCCGATATTTGGCGCGCCAGGTAGGGGTGCGCCGAAGCTTTTCCTCCGTCGATCCGCGCACCACCGCTTCCATGGTTGATGCTTGTCGAGCCCGTGCTAAGTGCCGAGCCGCTCTCAACGCTCGCGTCGCCCAGACGGCGCCCATCGGCGGGCCTCCTCGTCGCTCTCCATCACCCGCTGCCAACGCCGCCACAGGCCCGGCAGGGAACAAGCAGCAGGCTTCGTTGCTGCACCCCTCCGTGCGGTGGGACGGACGCACCGCCACCCCGTCGCTGACTCCGGCCAGTTCGTCATCCCACGCTCGCCGCGGGCCCGCGGATGCGCAAGCTACGCTACCCATGGTGCGCGAGCTCCTACGCTACCGCCCCGTCAACGACCTTTACGAGGACTGGCTGGACCGCATCGCCGAGCTTGGCAGTGCCGCTGGGGGGTCTCCTGCACCATCCCTCTCGCTGCCTCGGCCGCCTCCTGCTGCGGGCGACGTGGCCCACGGAGCACCCCCACCACCTCCGTGTCAAGACGTTGCCCTCGTACCAAGATGCGTGGCCCCGCGGCGCAACCCACCACGCAGGGCGCCCGCGCATGAAGAAGGAAGCTGCCAGGAGGTCCCTCGGCCGCAAGTAGATGCTCTTGCATTCTCAGCACCACCACATCAAGACCGTGTGGCGCCTGCGGTGGCGGCGCGTGGGTACCAAGACCAGGCTCCGCCTCCATGACGGGCTCCAGTGACTACATCAGGCTGCCATGCCTTCACTCCCGAGCTGCGCAGCATCGTCTAGCCCGGGAAGTTCAAGCCCGACCTGCCTCCGTGCTATGACGGCACCTCCGACCCTGCTGAGTTCCTGCAGCTCTATGAGCTAAGCATCAAGGCAGCCAACGGCGACGACAAAGTAATGGCGAACTGGTTTCCCATGGCCCTCAAAGATGGCGCACGCTCGTGGCTCCTGAACTTTCCCTCAGGATCGATCTCCTCCTGGGGTGAGATGCATGAGCGTTTCGTCGCCAACTTCCAGGGCACTCGCGCACATCAAGCAGCAGCCAGGAGAAACCCTGCAAAAGTACATCCAGCGCTTCAACAGCGTTCGCCTCAAGATCCCCATGGTAACGGACGAGACCATCATCTCCGTGTTGTCTGATGGCGTTCGCGATGTCAAGATGAAGGATTAGCTCGCCATACACGAGGACCTATGCACGGCTCTGGACATGTTCAACATGGCAACCAAGTGCGCGAGAGCTGAGGAGGGGCGCCTCTGCCTCCTCGAGCTTCCAGCTGCTAACCCAGAAGACAAGAAGGCCAAGACCAAGGATGTGAAGCGCAAGGGAGCGCCCATGCTCGCGGCTGAGCCAGAGATGAAGCGCACCTGTGATCACCGAGAGTCGTCCAAGGGAAGCTGGTCGTTTTGTGCCTTCCACAACATACACAGCCACAACACCAGCGATTGTCAGGAGCTCTCTATGGGCGCTTCGGTCGACGCCCTGAGCACAACGACCGAGGCTACGGCCGAGGAGGAGGACGAAGTCACTACAAAAAAATACACTTCCGTGATGATACGTGTTTTTCACAGTAGGTCGCGTTTTTTTTTCATGCATGTACATCCATGACAAATTTATGACAGAATCAAGATAGTCATACATCTTTGTCGTAGAAGTGTTCCATGACATTACCAAATTTATCATCACGGAAGTGTCCACTTCCATGACGATAAATCGCGCATCACAGAAGTGCTTTCGTCAAGGGTGACCGACACGTGGCATCCACCGTAACGGAACGCTGTTAAGCTATCGGGTCAGGTTTTGGATCCGATAACCCGTTAAAAGCCCCGACCAATGGGGATTTTCCACGTGTAAAATCATCATTGGCTGGAGGAAACACGTGTCGGCTCATCGTTGGGACAGATGTCATCCACTCATTGGACAGAAGGCGCCTATGATACGTCGACACGTGGCACGGCCCAACAGAGGCCCATTCATGTGAAAAGGCCGGCCCGTTTGACTTGGTTAAAAGGTGGCGGGCCGGCCCATGGAAAGCCTGTTAACGGCCTGTTCGCATATAGCCCATTTACAGCCCGCTAACCCAAGGCCCGTTACGCCCTATCCAAATTAGGCCCAGTAGCATCATCTGGGCCATCCAATATGATTCTAGCCTGTTTTCACTTCTGGCGCCCATATGAGGCCCATGTAACTCTTGACCTATTAACGGCCCGTGGTGAAACTGACTCATAATGAACAGCGTATCACTTTACACCCATTAACGGCCCATGGTGAAACTGGCCCGTAATGAACAGTGTATCACTTTATAACCATTAACGGCCCGTTATTTCGTTGGGCCATTTCTAGCCCATGTTATCTTTCGGCCTTCTCAGAGCCCATTTATTCTTGGGCTCATTTCCAGCATTCGTTTACTTACGGCTCGTTCGTCATTTTACGCTTGTGGGCCAAATTCAGCCACAATTCTGATGCGTCCCGTTTGTGGTCCGTTAATACGTTGGGCCTTTTTCATAGCGTCATCAAATACAGCCTATTAATGATGGCCCATTATGTTCGGCCCATGAACGGATGATTCCAACTCTAGCCCGTTTACGGCCATAATGCGGTCTTTTTGGCCCATGTTTGGCCAATCGATCATACGACCCGTATAAGGCCCATTGATGATACGCCCCGCAGAAGGCCCATTGTTTCTATGGCCCGTAGAAGGCCCATTGTTTCTACCGCCCGTAGAAGGCCCATCGCTTTCTGACGGCCAAGATGGGAGGCCCAGTGTCACTACAGTAAATATTAGCCCATGGTTATTGTGTCCTAGTTTTAAAAAATAGGTTATTGCAGCCACTAGCTAACCGCGGAAAAAGAATTGCAATGACTATAAGCAAACAAATAAACCAGACAACAAGGAAATAAATAAGCAAGCAAGTAACGCTAGGCTATCACGGCTATTACACATATTACATCCACTGGGCATCAAAGTTCGCCACCACTACAAATATAGGGAACAAAGCAGCATATCATATACACTGGTTGTCAAAGTTGGCGACCAGCGCAAATAAACGCCGTAGAAAAACAAATCCAGAACTGAAACCACTTCAGAAGATCTCAAGAAACAATATCCTAGGTACCCATAATCTTTGGCAAGATGCTTAGCAAGCTTATTAACTTTCTCTTGTTTGGCGCTTAAATCCTCCAGCGCTTGTTGTTGCACCAGAAAATATGCATCTGAATTCTGCAGGGACTTCCTCAGTCCTTCAGCTTCCTGAAGTAGCACATCTGATCGATGTCTTTCAACTTGAAGTTGAGACTCAAGAAGACGAACCGATTCAGGCAGCGAGTTCGAAGAGCTTGTGCCAACAGTAGTGGCCAGTAACTCGAACACTACATCAAGACGGGACTTTTGGGTTCCCTCATTGTCGTCAAGATAGTTTTTATCAGCTTTCCTGGAGACCAACAGGGATGTCTCACTATCTTGAACCTTATATGCATTACTTTCTTTACCATTGGATAACGCAGATCGTGTTCTCCAATATTTTGTCTGCATTCTAAAAGAGAAACAAGCGAGACACATCACATGTTTACCATGTTGTATATGAAACTCATTTTGGTAAATGAGTTCAGTAGTAAAGTGGACAGGATAACAGCATGAAACAAACATATATCTATGTACCACGGTCACTATATGGTCTATATCATTCTAGTTTTTGTTGCCAAATCAAGATAGAGACACAATTCAAATAATATTTGTTCAAGACAAAGCAGAATAGACAGAATATAAGTGTAGGTAACTATAGAGAAATAACAACACTTTTAATGTGCATGACATGAGAACATAACTGTTTATTCAATTGAAACTGAAATCAACATAGAGCAGGTTACAACAGCAAACCAGTTAAAGAAACATGTTTAAAACATACCTACTGCGCCATTGGAGTTTCAATTCCATCCTTCAAATTTGAAAATAGTTGGTATGCGTAAATACAGTAATGCAAGAGCAAAGGAGTATGAACCATAGCTACAGAACCTGACCTGAGAACAAATCTTCTTCTCCTTTAAGCGTCGAGTTGGGATTCAGTGTGGTGGTCCTCGTGCTTTGGGCACTGCAGTTCCCTTACTAACTGCTCATGTTTGGGTGCTTTGTGGTGGAGACGGTGCTGTGTCAACTGGAACTGGGTTACTATCTGCCGGGGTTGGGGTTAGAAGGGGTGTAGCTGGTTCTCTGTCCAACTGGATCGGGGTACAATCTGCGAGAGTCTGGGTTATGTGTGGTGGATCTCGTCCTTGGGCAAGTACAACCGTGGTTCTATCTGCATCAACTGGTAGCACTATCTTTTCTGAAGACCGTGTTGTTACTCCCTTAGATATTGCCATCACGCTCTCCAATTCAAATGGCTGATAAACAAGAAAAGTAACTGAAAGTATAGACATTGTATGATAGACAGGTGCAATGGATAGGGGGGAATAAAATAGGGCATGATATAATTCAATGTTGTCTAACCAAATAGGATAGCATGACATAATTTCACATATATGATGGCTAACTAAACAGGATAGCATGACACAATTTCACATTATGATGGCTAACTAAAAAAGATGGAAAGACATAGTTCAAAATATGAGACTATGTAAACATGATGACATGACATAACTATATAATGTGTTTATTAAATAGGTTGGCAAGCCATAATTCACATACATTCACGGATAGAATGCCATAATTCAAAATATGATGACTGTAAACACTGAACAGGATGAGATGATATAACTATATGATGTCTTTATTAAATGGGTTGCCATGCCATAATTCAGATCGATGATGTGTATGTACTATGTAAACATGATGGCATGATATAATTCAAATATATGATTTATATAGTAAGCAAGTAAGCAGATGGCGATCCATATATGATGTAAAAACTAAGCAATGCAAGACAACATGCATGACATGGGTAATATAACCCTGCCAAGTTTGAGCATAGACCTCAGAGGGGAAATAGGACTGGTCATCAGTCTACAATCCTCCTCGAGGAGCTCTCTATAACCAGCAAGATGTCAGCTTCAAAGGTAGCATTATGCGCTCTGAATACCTTGTTTTCACTCCAGATACTTTCATCACCGCTTCAAATGGCTGATGCACAGGAAGAGTAGTTGAATATACAAACGTTGTCGACAAATGGAACACGTAATACAAAAAAATGATAGCATGATATAAATCACATACATGATGATTGGCTAAACAGCATGGCATTGCAAAATTCACATATATAATGCCTTTGCAACAAGAGCATTGTATAATTCGCATATATAATGTCTTGCAACAAGATGGCAATGCATAATTCACATATATGGTAATTAGACACTAAACAGGTGGCATTCACACCAAGCATGTCTAAACTAATCAAATGACATAGCAATGCGAGACACCATACGCATGATATGAGCAACATAACCCTGCCAAGTTAGAGCATACACCTCGGGGGGGGGGGGAATAACACTGGTCATCTGTCTCTGAATTCTCCTCTAGGGAGCTATCCGTAACCAGCGAGATATGCGCTTCGTCAGATAGCATAGTCTGCTCAGAAGACCTTGTTTTCACTCCAGAATTTGCCATCACCGTGTCAAATGGCTGATGCACACGAAGAGCAGTTGAATGTACTAACATTGTTGAAAAATGTAATATGTAACGAAAAAAGGATGGCCTGATATAATTTACATATAAGATGACTGGCTAAGCAGGATGGCATTGCAAAATTCACATATATGATGCCTGGCTAAACAAGATGGCGTTGCATAATTCACATAAACGATGAATAAACTAAACAGATGGCATTCAGACAAAGGATGTCTAAACTAAGCATATGACATATTTGATGTATAAAGTAAGCAATGCAAGACACCATATGCATGATATAACCAACATCAGCATGCCAAGTTAGAGCGAAGACCTCAGGGGGTAAATAGGAGTTGTCTTCTCCTTCTGAATCCCCCTCAGAACAGATATCTTCCTCTCGATTACAATCCAAAATGCATGGAGGGGGGCTGCCTTTGCGCCTACCATGGAGCGACGTCTGCATGAAATTTTATTGCCACGCAAGGCTCGTCTCTTTTGCTCTACATGTTCAGTTCCATTGTTTACAATAAGCATCATGCATAGGAATAAAACATAGTGAGATTATGTAAGGAGTGCATGCAGAAATCCAGAGTGATGGTAGCAACCTGTCGATAGACCCAAAACCAATAATAGCAGGCAGATAATGGCTTCAGTTAAAAAATACAGATAATGGCTTCTTTACTTGTTTCCCACCCAACATGAAACTCATAGTAGACACCGGAGATTAACCAGATAGTAGATAGATACTATTGATAGCGGCCCCGATATGTACCCCGCAACCATTTAAAAACTCAAATTTGACCATTAGTTTGGAGCTGACTCACAGTCTAATCGGTGAACATGACGATAAAGTAGCATGTAATATAAAGCAATGCATAACGTGGCGGAACCACGAAAGAGTGCGACCTCTCTTGTGGACCCGTGTAGTCCTCGAGGTCATCTGCTCGGTTGATGATGGTAATGCAGTTTTCATGGCTGCCAGCGGCGGGGAAGAAGATCTGAGGCGGCGAAAGACAGTCTGGAGGCCGGATCCCTGCTGTGCTGGACCCTTCTGTCGTTGGAGCAGCTGAGCTGGGGTGGACGACGGTGCAGCAGGAGCGGGACAAACCACGCAAGGTTTTCTTTGACAACTATCTGTAAGAGAAGTAATTCTGTAAGGGCTCGTTTGAATTGGAGGATTCCAACAATGCAGGGATAGGAAATAGACAGGAATAGGATAGGAATGCACGTGCAAAACGGAGAATTTAAAAACACATGATTTCTGCCAATCTGGGTGTTTGATTCACAACAATTGGAAGATCACAGGATGCAAAGAAGCATGGTGAGGTTAAGTCAAACAACAAGAAAATGTACGGTTATAATGCTATTATGCTACTATCTCTTAGCCTTGTGCTTCATGAATAGGAATTTGAAAAGGAGGACAAGTGAAAATTAAAATTCCTATGTTTTTTCTTTCAAGGAGACACTAAAGGAACAAATCATGTGCTCGATGGACAATATATATAACATGTAGAGTAAAAAAGAGATGCAACAAGTGTACAACCTCTTTGGCGAAGCCATGTCGATCTCAGCGTGATTGGGTTGGCCGGTGAGGATGCTCCGGCTGATTTTGCTGTCGGAGGAGGGGGAGAAGATCTTAGGCGTCTGGAGATGGAGCCCGAGGTACTGCTCCACTGTGATGGAGGGTTTCATCGTTGGAGCAGCTCCGGTGAGTTGTACGACGCCGAGGTTGAAGCAGGACAAGAGAGACAACGAACAACGTTAAACTGAGTGGAATTCTAATAGCATCTCCAATACATGACGTAAAATACATAACCACAAAGTGCTAGATGTAAAATACATCAGCCGCTCATCTCTGAACTTAACTGTCGAAACTGAACTTAACTGTCGAAACTAAACTTAACTGTCGAAACCGAACTTAACTGTCAGAACTGAATTTTGCTGTCGAAACTGAATTTTGCTGTCGAAACTGAACGCACTAGCAAGGTGAGGCTAGACTTCGGTCGACTGACTTTTTCATCTCTGGTCAGTCGATTTTGCAGCCGTTGGATACGAAATCAAGGGCCCGCGGTTCATCTTCAACCTCCACCCCCCTGAGCCGCCAGCCACCACCGACCAAATAGCAGCCCCCCGCCGCCCGCGGTCGGCGGTGCGCCACCCCGCCCGCCCCGAAAACACTGCTCACCGCCGGTCCACCGCCGCCCCAGCCATCCCTCTAGGCCCCCCCTGCCGAGATTTTTCTCCGGCGATCCCCATGCCACCGCCCCGCCAACGCCCCGCCACCGCCGGCGACCACCGCCCCCATCCTGAACCCTAAGATAGATAGTGGGGTACCTCTCTGGCGAGCCCCCCCTCCCTTCTGGCTGGTTCTTCCTTCACCCAGCGAGCCCCACCCACCCCAAAATCGATCGACCCAAAAGTCGATTCAGTGATCAAGTGTAGCTAAATCAGAGCAGCATCGCAAGCAAGAGCAAGAGCGAGAGCAGCAACGCGAGCAAGAGCAATAGCAAGAGCAGACCGAGCGGGGACCGAGCAAGAGCAGAAGCGGCCGCGAGCGAGAGCTAAAGCTGCAGCAGCTCCTACTGATGTGGACGTCGCCGCCGAGGGAGCGACGCCGTGGAGGAAGTGGTCGGCGACACCGCCGTGGATGGAGCCGCGCCGTGTTGGCTCGGGACCGAGCGCCGGCAGCACCGAATCAAGAAGAAAATGCGGCGATTAGTGTACAACCTCTTTGGTGGCGCCGACTAGGCCGCAGCTTCATCCGAGGAAACCGTGATGATGATGCTCTTCCGGTGGTGCTGGTGAAGACGGCGGTGTGGGAATGGAGGTGGTGCGAAAGACGAGGGGAACGTTGGGGCAGCTCCTTAGAGGTGGAGGACGGAGTGGCTGAACCGGCGGGACGATGAGATCGATGACAGATCCTCATCCAATACGGTGGATGAGGGACGTCGAGGTGTTGCTGTGGACGACGTCGTCGGGGAAGAGGCTCCGGCTGGGTGGCGGACGGAGTAGGGTGTGGGGTTTCGTCGCGTGTTTTGCAGCCTCGGTGTACGAATGGGTGGGCGGATGGGATGGCAGTGGGGAACCATGGCTTAGAGACGCGCTTGTCCGAAATGTGGGGTAAAACGAAAGTACCCCCACCGATTTGAGGCGGTTCTTTCGGTTCAGGGGTACCACGGGCATTTCACGTGTCGGGATTTCACAGGAGGTTGGAGTTTTCGCGCGAGCTGTAATTTCGGAATAGCAAGGCGCGGGTTGAGATGGAGGGAGTTGTCAGACCACAACGAGACAAAGATATATCTTAAATATTTCGGGCTAACAAGGCGCCGGTTGAAATTTCCGGACAAGCCTAACGTGTATAGTACCAAATCAATGCGCACTACAAATGTCATTCAAAACATTGAATTCATGTTATGTTCAATTAAAATATTTCGCTACGTGTATAATGCATGCAACCTACTACTCAAATGAACGTTTTAGTGCATTCCAAACGTATATACTACCACTTCAATATGAACTAAATTTGAATTCGTTTGTCTATTTGAATAAGATCTACAGTAATGATTGTTGTGAAGTCAAAGCATTTGAATTCGTTTCTCTGTTTTAATAAGATCTACAATCATCATTATTTTCAAGTTAAACCATCGTTTGTGTATTATCTTCACAGCACACCACATGATTAGTCTCGAGTTACATATGAACTATGTGTACTATATGAACTCGAACTAGAATTTTTGAATCCACTTTATTTTGATTTCAAATCACATTACATTTCTAGCTCTAGCTAGATCTTCATAATCTAAACCATTACTCATATGTATAATGTGTTTATCACATTATGTATGGTGCCCCACCCCCTACACCTACAAGTATTTAGATGTGAGTTGCAAACACCACACATTACCACAAATTCAAATAAAATGTGAGAATGTTCGATATATAGTATTGTTTAGATTGTTCGTTATTTAGTTGTAAGCTGAAAACGCCACACATTATCACAAATTCAAATAAAATGTGAGATTGTTTGATGTATAGTATGGTTTAGATTGTTCGGCATTTAGCTGTGAGTTGCAAACGCCATGCATTATCACATTATGGTATAACATGTGCACAGCACGTGTATCACCGCTTATATTCATGCATGCAATGTTTAAAAACACTATGATCTCCTATTCAAATATATGAATCCGCTTTCATATCAAATTATGATCTTTGTTAGTCTCTTACACCCACACAATCCTCTAACCTTTGTAGCTACCACTAACTTTCTCTCGTGCATGCACACGCCCTCCTCGCCCTCCCCTTCCCTCGGCATTCTATCCACCGGGCACATTATTTTTTTTTCTTTAGGTCGTTCTCCCAGAGTCTCCACAACTCCTTTCCGACACACACCGATAGATAAACCTCTCCAGCGATGCCTGCCTACAACATACACACACACCTTCAATCTCCTCCTTTATGTGTCCTTGCCTCGTGTCTCTCATACAGTCAGACACACGTGTAAACTCTCGCCCCTCTTTTCATCGATCTCACAACTGCACACTCCTCCCCCTATCTAGCTAGTAGTTGGGCCTCTCCCACCACCTCCTAGCTCCATTCTCTCGGTCTATCCGTCTCGCTGGGCCTTATTTTCCTCTAACAAATGGACGTACACCGATCGATCTCTCGCTATACCTATAGCTAGCTAGGTCCTTATAACTCGTTTTTACCCACACGTCAATCGATCTAACTCATTAGTTGTGTCTCTCCCTTCCTCCGACAAACAACAATGGATCTACCGATCTAGTTAGGTTTGCTTACCAAACACATGGTTCCCCTTCATCATCCATGGATGTGTCCCGACAGATCTATCACGCACAGGCACACACATAAATACATCCCCACTCTTATTGATAACATTGCAGTTCCACCCTAAGTTTGTCTAGTAGGCCTCTCCCACCATCTTCGAGAGGAAACTCAATCACCCATCCAGCACTCTACCCCTCTCCCTCCCTCTCCCTCCCTCTCTCTCTCCTCTCTCTCTCTCTGTCCCATCATATTTCCCGTCCTTCAGTTATGTATGGATGTTGACCGATCTCCCTCAAGACAGAGCTGGGTCTCTCCTTCTCAACACATATACGAGTCGTTCTACCTCTATAGTTAGGCCTCGGCCTACCCCTCCCCCACCCGCTCCCCCCCCCACACACCGATACCTCGAGCGCTCTAGTCATGTCTCCACGCCACACACAAACTTGACATGTGCCCTCTAACGTTCTGGTAGGCCAGTCGCCCTATATCTTTGACTTGCACACACACACAATTTCGAAGGCTCTCTTCATCGATCTCGCACCCACCCACTTGATCCTCTCTTCGACTCTATCGATAGCTATGACCCCTCCCTCTCTTCTCGTGGATTTCCCGACCCTCTATGTATGATATGTATAGGCCTCCATTTCACACACATTGCATGCAAAAATTTGTTTGAGATGTCATCGATACATATTCCCACAAATAATTCACGAAATCAACCCCCACCCCACCCCCACCAAAAAACAAAAAACACTCACGAACGCGGTTTGTATCTCTCACACACACCCACGTAGGTGGGGGACATGCACGAAGAGAAGAGGTGCATGCACGGCGCACGTACTCCCGTCTCTTTCCCAACCACACCCGTGTGGTTACATGGTGGAGCTCATTTCTGTACGAAAAAGGCAGCCCACGTGGTAATTTGGCACGTGTACTGGTTGTCCACTTGGTGGAGGGAGGATCATCTACCACGGGTGAACAAACAAATTGCGACTTGACGTGTTATGTTAAAAAAAAGAGGCAAACCATGTGGGGCCTACCTTAGAAGCAAGGCTCTATACACTGGAGTACTTTTGATGTGTCCCGTCAACTCGTAGAACGAGGACAAGCTTGCTTAGTACACCGTCTCCCCCGCCCATGGGCGCGGTGGCTCGCAGGATGAGGTGAAGCTTGCTCCGCCTTACGCCCGCTCCCTCGCCCATGCGCGCGGTGGCTCGAGGACGAGGAGAAAAATTTACTACTCCCTCCATTTACTCCTCGTCCCTACTACCTTGGTTATAGAGATTATATCATATTGTTTGGAATATATATGTCCTTTAGTAGATTTCAATATGAACTACTAGTACATACTCCAAACACTGATGTATATAGGCGTATTTTAGAGTGTAGATTCACTCATTTTGCTCCGTATGTAGCACTCTCCCTCCCCCTCGACCCTCGCCCACGTGGTGGATGTGCTGCAATTCATTCGGTCGCATATAGCCAGCATGATATATACTGCACTACCATTATTGCTCGACTTCCCGGAGAGGCGAAGAGCCAATCGCAAGGTTAATATTTTGGAGATGCCAAGCGCAAGGTTATAGGAGAACGAGTAGTAGGTGCTGCATCATTTATAAATAGTTTTTTTTTCTTGAGTGGCACGTACGCAATATGATAGGTTCATATGGAGAGAAAAGGAAACTGCTCCACTATATACATAGTCAGGACGGGCCAGCCTACACGGTTGCTTGCTGGGGTTGCTCTCTTCACACTCTCTCACACAAACGCATCGTGGCCACATCTCTAACATCCCGGCGGATCACGTCCGCTTGGGGAAGGGGTGGATGCTTAGTGTAGATGCGGTGGCCGTCGCCGACAGTGAAAACCCACTGTCGGCACGTCCCGATCAGGGGTCCCCGCCGTTCTCTCTCACAAAGACGGTGAGGTTGCCTTCATCCCTTGCTCACTGCCGCGACGTGGGTAGTTGCCGCCTCCCGCCGCCCTCCTCAAGGTTGAGCTACGTCCCTCTGGTACAACTCCCTTTACAGCCGGCTTGCACCACTGCTCCAGCTGCCCACATCACTCCCTGTGGATATTTCTCTACTTCTTATCCCCGCACATACCTTTACTGGCTTCTACGTACTATATTTGTGATGAGTTTATGTCTCATCAACTAGTCCCAGTAATCTTATTTTAATCACGCTTCTTCAATTTCTTTGCCACAGGGATGCTCATCTCGATTTTGGTGAAACTGCATAAAATGATCTGATGGTCAAAAGGTTGCAAACTTCATTTATTAGGAAGCTCGAACGTTGCCAGAAAATTGAAGCCTGGTCAGGGTTCATGGTTCAAGGGCTAGGGACTGCATGGATCGTTTTTCTTTAGTTGCCTCTGTTCCAAAATAAGTGTCAACTTTAGTAGTAGTACAACTTTGTACTAAAGTTTGCACAAAGTTGAGACACTTATTTTGGAATGGAGGGAGTACATATTTGCTATGATCATCAATCATTGAGATGCAATAGCATGCATGTTAGTCTCCTTTGTATTTGATGAAATGTTGCAATGGGCAACCTTGGACGCATAAGATACATGTAATGTGTCGGAAGCTTCATAGCATTGTACAAATTTATCTCGCTGATAAATTACAGTAGTACTATACTAGTACTTCCTCTGTTCCTAAATATAAGTCTTTGTAGAGATTTCACCATGAACCACATGCGGATGTATATAGATGCATTTTAAGTGTAGATTCATTCATTTTGTTCTGTATGTAGTGGAATCTCTACAAAGACTTATCTACTAGTAATAGCTAGCCCCCACTACTAGGAATTCTCTATCCTCTCCTTGAGCCACATCATCAAAATTGATGTAGCCATTAGATGAAGTAAATCACTCCACAATAGCCGTCTGATCTAGACGTTGAGAGGCTCTGCACTAAGCCACATGCAAGCATGCAGAAATACCGTGGCACATGCATGTGAGTGGGTTTTAAATCACATCAACATGTCTGCATGCAAGCATGCACCGGTAGCATGCATGTAAGTGAGCTTTTAAGTGCCATTAACATGTCAAAAAGAAAAATATAATCCCATTATGTAGTAGGAGTTGGTTGATCTTTTTTCCTTAAGTGGGGTGATCTAAATGATGATGGGAGTTTATTTAGTTTGGCTACCACATTTGTCATGTAGTTATAGAGTTTTTTTAGTTCTATGAAATCGATAATTTTGCGCAGAGAGATATACCGTTGTTTCGCGGCAACGCGCGGGGACTCATCTAGTAATATTTAGGAACGAAGGGAGTACTATGTAAAGAGTTAGGTGTCGCACGGTGATAGTGTGAGGTGGGCCATATAATCACTGAGCCTGCGTGTTTTCACTGCTCTTGCATGCCTCCGCTATAAGAATGGAGAAAATTGTAATCTAGTAGTAGTACCTCCTTTCGCCGAAAGCGTGGGACATCTAGCAGTCCTACCACCTCAGTAATAAAGACCAATGAGCCGTCAAATCACATAGACCCAGCAGTAAGTTGGACGAACGAAGCAACCATCACTCTTGCGCCAGTGAGAGGTCGCGTCCGCTCTGCCCGGGCATGAATGCGGCACCGATTCTTTGGAGCGGCACTGACCGTTTCGGGCGGGAAGCGCGTAGGGACGATGGAGGGGCTTTGGGTGGGCCAGGCTGGTCAGGAGCGGGCGTGGCAGCTGTCCGCATGTCCCTACCGGACACGCCCGGAAACGAGAGGATGCACCGACTCTCACGGCTAAAATCGTACACTACACAACATCTCTCTGTAGGAGTAGGTCGATCTGTCGCTCTCTCTAACACACACATGTTGTTAAACACACACACACACACACACCTTGGTCCCGTTGCACCTTCTAACGTGACTTATTACACCTAGACGGAGGGAGTAGTAAGTAAACAAGATACGGTGGCACACTGACTTAAGTTGAATACAAGTGCCCAAAATTTGTGTGCATGTTATAATAAGGATTCACTTAAAATAGTACGTGAGCGAACAAAGGGATCAATTGGACAGTGTTCCCGGCGATGGCGAGATGTGTGAGGTAAGATACACCGCTGTCGCTTTTAATTTTTCTTATTAACTTGTTTGTTTCACCCTCTGACTGGTGGGACCCAACGTACTAAGTGGAGAGAGGTAAGGTGACTAAGGCTGCATTATTTCTGCACCACTGTGGATAGTCTTACCACCAAAGCCACATGACACGATTATGATTGAAATCCCAATGACTCCCACACACACAAATAAAAACACGGCATGCTTGTCACACGAATGCAGGAATGTATAAAAGGTTATTTCCCTCTCGTTGAACATAACGGGAGGGTTGTGTAGCTGGTTAGCATGTTCGCTCATCAAACTTGAGGTCTCGGGTTTGATAACTACACTTGAGCATAATTTGTGCCAGGAGGACTCTTTGACTGGTCAAAATGTTTTCTAGGGTTTGCACGCATCACACTCTCTCTCCAGTATATATATATACACGCTAGAGCTTCAGCGCTTGTAGTTGCTCTCTTCACACTCTCTCGCCCTCTCCCGCTGGAGCCTCAGCGCTTGTAGTTGCTCTCTTCACACACTCTCGCCCTCTCCCACTGGAGCCTCACCGCTTGTAGTTGATCTCTTCACACTCTCTTGCCCTCTCCAGATCTAAACAAGACTTCGTTGGCCTCTCTCTCCCCTCACTGCTGCTCAAAGAGCCGGCAGGATCCATCCGCCGGGAAGGGAAGGAGGCTTAACGGTATCGCCGTCGGCGAGGGACTACCGGCGCAGCTGTTCACTTTCCACCCAGCGGCGGCGTGGGAGGCCCTCCGACCCCTTCTTCTTCGCCACTGTCCTGTCGCCCACCGAACCACGCCCCAAGAACCTTAAGGTATAATTTACTTACTCCACATGCATTGCTCTAGCTGCATGTATACCATGAATCTAGGACGTGGTTCAAAGAGGAAAGGAGTGGGGAAAGTAGTGGGAAAAGTTGTATATAGCATGTATATAGGACGTGGTTCAAAGAGGAAATGAAGGGGAAAGTTGTATAGCATGAATCTAGGGCGTGGTTCAAAGAGGAAAGGAATGGGGAAAGCAGTGGGGAAAGTTGTATCGCATAAATATAGGACGTGGTTTAAAGAGGAAAGGAAGGGGCGAAAGTACTAGTTCAAAAAGGAAAGGAAGGGACAAGGCTGTAGAGTTTGAGCAGGACTAGATTTGCTGCGCTCACATAGGGAAAGGTGTCTAAAGATAACAAAACCGGGACCAACACAAATATGCTCCTTGGTTGTTTGTTCTTTGTTGCAACAGACTGTGCATGACCACAGTACATCGGTAGATGCACATGGTGCTGGTGTGTCCACTGTCCCGTGCAACTCATTAGCTGTTGTTAATCTAAGGCCCTGTTTGGTTAAAAACTCCCTAGTCCCTACCTGCTTGGTTCCAGGGACTAAACATGGACTAGAGGTTATTAAATGACATGCTAAAAGACCATGTTACCCCTAGTAATGAACAAATAGAGACAAGGTGCGATGCGTGGCAGGGGCAACTGTTGGATAAAGTCCCAAAAAGACTCTCTTGGGGTCTTCTTTCTTTAGTCCCAAATGCCCACTTTTAGTCCCTAAAAGTCCCTCCTGTTTGGTTTAGATGGGACTGACACGGAGTTTTTTTAGTCCCTACACCAAAATGTCCCTGTAAACAAACACCCTCTAATAATGGAAAATTGATGCAATGCCACAGTTAAAAGCAAATTACATGTTTAACGAATTTTATTGTTAATATAATCTCTATGCTAATATTAATCAATGCCACCGTTTGAGAAATGCTACTGTCATGCTTTATTTCCCATTTAGATAAGGTAGATGCTTCTTTTTGTTGGCTTCTATGTCATCATCCGTTATTGACCACTAATTGTTTCCTTTGCACCTCTGTGTAAACAGCGTTATCTACTTCACCTCGTTGCCATTGTGACCTTTTGTTGCACTGCACAAAACACTTTTGTTTTAAGAGTGTTTTGTGCAGTTCAACCAAAATGTCACACCGACAACATTGCTTGATTGCTTGATCTTAGTGGAACTGCACAAGAGGAGATCTTACTTCCTATCTGTTGAGGCGAATTTGGTTCAGATCTTCTTCTTGTGAGTTGTTTGAATTCCGCATCATGAGAGGTCAAGATTAGCCTTCTTTCACATGATTCTGCAGTGTGCTTTCATATGTTGTGCTACTTGTACGATAATGTTGCTTGGTTTTAGTGAACTGCACAAATGGAGTCAAGACAACCAGTCTGTATGTGCACAAATGGAGTTAAGATAAGGATATTTCACAACTGCTGGCCTGTATTTTGCCACTTTCATCAGAAAATTAAGTTTAGTACTATACTTGTGCTCCCTAATTGACATGCCAAAACTTACATTGAAGGCGAAGCTTATGCATTATTGAACCAAGTGATGAAGGGAAGAACAAGCGAAACAAAAACAAAAATCAACTCCGGTGCTGTAATGAAACCTTTGGGCTGTGATGACACAAGTAATGATATAGTTTTGCATCTTAATTTATTGCTATGGCTGGAACGAGCAATTGTTTTGCCACTGATTTGATGCCACTTTTAATGTAATATGTAATTATCTCTACTTGTGCAAACAGGGATCTTCTTTGAAGATACCATATATTTTAGTGCAACCGCACAAGAAGATGTTGGAAACATTAAACTAATCGAGGAGTAAATAGTAAGCATGGCCACCACCGTAGATAGCAACAGATGGTTCCGGAGAAGTGCTTCATCTGTATGCTCTACACAATAAGCCTCCTGACAAAGGTTGGTACTCACCCACTGATTTCATCCATATGATTGAGCTTTGTCATCTCTATTGGTGTTGTGCTACTGTTTAGATACTGTCATGAAAAAAGTGGTATTTTCCTTGAGAAGTGCTTCATCTGTGTTGTTTTAAATATTTCCTTTCCTTTTTTTGAACAAACAGGGATGCTAGCATTTAGTAGTCCTCTTGTCTTTGCACAACAGGATCATCTTCCTCTGAAGAAGAATATGGAGTACGTGAAGTGACTAGTTCCGATTATGCCAGGATGTAGAAGCCCTGTCTATCTTCTCATCAGAAGGAGCAGTTGAAGGATGGTTACATTACTCCCCACAAGACCAAACTAACTTCAGCTCAGAAGGACTGACAAATCTCCATTTTTTTTGCTACGATGCGCGAGTACAATGTTGTTCTAGGATTCTTTCTGGTGAGTTCCATTTTTCTAAAAGTGTGCTCTACATGGACCATGTATGTGCCTGTTGAAACTGTCAATTCATAGTATAGATTGCTTTATACTAATCACTTTTTTGTATTTGTGCAAACAGGGTGCTCAGCTTGATTTCAATGGGAACTGCACAAAATGTTCATGAATACATCGAATCATTCATTTCCACCACAAGAAAGGAGGTGCCGATAAGTTCAAGGCGTTGCAACATAAAAGGGCGAAATCATACAAGCTACGCTCGAATTTGGTTGATTTTGGTGGAACTGCACAAAAAGAATAGCTGGTTTATTTAGCATGAGGTGCCATGTCAATGTCCGAACTGATGGCAAACCCTGCCCATTCCACAATCGTAGGCATTTGATATTTTGGAATGGGACAACCTTGACAAATTTTGCTCATTGGTTTTAGCAAGACATGCGTTTGATATTTTCGAATGGGACGCCCTTTGCTGTCAGTAGCGTCGATCAATTTTTTCTTTATTCTTTAGTTGTAAAGTAAATATTGCTTCTCACATGTGAGTCGCTGAGATGCATAATCATCGATTGTTTTCAATGTCCTCTATGAATTGCCAGGCCTGTGTGTTTGATTGCAATGTACATAAACGCTAAAAAGTTGCTCAAACTCTTTGTACTCCTTCTGTTCCTTTTTACTTCGCACATTGTGAAAGTGCATACTTTTTTGTATAAGATTGGTCAAAGTAGAGATACTTTGACTGCAGACAAAACTTGTATGCAGACTAGAAAGGACCGGAGGGAGTACATGTGAAACTGCTGCAAACGAGGTGATCACCCTAGGAATAATGCTAGTACGTATTGTTTTGCATGTTCATCCAATGCCAGTGATACAGGAATTCGAACTAATCGAAATAAATTCATTCATACACGGTCGGATTTCATATAAACATGCCGGATTTCATTACATTTCATACATTCTTCAACTAAAAAGGGGTGCGCTGGAGGTATAATTAATTAACCGAAGCTACCCACCTGTGTCCCGCTGAGCCGAACAGAAGCTTCAGTGACTTAACTGCAGGTGCAGTTGCGTAACTGACATGTGGCCTGTTGGGCCCACGTGTCAGTCAGCCAACTGCACCAGCAGTTAAGTAGAAGCAGCATTCTTCTCCAGCGCAGCTCTCTGACTCCACGTCGCCGCCAAGAAGCTAACCGGCCGTCAATGGTCAACCCGCCTAGCTTGGCTTCAACTAGAGGGCAGCAGCGGTGGCCTTACTTGGACCCGAGCGGCGGCGACCTATCGTGTTCTACTCTTCCTCGTTTTCTGTGTGGTGCGGCCTCGTTGGCAGCGGGGCGGGGCCTCGGCGGAGCCGGCAATGTCCTCTATCTCGTTGCCGGCGGGCGGCGCCTCAGCGGAGCGGTGGAAATCCTCCCCCACGTTGCCGGCACGGTGGGGCCTCAGCTGAGCCGGTGATGTCCTCTGCCTCGTTGTTGGCGGGGCGGGGCCTCGATGGAGCCGGCGGTGTCCTCTGCCTCGTTGTTGGTGTCGCGAGGCCTCGGCGGAGCAGGGCCTCGTCGACACCAGCGGAGCCGGGACTCGTCGGAGCCGGCATTGTCCTCTGCCTCGTCCATGGTCTCGCCAAACATCGCCTCGCCCGCTTCATCGCCCTCTTTGCTAGCCTCTTTGTAGGCGGCCGCAGCCTCCGCCACCCGCATGTGGTACCGCCAGTGCTCGAGGCGGCCCTTGCGGGCGGAGCGGTACGAGTCAGGCAGCGCCTCCTGCTCCGCCCGCTCGGCGGTGATCTGCTCCTCCGCCTGCAGGTGCTCCTGGAGGAGATGGTGGTTCTAGGCGGCGTCGGCCTGCGCCTCCCGGAAATGCTCCTCATGCATCTTCCTCACCCTGTCCATATATTGGGCACGGGCCTCACCGATGGTCTTGGTGCAATGCACCAGCGAGGATGGCGTGGAGGAGGGGGTTGGCGCCGGATCGTCGACTACTGAGGGAGTCCTGGACTAGAGGGTGTCTGGATAGCCGAACTATCATCTTTGGCCGGACTCCTAGACTATGAAGATACAAGATTGAAGACTTCGTCCCTTGTCCGGATAGGACTTTCCTTGGCATGGAAGGCAAGCTGGGCGATACGGATATGTAGATTTCCTACCATTGTAACCGACTATGTGTAACCCTAACCCTATTCGGTGTCTATATAAACCGAAGGGTTTTAGTCCGTAGGACGAACAACAGTGATAACATAGGCTAGCTTCTAGGGTTTAGCCTCTCTGATCTCGTGGTAGATCTACTCTTGTACTACCCATATCATCAATATTAATCAAGCAGGAGTAGGGTATTACCTCCATCGAGAGGGCCGAACACAGGTAAAGACATCGTGTCCCTTGTCTCCTGTTACCATCCGCCTAGACGCACAGTTCGGGACCCCCTACCCGAGATCCGCCGGTTTTGACACCGACATTGGTGCTTCCATTGAGAGTTCCTCTGTGTCGTCAGCTATAGGCCCAATGGCTCCTTCAATCATCAGCAACGACGCAGTCCAGGGTGAGACTTTTCTCCCCGGACAGATCTTCGTATTCGGCGGCTTTTTGCGCGGGCCAATTCGCTAGGCCATCTGGAGCAGATCGAAAGCTACACCCCTGGCCATCAGGTCGGATTTGGAAGCTTGAACTATACGGCCGATGTCCGCGGAGACTTGATCTTCGACGGATTCGAGCCACAGCCGAGCGTGCCGCACTGTCTCGATGGAGTACGATCTAGCTCGCGCCCGAGCGATTGCCACAGGCCGCACGATGCCCGCTCCGACCCTTAATCCGGAGCCGGTTTCGCCGATCGAGGACGGTTGGTTGGACACCGCCTCGGGGGCTGAAATCTCTACGGCGATTGAGCCGAACACCATCCCTGTCCTTTGCGAAGCTCGTGACTCCCAGGTGCCGAACTCCTTTCCGGACTCCGAACCTCCCGCGCCCCTGCCAGTCGAATCCGACTGGGCGCCGGTTATGGAGTTCACCGCCGCGTACGTCTTTCAGCAATCGCCCTTTGGCGATATCCTGAAGTCATTAAAGTCTCTCTTTGTCATGGGAGCCCTGGCCGAACTACGGTCAGGAAGGTTGGGATTCAGACGACGAAGAAATTCAACGACCACCCACCACCCACTTTGTAGCCACTGTCGATGACTTAACAGACATGCTCGACTTCGACTCCGAGGACATCGACGATATGGATGATGACGCCGGAGACGACCAAGAACCAGCGCTCACAGGGCACTGGATGGCCAGCTCAACTTACGATATATATATATGGTGGACACACCTAAGGGAAGCGATAACGAGGAACCATTTAGACGCTATGAAGAAAATTCCCTCGGGAAGCAGTCAAAGCGGCAGCGTGGCGCCGCTCAAAACCCCACCTCGACAAAGATAGCGCCCACATAGACCCAGCCATAGAGCAGGGTGAGCGGCCGACGGCGAACATGCCATTGAGCAACCATCCGAACAGGTCAACTTGGACAAACAACCCGTCCCGGCAAGGACAACGATCCGGACGATCTCACGCCAGAACCGTCATTAGATCAAGAACCTCCACAAAGAGCTCCTCGCTACTGCGGCGTAGCTTGAAAAAGCAAGCGAGGCTCGAGAACAGCGGAAGACGCACCAATGAGATGGAGTAAATTACTCAACACTGCAGACAAATATGGCGACAGCCGCCAAGCAAAGAGCTACCCAAAGCGCAAACTACTGCCCGAATTCGATGAGGAGGCCGTAGAGCCCCCACGATCAAAAAACAAAGAGGCCTCCGGGTCGGATAGACGACCACATGGCAAACGTAGAGCGGCATGCGGCGCCGCACACAAGCCGGCACGCGATCCGCATAAGGATTCGCACTAAAAGGATGCCCCAGTTAGATCTATCTACGGGCCAAGGAAACAAGTTCTGGCGAGCAATACAACACGTCAAATATCCGAACATCACGGCACACCCAAATACAGGGCCGTGCACCTCTATGTTTCACCGATGAGGTGCTTTGGATCATGAATTTCAAATGAGATTCAAGCCCGTAAACATAGAGGCATACGACGGAACGACAGACCACGAGTCTGGATTGAGGATTATATCCTCCACATACACATGGACAGAGGAGATGATCTCCACGCCATAAAATACCTACCCCTCAAGCTCAAAGGGCCAGCCCAGCATTGGCTTAAAAGCCTCCCCGAAAAAACCATTGGTAGTTGGGAAGAGCTTGAGGATGCTTTTCGGGCCAATTTCCAGGAAACCTATGTCCGACCTCCGGACGCAGACGATCTAAGTCACATAACCCAACAGCCCGGAGAGTCAGCTCGAAAATTCTGGAACAGGTTCATCACCAAAAAGAACCAAATAGTCGATTGTCCGGACGCCGAAGCCTTAGCAGCTTTTAAACACAACGTACGAGACGAATGGCTCGCTAGACACCTCGGCCAGGAAAAGCCAAGAACAATGGCCGCACTAACAAACCTCATGACCCGCTTTTGCGCGCGAGAGGATAGCTGGCTAGCAAGATGTAGTACCAGCGACCCAAGTACATCCGAAGTCAGGGATGGGAATGGGAAACCACGACGCAGCAAGGACCAGCCGGATTAAGGAACGGTCCAAAGAGCGCCGATCAACACCGGATTCAAAAGCTCACGGCAGAACAATAAAAAACTGCCCCTTAAGGACAATAGCGATGAGCTATCCAACAAACAAAATATTGGACAAGATATGCCAAATCCACGGTACCCGGGAAGCACGCAAACCATACCCACAGAGATTGTTGGGTCTTCAAGCGATCCGGCAGACTCAACGCCGAATACAAGGGCTCGACACACCAAGTGAGGATGATGGCGAGCACCACAAGCGAGCCGGAAAACAAAAGAATTTCCCACAAGAGGTCAAAACAGTAAACTTACTTCAAGTAACAAAAGGGGAAAAGCAGGCGGCACCCATTGAATTCTGCTGCACAATCTACCCCAGCGTAGTCCCAACACTGGTTGTCAAAACCAATTACCTTCGACCATCAGGACTACTCCGAAAGTATCCGGAACGCAGGATGGACTGCCTTGATACTAGAACCTATAATCGACGGTCTTCAATTTACGCAAGTCCTAATGGACAGTGGCAGTGATTTAAACCTGCTATGTCAGGACACAATCCGTAACATGGGGATAAACCCAAACAGGATTAGCCATAGCAACACTTCCTTCTAAGGAATAATGCCAGCCACATATGCCCATTGTACGGGCTCCCTACTATTGGAAGTTATGGTCGGCTCACCCGACAACTTCCGTCGGGAAAAGTTGGTCTTCCACATCGCCCCATTTAAAAGTAGCCATCAAGCACTACTGGGACGTGAAGCTTTCGTCCGCTTTAACGCAATACCGCATTATGCATCTCTTAAACTTAAAATGTCCGGTCCATGAGGCATCATTTCATTAAAGGGAAGCTGCGGGTGTCCCTCAAGGTAAGAATGTGAGACTGCCTTAACAGCCTCACACTAATACGGCCTTGCTGGCCAAAAGCGTCTAAAGTAGGTCGTTCAGACCCCGGACACGGTTAGGCGAGTCCGGTATAAATAAACATGATGCTTACTAGCCGCGTACCCCCCTTACAAGGGGCTCCACGCATGTACAACAAGAGACAATAAAGCTCAATTTTACTCATTTTTGAATCATACTCTATTTTATTTCCAATTACATTTTAGCGATCTTTTTCAAACTAAGTTCCTCTCTTTTTACAGATGAACGCCGTGCTATACCCGTCCAGGATACGGCTAACGGAGACACAGTATGAGACGTGCAGCAGGACCTGTTGCAAGGATTCTTTTCAGATTAAGACCCTGCGTAAACCTTTTCACTGTCTCTTGTTGTTACTCATCCCCGGTCTCTTATTATAACCGAGGAGGAGGTGGCGTTTTGGCATCGGCGCGTCAATTTTGCACGCACACGGACACCAGGGCTTGTTACCAAGGGCATTGTTCGCCCGCTTTATAAAGACCGAATACCTTAGGGAGTGTTCGGCGTCTCGAGTTAGGCCTTATATGCATCAGCTCGAATCATGTCTTTGGTAAAATGTTGGGTTTGCCCGGCTCATGTTTTGCTGCCTTACGTTCCGTTCTATCGGCTAATGCGGCACCAGGAGAACTACTGCGATTGTGCCCGGTTGGTGGCGAGCACCTCGAGAGAAAGCCGAAAATCGACCGTCATGATATAGCGAGAGACTGGTCAACCACTCGATGACTCACCGGAATGTTTAGAATTCCTCCGCATTAACGAAGGACCATTTTCCGGTCAGCACATATGCACCCGAATTCGGGAGAGTGCGGTGCCCAGTGGGCTATATAGTAGCCCCACCATCGAACTCCTATGGCTAAGTGAAAGTGATAAAGCATTATAGTCCGGTTGCCTAGTTTGCTACGCTACCACCTCCTTTATAGGACCAAGACGTTGGATTAAGTGTGAAAGCGCGACTTCTTTGCAAACACCCCCGCACTATGTGCGTGGGGGCTGAAGCCGAAAACTGCCATCTTTCAGGTTATATACATATATACATCAACGGCCGCACATGAGGTAGTTTGCTACTTGAAGGCACAAGTATAAAAAGCTCTTACATTAAATTGAAATGTTGTTTCATAAAATTATACATGTCATTCAAACATAACATCCTTCGAGCACTGCGTCTCTATTAAACGAAATACCAAAGAACTTCCTCAAAATAGCGCTCGTGGTACTCTCATTTGCCGTCCGAATCTGGGGGCCTTAATATTGGTGGCCTTCATCTCAGCCGGTATGCCTTGACACGGGCAAGAGCCATCCAAGCCCCTCAATACACGCCGACCGCTTCATTGCGTCGTCGCAGTACCACACCAAGGAACTGCTGCACTAAGCCAAAATAACTCTTCGGTGGGGTCCGCCGCCACAAATGAGTCATGACATGCTTCATGGCAAGTCCGGATAATCGATTCAGCTCGGCCCATTCGGCCAACCGATCGGTCAACGGAAGAGGACGCTCCGGACTATGGAATTGCGACCAAAATAGCTCTTCCCTTTTGTGCCCCTTCTGGCCTCGAAAGTGCTCAATCACGTCCGCAGCGCTCGCCGCTAAGTCCAGATAAGCATCCTCCGAACTCCACAGCTTGTCCAACTGAGCATACTTTGGATCGGTATATTTCCTCCGCAGCAGAAACGATTTTCCAGCCGCAATATCCCCGGCCTGACTCAGCTCCTCCTTGGCAGCTCTCATAGCGGAACGTGCATCCTTGGATTCGGCGGTGGCCTTTTTCAGGACCTCTTGTTCCGGTTGACGTTCTTTTTCTAGAACCTCGCAGCGGTAGGTAGTATTCTTCAGTTTCAGTGCAAAATCGGCCATTTCCTCTTTGCTTGGCGATGAGCAGCCCGTTGCTTTCCGCTCTTGACCCGCCTTTAAAGCGGCCGCATTACTCTTTCGGGCTTGCTCTTTAGCTCGGGCAAGTTCCGCCCGCAGCCTCTCCACAGCAGCAGCACCGTCTGCATCAAAGCATACAAGTAGTAAGGCATGGGCGTCAAGCTCCCTTACCAGGTGTCCGCGGAGAAGTCGCATACCTTGTCCGCATCCGCCTCGTCAAGTTGCCGCTTTAGTTCGGCAAATTCATCAGTCGGGCTAGCCACCGGATGCCCCGCCACCTACATAGGAACGACGACATGTTAGTACTGAGATTATGATCCTCGGCACGCTGTCAGTTGTGACAGCATACCGAGTCTCAGGGGCTACTATCTATACATGGCGCATTCTATATGCATAACTGTCAGAAGGTACATCATTTTTTTTCGTACCTCAAACCCCATCAGTAAACTTCTGGGGGCTTCATGCAATCCGCTCTCAGCGGATGCAACTCTTTCAATTACCATAGCCATTAGCGCACGGTGATCTTCTGAGATATACGCTCGCCCGAGCAGGTCCTTCAGCTCCTCCAACCGCACGCCCGGTTGGCGCGGACCGTCCAGCCCGCCGGACTCGGGAACTCTCCGTGGCGACACTTGAGGTCGCCCGCCTCGCCGCAAGCGCGATAGGTGGAGGCGTTTCGCTCTCTATCATCTCCGGACGAAGATCCCTCAAGACGATCTCTGGCGAGAAGGGCTGAGATCCGAACTACAAGGTACAATTTCGGTTATCTTGAAATAAATACAGGATGTTCTTTATTGACAGACCCCTTCTTTTTACTTACGGCTCGCTGGAGGGCTGATCCCCTTGGGGAAATAGTACGGCTGGGGTACTTCACTGCGCTGGACTTTCTGACAAAGACTTCTTTCCCCGTTTTGAGGCCTTGGCTTCCGGGTCTTCGGAAGCGGGCCTCTTCTCCTGGAGGGGAGGATCCCTGATCCCCGCTTCCTTGAAAGCCTCCTTCGCGGAGGCAGTTGCTTCCCTGCTCCCCCCTTCGCCTTCTTTAGAAGGCGCGGCCTTCAACATCTTGGTCAGCATGGGATCCGGCGTGGTCTCTGGGAGAGGAGCCAGACACCTTATCAACTTTGCCTTGGCTATCCACTCCTATTCAAGAAACGGCTCCCTTAAAGGGCATATATATGATAAATGAATGAACAGCCTGTCCGTTCTGTGGTTACTTACTTGAGTATCTGGGTGATTGCAGCTTAGACCTGCGTCCTTGGTCAAGTCCGGACACTTCTCTTGTGATCCGAAGAACAGTTTGTACATCTCCTTGGGCGTTGCGCCCATAAAATGTTGGAGAGCTCGTGGTCCCTCCGGATTAAACTCCCACGGACGGAGGGGGCGACGTTTGCCAGGCGTATACGCCCGAATCAGCATAACCTGCGCCACCACAACTAGATTGATCTCTCTTTCTTGGAGGTCTCGAATATGGCCCTGCAACAGAGGAACGTCCTTGGACGGCCCCCAGTCGAGCCCCCGGTTGACCCATGATGCCAGCCGCTGTGGTGGACCTGAGCGAAAGGTGGGTGGCGCCACCCATTTGGCGCCCCTGGGAGCGGTGATATAAAACCACTTCCGTTGCCACAAACCAAGCTCCTCTTGAAAAGAGCCCTCGGGCCACGGAGCATCAGCACACTTGCTTATGACCGTCCCTCCGCACTCTTCTTGTTGCCCCTCGATCATCTTCGGCTCCACCTTGAAGGTCTTGAGCCACAATCCAAAGTGAGGGGTAATATGGAGGAAGGCTTCACATACGACAATGAATGACGAGATATGGAGGATGGACTCGGATTCAAGTCATGGAAATCTAGCCCATAATAAAACATGAGCCCCGCACAAAGGGATCCGTCGGAAGCCTAAACCCCGAAGGAAGTGAGACACGAACACCACGCTCTCACCGGGCTCGGAGTGGGAATGACCTGCCACGGAGCAGGCAGCCTATCTGAAATCTCGCCGGTTAGATACTGGCGTCTCGCAGCTTTAGCACAACTTCTTCTGTGACGGAAGAAGACATCCATCGGCCGAGCTGGTCGGAGCCGGACATCGTCGAAGGTCCGAAGCGCCTAAATCTGAAGCTTTGGGTGTTAGAACTCAGCGCGAGGCGAATTCAATGGAGGGTGGAAAAAAGAAGAGGGCCTTGGTCTCATTATAAAGGGGTTGAATACCAAGAGCCCTCCCCGTGGTCGATTGGGACTCGCCTTCGATAGAGGAGGCGTGCCAGCGAACGCAGTAGGGTTACCCACGTCCGTATTGATGAGAATCCCGTAATAAGGGGGCATGATCTACGCTTTGATAAGACGTGCCAAGGAAACCGCCTCGCTAAACGCGCTGAGGTGGAATAGTAAAAAACAATTCGAATAAAGGCTTGGCCGTGGTGATGTCGCACCGCGGAATACGTCAGCAGATCTGTGCAAAAATTATTCTCTCTACGGTGGTATGTGGAACTTGTTTTGCATAGCCGGACACTATCCTTGTGTTCAAAACCTTCTATGAAGTATTCGGAGGAGGAACCCGCCTTGCAATGCCGAAGAAAATATGCGCGCTGGACTCGTCGTCATTGAAGCCTGGTTCAGGGGCTACGGAGGGAGTCCTGGACTAGGGGGTGTCCGGATAGCCGAACTATCATCTTTGGTCGGACTCCTAGACTATAAAGATACAAGATTGAAGACTTCATCCCTTGTCCGGATAGGACTTTCCTTGGCGTGGAAGGCAAGCTTGGCGATACGGATATGTAGATTTCCTACCATTGTAACCGACTCTGTGTAACCCTAACCCTATTCGGTGTCTATATAAACCGAAGGGTTTTAGTCCGTAGGACGAACAACAATGATACCATAGGCTAGGTTATAGGGTTTAGCCTCTCTGATCTCGTGGTAGATCTACTCTTGTACTACCCATATCATCAATATTAATCAAGCAGGAGTACGGTATTACCTCCATCGAGAGGGCCCGAACCTGGGTAAAAACATCGTGTCCCTTGTCTCCTGTTACCATCCGCCTAGACGCACAGTTCGGGACCCCCTACCCGAGATCCTCCTGGTTTCCTGACATCACGGTCCCACACCATTGTCAACCTATGTAGTAGTCAATAAACGAGGGAATTGCACAAGAAGCGGCCGACAGCTGGGAACAAGCAGCTCGAGCAGTATTTGTGTTTTTGAGGTGTGAGCACTGCAGAGTTTTTTGATGTTTAGCCCAGATATTAATTTTTCTCCTCTGAACAACAACGAAAACATCGCTGCAGGTATTAACTGGGCGGGTTGTGGCCCGTCTAGCCCAGGCCAGATATCCAGCCCAGATATTAATTTTTTTTCAAGCTAAAAATGGCTAGCCCAGCTATACTATTTTTTTAGGAATACCCGGGCAAGGTCAAGTTGTTATTCTCCGCCCCGCAGGGCTGCAAATCTTTCCTAGGATGGATGCATTAGGCTTAACAAGAAAAAGGGCTTTAAGAAATAATAAATGGGATGTAATTATAAAAACTGGGCAGTAACTATAAAAAATGCACCAAACATGTGATTACTTTATAAAATATTATTCTTGTTCCGAGCGCAATGTTTCGTTGGATTTTTACGTAATATAAATTTATATTGAAATTTTATTTAATCTGACTAGAAATTTCGGGATAAAAATATTTCAGATCCCATCAAAATGTGGGAAATTTTATTGAATTCTGTTTTGAATGGTTGGTTGAAATGGGCTGTACTTTTAACAAACTGTAAATGGGCTATAGTAAATTCCATTAGAATTCAAAAATGGGCTACACATTCTTACAAATCTCAAATGGGCTATAAGTTCTCTGCCACACACTTCTGGCCTTACTAAGTTGTGCGTCCCTAAAAAACAGAGTTGACGCGTATGCAAGGCTTTGTCAACTTATAGTCAACACACGGTTCTAGCGGCGATGGCCGTTGGATGTCCATCCAACGGATGCCGTGCTTCTTCTTCAATCTCGGATATTCTAGCTTCACCCGCCCAAAAATGATTCCTCCCCCGACATCCGGGCGCACCGTTTCGGAAGCTGACCTGTGGGCCTACTAAGTTGACGTACCAAGGGCTTTGTCAACTTAGTCAATATAAACGATTCTAGCTGCAGTGACCGTAAGATGTCCATCCAACGGCCGTCGTGTTTCTTCAACCGCTGGTCTTCTTGCTCCAGCCGCCCAAAGCAGCGCCGGTCGTTCCGCATGCTCCTCCCTCCCGTGGCCAGCTGTGCTGCCGCGAAGGCCTCACCGCCCCCTACTACTCCCACTGCTGGCCAGGCCATCCCTCTACTCACCCACACCCCCTGTTATTCTGCGGCGACGGTAGCGCAGCCGAACCAGTGAACCCTCGTAATCCTCTCTGCGTGTGCATCCACTGCCGCGTCTTCCCCGGCTCCGCGTCGTGCCCTTCCTAGGCCTTGCCGTCGTCCACCGCCCTGGTGCTCTCGGTGCGGCGTGGTCAACATGGTCAAGGAACGACTTCCATCGGACATGGACTGTACATGGAGAGGCTAACAACTGGGTCCACAGCAGCGGCAAGGAAGTGCCTCCTTATTACGCGCAAAATAATTATTCCTCCACCTGACAGCGGGGACCCACTGGACGGGCCACCGTATTTCGCGAAAAAAATGATTCGCCCCCTGACTGCTGGGACCCACGAGCTACATCTTCGCACGCAAGGAAGTGTGTCCGGGAAAAAAACAATTTTCCCCTGACTGCTGGGACCCACCAGCTACATCTTCGCACGCAAGGAAGTGCGTCCAAAAAAACGATTCGCCCCCCGACTGCTGGGGCCCACCACCTACACCTTCGCCCGCAAGGAAGTGCGTCCGGGAAAAAAATGATTCACCCCGATCACCGGGACCCAAGAGCTACACCTTCGCCGCAAGGAAGTGCGTCCGAGCAAAAAATGATTCGCCCATCGAGTCTTGGGACCCACCAGCTACATCTTCGCAGCAAGGAAGTGCACGGCGGTCGGGACCCACCTGGTCGAAGCGTCGTGGCGTTGTCATTCTGGTCGCGAACGGTACGCATATACCGGGTCGATGTAGAGGCGCGCACGTGTCATAGTAGAGGCGCGCACGTAGCATGTACACGTACATACAGCGGCCAGGGTGCAAGAAAGGAAATACAGCCACGTATGTGTACTTACGGGCGGGGTCTCGAACGCCTACTCGCACATACGTACGGCGAGGGCTCATTGACATGGCTGGGTCAGAACGGAGAAACAGCGTCGTCATGTTCATGGGGAGGCAACGCAATGCTTCGTGTTCATGGGGAGGCAACGGAATGCGTCGTGTTCATCGGGAGGCAGCGGAACGCGTGGGAGCCAACTGGCTGGGTCGGAACGGAATGCGTGGTCGTGTTCATCGGGAGGGCTTGGACGGAACAGGCGATGGAAACGAGGCCTGGCGTACCGTAGAATGGAGGAAACGGCCTTGTGTTCGACCGGCCACGTTTGAAACGGGATCCTGTTCATCGCGAGGGGTCTGGCGTACCGCAAAACGGAGGAAACGGACCTCCTATGGTCGAAACGGGGGTCCTGTTGATCGGGAGGGGTGTGGCATACCGCAAAACGGACGAAACAGACTTCCTACGTCGAAACGAGGGGTCCTGTTAACCGGGAGGGGTGTGGCGTACCGCAAAACGGACGAAACGGACCTCCTACGGTCGAAACGGGGGTCCTGTTCATCGAGAGGGGTGTGGCGTACCGCAAAACGGGACTCCACGGGATATTGTTCATCTCCACCGTCGACCTCCTCCAGCCTCCACGGGCTCCTGTTCATCCAGCCTCCACCGCGTGCTACTCCACGGCCACTGTTCAACCACCCTCCACCGCTCACTGTTCATCCAGCCCTCCACACCACGGGGTCCTGTTGAACCACCCTCCACGGGCACCCCTCCACCGTCTCATCGCTCATCCAACCCTCCACCACACCACGGGTCTTGTTCATCCACAGCAATGCCATCGCCACTGTTCATCCAATCCCCGCAACGCCACTGCTCATCCCAGGCGGCATCGATCGGCTTCAGCTTAGCAGCGATGGCGAAGGAATTGCTCGATCGGGTTCGATTAACAACCATCGATCGATCGCTTCGGGTTCGATAACGCATAGCCTGCAGTGTAATCGCTCGGGTTCGATTAGAGAGCCCAACGCCTCGCTTCGGGTTGATTAGAGCCAACGCCCTACACCTGCAGCAGCGTCATTAATAGAGAAAGCAGCGATCGCTTCGGCCCCGACCTCCCACCGTAACCGAACTCCCGAAATTTTCCTCGCCTGGTTTCTACCACGGTTTTTCCGTCATGGACGGCCCAAAGAATGTCATGCAGCTGCCTCTCCGCCCGACAGACGAAAAAGCCCATTTATCGTCATGTTTTTTGTCATAGAAGTAGGAGCCCACCACATCTATGATGATACCGGGTTTTGTCACAATTATCGTCATAGAAGTGTCATATGTATGACAGAAAAAAATTCGTTCTGCCCAAAATGTCACGGATGTGTCTTTTTTTTGTAGTGAGTGGAGGACGCTGGGACGACCGCGGCCCCCGCCAAGAGTGGCGCGACCAGCCACGTGAGGACCGCTGGCAAGACCAGCCTCTCGAGGGCGCCTGGAGGGATCAGCCTCGTGAGGACCATCCCCAAGGCAAAGTTGGCCTCCCTCCGCTGCCACCACCGCCAAGGAGGAACGATGATCATCACCAGCATGAGGGGGCTGGGAGCTCCCAGGAGCCGCGCGCCATCGCCTGCATCTTGGCTGGTGATACGTCTCCAACATATCTATAATTTTTTATTGCTCCATGCTATATTATCTTCTGTTTTGGACATTATTGGGCTTTATTATTCACTTTTATATTATTTTTGGGACTAACCTATTAACCGGAGGCCCAGCCCAGAATTGGTGTTTTTTGCCTATTTCAGAGTTTCGCAGAAAAAGAATATCAAACGGAGTCCAAACGGAATGAAACCTTCGGGAACGTGATTTTTGGAACGAACATGATCCAGGAGACTTGGACCCTAAGTCAAGTAAGCTTCCAGGAAGCCATGAGGTAGGGGAGCGCGCCAACCCCCCAGGCGCGCCCTCCACCCTCATGGGCCCCACGTTGCTCCACCGACGTACTCCTTCCTCCTATATATACCTACGTACCCCCAAACGATCAGAGACGGAGCCAAAAACCTAATTCCACCGGCGCAACCTTCTGTACCCACGAGATCCCATCTTGGGGCCTGCTCCGGAGCTCCGCTGGAGGGGGCATCGATCACGGAGGGCTTCTACATCAACACCATAGCCTCTTCGATTAAGTGTGAGGGTATCATTACCAACTTGGGAACCGCTTTTTCTTCCGTAAAGAATACTCATAGTCCTCCAACTAAAATTGCTAAGCTTATGTATGTTCCTAAAATCAAGGGTGAGTCCTCTAATAAGGAAACTGCGGATCTGAAGTCTATAAGTATTCATCCCAATCTTTTTTGCTATCATTAAGGAACCAACCCAATTACAATTGAATTTTTCGATCTTGTGCCTAAAAGTTTGATAATTACTAAAAAGAATGAAATTCCTAAGGATGATATATGTCTCATTGAAGAATTGCCTACCAAAGATGGCAATACCTAGATCTATCCTTGCTTTTATGCCTAGCTAGGGGCGTTAAACGATAGCGCTTGTTAGGAGGCAACCCAATTTTATTTTTAGTTTTTTTGCTTTTTGCTTCTGTTTAGGAATAAATATTTGATCTAGCCTCTGGTTAGATGTGTTTTTATGTTTTAATTAGTGTTTTTGCCAAGTTAAACCTATAGGATCTTCTTGGATGATAGTTATTTGATCTTGTTGTAATTTCCAGAAACTTTTTGTTCACAAAAATAATTGTTAAAAATCACCAGAACGTGATAAAATATTGATTCCAATTGCTGCTGATCAATAAACAAATTTTCCTTTTGGCTGATTTTTTGGAGTTCCAGAAGTTTGCGTTGAATTCTGATTACTACAGATCGTTCTTTTTTTGACAGATTCCGTTTTCCGTGTGTTGTTTGCTTATTTTGATGAATCTATGGCTAGTAAAAGAGTTTATAAACCATAGAGAAGTTGGAATACAGTAGGTTTAACACCAATATAAATAAAGAATGAGTTCATTACAGTACCTTGAAGTGGTCTTTTGTTTTCTTTCGCTAACGGAGCTCACGAGATTTTATGCTGAGTTTTGTGTTGTGAAGTTTTCAAGTTTTGGGTGAAAGATTTGATGGATTATGGAACAAGGACTGGAAAGAGCCTAAGCTTGGGGATTACCATGGCACCCCCAAGATAATCTAAGTACACCAAAAAGCCAAAGCTTGGGGATGCCCCGGAAGGCATCCCTCTTTAAATCTACTTCCATCGGTAACTTTACTTGGAGCTATATTTTTATTCACCACATGATATGTGTTTTGCTTGGAGCGTCTTGTATGATTTGAGTATTTGCTTTTTAGTTTACCACAATCATCCTTGCTGTACACACCTTTTGAGAGAGACACACATGATTCAGAAATTATTAGAATACTTTATGTGCTTCACTTATATCTTTTGAGTTATATAGTTTTGCTCTAGTACTTCACTTATATCTCTAGAAACTATTGATCTCTCATGCTTCACTTAGATTATTTTGATAGTCTTAAATAGCATGGTAATTTTCTTAAATAATCCTAATATGCTAGGTATTCAAGATTAGTAAAAACTTTCTTATGAGTGTGTTGAATACTAAGAGAAGTTTGATGCTTGATGATTGTTTTGAGACATGGAGGTAGTAATATCAAAGTCGTGCTAGTTGAGTAGTTGTGAATTTGAGAAATACTTGTGTTGAAGGTTGCAAGTCCCGTAGCATGCACGTATGGTAAACATTATGTAACAAATTTGAAACATGAGGTGTTCTTTGATTGTCCTCCTTATGAGTGGCGGTCGGGGACGAGCGATGGTCTTTTCCTACCAATCTATACCCCTAGGAGCATGTGTGTAGTGCTTGGTTTTTGATGACTTGTAGATTTTTGCAATAAGTATGTGAGTTCTTTATGACAAATGTTAAGTCCATGGATTATACGCACTCTCACCTTTCCATCATTGCTAGCCTCTTCGGTACCTTGCATTGCCCTTTCTCACATTGAGAGTTGGTACAAACTTCGCCGGTGCATCCAAACCCCGTGATATGATACGCTCTTTCACACATAAACCTCCTTATATCTTCCACAAAACAGCCACCATACCTACCTATTATGGCATTCCATAGCCATTCTGAGGTATATTGCCATGCAACTTTCCACCATCCCGTTTATCATGACATGTTCATCATTGTCATATTGCTTTGCATGATCATGTAGTTGACATAGTATTTGTGGCAAAGCCACCGTTCATAATTCTTTCATACATGTCACTCTTGGTTCATTGCATATCCCGGTACACCGCCGGAGGCATTCATATAGAGTCATACTTTGTTCTAGTATCAAGTTGTAACCATTGAGTTGTAAATAAATAGAAGTGTGATGATCATCATTCTCTAGAGCATTGTCCCAAGTGAGGAATAAAAAAGAGAGAAAGGCCATAAAAAGAGAAGGCCCAAAAAAGGAGAAAAAGAGAGAAGGGACAATGTTACTATCCTTTACCACACTTGTGCTTCAAAGTAGCACCCTAATCTTCATGATAGAGAGTCTCTCGTTTTGTCACTTTCATGTACTAGTGGGAATTTTTCATTATAGAACTTGGCTTGTATATTCCAAAAATGGGCCTCCTCAAGTGCCCTAGGTCTTCGTGAGCAAGCAAGTTGGATGCACACCACTTAGTTTCTTTTGTTGAGCTTTCATATATTTATAGCTCTAGTGCATCCGTTGCATGGCAATCCCTAGTCGCATTAACATCAATCAATGGGCATCTCCATAGCTCATTGATTAGCCTCGTTGATGTGAGACTTTCTCCTTTTTTGTCTTCTCCACATAACCTCCATCATTATACTCTATTCCACCCATAGTGCTATCTCCATGGCTCACGCTCATGTATTGCGTGAAGTTTGAAAAAGTTTGACATTACTAAAGTATGAAACAATTGCTTACCTTGTCATCGGGGTTGTGCACGATGAGAGCATTCTTGTGTGACGAAGATGGAGCATGACTAAACTATATGATTTTGTAGGGATGAACTTTCTTTGGCCATGTTATTTTGAGAGGACATAATTGCTTAGTTAGTATGCTTGAAGTATTATTATTTTTATGTCAATATTGAACTTTTATCTTGAATCTTTCGGATCTGAATATTCATACCACAATTAAGAAGAATTACATTGAAATTATGCCTAGTAGCATTCAACATCAAAAATTCTGTTTTATCATTTACCTACTCGAGGACGAGCAGGAATTAAGCTTGGGGATGCTTGATATGTCTCCAACGTATCTATAATTTTTGATTGCTCCATGCTATATTATCTTCTGTTTTGGACATTATTGGGATTTATTATTCACTTTTATATTATTTTCGGGATTAGCCTATTAACCGGAGGCCCAGCCCAGAATTGCTGTTTTTTTGCCTATTTTAGAGTTCCGCAGAAAAAGAATATCAAACGGAGTCCATACGGAATAAAACCTTCGGGAACGTGATTTTTGGAACGAACATGATCCAGGAGACTTGGACCCTAAGTCAAGGAAGCTTCCAGGAAGCCACGAGGTAGGGGGGCGCGCCCACCCCCCCCCCCAGGCGCGCCCTCCACCCTCGTGGGCCCCATGTTGCTCCACCGACGTACTACTTCCTCCTATATATACCTATGTACCCCCAAACGATCAGAGACGGAGGCAAAAACCTAATTCCACCGGCGCAACCTTCTGTACCCACGAGATCCCATCTTGGGGCCTGTTCCGGAGCTCCGCCAGAGGGGCATCGATCATGGAGGGCTTCTACATCAACACCATAGCCTCTTCGATTAAGTGTGAGTAGTTTACCTCAGACCTTCGGGTCCATAGTTATTAGCTAGATGGCTTCCTCTCTCTTTTTGGATCTCCATACAATGTTCTCCCCCTCTCTCGTGGAGATCTATTCGATGTAATCTTCTTTTGCGGTGTGTTTGTTGAGACCGATGAATTGTGGGTTTATGATAATGTTTATCTATGAACAATATTTGAATCTTCTGAATTCTTTTATGTATGATAGGTTATCTTTGCAAGTCTCTTTGAATTATCAGTTTGGTTTGGCCTACTAGATTGATCTTTCTTGCAACGGGAGAAGTTCTTAGCTTTGGGTTCAATCTTGCTGTGTCCTTTCCCAGTGACAGTAGGGGCAGCAAGGCAAGTATTGTATTGTTTCCATCGAGGATTACAAGATGGGGTTTTTTATCATATTGCATGAATTTATCCCTCTACATCATGTCATCTTGCTTAAGGCATTACTCTGTTCTTATGAACTTAATACTCTAGATGCATGCTGGATAGCGGTCGATGTGTGGAGTAATAGTAGTAGATGCAGGCAGGAGTCGGTCTACTTGTCTCGGACGTGATGCCTATATACATGATCATACCTAGATATTCTCATAACTATGCTCAATTCTGTCAATTGCACAACAGTAATTTGTTCACCCACCGTAAAATACTTATGCTCTTGAGAGAAGCCACTAGTGAAACCTATGGCCCCCGGGTCTATCTTCCATTATATTAATCTTACAACACTTATTTATTTCCGTTGCTTTTTACTTTGCTTTTATTTACTTTGCATCTTTATCATAAAAATACCAAAAATATTATCTTATCATATCTATCAGATCTCACTCTCATAAGTGACCGTGTAGGGATTGACAACCCCTTATCGCATTGGTTGCGAGGATTTATTTGTTTGTGTAGGTGCGAGGTACTCGCGCGTAGCCTCCTACTGGATTGATACCTTGGTTCTCAAAAACTGAGGGAAATACTTATGCTACTTTGCTGCATCACCCTTTCCTCTTCAAGGGAAAACCAACGCAGTGCTCAGGAGGTAGCAGGTGGCGCTCAGGCCCCAGCCTCCCAGTGCATCTTCAAGAAGTTCGCTCGTGAGGTGAACGCGGCCCTCCCGAAGCTCGAGGCCACGCGCCCACTCGGGTGGTCCAAGTGCACCATTACCTTCAGCTCTTCCGACCAGCTCAAGTGCGTGGCAACTGCCGGCGCCCTCCCGATGCTCTACTCGCCCATCATCAGCAATGTCCTTGTCACCAAGACCCTCATCGATGGCGATGCAGGACTCAACGTTCTCTCCATCGATACGTTCGACCGCCTCCAAGTGCCTTCTGAATAGTTGTAGCCGACCAAGCCCATCTCAGGAGTGACCGATGGCTCCATCACCCCGATAGGATAGATCCGCCTCCTGGTCACCTTCGGCAAGAGAAACAACTACCACACCGAGCTCATTGACTTCGACGTCGCCCACATTCGCCTTCCGTACAACGCCATCCTCGGGTATCCAGCCCTGGCCAAGTTCATGGCAGTGACTCATCATGGTTACAACATCCTCAAGATGCCAGGGAGTTGCGGCGTCATCATGGTCGCCTGTGAAGAGAAAGACGCAGTGTGCCCTCTCGAGCACGCCTACCAGGCTGCGGCGTTCGAGGACCCAGACAGCGAACGCACCATCTACCCTCCTAAGGCCGTCCCCAAGAAGAAAAAGCAGCTGCCCCACCAGGGGCCTCAGGAGAGCGGTGTCTCCAGCAGCACCACCTCAGGGCCTGCGCCCGCAGATGGGGCGCCTCCCTCCCTCGCATAGGAAGGTGTGCCCGGCGCTCTCCTCAGACTGGGCTTGGGGGCTCTCTTCTATAGGGCCTCAGACCTAGCCAACGTCACGAGGGAGGCGCTCGGGCACCACGTGGATGCATGCTTCACCGCACACTTCCCTCATCAGGGCACAAGGCACGAGGTGCCTGCTGCTCAGGAGTTCATCACCAAGTCCACCAAGGAGCTTCAAGAGGCAAGAGCCATGCACGACGACCGCCACCCACCACCTAGCGCAGGTCCTTGTCCTTGCGAGGACGACGAGTTGCGTGCCCGCGTCGACATTCCGGGGCTCAACAGGGCCGCATATCAGGAGCGCTTCTGGCCATTGTGCGTCGGTCGGTGTGAGGCCCCACCTGACAACTACATTCGCATGCCTTTCGGCTTGCCGAACGCAGTTGTCACCTTCCAGCACCGCCTGCAGAGCATTCTGGAGGCCCAGGAAGCCAGGCACCAGGCGGTCCTGGTGGAGATGGCGACGGTCCTTGACGAGCCTCCCGGCCTCCCAGAGCCTCCTGAGGCTCAGGGCCCTGGCGGCTCGTGAGGATCCACTTCTTCAGCAAGCGTCTTCAGCTACTCCAACACCTCTTCAACAATAGTGCCAGGTCACATTTTCTGGTTTATTCAGCTGGCGGCGCCCCTCGGGCTGCATCATCCCTAGGTCACAGGGGCCTGTCCCTGCGACGCGTATCCTTTTGCATATTCAACTTACTCTGTTGGGGGCGCCCCTCAGGCTGCATCATCCCCAGGCCGCATGGGTCTGTCCTTGTGGCATGCATCGTCCTTGCATTTATCCGAGCTAGCTTGCCTCCTATGAGTCATCTTATGATTATCACCTGCCTGTCCGGTACTTCAATACCATGAACGTCGTGTGCCATTGGAAGCCCGCCCAGGACCGCCTCATGATTAAGGACTGGCACGACGTCTGTGATCGGGTCCGTCCCTGCAGCGTTGCTAAACCCAAGAGGCTGAGCTCTCGCTCGCAGGCCAGCTCCCGTGTATGTCACCTCCCATGGCCCTTGGTGCCTTGTTCTCGCATGAGCTAATCGCGGACGGATGAGCCAGGGCGCGTGACCCGGTGCCTCGCCACCATGGAAGCCGCGCGTTGGTTGTCTTTCTTCAGGATTTTTCGCATGAGAAGACTGGGCACGACGTCTGTGTTCGGGTCCGTCCCTGCAATGTCGATAAACCCAATGACTGAGCTATGTCTGGCGGGCCAGCCCCGTTCACGTCACCTCCTGGGGTCATTGGTTTTTGGCCTTATCATGTGATCACCTCAGGAGATTCATTCGGCGCAGGTTGCCTAACCATCTTGCAGGACCACCAGAGCTATCAAGAACAAAGACCAGGCATAACCTGCCTTGAGGTACGGTCTCGTGAGTCCCGTGGTGGCTCACGAGTGCCCAGACACACCTCGTCTAGCCCTGCCGTGCAAGCAACGTGTCAGGGCGGGGCTGTACACGCCCCGGGGGCTCCACTCAGAGGGGGGGCCCACCCACGCACCAGTGGAAGCACCATTGTCGGATTTCGGGTTCCGGCAGACCCTTAAGGTTCGAACTCTGGGGTGCGCGCGGAGATCCAACCCTCCACCGTCTCGTACCTCGCCGAATCGCAGGGACCTAATCTACTAGACAGAACAGCACAAGAGAAGCAAGATTTATACTAGTTCGGGCCACCGTTGTGGTGTAATACCCTACTCTAGTTTGTGGCGTGGTGGATTGCCTCTGGGGCTATTGAGGAACAGTACTGGGAAGAACAGCCTCGCGAGGGTCTGTTCTTGGTGGGTGTAATGAACTGCTAGGTGGTGTTCCGTTGCTCTAACTACTGGTTCCTTGGTGAGGATTCCGACCTCATGCCGGGGGGCTGATCGAAGATCACCCACTCTGAGTGTGGCTACCCCTATTTATAGGCGAAGGCCCTGGGCCTCTTCCCAAATATTGAGCGGGAAGGGCGCCAACAATTGGCCATTTTGAAGGGGAACAGCGGGTACACTTATCCTGACTAAAGTTGGTCCTCGCCTGCCAAAGGCTCTGGTGATGACGCCTGCTTGGGCTCCACGATGACTCCCTTCAGCCGTTGGGGCTGGTCTTGGTCTTATTGCACTGAAACGGATGCCTTTGCTTGATGCCCTCGCATACCGCCTCCCTTTGCACCAAAGAGGAAGGAGGACGGGCTGGGCTGGCGCCCGACCGGGCGCCTCTTGGTCGTCATGGCTTGCGTCATGGGCACCTCGCGAGGTACCCTGCCTTGAACTCTCCGCCTCCTCATGAGCCATCCTGACGAGTCCGTGCCTGAGGAAGCTCCTGGTCGTCCGCCCCGCGAGGCTTGGCCCCTCGCGAGGGTCTTGAGCTTGTGTTGATGAAGATGGGCCGTCCTGGGCCTCCTTTGAGCCACACCGCAGGCCGTAGTCAGGCAAGTATGGGGACCCCCGTTCCCAGGACACCGACAGTAGCCCCCGGGCCCACGGCGCGCCCGAACTTGGCCGGGCAGAGAGGCGAAAGGGCAAGTGCGAAGCATCGCGGGACCTAACAGCCTGCGGCCTTGGGCGACGCGTGGCGGTTGATTGGACGTGGGCGGCACTGTTCCCCCACGCCTCCTTATTTCGTGCCTTGCTAGGTGGACACGCTGCTGCACACATCCGTTCCCCTCTCTGCTTCTTGTGCGCTCCAGTCCTTCCCCCTCTCGAACTCCAGGTTCCATTTCCAATCCAATCTCGAATCTCCCCCTCCACCTTTCAATCGTCATGGCTCCGACGAAGAAGGGGAAAGGGAAGAAACTTGTGCCTCCGCCTCGCTCGCCGCCGCCGGCGGCCTCTGCTGTCGACCTGTCGATTATACTCAATCTAGAGGGCTTGTGCAAGGTTAGTTCGGCCCTGGCCACCTCCTTCAACGAATGCGGGAGGACGACGGCTTGGCCCGCGTCCCACTTCTCCATCGACAGGATAGTCACCGAGGTCCGGTATTTCGACGCATACGTGGGCGGGGCTGGTTCCCCCCTTCTCTGATTTCGTCAATGACGTGCTTTCCCACTATCAGATCCACATGATGCATCTGGGTCCTGAGTCCATTACCCTCCTCTCGGTCTTCGCCTTCGTTTGCGAAGCAATGATGGGCATCCTTCCCTCGGTTGCCTTGTTGCGCCACTTCTTCTCTCTGCGCCTTGTCGACCCCACTCAATGCTCGGCGTGCGTGAGCTTCGTCGCCGCGCCCGAGACAGCGGCCTCAGGGACTGACTTCAGCTTGCCTCCGCCCGCGGCTGAGTTCTGCGAGAGGTGGCTGTACGTGGACATGGGCGTGCCCAGCCCCCTGCTATCGGAGCCAACCTCGCCTGCTGGGGCCAGGAGACGCTTTCAAGCCCTCGGCTCATCTTTGTCTGGCGCCGCTTCGCGTTCCTGAGGTCGCTTGCTGTAACAGCGCCCAAGGTGGTGAAGGAGTTCCTGATGCGCCGCATTGCTCCTCTCCAACGCCATTCCCACCGGATGTGGGCCTTCAACGGGCCTGGTGATCGTATGAGGCTCCAGGAAGAAGACCTGGCGCCTAAGGCGCTAAGGAAAGTGCTCTTGGTCCCGATCATGCACCCTAACCCCGGTGGCATCCGGCATGAAGGGGCCTTGCTGTACCTCTGCCGGAACAGGGGTGATTTGGTGAACCAGATGCCTATCTTCGATGAATGGGGGCCACGCCCCGCTGGTCTCCAGGGGCCTCGCGAGAATCCAGTGGTGGTGACAGCCCTTCCAGTCGGCCAAGGCGGCTCCTCCTCGAGTGGCGGAGCAGGGAGGCACGAGCCGCCAGAGGCCGAAGGGACCCCCACCGGGGTTACAGCGCCGGGCGATGCTCGTGAGGGGCACCTCCCGAGGCTCATGCCGCTGCGGCTGAGGGCGGCAGGCGGCCGCCCGCAGCGCTCGCGGGTGGAGCCCCCGAGGTCCCTGCTGCTTCTCTTGGTGAGGCGACTAGCAGCGCACGTCAGGCAGACGCCCCTGACGCAAGTCGTCTTGATGCTTCTCCCTCGCTGCAGGCTGATCCCTGCGCTCAAATCTTGGGTCGTTTCCGCGTGAAATTTGAGGCCCTCCGGAAGAGAAGGGAGGCCCTGGCGATGAATACCCTTGTCGCCTCTGTGAGCGTAGGAAGTACTTCGCCACCGATGAGTAAGCCTTCTCCTTCTCCAGCTCCTGATTCTTCTGCTGCTTGTCTTGATCCTTGCCTGCAGTTCCTTCCTGCCGAGCTCACGGAGACGGGTGAGGAGCCGTCCTCCCCGGCTTCGCCCCCTCCCCCGTCCTTGAGTGCTCCAAGCAGTGGAGCCCTTGTGGTGAGGGCGACCGGGGAGGTGAACCGTCCCGTGGCGCGTCGTGGCCCTGCACGCCTCGCGATCCTTCCTCGCTAGCCTTCCCGTGGCATAGCTAGCCTGCCGTGGGCTTCTCGCCTGGTCGTGGACGACGATTGGCTGAGGCGCTTCCTCCGCCCCTCGTCTGGGGATGGGCTGGTCCCAGGCCGGGCTTCTGGCGCGGCGCGCCCGGCCGTCGCGAGGGTGCCAGCCCCCAGCCCCCGCCGGAGGAGTGTTGATTTGCGGCTCCGGCGCCCGTCTGGGCGGTTGATGGTGTGGAGGACGCGGCGCGAAGGCCTGGGAGCGCCGCGCCCTTCGCCAAGGATTTCTTCGAAGGGCGGCTGACACGGTGAGCCTGCTTGGTGAAGAGCTCGCTGATGAAGACGCGCACCTTGAGGCCGAGGGCCTGCGCCTGGCTGCAGAGAGGCGCGAGCTGGAGAGCGCCGCCGCTCTTGCGCGCCACCGGCGCGACCTTGATGATGAGGAGGCCAAGGCGTCGCTGGCAGCATCTCGGGAGGCCTGTTCTCGGGTCGTCGAGGAGGCCCGGGAAGCTAACAGGCGACAAGAGGCAGCGGAGAAGCGGGCACGGGAACTCCTGGCCCGGTATCACTCGTTGGAGGAGCAAGTGGAGCTGCGCGAGGCAGCCCTCGCGTCGATGAAGGTGGCCTCCGGTAACCCGGCGGAGCTCCAGAAGCTTGAGGAGGCGTTGACGCTTGAAGCCGCCGAACGCGCGCGCGAGTACGAGCGCTTGGAGACGAGGGAGCGCTTGGCGACGCAGGCAGAGGATGAGGTCGCCGCACAGGAGGCCCGCGTCCTGGAGGAGGTCAGACGCCGAGAGGCGACGGCGCGCTCGAACCTCGAGCGCGAGTTTGAGGAGAGATTGGGGTTGATCAGGGCCGAGGCTGAGGGCAGGACTGCTGCCTTGAGGGCCAAGCTGGAGGAGGCGACGCGGCGGGCCGATGCTCTTCGGGCCGCCCTCGGGGTGGCACAGAGGGAGTCCACCACCTCTCAGGCCGAGGCGCTCCTTTTTCGTCAACGGGTGGAGGAGGCCGAGGCCGTCGCGCGCCAGAATGCGGACGAGATGCATCAGCGGCGAATCCTGGAGCATGAGCACGGCCTCATGCTCGCCACGCTCCGGGAGAGAGCCAACGCAGCCTTGGATAATATCTGCGAGGCGGCAGTAGGCGAGCCGCACGTGGTTAACTACGCCGGCAACCTTCAGTTCTTCACCGACGTGGTGGCGCGGTGGGCGCGGCCGGGTCGGTGGCCAACAGGTTGGTGGAGGAGAGGAGCCGCGCGCTGCTCGGGCGCGCCTTCTCTCGTGTCTTCAGCCATCTCCGCGAAATGGACCCTCACTTTGATTTTGACGCAGCCATTGCCGCAGTTCCCCAGGCCGTCCGGGGTGACCTGGCGCACTGGGTGGAAGACAACGCGGATGCCCTCGTCCGGGCCTTCGCTTCGGACGACGACGGCGTGGTCGTGGCCGCCGATGAGGGCGGCGTGGTGAACGGCCCAGATGCCGCCGACGATCACGCAGAGAGCGACGGCGAGGCCAGCGAGGCCAGCGACGCCAGCAACGGCTCTGGAGGTGCTCCTGAGGACGCATTGGGGGATTTATCCGACTGATTATGTATTGTCCTTGTCCCATTACCCTGCATGAATAGAACTCAGTTTTTGGCCTGATGGTTGTGAGAGCATTTTGGGAGGGGGAGCCCCTCATGTAAAACTTGTGTTCATCGTATTAGCAGGTGTTACATCGCCCATACGCCTGCCAAGTGGTTGGCTAAGCGGCGTGCTGGTTGGCTGGTTTACCTTTGTTTCGTCTGAGCCCGAGATAGCCTGTGGGAGGCTGAGGCGATCTGAGTGTCTCCTGACCGAATCCGTAGGATCTGCAGTAAAAACCCTCCGGAGAGGATGCAGCTGCGACAGGCTGGGCTACGCGCAAACTAGGCCTGGCCCGGCTCGCGAGGGGCTTGCGAGGGGAGGCAGCTGAGGCGGAGTTGTAACCGAAACGCGAGAGATTTTCTCGAACGATACTAAGCACCCCTTCCCCGAACACACGCAAATCTCAACTTCAAATCCAACTTAAATCCAGAGAGGGAAAACGACAATCAAATGGAAAGGCGAAGAAAGCAGAAGAAAAGCCACGTCCGGCACCTAGTCTAGTCTTGGACGTCTTCTCACCAGCCTGTAGCTAAGTGCTGCCACTTGGGCATGGGAGGGAGCCCAGGGGCCCGAGGCCGGGCACCCTTGAGACTCCGGGCGTGTACAGCCCACTCATTATTACGTGAGAGTGTCACGGGCGGCGAGCTTCACGAGCACTGGGCCTTCTTCACAGTACCGGCCTTGCTTCATATCGCCAGACGAGGGGCCCATGCGCCACACTCTAGTGCCTGCTTGACGACCGGAAACCAGGACGCCGCCGGTGGGGTAGAGCGGTCGCCAGAGGTTCCCCCGACGACCACGGGTCCTCCGCCAAGGGCAGTCCCTGAGGCACCTCCCCAGCAGAGGGCCTACCTCCTAAGAACGCCTTGCCCCGAACGCCGCGGTGGTGAGGTCGGGTCTCTGCCTCTCCGCAGCCTTGCGCCTCCTCCCGAGGGGTAGGAGACTGCGGGGCGGGCAACCCGCTCGTCGTGGCGACCTGTACCTCCTGCGACCTATGGTTAGCGTATGTTTGCTCTTGAGGAAGTAACAGTACCCGATAATCGTCGCCCCCGGCGTGACCAGTGGGACCGTCTCGAGGCTCCTGAAAGAGCTCGGCTTCTGGCGCCTCATCCTCCCAGCTCGGGTTGAGGAGCGAGCCTTGTTCTCCCTCATGCGAGTGCCCTTGGTCCATCATGTGGGGCACGTATTCTTCTGGCGCCGTCATCCCGAAGGCCACGCCGTAGTGCTGAGCGCGCCATGCTGCTCTGCTTGATGCGCCCGCCGTGTGGTGGTGGCGCGGCGGCCCTCCAGGGCCGTGAGTCACGTCGAGTCCTTCTTCTTCGCGGGCCGGGGGCGGGGGCAACCCCGCCGCCGGCCCAGTGCTGACAGCTTCGCCAGCGTTGGAGTAGCTTTGGAGCCCGCGGGCACGCGTGGAGCCCCCGTGCGGGCCGCCCTGGGCCTGAGATGGAAGCTGGGTGCGTAAGGGTGAGCCTCGAGGCGGCGGCTTCAAGAGCTTTTGCCACACCCGCTCAGAGCACGCCGTGGCCGCCCTCCAAAGAGCCTGCACCGCAGTAGCTCTCGGGCCACTGTGAGCGCGGCCCTTGAGTTCGCCTGCTCCCGGCGGGTGTATGGTGACGTGGTCGCGGCGTGATTGGAGGCCCTTGCTGCCGACCGCGCCTGCCATAGCGTGAGAGCTGTCGAAGCTTGTCCGCGTCGCCCGCGGCCCGCAGCGCCCTGCAGACCGCGAGCTGCCTGGGGCACGGGGTCGCCCGAGGCGAGCAGCTCTGCATGGGCGGGCCACGCCGCCCAAGGATCTGGGTTGCCCGCTTGGTCGCCGGACATGGTGATGACGATGCAACGAGACACGAGGTGGCGTATATGGATTCCGCGCACTTCTTGGCGCGCCAAATGTCGGATTCGGGTTCGGCAGACCCTTAAGGTTCAACTCTGGGTGCGCGGAGATCCAACCCTCCACCGCCTCGTAGCTTCGCCCGAATCGCGGGGACCTAAACTACTAGAAAGAACAAAAGCACAAGAGACGCAAGATTTATACTAGTTCGGGCCTCCGCTGTGGTGTAATACCCTACTCTAGTTTGTGGCGTGGTGGATTGCCTCTGGGCTATTGAGGAACAAGATAGGGAAGAACAGCCTCATGAGGGTCTGTTCTTGGTGGGTGTAATGAACTGCTAGGTGGTGTTCCGTTGCTCTAACTATCGTTCCTTGGTGAGGATTCCGACCTCATACCGGGGCTGATCAAGATCCCTCTCTCGAGTGTGGCTACCCCTATTTATAGGCGAAGGCCCAGGCCTCTTCCCAAATATTGAGCGGGAAGGGCGCCAACAATTGGCCATTTTGAAGGGGAACAACGGGTACACTTATCCCGACTAAAGTTGGTCCTCGCCGCCAAAGGCTCTGGTGATGACGCCTGCTTGGGCTCCACGATGACTCCTTCCGGCCGTTGGGGCTGGTCTTGGTCTTGTTGCACCGAAGCGGATGCCTTTGCTTGATGCTCTACTTCTCGCTGCTCCCTTTGCACCAAAGAGGAAAGGAGGACGCTGCGCGGGCTGGCGCCCGACTGGCGCCTTTGGTCGTCATGGCTTGCATCATGGGCACCTCGCGAGGTACCCTGCCTTGAACTCTCCGCCTCCTCATGAGCCAGCCTGACGAGGCCGTGCACGAGGAAGCTCCTGTCATCTCCGCCTCATGAGGCTTGGCCCCTCGCGAGGGTCTTGAGCTTGCGTTGATGAGGATGGGCCGTCCTGGGCCTCCTTTGAGCCACGCCGCAGGCCGCAGGCAGGCAAGTATGGGGACCCCCGTTCCCAGGACGCCGACAACCATGCTCCATGCTGGTAGTCGACACGGTCGAGGAGCAACTATGCCCATGCAAGTGTAGAAGCGCTACACTCCGTGCTGGTGATAAACAACTGAGGGCGGCCCCTTGGCCGCATTAACCTCAGGGAGCCGCCATGTTCAGTGTCCGGCCTCATCGCAACTCTTCCCTTCGGGAGAGCCGTGCGAGGGGGCTGGGCACGGGGGCTACGCCCAGGTCACGCCTGGTGCACGCCACCCTGCCAGGTCCCTTGGACCTGGTCGTCGAGCGCCCTCCCGAGCGGGACCTCGGCGAGGACAGGTATGGCGGTCTGTTCGTACGTCAAGGGGGACTCCTGATCATCGCGACTCGGGAGCCTAACTGGTCACGTAGCCCCTCACCCCTTGGCCTTGTCCTGGTGGTCCGGACGACCCAATGGCGGCTGAGGCATGCATGCACGGGGCCAGCCCCTACCGACGCAGAACGCTAAGGCCTACTTTCGCATTCCCTTCCCAGGGATTATTCATAAGTCAAGGGGGACTCCTGAGCATCGCGACTCAGGAGCCTAACTGGTCACGTAGCCCCTCACCCCTTGGTCTCGTCCTTGTGATCCGGATGACCCAATGGCGGCTGAGGCATGCGCGAGGCTGGGCTCTACCGACGTAAAACACTAAAGCAACGGGAAGGAAATCACGGAATCCTAGCAAATTATTACAAGACATCCTGTTCTTCAAATGCCAAACACAAGTTTTAACGCCTCCATGAGGCACCGTGCTTTATGTTGCAGGAAATAAAAGTGGAGGGGAGCGCTACCAGCAAGCCTTCTCTTCAGCCTTGGGCGCTATCATCGCCTGAAAGGGGGTCCCTTCGACATTGGCGTCGCCGTCAGCCATAGCTGCAGGATTGACGGCATCACCAGCTAGAGGCGCAGGGTCGATGGCAAGGAACTTCTCTAGCAGGGCCTCCACTCGGTCCTTCACGGTGTCGGCAGTAGCTGCGTAGTGCTCCTCGTCCATGGGCTCAAGAAGGGCATCGAGGTCGACGCCGGGGTCACGAAGATGACGGTAGCTGAAGACGTGTGTCAGATCCGAGGAAGAAAGCGCGCGGGCTTCCCCTTCTACCATGGGGCCAATCCCATTAACGATGCCCTCGAGCGCCATAACGAGGTGGGGGAGTAGCTCAGCCGGGCCTTCCTCGTCAGTCACCAACGGCTCCTTCAAGCCCTTCCCGTAGAGCTCCTTCACCGCCTCGCGGGACTTTAGTTCAAGGGATTTGAAGGCCACATGATCTTCAGCGAGAACTGTAAGTGCATCTAGTGCCCCTTAGTGATTTTGGTGTACACAGGTCTATAAGTCTATGAGGAGTTTGATATTTATAGAGAAAGTCGGCTCCTAAAAACGAAGTTCTTCGACTGAAGACTTTGGATTTCTGAAGACTTTGAAAGTGAAGAAATTGGTGTGACCTTAAAGACTTGGTATTCATTTGAGGAACATGAAGCGTGAAGACTTTTGTTTTCGTAGTTTCATTTTCTCTTTATTGAGTCATAGGAAACACCGTACTAAGGGGGTCGAGGAAATACTAAGGAAAAATTTCCAAGTGATGCTCAACTCAAAATCTACACCTACCAATCCCTTCGAGTGAAGCCATTGGAAATCTCATACAGTTCAGTCATATTCTTCAGTGACAGAGACGAAGTTCTTCTGGTCTCTGAGGAATTTGTTCTGACTGAGTTGTTAGGAATTTGCCAGTGCGGATTGCCTACACAGTGAGGAACATGATAGCCCTGAGGAATTTGATACTCAAATTTCTGACTGTTGCTGTGCTATGCACCAGCTGTCCCAAAATATCTACCCACCTAACGGTCATATCATTGAAGGGCATTTATGTCTTATCAGGTCGGGCTACTCCCTTGGATGTAAATAGCCGCCCCCTACAACCACTAGCTGGTTGGCTGCTCCAAAACAAACTGACACTTGTCATTTGAGAGCATCCCATCCTTCGAGGACTTTGAGCGAAAATCATCGAGTGAGGAAAACCCAAACCCAAACACCTACAAACCCAAAGTGATTGAGCATCACTGAAGAGATTGATCCTGCGTGGATCCGATGCTTGTTACCTTTGAAGACTATGCTTCTTCCAGACGGTTAGGCGTCATGGTCTAGACCATCCAAGAGAAATTGTGGGTCGCCGAGTGACCGAGTTTGTGAAGGTTTGGAAGTCACCTGAAGACTTACCACGAGTGATTGGGCGAGGTCTATGTGACCTTAGCTCAAGGAGAATACGGTGAGGACTGTGTGTCCGGGACTATGTGTCCTCAGTTTTAAATACCTAGCCGCTCCAACCAGATGTACAACTGAGACAACAGTTGGAACTGGTCTACCAAATCATTATCTTCACCAAGCCTACTGGTTCTATTTCCTCAACTCCTTCATTTCCTCATAACTATGTTGTGCGCTTGTTCATATCTGTGTTTCAAGACTTTGACTGAAGACTTTCTCAATTTCCTCAGTTCAATTTCTTCAGTCTGTTTGTCTTCATCCTGTGTTTACGCTTTTTGTACTCTGTGCTTGTCTTCATTTCATCATGATGACTATGCTTGTGTTCTGTTATGTTTATTTCTGAGTACTTATTCCGCTGCAAGTAGTTCTTCGCTAAGGAATTTCCTCACCCGCAAATTCCTCAATGAAGAATTCATAAAAATCGCCTATTCACCCCCCCCCCTCTAGTCGTTATAACGCACTTTCAAGAACCTTCGCCTTGACTTCCAGCTAGGTCTTCTCCGCCTCCACCTTCTTCTCCAGCTCCTCCAAGCGGCTATGCTCCGCAGCCTGCGCCCGCGTCTACTGCTCCAGCTCGGTATCATGACCATCAACTGCATCTTCTCGAGCCTTCATCTTCCCCTCCCAGCCTCGCGCTGACGAGCCTCAATGGTGCGCTCATTGCGCATGGTCGCCAGCTCGGCCTTTGCCGACCGGTAGCGCTCTTTGGTAGCCTCGGCATCCTTCAGTGCCACGTCGCGGGCAGCTGCAGCCAGCCCGACGGCCCGCTCACCTTCCTCGGAGGCTGCTATGGCGTAGCTCAATGCTGCCCTGACAGACGTGTCTGATCGCAGCCATCCCGAGATCAACTCCAAGCGCCCTACCGCTAGGCGACAGTCGGCCCCTTGAAGGTCCTCCCGGAGCCGGGTCAACACAGAAAGAGCCTCCTCCAGAGCGTCAGGCGAGGCAGAAGGGTCACGACCCAGCGGCGTGATGAGAAGAGGAGGAGGCAGCATTGGTGCCAAGACCCACCGATTGGCAGCAGCAGAGGAGGCCGGGGCCTCCTGAGCCTTCGGGGCCTCATCTGGCGAGCAGGGGGCAGGTGCCTCCGGAGCCGGCTTGACCTTGGAGACCTCCTTCTCCTGCGGATGGGCCTCTAAATCTCGCGAGGACGACCCGGCCGCTGAGGCGTGGGAACCGCCGTCGTCCTTCCGCACAAGAAGTGGCGTGGCCGCGGCAGGGTGCTAGGCTCCAGGTGTCGCGGTCGTCTCCTTCTGCTTCTTCATCGTCGACGCTATTCGACAAAGACAAGGAGCAGCATCAAGAAACAGCGGCAAGGACAAGAATGAAAGATCAAGGTGGAGCACTTATTGGTCTACGGCGGCGTACTCCCTCGGCCTTTTCTGAAGCACCAACCCCGAAGACTTCGTGGGCTGGGGCACCGGCGCGCGAGCCCCAGGGGTAGATGAGGGTGCGACGATCGGGTCCGCGGTAGCACCAGCAGGCGGTGAGGCGGAGGCACCGCCTCGGGCGATCAGCGCTGACCTGCCCCTTTTCGGGACCCTGGTCCACGGCTTCTTCGGAGGGGTGCCCCTGGACCACGCCATGACCCCGGCAGGGTGCGACGACTCCCTCACCGGATGTTCGCCAGCCTCATCGTCATCGGGGAAGGTGCGGAGGAGATCTGCTACGCGCAGAGGAGAAGTCTCCATAGCCCCTCCCGGGTCGCCTCCGAGTCCAACCCCTCCTCTTCGCCGAAATCACCAGAGGACAACACCATCGGGGCGTCAGTGGACACCGGTGGCACGAGCCCGCGCTCGTTGAAGATGGGCATGGCGGCGGCGACCTCCGCTCCGTCCGGGCGGTGGTACAGCGGAAGATGGATATCAGGCGGGTACCCCTGGTCCTCCCCGACCAGGAAATGGAAGGTCTTGTCCAGCTCCTCGTCAGAAAAGGCGTCCGGGCGCAGGTGGAGGTCGCCTCCCTCTTCCATGAGCCTCCACAAGGGGCGTGAGCGCGCCTAGAGCGGAGCCAAGTATTGCGACAGGAACTCCTTGACGATCATGGCCCCCGTCAGCCTTTCGGCCTTCGGGTCGTCCGGCTTCAGGTCGGCCGCCATCTTCTCCAGCACATGCTTCGCCCGAGGGTCGGCGAGCTTCGTGCTAAGCCATCCCTCGTGAGGCGAAGGCGTCCCCATCGGCAGCGCCAACCGAGGGTAGGAGCACTTGGCGTCCATTAGGACCCACTTGTTCCTGAAGCCCTCGACTTTCTTACCGGCTCTCGAGATGGTGTTGGTCCTGTTGGCCGCGATGAAGTTGGCGCACCCGGAGCACTGGCCCTCCTTGTTCCGGAGGTAGAAGAAATGGTGAAGCAGCGCCATGGACGGCATCACCCACCAAATGCCTCACAGTAAAAGGCAAGGATCGACAAGAGAGGACGGAGTTGGGATGAAGATGGAGGGCATGGAGATTATAATGGCTGAGGACATCATAGAAGAAATCAGAGAAAGGGGGGACCAGCCCGGAAAGACGTTGTGCCAGAAGAAGGGACAAACGGAACTGCCTGAGGCCCCCGGCTTGACGGAGTCGACCCGAAGCGCAGTCACTCCCCCCTCGTTGTGTGACACCCAAAAATTTGGACAGGATTTGATTACTAAATATTTTTGCCAGGAAATTAAATTTTTTATTTTCTGGATTTTCTTTGATTTCAGAAACATTCTTTTCTTTGATATTATGGAGTTTTTACCCCTAGTGAAAACTTTCCTAATCTATTGTTGGACTTGTTTAACTTCCCACCTTTTATTTTTGATCAGTGGAATTATTTGTGAATTTATCTTTCCTGAACTTTATTTCTGTGAAAATAAATTTTCTTAAGTTTCAGAGCTCAATTTGCACTTCAGCCCTTTGATAGATTTATTTAAAATTTTCACCAAAATTTGGGGATGTCATGTGAGGTTTCTAAATCACTTTTATGCAAAAAAACATCTTTTATTCATTGGAGATTTTGAGCCCTACCCCAAGTTTTCAAATCTGGTCCAGTGGGCAATTTTGCACTACAACCTATTTAAATATTTCTTTAAAGCTTCCACCAAAATTATGGGATGTTAGTAGTAGCATATAATTCCACTTTATGCAAAAACCCATTGAGGTTCTTCGAAAAATTCGAGTGAATCAAACTCATCTTCATTCTGGCCCAGTTGGGTGCTTTCTACTGCATCCCTAATTATTTTTGCTATAGTGACCATGGGTTTTCTCCTGCTTGTAGTACACCATACGAAACTCTTATGTCCAGGAGATTGGGCCCATTGGAAGATTTTTGGTCCATAAAATGATGCCCTTAACTTTCTGTCCAGAATTAGTTTTCTTAAAATCTTGCACTAGTTTTGCCAAACTTACTTTACCACCCTCTTTATCATCCAAAGAGACTATGATCTGGAGATTTTGGCCACCCCAAGAGTTGCCTAGATGCCATTGGCATTCTGTCAAACACCTTGAGTGCATGGACAGTTTGGACATGATTTTTGTCTTTACTGCTGTGACCTTTCACCTCTGGACAAACAAGCATGTCCATTAAGCACCTATTAGACTATAACCTATACTTGTTAAACCCCAGCCTCTCCTACGCCCTCAAGCACACGCAGGCATTACGGCAAACACATAACGTGTGTGCCTTTAGGCGCGCCAGGCGTGCGTTTTGCACGCGTGCGGCGCCGAGCCAGCGTCGTGCCCCTGGCCCTTGCTCGCCTGCAGAGCCACGCCCGCCCTCATCCATGCGTTGGAGCCATCCAAGGCAGCCCCTGGAGCCCTACAGCGCCGCCGTCAGGTCGGCCATGGCGGCTAGCGGCCGGCCACAGCAGAGCCCTCGCTGGGACGGCCCTCCTGTTACACCGGCCAACGCTTCGCTCGTGGAACAGCCCGAGCTCATCCACGAACTCGTACGCTAGCGCCCGTCTCCGCCACATCGCCCTAACCGCTACAGAACAACGGTTTGCCAGCGACCTTATCCACGGCCGCGTCACCGACATGGCTGCGCTATTTAAGGAGCCCCCGAGCTCGTCCAGGCCCTCAAGCAACCTCACACCACCTCCACCCCCACCAACCTAGCAACTGCCGGGAGGACCGCCCTGGCCTGGCGGATCAATCCCCACCCTCCGGAGCCCGCAAGGAGCCGCCAATCGTCGGCGACGATCGTCGGGGCCCCGCCTCCGCGTGGCCAGAGGAGGAAGGAGGCGGGGGACGACTGGTCAAACCTGACCAGTGGGCCCCGTGGACCCACTGTCAGTGACCCCGCGCCGTCCACGCTGGATAATTGAAGGCGTAAACACCAGAGTACGCCTTCGACGTGTATATATTCGAAATGTTTTTTCTTTTTTTTTCTTTTGTTTAAAAAAACAGAATTTGACTAAACTTTGACTGGCTCAAACTTTTTAAATATAACACCAAATGAGTTGATTATTTTTCCTACCTTCCTCAAATTTTTTCTATTTTATTTTAATATTTATTTGAAAAATGTTCAGACAACTTTTTTGCACTATTTTGAAACTATGTATTAATTTGAATATTTCCAAAAAAAATAGGATTTGTTGGAGAGAGAAGAAAACTTTCAAAAGTTTTAGAATGCACCCTGCCTCTACACAACTTGAAGGCAAGCATTCTGAACCCTGGCATAATATTTTTGTGTGTTGGTTGACACGATTATAACACCACCTTAATACGGAAATTTCCTTGTTGTTGGAAATGGATATACTTGTGATGGTAATCGTCCTCGTATGCCTTGCATGCCTGCCGAAAAGAAATCCGGGAAAGCCTCTGCCTTGGGTAGGCGTGAGCTTGTCTCCGGTCTTCGTCGGGACGGTTATGTCCGGTATGGCACAACAAGGTATAATGAGTGGTGATTCTGTTGGTTGAAATATATTTGTTATACATATCATGCACGGAATTTTAAACCTCTTTACTCGACCGTAGATCGAGTCTTGTCCCGGTAACCCCCACACTTGTTTCGTACTACCACTTGTCCCTGCCATAGGTAGGGTACGGTTCAGTAAGTCGTCAACTTCTTTCCTAGCACACACCGTACAGAGAGGCCATGGTGGAAGATACCGGAGGCATCCGGTAGGCATGCCACCCAGTCCGGGGGCATGGGTGTTTTCGGTTGGAGCCGAAGGGGTAGCTCCCCCAGTTTTTGCATGTTATAAATTTTGTGATCCCATGCTAAGTCGAGTTTGTAGCCTCCCCACTTAGAGTTTCGCTTAACGGGTGTCGTGGGTGATTCCAGACACCGGTAAGTTAGGCTGGTGTGTGCGGTTAGGTGTGTTTCCAATTAAAAGACCATAGACGGAATTAGTCCTGATGGACTAAAGGAATCCGTTACTCGTGGGTAAAGAGTACACCCTCTACAGAGATTAAACATCTATTCAAATAGTCGTGTCCATGGTTAAGGACAACAGTCTGGGATGGGTCAAGTGTCGGTCTCAGTGTCGGTCTTCGGAGGAGAAACTGTTAAACCAGAACTTGGATCATGACTTGTGACTTGTGATGATTATGATTGTTTTTATTATGGACTAGCTCACTATATTATTTGAATTATCGAGTATCCCTGGGACGGTTCTACCTCCTGGATATTCACTGTGATTATTTTATAAGCCCTTTATGTGGTGTCGCACAGACGCCCGACTGCGGCATGCTTGTCATTCTATTACTTATAAGCCCTTTATGTGGTGTCGCACAGACGCCCGACTGTGGCATGCTTGTCATTCTATTACTTATAAGCCCTTTATGTGGTGTCGCTGAGACACCCGACTCTGGCATACTTGCTATTTGTTTACTTTATAAGCCCTTTATGTGGTGTCACTGAGACGCCCGACTGTGGCATGCTTGTTATTTATTTAGCTTATAAGCCCTTTATTGGTCTCGCTCAGACGCCCGACTGAGGCATGCTCGTTATTTACTAACCTTTCGAGGCGTCGCTTCAGACACCCGATCGATGCATTTTATTATTACTCCGTTATTGCATAATTATGTATATAAATAACCTGCTTGCGTGCATCAGAGATTTTATTTTTATGACTGACGTTGTGATCATAGAATATTTCAGAGCATGATTATCATTTGTTATATTATACCTGTGTTCATAATGTTTGCGAGTACATTCAAAAGTACTCACCGGGCTTGTCCCCTCGCTATTGTCTTGGCCAGATTTCTTATGCGTGGAGAGGAGCGCTATACGACAGCCCCGGAACCCACACACCGGGTGATAGCAGCCTCGTGAAGATAGGAATTATCCTGGTCAGTTGTTCCTGTGGGAATGGAGTTCCACAGACACTGATGATCCACCAACCGCTTCCGCCATCAACCACTAGAAAACCTTGTGTTGTACTCATAGGCAGAATGGTCTTGTACTACATATTATGTAATTTGCTTGGAGTTTTTATATCAAGTTTTTTTCTCGCCAGCTAACAGTAATCCTGGGGCTGGTGTGCACAAGGGCCATTTTCTGGGAAATTAATACCCTGAAAATCCGGTCATGACAAACTTGGTATCAGAGTCAGGCTGACCATTGGCTAATCCTATCTTAGCCAGGTCGAAAAACCTAGGTTAACCAACCCACCAGACCTTAACCTAACCCCGTCCAAGCTTCTCGTGTAAGATAGCCACAAAGTGACCCCGACACCTTTTGGCAGTCGGTGCCCAACCTGTCAACCTAGCCGGCCGATCACGCGCCAGTGACCGACACCTAAATTGTCCCACTCGCAAGCGTACGAAGGAAGGCTCCGTCCCCTTTTTCTATAAAAAGAGCGCGCTAGCCTCAACACAGCACAGCACAGCACAACCCTTTCCCCAAACCAAGCTACGATGCCTGGCCCCGTCGTGCACAATGAAACCACATCAACCAACCTTGGAGGTTGTCAGATCACGGGTTCCGGCAGAGCCTTAAGGTTCGAACTCTGGGGTGCGCGCGGAGATCCAACCCTCCACCGTCTCGTTCCTCGCCGAATCGCAGGACCTGAACTACTAACAAGAACAACACAAGAGACGCAAGATTTATACTAGTTCGGGCCACCGTTGTGGTGTAATACCCTAATATAGTTTGTGGTGTGTGGATTGCCTCTAGGGCTGACGAAGAACAGTACAGGGAAGAACAGCCTCGCGAGGGTCTGTTCTTGGTGGGTGTGATGAACTGCTAAGTGGTACCCCGTCGCTCTAGCTTGAGGAACGGGTTTCTCTCGCTCTCTCTGGATTCCGAATGCTCGATCCGATCGTCCTTCGTCCCCCTCTCTCTGAGTGTGGCTACCCCTATTTATAGGCGAAGGCCCTGGGCCTCTTCCCAAATATTGAGCGGGAAGGGCGCCAACAATTGGCCATTTTGAAGGGGAACAGCGGGTACACTTATCCTGACTAAAGTTGGTCCTCGCCTGCCAAAGGCTCTGATGATGACGCCTGCCTGGGCTCCACGATGACTGCATTCCAGCCGATGGGGCTGGTCTTGGTCTTGTTGCACCGAAACGGATGCCTTTGCTTGATGCTCTTGCCTGCGCTTGCCCCTTTGTACCAAAGAGGAAAGGAGGACACTGCGCGGGCTGGCGCCCGACTGGCGCCCTTGGTCGTCATGGCTTACGTCACGGGCACCTCGCGAGGTACCCCGCCTTGAGTTCTCCTCCTCCTCATGAGCCAACCTGACGAGGCGCTACCGAGGAAGCTCTTGGTCGTCCGCCCCGCGAGGCTTGGCCCCTCGCGAGGGTCTTGAGCTTGTGTTGATGAAGGTGGGCCATCCTGGGCCTCCTTTGAGGCACGCCGCAGGCCGCATGAGCGAGCAAGTCCTGGGACCCCATTCCCGAGAACGCCGACAGTGGCCCAGGGCCACGACGCCCGGACTTGGCCGTCTGAGGCGAAGGGCAAGTCACGGCGTTGTGGGCCCTAACAGCCTGTGGCCTTGGGCGCCGCGTGGCGGTTGATTGGACATAGGCGCTCTGCATTCCCCACGACGCCTTGGTAATCGCCCGGATTCGACAGGTCCTTGCATGCAGAGTTGGGCATGATGACTGGTGATCGTGGGGGCCGACGGTTGGCCTTCGCCGGCTATTAGTACGGAACGACGTGCGCCCTTCCAGTCTATCCTTTCTTGTTTCTCCTTCTTCTCCATGGCTCCACCAAGGAAGTTCTCGGCTGCAGAGAAGGGGAAGGGCCGCCAGGTCGAATCTTCCTCTCCTCCGCCTAAGCGTGGTCGAGGTCGCCCTCGCAGCACCCGTGGCCTCCACGGCAGTCTCCCGCGGTCGTGAGGGAGGCCCTCAACATGGCGACGAGCGGTTGGCCATGGTTGGAGGGCGTGCCCCGGCCGCTCGTCCCCCGAGGCCGCGCCTCCACGCTGCTGAAGCGCTGCCGGAGTTCTTGGTGAGGGTAGAGGAGCCGTTCAGCGTCCGGCTTCAGCTCCCGTGCTTCCTCCTGGGTGAGCTCCCAGATGGCGCCCTGAGTGGCCTCTGGCTCCAGGCAGACGGCTGTTGCAGCCGGGCTTCGTGGGCTTCTCTGGAGGTCTCTGCTGCAGGGAACTTGTTCCTGGCCCGCGGCTGGCAGACGTTCACGCGTGTGCGTGGTCTCTGCCGCGGGTGCTCCCTGCACTTCAAGTATGATGGCAACGCCACCCTCTACGTGAGGGTGTTCGGGGAAGACGGCCGCCGAAGGGGGTGCTGCCCTAAGGACGACGACCGCGGCCGAGGACTCAGCCCCGACGCGGGCGGAGGGGCAGCGCACGGGCGGCTGGCGATGCCCGCGACTCCCCATGCTTCACCAGCTCTTCTTCGGGTGGCGATTCTTCCAAAGCGGCCATGCCAGCCCCATGCTGCCGCCTGGTTGGGGGTGGCAGCGGTCCGCTGGCACCACGCCCGGTGAAGCGTGAGATGGAGTCCAATCGAGCTCGAGGCGGCTCGAGCCTCCCAAGAGAGCCGCACGGGCGTGCTTCACCTGCTTTGTCCTTTTCTTTCCTTTTCTCCTGCGTAAAAAGGAATAATGTTCGCCCGTGAGGCGTGTTTTGGGCAACGCCGTTAATTAATGTACTGCTTTTGTTATCCTGTTATCGCTCCCTTCGCTGCCAGGCGCTCATTCGCAAGCAAACCCCGATCATGGCCGCGTGGGCGGCTGACCCTGGCCCCGTGTTCGCGTTGTGCTGCCCGTGAGGCATGGTCAGGAGGGGTGATCCAGCCGTGGACCAGGGCCGTGAAACTTGAGCGATAAGGGTAGGAACACCCGTGGGGCTCCCTGCAAGCTTCACCATGAGCCTCAAGAAGAGAAACCGAGGCAGGAGGGCGAAAAAGATCGAAGGACCACGGACCAAAAGCAGGCGATAGTTTCGATAAAAACTTCAAATGGGAATAACCAATCAATCGCAGAAAGCAAATGGGAAAGCCGCGTCCTGCACCTAGTCTAGTCTTGGGCGTCTTCTCACCAGCATGAGCTAAGTGCTGCTACATGGGCGTAGGAGGGAGCCCAGGGCTGAGGCCGGCACCCCTGAGACTCCAGGCGTGTACAGCCCCACTCATTGTTACGTGAGAGTGTCACGGGGCGGCGAGCTTCACAGGCACCGGGCCTTCTTCACAGGCTCCGGGCCTTTCCTCTGGTAAGCAATCTTCACGGGCGTTCGCCCTCTTCACAGGCTCTGGGCCTTTCCCAAGAGGTGATCTTGACAGGCATTCGCCTTCTTCACAGGCCCCGGGCCTTTTCCAAAAGGATGAACTTCACAGGCATTCGCCTTCTTCACAGGCTCTGGGCCTTTTCCAAAAAGATGCACTTCACAGGCCTTCGCCTTCTTCACAGGCTCTGGGCCTTTTCCAAAAAGATGCACTTCACAGGCATTCGCCTTCTTCACAGGCTCTGGGCCTTTTCCAAAAAGATGCACTTCACAGGCATTCGCCTTCTTCACAGGCTCTGGGCCTTCTAGGGGTAGAACCTCCGAGGTGCTGGATGTTCCACGCGCTTTGTATAGGTACTCCCTCTTGCGTCTCCAAGCGCATCGAGCCAGGCCTGGAAACATGAACAACCTTGAATGGGCCCTCCCACATGGGAGAGAGCTTATGCAGTCCCTCCCTGGAGAGGACCCGTCGGAGCACGAGGTCTCCTACCTCGAGAGTTCTAGGGCGGATGTTGCGGCAGTAGTATCGCCGAAGTGCCTGCTGGTACCTTGCCGCTCGCGGAGCAGCTTCCCGACGGCGCTCCTCCCCCAGCACAAGAGCCGTCCCCCGCATGGCGTCCTGCTGCGTTTCATTGAATGCGGGACCAGCGGATCGACGCTGACCTCGTGAGGGAGGACCGCCGGCTCCGTGAGACCGGGAAGAAGAGGGTCTCTCCGGTTGGCTTGTTCAAGCGGCCAGCGGATGGACCACAAAGACGGAGGGAGCTCATCGTACCAGCCTCCGCGCAGGCTTCCAAATTTTCTTCTTGAACGCCCTGGTCTTGAGGCCTCCCAGGACCTCTGCATTGGCCCGCTCGGCCTGTCCATTGCTGCGGGGGTGCGCCACCGAAGCGTAGCATATCTGCGTTCCAAGATTAGCGCAGTACATTTTAAAAAGGATACTGGTGAACTACGAACAGTTGTCGGTGATGATGCGGTTCAGCACTCCGGACCGGCTCACGATGCCCTTGATGAACTTGACCGCAGAACCAGCGGGGATGGCGCGGACGGCCTCGACTTCGGCCCACTTGGTGAATTTGTCCACGGCGACGTAGAGGTAGCGATAGCCCCCTGGCGCCCGAGGGAAAGGGCCCAGAATGTCTAGCCCCTAGACCGCGAACAGCCAAGTGAGGGGAATGGTTTGCAGGCCTCCTGCTGGCTGGGGGATCTGCTTGGCATGGAATTGGCAAGCCTCGCAAGCCTTCACGAGGTCGATGGCGTCATTGAGCGCGGTGGGCCAATAGAAACCGCTGCGAAACGCCTTCCCGACAAGGGTCCGTGACGATGAATGGTGCCCACAATCTCCGCCATGTATATCTGCCAATAATTCCTTCCCCTGTTCCCTGGTGATGCAGCGTAGGGATATGTCGTTTGGTCGTCTCCGGTAAAGCTCTCCATCCATGATGATGTATGCCGTGGCTTTCCGCGCCACACGCTCTGCTTCCTCCTCCTTCTCTGGCAAAGTCCCACGCGTTAAGTAACTCTTGAGCTCCATGATCCAGCACTCCTCTTGAGGTTCCATTGTTAGGAGCAGGCGTGCTCCCGAGGCCGGGCCACAGGCTGGGGCTCCCGAGGCTGGAGGCTGAGGGAGCTCCTCCCGAGGCTGTGCCGTGCTTGATAACGGCGGCAGGGCTGAGGGCTTGAAGAGCCGCTCCTCAAAGACACCTGGCTCCAGGGGTATCCTCCTGGAGGCTCGTTTGGCGATGTCGTCGGCCTCTTGATTGGTGCCGCAGGCACGTGGCCGCAGCTCCAACCCCAGAATCTGTTTCTCCATCCCGCGGACCTCCGCAAGGTAGGCCTCCATGTGTTCATCCCTTGGCTCGTACACCTTGTTGGAGAAATTGACGAGGGCTGCGAATCGCCCTTGATGGTAGGCGCTTCACCCCTGTGGCAGCGGCAGCCTTCGCACCTGCTATCGCCCCCTCGTGATTCTGCTATATTGTTGGAGACCTTCTCGCCATGCTTTGGAAACAGAGCTGCACCGGCATAGTAGAGCTTGTCTGAGAGGGGATATGAGTACTGCCCCAGCCCCAACGCCTGTCCCGAGAACGCCCGTCAAGTACATGACCCAACCTTCGGGCGCTTTCGCCTCGGGAGAGGGACAGATCTCGCCGACCACGAGGCCCGGCTGGCTTCTGCCCATTCGGCCATGAAATCTGCCAACAGGCCCCCTTGATGACTCTCGGGTCGATCAACTCGAGCTGGAATGCTTGCAGCTCAATGTTCCACTCGACGACCCTTCATGCCGAGTTGGGGCTCCTGAGCACCCTCTCCAGGGGGTATGCCGAGACAACCTTGATTGGATGACCCTGGAAGTAGTGCCGCAGCTTGCGCGAAGCCACTAGGAGTGCCAGGAGGAGCTTCTGCGGCATGGGGTACCGTGCCCTCGCATCCCGTAGCACGGCATCGAATGGCACACCGGGTGCTCGACGAGGTTAGGGGCGTTGGTACTGGTGGCGTCCTCCGGAAGCGGTGGTGCCTCCTGAGGCGTCGGCGCCTCCGGAAGCTGGGTGCTTGGGCGGGAGGTTCCCCCCGCCCTTGGTGCGCTCTGCTGTGATGGCTGATCTTCCTCCATTGCGGTGCTGACTTCTGCTAGTTCCTTCTGATTCAGTCTTGCCTTAGCTCGGGTGGCCGCCGTGGTCTTGGCCTGACGCTCCTCCCTAACCGCCACTAGAGCAGCGCTAGCGGAGTAAGGAGTGGCGGCGAGGTAGAGTACCAAGGGCTCTTGAGGGCGCTGAGGCCACCATCAACTGGAGGGCTGGTCAGTACCTCTTGAGGTCTTGAACGCTTGGTCGGCCTCTTCAGTCCACTCGAAGGGCCCCTTTTTCTTCATTAGCTGGAAGAAAGGCAGCGCCCGCTCCTCCAATCGGGAGATGAAACGGCCCAGCACCGTTACGCGCCCTGTGAGCTTCTGCATCTCCCTGAGGGTCTTCGGTGGACTCATGTCTTCCACTGCCTTGACCTTTTCTGAGTTGGCCTCGATGCCTCGGTGGGACACGAGAAAACCAAGGAGATTGCCTGAGGGAACTCCAAACACACACTTCTCTGGGTTGAGTCGCAGGCTCACTGCGTTGAGGCTCGCGAAGGTTTCTTCCAGGTCTTGTATCAAGGTCTTGGCCTCGCGAGACTTCACCACGATGTCGTCGACGTATGCCTCCACATTCTTCCCGAGCTGCGGGCCCAAGGTGATGTGCATGAGTCACTGAAGGTTGCCCCTGCGTTCGCAACCCGAATGGCATGCAAGTATAGCAGTATACTCCACACGGGGTCAGGAAGGCCGTCTTCTCCACGTCTTCCACCGCCATCTTGATTTGGTGATACCCCGAAAAGGCGTCCAAGAAGCACAACAGGTCACACTCGGCGGTGGAATCGGCGATCCGGTCGATGCGAGGGAGTGGAAATGGATCATGTGGGCATGCTTTGTTGAGGTTGGTGAAGTCGACACACATGCGCTCCTTTCCTCCCTTCTTCGGCACCACCACAGGGTTGGCCAACCAATCTGGGTATCGGACCTCGCGGATAACCCCCGCGGCCTCTAGCTTGCGGGTCTCTTGGACAATGAAGGCCTGCTTTTCGGTGGACTGCCTCCTCGCTTCTGCTTCACTGGGCCTTGCGTTGGGGCTACGTTGAGGTGGTGCTCGATCACGCCCGTGGAATCCCGGCCAGCTGATCGGGCTCCCAGGCGAACACCTTCTTGTTCGCACACAGGAACTTGACAAGGGCTTCCTCCTGCTCGGGCTCGAGGTTGGCGCCTATGGTGAAGGTGGCGTTTGTGGACCCGTCCTCATCGACGGGTATCTGCTTGGTCTCCGCCTTGTCTTGGGTGAACAACTGCTTCTTCTTGGTCGGCGCAGCCCCCTTGGGCTTGGGGGCTTCCGCATCGGCGGGCTGTGCTGCGGCCGCCGTCTGAGGTGAGCTCTGGCGCCCATAGATGCACCTTCGGTCTCCCCGGGCACGTGAGGACGCCACTGCTCCCCGGCATCTTCATGTGGTTGTACCCCGGGTGGGTTGCGGCTATGAATTTGGCCAATGTCGGGTAGCCGAGGATGGCGTTGTAGGGGAGGCCGATGGGGGCGATGTCGAAGTCGACCAATTCCGTGCGGAAGTTGTCGTAGGTGCCGAAGGTCACCGGAAGCCGAATTTTCCCCAAGGAGCTGGATGACCCTCCTCCTACGCCCGAAAAAGGCCGGCTGGGCAGCAACCGCTCCTTGGGTATGCAGAGGAGGTTGAAGGCCTCGACCGAGAGTACATTGAGGCCGGCGCCGCCGTCGATGAGGGTCCTGGTGACGGCGACATGGCAGATGGTAGGTGTGCAGAGCAGCGGGAGCGCGCCCGAGCCGGCCGAGTTGGCGGGGTGGTCTTGAGAGACGAAGGTCAGCCCGGCCGACGACTCCGTCTCGGCCCGAAGCGAGCCTCGCCAGGAGGCGGCGCCGACCCGGACGGAATGTCTTGACATGGCGGTTGAGGGCGGCGCCGCGAAGCCGCCGAGGAGGGCCGCGACGAGGGGAGAGGCCGGCGCGAGGGGGCGGGCGACCAGGGAGCCGCGCGGCCTCCCCCATGAGGTCGCATGGGAGCGCAGGGGCGGTGCTTGCTGCCCGTCCCCCGCCGGGCCGATGGCGGTTATGATGGCGGGTGACGGGGAACGACGAGGGCGCCCGCTGACGGGAGCGGCCCGAGCGACGTGGGAGGTGAGGACGGCTCGGCGCTCGGTGCGGGCCCGACGAGCGCCGGACATGGTTGCGGTGGCCGGGGAAGAACGAGGCGACGAAAGGCAGATTCCGGTGCACCCCTACCTGGCGCGCCAAATGTCGGATCACGGGTTCCGGCAGACCCTTAAGGTTCGAACTCTGGGGTGCGCGCGGAGATCCAACCCTCCACCGTCTCGTTCCTCGCCGAATCGCAGGGACCTAAACTACTAACAAGAACAACACAAGAGACGCAAGATTAATACTAGTTCGGGCCACCATTGTGGTGTAATACCCTACTCTAGTTTGTGGTGTGTGGATTGCCTCTGGAAATTTAAGAAGAACAGTCTGAGGAAGAACAGCCTCACGAGGGTCTGTTCTTGGTGGGTGTGATGAACTGCTAAGTGGTACCCCGTCGCTCTAGCTTGAGGAACGGGTTTCTCTCGCTCTCTCTCTGGATTCCGAATGCTCGATCCGATCGTCCTCCGTCCCCCTCTCTCTGTGTGTGGCTACCCCTATTTATAGGCGAAGGCCCTGGGCCTCTTCCCAAATATTGAGCGGGAAGGGCGCCAACAATTGGCCATTTTGAAGGGGAACAGCGGGTACACTTATCCTAACTAAAGTTGGTCCTCGCCTGCCAAAGGCTCTGGTGATGATGCCTGCTTGGGCTCCACGATGATCGCATTCCAGCCGTTGGGGCTGGTCTTGGTCTTGTTGCAATCAAACGGATGCCTTTACTTGATGCTCTTGCTGCGCTTGCCCCTTTGCACCAAAGAGGAAAGGAGGATTGCCATGAGCCGGGCGCCTCGACCGGGCGCCTCTTGGTCGTCATGGCTTACGCCACGGGCACCTCGCGAGGTACCCCGCCTTGAGTTCTCCGCCTCCTCATGAGCCAGCCCGACGAGGCGCTACCGAGGAAGCTCTTGGTCGTCCGCCCGCGAGGCTTGGCCCCTCGCGAGGGTCTTGAGCTTGTGTTGATGAAGATGGGCCGTCCTGGGCCTCCTTTGAGCCACGCCGCAGGCCGCAGGCAGGCAAGTCTGGGGACCCCCGTTCCCAGAACGCCGACAGAGGTTTTGTGACCGTACTCGCAAACTTCACCCGCCATGCCTGTGCATTAGAAGAGCCCCCAGAATATGTTGTGTACCAAGGACCCATGAACGGTGAGAGCCATCAATTCTGGGCCATTGTGCACATCTATGGTAGGGGTCTATCACCAGAACGCCCCTACAGGTTCACCGGAAGGACAACTTCCTTTGAGCCACAAGCCATCCAACTAGCTGCTCGAGAGGCTATAGTTTAACTCTGGCACTTGTCACCCGAGTTAATCGTCAGCCGCTCTACTACTACCCCGGTCGTGACGGGTATGGTAGGCCACCCCAGGTTGCCAATGGAGATCACGAGACGGATCCTGCATTGTTGCATCTAGTGCGCTATGTAGGTGCACTAGAGGAACTGTTCGATCAAATCACCCTTGATCTGATCGCAGCTCGTGGAGAACTGGTTCGCCGAGCCCCGGCGAGAGGAGAAGATGAGCCAGAGGCTGACAACCCAGTCGTGTTGTTCGGACACCCGATCGAGTCCTTGAGATCTGCCCCAGCCATCGACCAAAGTACTTTGGTGTCCCCAGAAGTGCTTCGTCGCCTATTGGGAACACACCCCAACGGGATTGTGGCCAACAATCCCTGGGAAGGTCATCATCGCTACCCCGACCCTGCAGCCCCTCAAACCCCTCCAGCTAACCTCGACGGTGAAACCCGTGGAGAAGCGTCGACATCCACAAGGCACGCCCGCTTAGATATAAATGAGGTAGACTAAGTCACTCGAGTAGTACCAAGCCTCAGTATTTCCACGCCCTGTAATTGTGTGATCTTGCATCGCCATAATACATGCAGCCTGCTTGTGTTCCTCTGTCTTGAATAATAGCCTTGCATTAATATATTAGCGTGCGGTTGCATTTTTTATACCTGGCACAGCTACCAAAAACCACCCCGACGACACCCACAGTAATACGTCACCTTTGTGAGATATGTGCATCTGTAGCATTGACCCCGACCCCATAGAGCAGACTCGACGAACTAGCTACCCTTCACCGTGGTACATGACCCAGCCCAAATGCTATATAAAAGGCCACCTCGTGACCTTAGCAAGTATCCCCTCACCTTGAGCATCGCTCACAACCATTTCCATTGCCATGCCAACCCCTAGCATTTGTCTGAGAACTCCAGATGCAACCCCGGGTAGTTTTTTTAAAATATTGTGGGACTTTACCTGCAGTACCATGAGTGCTACCCATCCACCCCAGTACGAGTTGCTCAAATCGAGGACCCCATCCACCTCGAAATATTGGGCAGTGGTGCACATCTCGCCCGCAAACCTGAACCAAGACCCAACGGAAGTCTCCTTTGTGGGGAAATCTATGCCGACTCCGCATATGGCCGTAGAGGTTGCTGCATACGAAGCAATTACTCGCCTTCGATTCGCGGTACCCTATGCTAGCGATCGAGGGTATTATTACTTCCCGAGTCGTGCAACACCCGGAGAAGTAGCATCTTTTCCCGGTGGGCGAATTGAGAGAGACCCAGTACTGGCCAACCTTGCCCAGTATGTCATCGCACAAGAGCATTTGACCCAACGAGTGATGGGTTATCTCTAGAGCCTTGCTGATTTAAATCCTCAGATCGCCATCGACAGACCACTGAGGCCTGACCAGGAGAGGCGCATCCATCGACTAGTCAATCCGCTCCCCCCGATAGAAGAAGAGTGTGCCCCGATTCCAGAGACCTTTTCTCAGGACCCTGTCCACTTACCGTTGATGTTGTAGATGTCATTGCTATGTTCTTTGTCCCTGCATTTATTTATGTGTTGCAACGTATGTGTGGTATCCTAAATTTGTGCGATGAATTAATGTTTTAGTTTCAATCTATGTGAGTGGTCTTTACTGCGGTAAATTTTGATTAACTGTTTTCACTCGAAATAAATTTCAAAGTGAGATTCTTTTTGTCGCGGCATATATCTCTTCACAACGTAGAATTTTATTCAAGCAGCACCACAGCAGACTCACAACCGGAACCACTCGACCCCGTGCTCTAATTGCTAATGCACATACACATGTTACACCTAACTGATCATCTCTGAAGGAGAGGTTAGTGGGTAATCACCCGGGTACAAGTTGCCTCCAGCACACGGACATCAGTTAGCACCCGACCCCGTACTTAATCCTCGTGATCACCGCCACCGCGGAGGGCTAAAAATCGAGCGACAGCATCACGACGATCATCGAGGATCATCACGCACAGGAGCACGGAGAACCCCAGCAACGCCGCCAACCCTCCGCACATCAGGACCACATACCAGTCCGGCATCACCTCCGCCATTATAGCCTCGTCTCGAGCTCCTGCAAACAGAAGTGGAGGAGAACGAAGGAGAAGGAGAAGCGAGGCCAGGTGTGAGGAAGAAGAAGGAGCACCGCGGTCATTTTATAGCTCAAGATCGGTGTACGGTGGGTGAGGTCCACTAGCGCCGCTCGTCACTCGATCGCCGGTGTTGGGAATCCGCAGCAAGGCCGACACAAGACTGCCCATGAGGTGAGTGCACGCCGCGCCGGCAGCTAGCATGCCGCAGACTACCAAGAGACGGCCTAGATGCCCTACGCGCTAGACGTCGCTGGTGGAGAAAGCGCGGGAAAGCGCGCGGGAGAGAGGAAGACGAGAGAGCCAGAGGTAGAGGAAGAGACCGACAGTGGACCCCGGGTCCACCTGTCAGCAAGAGGGAGCACTGTGCTCTCGGGTACGACCAGCGTATTTTAGAATTTAGAATTTATTCTAAATTTACTGTGTCCGACGTCGAAATCTCTCGTTTTCCCCAAACCGTGGATTTCTCCATGGAGTGCCAGTGTCCCACCCTGTAGTTTTGCACCACTTATTGCCCTCTCACTGTAGCCGCATTTTATTGCGTAAGTAAAGGGGTTATTTTTGAAATGGTAAAAGTAATTTTTTTTAAACAGCTTTTAGCAAATATCGAGGACGAGATTTTTCTTAAGGGGGGTAGTGTTGTGACACTCAAAAATTTTGACAGGATTTGTTTACTAAATTTTTTTGCCAGGAAATTAAAATTTTCATTTTCTGGATTTTCTTTGATTTCAGAAACATTCTTTTCTTTGATATTGTGGAGTTTTTACCCCAAGTGAAAACTTTCCTAATCTATTGTTGGACTTGTTTATCTTCCCAAGACCTTTTCTTTTTGATCAGTGGAATTATTTCTGAATTTGTCTTTCCTGAACTTTATTTCTGTGAAAATAAATTTTCTTAAGTTTCAGAGCTCAATTTGCACTGCAACCCTTTGATAGATTTATTTAAAATTTTCACCAAAATTTGGGGATGTCATATGAGGTTTCTAAATCACTTTTATGCAAAAACATCTTTTATTCATTGGAGATTTTGAGCCCTACCCCAAGTTTTCAAATCTGGTCCAGTGGGCAATTTTGCACTGCAAACTATTTAAATATTTCTTTAAAGCTTCCACCAAAATTATGGGATGTTAGTAGTAGCATATAATTCAACTTTATGCAAAAACCCATTGAGGTTCTTTGAAAAATTTGAGTGAATCAACCTCATCTTCATTCTGGCCCAGTTGGGTGCTTTCTACTGCATCCCTAATTATTTTTGCTCTTGTGACCATGTGTTTTCTCCTGCTTGTAGTACACCATACCAAACTCTTAAGTCCAGGAGATTGGGCCCATTGGAAGATTTTTGGTCCATAAAATGATGCCCTTAACTTTCTGTCCAGAATTAGTTTTCTTAAAATCTTGCACTAGCAAGTTTCTAGTTTTGCCAAACGAACTTTACCACCCTCTTTATCCAAAGAGACTATGATCTGGAGATTTTTGCCACCCCAAGAGTTGCCTAGATGCCATTGGCATTCTGTCAAACATCTTGAGTGCATGGACAGTTTGGACATGATTTTTGTCTTTGCACTGTGACCTTGCACCTCTGGACAAACTAGCATGTCCACTAAGCTCCTAGATGACTCTAACCTAGACCTGTTAAACCCCAGCCTCTCCTACGCCCTCTAGCACACGCTGGCATTTCGGCAAACACATAACGTGCGTGCACTGGGCGCGCCCAGAGCGTGCGTTTTGCACGTGCGTGCGCCCGAGCCGCCGCGTCGTGCCCCTGGCCCTTGCTCGCCTGCAGAGCCACGCCCGCCCTCGTCCACACGTCGGAGCCCTCCAAGCCAGCCCCTGGAGCCCTATAGCGCCGCCGTCAGGTCGGCCATGGCGGCTAGCAGCCGGCCACAGCAGCCCCTGCTGTGGACGGAGCCGCTAACCACACCGGGCGCCCGGCTTCGCTGTGGAACAGCCCGAGCTCATCCACGAACTCGTGCGCTAAGCGCCCGTCTCCGCCACGCCGCCTCGATCACATGTATCAGCGGTTCACCGGCGACCTTATCAACGGCCGCGGAACCGACATGGCTGCGCTATTTAAGGAGCCCCCGAGCTCGTCCAGGCCCTCAAGCAACCTCACACCACCTCTCTAGAGCCACCCATAGCCAAAGAACGACGGGAGAAGGTCATCTTCCTCAGCTCCGACAGGTTCAGCCGCCGCCACGCTCTGGTGAAATCCGGCCAAAACCGAGGCCCCCAACCCCTCCCGTGCTTCCATCCTCCTCCCCTGGATCGTGCGGAGCCGCCCAAACCCTCAGCCTTTATCGGAAGCCACCATAGCCCAAATCCCCAATTGTGCCCGAAGCCATCTCCGCCGAGCTCGCCGCCGGCGACCCCCTCCACCCCCACCAACCTAGAAACTATCGGGAGGACCGCCCTTGCCTGGCGGATCCATCCCCGCCCTCCGAAGCCCGCAAGGAGCCGCCAATCGCCGGCGACGATCGCCGGGGCCCCGCATCCGCGCGGCCAGAGGAGAAAGGAGGCGGGGAACGACTGGTCAAACCTGACTAGTGGGCCCCATGGACCCACTGCCAGTGACCCCGCGCCGTCCATGCTGGATAAGTGAAGGCGTAAACACCAGAGTACGCCTTCGACGTGTATCTATTCGAAACATTTTTTCTTTTTTTGTTAAAAAAACAGAATTTGACTAAACTTTGACCGGCTCTAACTTTTTAAATATAACTCAAAATGAGTTGTTCCTACCTTCCTCAAATTTTGTCTAGTTTATTTTAATATCTATTTGAAAAAAAATTAGACAACTTTTTTGCACTGTTTTGAAACTATGTATTAATTTGAATATTTCCAAAACAATAGGATTTGTTGGAGAGAGAAGAAAACTTTCAAAAGTTTTAGGATGCACCCTGCCTCTACACAACTTGAAGGCAAGCATTCTGAACCCTGGCATAATATTTTTGTGTGTTGGTTGACACGATTATAACACCACCTTAATACAGAGAACTTGTTATTTTATGTGGTGATACGATCATTTGCACGAATGCATATTGGAGATTTCCTTGCTGTTGGAAATGGATATATTTGTGATGGTAATCATCCTCGTATGCCTTGAATGCATGCCGGAAAGAAATCCGGGAAAGCCTTTGCCTTGGGTAGGCATGAGCTTGTCTCCGGTCTTCGTCGGGACGGTTATGTCCGGTATGGCACAGCAAGGTATAATGAGTGGTGATTCTGTTGGTTGAAATATATTTGTTATACATATCATGCAGGGAATTTTAAACCTCCTGAGTCGACCGTAGATCGAGTCTTGTCCCGGTAACCCCCACACTTGTTTCGTACTACCACTTGTCCCTGCCATAGGTAGGGTACGGTTCAGTAAGTCGTCAAACCCTTTCCTAGCACACACCGTACAGAGAGGCCATGGTGGAAGATACCGGAGGCATCCGGTAGGCATGCCACCTGGTCTGGGGGCATGGGTGTTTTCGGTTGGAGCCGAAGGGGTAGCTCCCCTAGTTTGCGCGCGTTATAAATTTTGTGATCCCATGCTAAGTCGAGGTTGTAGCCTCCCACTTAGAGTTTCGCTTAACGGGTGTCATGGGTGATTCCTGCATAATCGTAAGTTAGGCTAGTGTGTGCGGTTAGGTGTGTTTTCAATTAAAAGACCATAGATGGAATTAGTCCCGATGGACTAAAGGAATCCGTTACTCGTGGGTAAAGAGTACACCCTCTGCAGAGATTAAATATCTATTCGAATAGTCGTGTCCATGGTTAAGGACTACAGTCTGGGATGGGTCAAGTGTTGGTCTTAGTGTCGGTCTTCGGAGGAGAAACTGTTAAACCAGAACTTGGATCATGACTTGTGACTTGTGATGATTATGATTATTTTTATTATGGACTAACCTACTATATTATTTGAATTATCGAGTATCCCTGGGACAGTTCTACCTCCTGGATATTCACTGTGATTATTTTATAAGCCCTTTATGTGGTGTCGCACAGAGGCCCGACTGCGGCATGCTTGTCATTCTATTACTTATAAGCCCTTTATGTGGTGCCGCACAGACACCCGACTGTGGCATGCTTGTCATTCTATTACTTATAAGCCCTTTATGTGGTGTCGCTGAGACGCCCGACTGTGGCATATTTGCTATTTGTTTACTTTATAATCCCTTTATGTGGTGTCGCTGAGACGCCCGACTGTGGTATGCTTGTTATTTATTTACCTTATAAGCCCTTTATGTGGTGTCGCTCAGACGCCCGACTGAGGCATGCTCGTTATTTACTAACCTTTCGAGTATGCCGCTTGCATAATTCGATCGGTGCATTTTATTATTACTCCGTTATTGCATAATTATGTATATAAATAACCTGCTTGCGTGCATCAGAGATTTTATTTTTATGACAGACGTTGTGATCATGGAATATTTCAGAGCATGATTATCGTTTGTTATATTATACATGTGTTCATAATGTTTGCGAGTACATTCAAAAGTACTCACTGGCTTGTCCTTGGCTATTGTCTTGGCCAGATTTCTTGCGTGGAGAGGAGGGTTGCGCTGACAGCCCCAAAACCCACACACTCGTGATAGAAGCCTCGTGAAGATAGGAATTATCCTGGTCAGCTGTTCCTGTGGGAATGGAGTTCCACAGACACTGATGATCCACCAACCGCTTCCGCCATCAACCACTAGAAAACCTTGTGTTGTACTCATAGGCCAGAATGGTCTTGTACTACATATTATGTAATTTTCTTGGAGTTTTTGTATCAAGTTTGTGTCTCACCAGCTAACAGTAATCCTGGGGCTGGTGAGCACAAGGGCCATTTTCCTGGAAATTAATACCCCGAAAATCCGGTCCTGACACGTTATTGTCGCCCGCCGTCACCAGGAGCGCGGCGGCAAGGTTCTTCTCCGAGACCATCGGCACGCTCAAGGCGGGCTCATACTAGGAGGGCGAGCGCGTGGCCTTCGCCTTGTTAGACGCCATCGGCTGCAAGCTCGGGGAGAAGTCTTGGCGGATCTGGAGCCTCTTGGGGCGAGAAGAAGGGGATCTAGAGCATGAAGAAGGAAGGCAATGAAGGCTCTATAGCGTACACCAACCTTTTGTCAGGCGAGAACGGTTGACGAGGCAACGTGAGGAAGCGGAGGCGCCCACGTCCCATCAATCGCCATGCGTCAATCAAGGCCGCAGGCGGTTGGGGCCCGCGGCGCTCCGCACTTGCCCTTTGGCTTCGCCTCGAAGCCAAGTCCGAGTGCGCCTTGGGCCCGGGGGCTACTGTCGGCGTTATGGGACCGGGGGTGCCCATACTTGCCTGCCTGCCTCCCACGGCGTGGCTCCACCAACGGCCCGGTACGACCCAGCTTCGGGAGCAACTACTCAAGGGGGCACCTCACGAGGTTCACGTGACGTGAGCCATGACGACCAAGGCCAGACAGGCGCCAGCGGGCACAGTGTACCAGTTTCCTCTTTGGTGCTAAAGAGGCAAGCGCAGGCGAGGAGTCCCGAGTCATCAGGCAAAGGTTTTCCTTATCGGTGCAACAAGACCAAGACCAGCAGGATGGCAAGACGGAGGTCATCGCGGAGCCCACAACAGCGTCACCACCAGAGCCTTTGGCAGGCGAAGACCACCTTTTGTCAGGATAGCTTGTACTAGTTGTCTCCCTTCAAAATTGGCCATTGTGGGATCCCTTCCTGCCTACATTTGGGAAGAGGACCAGGGCCTCTATAAATAGGACTAGCCACCACCATAGAAGGGGAGGGATCATTCGCACCACCGTTGCACTCACCAGCTCATCAAGCTCAAGAACACCTCACCTCCCGAGGCTGTTCATCCACACTAGTTCATCCTCAGCCCCTCGAGGCAATCCACCACCACACTGGAGTAGTGTATTACATCACACGATGGCCCGAACCAGTATAAACCCCTGTGTCTCGTGTTCTTTGGGTTCGTCGAGCTAGGCCGTGGGATCGTTGACCGAGTGAGCTAGGGAGAGAGCGTTCTTCGTGCGCACCCCAGAGTTCGAACCACACAAGGGTTTGCCGGAACCCGAATTCCGACAAATGCTACCTTTCAAGAAAGTATATTAGCCTCAGCAACTTGTGTTATGGATACTGCAAGTAATCCTTGTCGGTGTCCTGGGAACGGGGGTCCCTAGACTTGTCTGCCTGCGGCCCACGGCGTGGCCCTGTACGGCCCATCTTCATCAGCAAACACTCAAGACCCTCGCAAGGGACCAAGCCTTGTGAGGCGGATGACACAAGACCTCCTCGAGGCCGGCCTCACTAGGCTGGCTCGCGAGGAGCGGAGAGATCAAGGCAAGGGGCAGCTCGCGAGGTTTCTGTGACACAAGCCATAACGACCAAGGCCAGGCGGGCGCCAGAGTGCGCAGCGTACTCGCTTCCTCTTTGGTGCTAAAGAGGTAGGCGCAGGCAAGGAGTCCCGAGGCATCAAGCAAAGGTTTCCATATCGGTGCAACGAGACCATGACCAGCAGGACAGCAGGACGGAGGTCATCGTGGAGCCCAAGACGGCGTCATCATCAGAGCCTTTGGCAGGCGAAGACCACCTTTAGTCAGGATAGCTTGTACTAGTTGTCTCCCTTCAAATTTGGCCGTTTGGATCCCTCCCCACCTACATTTGGGAAGAGGACCAAGGCCTCTATAAATAGGACTAGCCACCACAGTATGAGGCAACTGATCTTGGGCTATTCAGATCATCCTCACCCACACAAGCTCATCAAGCACAAGAGCACCTCTCCTCAGGAGGCTATTCTTCCCTTGTAACTGTTCATCCTCAGCCCAAGAGGCAATCCACCACACCACACTGGAGTAGGGTATTACACCACATCGGTGGCCCGAACTAGTATAAACCTTGTGTCCCTTTGTTCTGTGAGTTCGACGTGCTGAGTCTTGAGGTTGCAGTGAGGGCGTGAGCTAGGGGAGGAGATATCTTCGTGCACACCAAGTGTTCGAACCTCGAGGGTTTTGCCGGAACCCAAAATCCGACATTTGGCGCGCCAGGTAGGGGTGCGCCGAAGCCTCTCTTCCATCGGCAGACTCGCCAGCACTCTGCAGTGCCGATGTCCGGTGATCTGAGGGCCAGTGCCGACCACTAGGCAGCTTGGCCAGCCCGGGCAGTGTCGACCACCCAAGAAGACCTCAACTTCGCTCTTCAAGTGGCACGCGCACCGCCAAACGCTACGGGGCACGGGCCGCACGGTCCGACGCTGTCCTCCCTTATGCCGCGGTGCGCGTGGGCCGCCGCAAGGGCCTCAAGCTACGCCATGGCGACGGCGCCGCACACCCGACGAGAACAAGCGAACATGAGGGCCGCGCTCACAGTGGTGCGGGAGCTGCTGCGGTGTTGACTGATGGAGAGTGGCCGAGATGCATCGCTGGAGCGCGTTGCCGAGCTATTGGACGCTGCACCCAGGGGTACGCCGCCTTTCTGCTCATTGCTTACGCCTTATGCTGCGGCCATGTCGCACGGTGGGTCTCGTCGCGCCCGCGCGCACCTGGGCGCACCAGGAGGTTTCGTCGGCATCGGTGCAACCAGCGGCGCCGGACACCCGACCGCACCCATGCCTTCGCCAATGGGCGCAGGCGTGAGCGTTGCCACCAATGGTCCCGGCAGGGTGCCGCCCTAACATTGTCGGTTTACGGGTTCCGGCAAAACCCTTGAGGTTCGATCACTGGGGTGCGCACGAAGATCTCTCCACCCCCTAGCTCACGCCCTCACTGCGATCTCAAAGCTCAACACGTCGAACTCACAGAACGAAGGGACACAAGGTTTATACTAGTTCGGGCCACTGTTGTGGTGTAATATCCTACTCCAGTGTGGTGTGGTGGATTGCCTCTTGGGCTGAGGATGAACGGTTACAAGGGAAGAACAGCCTCCTGAGGAGAGGTGTTCTTGTGCTTGGTGAGCTAGTGTGGTGTCTCTCCAGCCGGTCTAGATCTGTCTAGCCAGTCTCCCTCTGTCCCCCCTCTATGGTGGTGGCTAGTCCTATTTATATAGGCCTTGGTCCTCTTCCCAAATATTGAGCGGGAAGGGATCCCACAACGGCCAAGTTTGAAGGGGGACAGCTAGTACAAGCTATCCTGACAAAAGTAGCCTTCGCCTGCCAAAGGCTCTGGTGGTGACTCCGTCTTGGGCTCCACGGTGACCTCCATCCTGCCATCCTGCTGGTCTTGGTCTCGTTGCACCAATACGGAAACCTTTGCCTGATGCCTCGAGACTCCTCGCCTGCGCTTGCCTCTTTAGCACCAAAAAGGAAACGAGGACACTGCGCGTGCTGGTGCCCGCCTGGTCATGGTCGTCATTGCTTGCATCACGGGAACCTCGGGAGGTGCCCCTTGCCTTGATCTGTTCGCTCCTCGCGAGCCAGTCTGGTGAGGCCGCCCCTGAGGAGGTCTTCAGTCGTCGGCCTCGTGAGGGTCTTGAGTGCTTGCTGGTGAAGATGGGTCGTACGAGGCTGCTGGCGGAGCCACGTCGTGGGCCGCAGGCAGGCAAGTCTGGGGACACCCATTCCCATAACGCCGCCAATAGCCCCCGGGCCCAAGGCGCGCTCGGACTTGGCTTCAAGGCGAAGCCAAGGGGCAAGTGCGGAGCGCCGCAGGCCCCAACAGCCTGCGGCCTTGGTTGACGCGTGGCGATTGATTGGACGTGGGAGTCTCCGCTTCCCCATGCTGTCTTGGCAACTGCCCAACTTGACGAGTCCTGCTGCATGCAGAAAAAAATCGTCATTACCTCTGATCGTGGGGATCGCCGGTTGGCCTTCTCCCGCTATAAATGAGGAAAGGGGCAGAGCCCCCATCACTCATCTCTTCCCATTCCGCTCGCTTCTTCTTCCTTGCGCCATTGCTAGTAGCGACATTCATGGCGCCAATACGGAGGTTCTCGGCTGCGGAGAAGGGAAAAACCCCCCACGACGAACCTGGGCCACTTCCACTGAAGAAAAGGCTGGCCCACCGCCACGACGCAGTTGCCAGAGCGGAGGTGTCGAGGCCTTAGTGCGAGCGGCCACCTCCCGGGTATCCGCTGCCTCTGTAGGCCCAAGCTGAGGGCTCAGGAGGAAAAGGCGGTGAGCGACGTCGCCCACGCCGTGGCCGTGGTAGCCGCGACGTGATGTCGCTCGCCGTCGTCCCAGGAGCCCATGCCGCGGACTCCTCGTGCGAACTCGTGATGTGGGCGGTGATGCCCCCACACACTTGGATTCGCTTTCCGCAGTTCTTCTCCGCCGAGATGCCGCCGAGGGCCCCCCTCGAGCTTTGGCTGCAGCACGCCGACTGTGACGCCCCGGCAACCGGAGCGGAGGTTGAAACCGTCTCCCCAGGCAAGATCTTCATGACCCGCGGCTGCGGCGAGGTTGCTCGAGTTTGCCATGCGGAAGGCGCCCTCGCCACCCATTTTGAGTACGATGGCGCCTCCACCATGTTCTTCATGTTGATATTATCCTCATTATGGAGATTTAAGAGTGCGTGTCCTGTTTCGGCTCGGTCTCCCCTTTCCAACCTCGTGGCAGCTTGGTGCTCTACACCGACAGGTCCTGGTCCCAAGGCAGGCTCCAGCCATCGCTGGTATGCCAGGTCGTGATGCCGTGGTCAAGGCCAGGAGGTGAGCAGCCCGAGGTCCAGTAAGAGCTCCTGAGGCACGATGCTCAAGAGGTCCCCTTTAGCGCGCAAGCAACCACCAAGTGGTAGGAAAAAGAGGCGGCGTTGCCGTAACAGGGCTGCAACAAGTGAGAGTCCTATGTCGTAGCGCTTGGTCTACCCGAGCGCGAAACTTATCTTTGCCGCCGAGAGCCGGTTCCTTGCGCTCCGCCAGACTCGCGCATTGATAGCTGTTGTGTAGCCAGGTTAGGCCCTTGCGAGCTTCCCCCTCATCCCCGCGCTCTTCTATGTGCTCTACGTCATCAGGTCCCGGCCCTCGAGCGAGCTCAGCCGCCGCTGGTATGCCAGGTCACGATGCCGTGGTTAAGGCCAGGGGGTGAGGGCTGGAGAGCCAGTAAGAGTTCCTGAGTCGCGATGCTCAGGAGCCCCCCTTTTAACGCGCAAGCGAATTGCATGGGAGAAGAGGGAGCCCACGGTACCACCTGCTGTTTTCCTCAGGAGGTTCTTGCAGGTTAGCACGAGGAGGGACACAGATTGCCACTACGATTGCCGGTCCGCCGCTGGTTGCTCCGCAAGAAGGTGACGACACTGAGGGCCTGGTGAGGTGACGTGCGTGGAGCGTGCCGCGAGTCAGATCTCGACCACTCAGATTTGTCAATGTTGCAGGGACAGACCCAAGCACAAGCGTCGTGCCAGCATGAGCAGCTTCCGTGGTGGGTGATAATCAAGCAGGTGATAACCATAGGTAGATTATGCATGGAAAGCGAACGAGCTTAGGTAAATGCAGGAACCATACATGCCACTGGGTCGGACCCGAGCGGCCTTGGGATGATGCAGCCCGAGGGCAGTAGGCTAAAGATGCAAAAGGATACATGCCGCAGGGACATGCCCGTGCGACCTGGGAATAATGCAGCCCGAGGGGCGCTCCCAGCTAAATAAACTTGGAAAATGTAACCTGGCTCCGTTGTTAAAGGGATGTTGGGTTAGCTGAAGATGCGTGGCGAAGGGGTTGCTACTCATGAGCCACCGGGGCCCTGAGCCTCGAGAGGCTCGGGGGGTCCAGGCGGTTCCTTGAGGACCGTCTCCATCTCCGCCAGGACCGCGTGATGCCTGGCCTCCTGAGCCGCTAGGATGCTCCGTAGGCTGCGCTGGTAGGCGGCTGCCATGCTTGGCATGCGAACATAGCTGTGAGGTGGGCCCTCGCAATGTCCCATGCGCGAAGGCCAGAAGAGCTCCTAAGATGCGGCCCTGTTGAGCCCTGGGATGTTGATGCAGACGCGCAGCCTGCCATCCTCGCCTGGATGGGGTGCTGCGCCAGGTGGGCGACGCTCGCAGCGCATGGCTCTTGCTTCTTGAAGCTCTTGGGTGGTCTTGGTGATGAACTCCTGAGCACTAGGCGCTCCTCGCCCAGTGTCCTCCTGAAGGAAACATGCCGCAAATCACGCCTCCATGTGGTGCCCGAGCGCCTCCCTCGTGACGTTCGCTAGGTCTGAGGCCCTCCAGAAGAGAGCCCCCGAGCCCTGCCTGAGGAGGACGCCGGGCGCGCCTTCCTATGCGTGGGAGGGAGGCGCCCCATCTAAGGGCGCATGTCTTGAGGTGGTGCTGCTGGGGACACCGCTCTCCTGAGGCCCTATACGGAGCAGCTTCTTCTTCTTCTTGGGGATGGCCTGAGGAGGGTACAGGATTCCTTCGTTGTCAGGGTCTTTGATTGCTGCGGCCTGGAAGGTGCGCTCAAGGGAGCACACCGCATCCTTCTCCTCACAAGCGACTGCGATGATACCACCGGTTCCTGGCATCTTGAGGACGTTGTAGCCGTGGTGGGTCACTGCCATGAACTTGGCCAATGCTGGGTACCCGACGATGGCATTGTATGGCAGACGAATGTGGGTGACGTCGAAGTCGATGAGCTTGGTGTGGTAGTTGTCGCGCCCACCAAAGGTGACAGGGAGGCGGACCTGCCCGATCGGGGTGGTGGAACCATCGGTCACTACTGAGAAGGGCTTGGTCGGTTGTAGCTGATCATAGGGTACTTGAAGGCGATCGAACGTGTCGATGGACATGACGTTAAGCCCCGCACCGTCATCAATGAGGGTCTTGGTGACTTGGACGTTGCTCATGACAGGCGAGCACAGCATTGGGAGAGCACCAGCGGTTGCGACACACTTGAGCTGGTCCGCCGAGCTGAAAGTGATGGGGCACTTGGACCACCTGAGCGGGCGTGTTGCCTCGAGCGTGGGAAGGGCCGCGTTCACCTAGCGAGCAAACTGCTTGAAGATACGCTAAGAGGCTGGGGCCTGAGCTCCGCCCAAGATGTAGGCGATAGCACGCAGTTCCTGGAAGCCCCCAGCCCCCTCGTTTTGATGGTGGTCGTTGTTCCTTCTTGGTGGTGGCGGCAGCGGAGGAAGACCAGCATTACCCTAAGGGTGGTCCTTGTGAGGCTGATCCCTCCAGGCTTCCTCACGAGGCTGGTCCTGCCAGCGGTCCTCGCGAGGGCGGTCGCGCCACTCCTGGCATGGGCCGCGATCGTCCCAGCGACCTCCGCCTCGTCCTCCTCCTCGGCCATAGCCTCGGTCATTGCGCTCGGGGCGTCGACCGAAGCGTCCATCTCGAATGGTCTTGAGCTCCTGACAGTCGTTGGTGTTGTGGCTGTGTACGTTGTGGAAGGCGCAGAATGGTTTCTCTTGGATGACTCGCGATGGCCCTGGCCGCGCTTCATATCAGGCTCCGCCGCGAGCACAACCACCCCCTTGCGCTTTACGTCCTTGGCCTTGGTTTTCTTCTCCTCTTGGTCACCAGGTTGAACAGTTCCTGAGCCGTGCATAGCTCATCGTGTATGGCGAGCTCCTCCTTCATCTTGACGTCGCGGACACCTTTAGAAAACGCGGAGATGATGGTCTCATCCGTCACCTTGGGGATCTTGAGACGAATGGTGTTGAAGCGCTGTATGTACTTCTGCAAGGTCTCTCCTGGCTGTTGCTTGATGCGGCGCGCGGCCGTAGGGCAGTCGCGAGTGCCCTGCAAGTTGGCGACGAAGCAGTCGCGCATCTCATCCCAGGAGGACATCGAGCCCGGGGGCAGATTCAGGAGCCACGAGCGGGCGCCGTCCTTGAGAGCCGTGGGGAACGAGTTCGCCATGACCTTTTCGTCGTCGTTGGCCGCCTCGATGCTCAGCTCGTAGAGCTGCAAGAACTCCGCAGGGTCAGGGGTGCCGTCATAGCGAGGAGGCAGGTATGGCTTGAACTTGCCCGGCCAGACGACTACACGCAGCTCAGAAATGAAGGCGCGACAGTCGGCCGTGGCCACCGGGGCCCAACGTGGGGGCGGAGCTTGATCTTGGTGTCCCCGCGCCACCACGGCAAGTGGCGCGTGGCCCTGCCGTGGCAGGCGATCCTGACGTGCCGGTGCTGGGAGCGGTGGAGCGTTTTCTTGCGGTCAGGGAACTTCTTGGCAGCTACCTTCTTCTCCTGCAGGTGCCCGGCTCAGCGGGTCGTGCCGGGGGACCGCGCATCTTGGTGGCAGGGCGCCGTCTTGGTGCGGAGGTGCTCTGTGAGCTACGTCGCCCGCCGCTGGTGGAGGGCGAGGGAGCTAGAGGGACGGTGCAGGAGAGCCCCCTGCAGCGTTGACGAGGTCGGCAATGCGGTCTAAACAGTCCTTGTAGAGCGTCGACCGGGCGGTAGCGCAGGAGCTCACACGCCATGAGCAGCGCGGCCTGCGCGTCCGCATGAGCACGACGAGCGTGAGACGACGAGCCGGCTGAGGTCAGCAATGGAGTGGCGGTGCGGCCATCCCGCCGCACAAAAGGGTGTAGCGAGGACGCTTGCTGCTCGTTTCTCGCCGGACCGGTGGTGGCGTTGGCGGCGGGTGACGGAGAACAATGGGGAGGCCCATCGATAGGGGTTGTCTGAGCGACACGGGTCGCGAGAGGGCAAGCGCCGGCCATGAAGTTGGTGGAGTGGCAAAGCGCGGATCGACGAGAGGAAAGCTTCAGCGTGCCAAATGCCGGATTACGGGTTCCGGAAAAACTCTTGAGGTTCGAACACTGGGGTGGGCACAAAGATCTCTCCTCCCCCTAGCTCACGCCCTCACCGCGATCTCAAAGCTCAACGCGTCGAACTCACAGAACAAAGGGACACAAGGTTTATACTGGTTCGGGCCACCGTTGTGGTGTAATACCCTACTCCAGTGTGGTGTGGTGGATTGCCTCTTGGGCTGAGGATGAACGGTTACAAGGGAAGAACAGCCTCCTGAGGAGAGGTGTTCTTGTGCTTGGTGAGCTTGTGTGGTGTCTCTCCAGCCGGTCTAGATCTGTCTAGCCAGTCTCCCTCTGTCCCCCCCTCTATGGTGGTGGCTAGTCCTATTTATAGAGGCCTTGGTCCTCTTCCCAAATATTGAGCGGGAAGGGATCCCACAACGGCCAAGTTTGAAGGGGGACAACTAGTACAAGATATCCTGACAAAAGTAGTCTTCCCCTGCCAAAGGCTCTGGTGGTGACGCCGTCTTGGGCTCCACGGTGACCAACGTCCTACTGTCCAGCTGGTCTTGGTCTCATTGCACCAATATGGAAACCTTTGCATGATGCCTCGGGACTCCTCGCATGCACTTGCCTCTTTAGCACCAAAGAGGAAACGAGGACGCTCTGCGTGCAGGCGCCCGCCTGGTCATGGTCGTCATGGCTTGCGTCACGGGAACCTTGCGAGGTGCCCCTTCCCTTGATCTCTCCGCTCCTCGCGAGCCAGCTTGGTGAGGCCGCCCCTGAGGAGGTCTTGCATCGTCTGCCTCGCGAGGCTTGGCCCCTCGCGAGGGTCTTGAGTGCTTGCTGGTGAAGATGGGCCGTACGGGGCCGCTGGCAGAGCCACGCCGTGGGCCACAGGTAGACACGTCTAGGGACCTCTGTTAACAGAACACCGACAACCATCCTCAGAGCGGCGCGCTGGGCCGGGCGGCGTGGAGCGCGGGGCACTTCAGCGAGGTTTCCGGGGCGACGGCTCCGGAGGCCTGTGTGCCCCGCATGATAGACCAGGAGTACATGCTGGAAGATGACCCTGGCTCGTTCCTGAGCCGGGTTGGGAAGAGGTGACGCTGGAAGTTGAGGCCTTCCAGGAGCCACCCAGGAGCCTCGCCGACCACGCCGGCGACAACAACTACAGGGTACCGCTAATCTCTCCGGAGGAGGCTTACGCTAACCATGGGTCGCAAGTGAATCAGGTCACAGCGATGGACGACAGCCCTAGCACTGTAGTCCCCCTTCCACAAGGGGAAGCGCACTGGGGGCTGCGTGGGAGGGGCCGGGAGCAAGGCCCCTTCCCGCATCGCACGGAGCAAGGCGTCACCCGAAGGTAGGCCCTTTGGCGGGGAGGCGTTGGCTTGCCTTCCCCCCGGCAGAGGGCCCGTGGTCACCAAGGGCGCCGCTAGCGTCCCCTTTGCCCCTTGGCATCGTCCTGGTTTCCGGACGCCTCAACGGTGGTCGAGGGTGGCACAAGGCGGGGGCCTCGTCTGGAGATATGAAGGTCTCCGCTTGTGAAGGTCTCCGCTCGTGACACTCTCACGTAATAATGAGTAGGGCTGTACATGCCTCGGAGTCTCCGGAGTGCCGCCCTCGGGCCTCGGGGGCTCCTGCCCATGTCCTAGTGGAAGCACCATGCTCCGCGCTGGCTGTCGACACTGTCCCCCAATGACTATGCTCACAGCCAGTGAAAGCACTTAGCTCCGCACTGGTGAGAAGACAAGAAGACTAGATAAGTGCCGGACGCGGCCATTTGCTTTTGCTCCCTTTTCAGTAGCTCGGACTTGCAGCTTTTGATCTTGAACTTGAAGTCATGTTTCCATTAGCAGTCGTGGGGGGGGGGGGGGCGGGCATTCTTTCTCGTGTGTGTTGATTTCATGAGTTTCTAGATTCGTGTTTTGTTTGAGATTTGCGTCAGCTATTTCTCCCCTTCCTAGTGCCTCGCGAGCGGGGGCTGGCAGCGGCGTACGCACACTACGCGCGCACTTCGCCATTACTAGCGCTCGCTTCTCGCGAGGCCCTCTTGGGTGGACCGGCGGACCCCTCAAGAAACCAAAACCTCACGAGCTCGTGAGGGGCTCCCTTCAGAAGGAATGCACATCCGTAGCCACCAAACCAGTTTGAAGCTCGACTGAACCAAAGTAAGTTACGGCAGCAAGCCCGCAAGGGGTGTCGCGAGCACACAAAAGCAAACTTTATGCCTAGCCTAGGGAATAAAGTGGTGGTCTATTTACATGAGGGGCTCCCTGAGGGAGTTCCGGACTAGGGGGTGTCCGGATAGCCGAACTATCATCATCGGCCGGACTCCAAGACTATGAAGATACAAGATTGAAGACTTCGTCCCGTGTCCGGATGGGACTTTCCTTGGTGTGGAAGGCAAGCTTGGCGATGCGGATATGTAGATCTCCTACCATTGTAACCGACTCTGTGTAACCCTAACCCTATCCGGTGTCTATATAAACCGGAGGGTTTTAGTACATAGGACGAAAAAAAGACAATCATACCATAGGCTAGCTCCTAGGGTTTAGCCTCTTTGATCTCGTGGTAGATCCACTCTTGTAACACACATCATCAATATTAATCTAGCAGGACGTAGGGTTTTACCTCCATCAAGAGGGCCCGAACCTGGGTAAAACATCGTGTCCCTTGTCTCCTGTTACCATCCGCCTAGACGCACAGTTCGGGACCCCCTACCCGAGATCAGCCGGTTTTGACACCGACATTGGTGCTTTCATTGAGAGTTCCTCTGTGTCGTCACCGACAGGCCCGATGGCTCCTTCGATCATCAACAACGACGCGGTCCAGGGCGAGACTTTTCTCCCCGGACAGATCTTCGTGTTCAGCAGCTTTGCACTGCGGGCCAATTCGCTTGGCCATCTGGAGTAGATCGAAAGGTACGCCCCTGGCCATCAGGCCACATTTGGAAATTTAAACTATACGGCCGGTATCCGCGGAGACTTGATCTTCGACGGATTCGAGCCGCAGCCGAGCGTGCCGCACTATTTCGATGGGCATGATCTAGCTCTGCAGCCGAACAGTGCCCTGGAGGCCGCACCTGAATCCGCTCCGACCCTTAATCTGGAGCCGGATTCCCCGATCGAGGACGAGTGGTTGGACACTGCCTCAGGGGCTTTAATCTCTACGGCGATCGAGCCGAACTCCATCCCTGTCCTTTGCGAAGACCTCGACTCCAGGGTGCCGGACTCCTCTCCGGACTCCGAACCCTCCACGCCCTTGCCAATCGGATCCGATTGGGCGCCCGTTATGGGGTTCATGGCCGCGGACATCTTTCAGCACTCGCCCTTTGGCGACATCCTGAATTCACTAAAGTCTATCTCTTTATCCGGAAAGCCCTGGCCGGACCACGGTCAGGAAGGTTGGGATACGGACGATGAAGAAATTCAACGCCCACCCACCACCCACTTCATAGCCACTGTCGATAGCCTACACGACGTGCTCGATTTCGACTCCGAAGACATCGACGGTATGGACGACGATGTAGGAGACAACAATGAGCCAGCACCTACAGGATGCTGGACAACCTCACCCCATGATGTATACATGGTGGATACACCTAAAGCAAATGAAGACGAGGAGCAGCGGGGCGCTACGTAAGAGATAAATCCTCGAAAAGTAGTCAAACGGGTAACGTAACGCCGAACAAAGTCCCGCCTCAACAAAGACCCAGCCATAGAGCGAGGCGAACCGGTGGACAACGAACAAGCTATCGATCAATCATCTGAACAAGACAACTTGGATAAACAATCATCCCCGGCAAGAAGACAACAGTCCGGACGATCTCACACCGGACAAACCATCGAACAAAATGACCTCCGAAAAAGGCTCACGCCATCGCACGTAGCCTGAAAAAGCGAAGCGGAAGCTCAAAATAGCGGAAGATGCACTCAGGATTAGATGGAGCAAAGTATTCAGCACCATGAGATAAGAAATGCGGCGACGATTGGGCCAAACAAAGAGCTACCCGAAAAGAAAGCTACTGCCCGAATTCGACGAGGAGGCCTTAGAGCCCCCACAATTAAAAAGCAAGAAGGCCACCCGGTCGGATGGACGACTTCACGGCAAAAAGAGAGCGGCGAATGGTGCCGCACACAAACCAATATGCGATCCGCATAAGGATTGACATCAAGAGGATGGCCCAGTTAGGTCCATCTATGGGCCAAGAAAGCAGGCTCGTCAAAGCAATGCAATACGCCAAAATTCAGAAGATCACGGCACACCCAAATACAGGGGCGCCGCACACCCCCTATGTTTCACCGACGAGGTGCTGGATCATGAATTTCGATTGGGATTCAAACCCGTAAACATAGAGGCATACGACGGAACAATGCACTCCTAGAGTGCGGATCGAGGATTACATCCTCCACATACACATGGCTAGAGGAGATGATCTCCACGCCATAAAATACTTACCCTTAAACTCAAAGGGCCAGCTCGGCATTGGCTTAAAGCCTCCTCGAAAATACCATTGGAAGCCGGGAGAGCTCGAGGATGCATTTCGGCAAATTTTCAGGGGACTTATGTCCGCCCTCAGGATCTGAGCGATCTAAGTCACATAACTCAACAGCCCAGAGAGACAACCCGGAAATTCTGGAACAGGTTCCTTACTAAAAAGAACCAAATAGTCGACCGTCCGGACGCCGAAGCCTTAGCAGCTTTCAAACACAACATTCGAGACGAATGGCTCGCCAGACACCTCGGCCAAGAAAAGCCAAGAACAATGGCCGCATTAACAAGCCTCATGATCCGCTTTTGCGCGGGAGAGGATAGCTGGCTGGCTAGATGCAGCACCAACGACCCGAGTACATTCGAAATCAGGGATGGAAATGGGAAATCACGACGCAGAAAAGATCAGCGGAATAAGGAAAATGGCCCAAATAGTACGGCGGTCAACGCCGGATTCAAAAGCTCTCGGCCGAACAACAAAACACTGCCCCTAAAGGATAACAGTGATGAGCTATCCAACCTAAACAAGATTCTGGATAGACTGTGTCAAATACATGGTACCTCCGGGAAGCCTGCAAACCATACCCACAGAGATTGTTGGGTCTTCAAACAGTCCGGCAGACTGAACGCCGAACACAAGGGGCTCGACACACCAAGTAAAGATGATGACGAGCACCACAAGCAGAACCCCGGAAAACAAAAAACTTTCCCACGGGAGGTTAAAACAGTAAACTCACTTCACGTGATCAAAAGGAAAAACAAAACGGCGCCCCCCTAAAAAGCGCGTCGCACACTGGTTGTCAAAACCAATCACCTTCGAACATCAGGACTATTACGATAATATCCGGAACACAGGATGGACTGCCTTGATATTGGATCCTATAGTGAACGGATTCCAATTTACACATGTCCTCATGGATGGCGGCAGTGACATAAACCTGATATATCAGGACACAATCCGCAGGATGGGGATAAATCCAACCAAAATTCGCCGTAGCAACACCTCCTTTAAAGGAGTACTGCCCGGCCCATACGCCCTCTGCATGGGCTCCATACTGCTAGAAGTTGTGTTTGGTTCATCTGAAAACTTCCGTCGCGAACGGTTACTTTTCCATGTCGCCCCGTTTAAAAGTAGCCATCAAGCACTATTGGGACGTGAAGCTTTTGCCCGCTTTAACGCGATACCGCATTATGCATCTCTAACACTTAAAATGCCCGGTCCACGCGGCATCATCTCGTTAAAAGGAAGTATTAAGTGTTACTCGAGCACGGGAAAGCGGGAGACTGCCTTGACAGCCCCACGCCTACCGCTCGCTAGGCAAAAACCTGAATTGGTCATTCAAACCCCGGACACGGCTAGGACGAGTCCGCGCCTACTAGCGGCACATCCCCATACGAGGGGCCGCATGCATGTATAACAAGAGACAATAAAGCTCAATTTTATTCACTTCTTGAACCGTGACTGCTCATTTAATATTACGTACATCTTTCGCACGATCCTTTTGCTTTCAAACTAAGTTCCTCTATTTTACAGATGAACAACGTGCTACACCCGTCCAGGATACGGCACAACGGAGACACAGGCGCAGACGTGCAGTAGGGACCCGTTGCAAGGATTCTTTTCAGATTAAGACCCCGCGTAAACCTTTTTTCACTGTCTCTTGTTGATATACATCCCCCCGGTTCCTTAATATAACCGAGGAGGAGGCTGGTGCTTTGGCATTGGCCGCACTAGAATTTTTGCGCTGCATTCTAGACACCAGGGGCTTAGGGCATTATTCTGCCCATTTTCATAAAGACCGAATACCCTAGGGAGTATTCGGCGCCTCGAGTTAGGGCCTTATATGCATCAGCTCCGAATCATGTCTTTGATCAAATGTTGGGTTGCCCGGCTCCTGTGTTTTGCTGCCTTACGCCCGTTTTCACGGCTAACGCAGCACCAAGAGAACTACTGCGATTGTGCCCGGTTCGCCGGGCGAGCACCTCAGTAGAGAAAGCCGAAAACTGACTGTCATGATATAGCGAGAGACTGGTCAACCACTCGTTGACTCACAGGAATGTTTAGAATTCCTCCGCCTTAACGAAGGACCGGTTTTCGATCAGGCACATACGCACCCCGAATTCGGCAGAGTGCGGTGCCCCGAGGCTATATAGTAGCCCCACCCTCGAACTCCTATGGCTAAGTGAAAGTGATAAAGCATTATAGTCCGGTTGCCTGGTTTGCTACGCTATCACCTCCTCAACAGGACCAAGACGTTGGATTAAGTGTAAAAAGCGCTTTTATTTGCAAACACCCCCGCACTATGTGCGTGGGGGCTGAAGCCAAGGACTGCCATCTTTCAGGTTATATACACATATACATAAACGACTGCACAGGGAGTAGTTTACTACTTGAACGCACAAGTATAAAAAGCACTTACATTACATTGAAACATTGTTTTCACAAATCATACATGTCATTTAAACATAATATCCTTCGAGCACTGCGTCTCTATTAAACGAGCGCCCGGCAGGACTTCTTCAAAGTAGTGCTCGGCAGGTACTCGGCCTCCGTCCGAATCCTGGGATGCAACGTCAGTGGCCTTCATCTCTGCCCAGTATGTCTTGACACGGGCAAGAGCCATCCGCGCTCCCTCAATGCACGCCGATCGCTTCATTGCGTCGATAAGCGGCACCGCACCAAGAAACTGTTGCACTAAACCAAAATAGCTCTTCGGCTGGGGTCCGTCCGGCCACAAGTGAGCCAAGACATGCTTCATGGCAAATCCGGACAATCGATTCAGCTCGGCCCATTCGGCCAACCGATCGGTCAGCGGCGGAGGACGCTCCGGACTATGGAATTGCGACCAATATAGCTCTTCCTTCGTGCCCTTCTCGCCCCGGAAGTGCTCAACCGCGTCCACAGCGCTTGCCGCCAAGTCCAGATAAGCATCCTTTGAGCTCCACAATTTATCCAACTGAGCATACTTTGGATCTGTATATTTCCTCCGCAGCAGAAACGGTTTTCCAGCCGCAATTGCCCCGGCCTGACTCAGCTCCTCCTTGGCAGCTCTCAAAGCCGATTGGGCATTCTTGGATTCGGCGGCGGCCTTCTTTAGGCCCTCTTGTTCCACTTGACGCTCTTTTTCAAGAACCTCGCAGCGATCGGTAGCATTCCTTAACTTTTTGGCCATATCGGCCATCTCCTCTTTGCTATGGCAGTGAGCAGCCCGTTCAGCTTCTAGCTCTTCGGCCGCCTTCAAAGCGGCCGTATTACTACTCCTGGCTTGCTCTTTCGCTCGGGCGAGTGCTACCCGCAGCTCCTCAACGGCAGCGGCACCATCTGCATTAAGCATACAAACAGTAAGACATGGGCGTCAAGCTCCCTTACCCGGTGTCCGCATAGAAGTCGCATACCTTGTGACTCGTCAAACCGTTTATCGACCAGCGCGATGTCCGCATCCGCCTCATCAAGTTGTCGCTTTAGTTCGGCATATTCATCAGTCCGGCTGGCCTCCAGACGCCCCGCCACCTGTTTAGGAGTGGCGATATGTTAAAACTGAGAATTTGATCCTCGGCACGTCGTCAATTTTGACAACATACCGAGTCTCAGGGGCTACTATCTATACATGGCGCATTTTATATGCATAAGCTGTCGAAGGTACATTACTTTTTATGCACTCAAACCCCCCGGCCAAGAAGCTTCTCGACCCGTGCAATCCGTTCTTTGCGGATGCAATCCTTTCAATCACCGTACCCATTAGAGCACGGTGATCTTCTGAGATAGCCGCTCGCCCGAGCAAATCCTTCAGCTCCTCCGACCGCACACCACTCGGTGTCGGACCTTCCGCCCCCGCCAGACTTGGGGGAACCCTCCGCGACGACACCTCTGGGTCGTCCGCTTCACATGAGGGTGCGACAGCTGGCGGCGCTTCGCTCTCCATCATCTCCGGAAGAAGATCCCCCAAAGACGAGCTCTGCTGAGAAGGGCTGAGGTCCGAACTACAAGGTACAATTTCGGTTATCTTCATAAATAAATACAGGGATGCTCCTTATTTACAAGACCCTTCTTTCTACTTACGGCTCATGGAGGGCTGATCCTTGGGGAAATAATGCGGCTGGGTTACTTCCCGGTCTGCGGACTCTCTGCCGAAGATTCCTTCCTCTCTTTGAGGCCTTGGCCTCCGGATTTTCTGAAGCGGTCCTCTTCTCTCCTTGGAAGGTGGGACTCTTAATCCCTCCTTCCTTGATATCCTCCTTCGCAGAGGCAGTTGCTCCCCCGCTCCTCCCTTCGCCTTCTTCAAAGGGCGCGACCTTCAACATCTTGGTCAACATGGGATCCGGCGTGGTCTCTGGGAGGGGAGCCGGACACCTTATCAACTTTGCCTTGGCTATCCACTCATGTTCAAGAAACGGCTCCTTTAAAGGGCATATATATAAAATAAATGAATGAACAGCTTGTCCGGTTACAGGACTACTTCTCGAGCATCTGGGCGATTGCAGCTTAGTCCTGCGTCCTCGGTCAAGTCCGGACACTTCTCTTGTGATCCGAAGAACAGTTTATACATCTTCACGGGCGTCGTGCCCATAAAATTTTGGAGAGCTCGTGGTCCCTCCGGATTGAATTCCCACAGGCGGAGGGGGCGTTCTGCGAGGGCTGAAGGCGCCGGATCACCATAACCTGCGCCACTGCAACCAGATTGATCCCTCTTTCCTGGAGATCTCGAATATGGACCTGCAGCACGGGAACATCCTTGGATGGCCCCCAGTCGAGCCCCTTATTGACCCATGACGCCAGCTCGGCCGGTGGACCTGAAGCGAAGGCGGCGCCGCCCATTTGATGCCCACAGGGCGGTGATATAAAACCACTCCCGTTGCCACAAACCAAGCTCCTCTTGAAAAGAGCCCTCGGCCACGGAGCATCGGCACATTTGCTTATGACCGCCCCTCCGCGCACTCGCTTGCTGCCCCTTGATCGCCTTTTGGCTCCACCTTGAAGGTTTTGAGCCACAATCCAAAGTGGGGGTAATATGGAGGAAGGCCTCACATACAACAATGAATGACGAGATATGGAGGATGGACTCGGATTCAAGTCATGGAAATCAAGCCCATAATAAAACATGAGCCCTCGCACAAAGGGGTCCATCGGAAGCCTAAGCCCCGAAGGAAGTGGGACACGAACACCACGTTCTCGCCGGGCTCAGAGTGGGAGGGAGTGACCTGCCTCGAGCAGGCAGCCTATGCGAGATCTCGCCGGTCGGATACCTGGCGTCTCACAGCTTTAGCACATCTTCTTCTCAGGACGGAGGAAGACATCCATCGGCCCGTCTTTGGTCGGAGCCGGACATCGTCGAAAGTCCGAAGCGCCTGAATCTGAAGCTTTGGGTGTTGGAGCTCGAAGCGCGAGGCGAACTCGATGGAGGGTGTAAAAAGAAGAGGGCCTTGGTCTCATTATAAAGAGGTTGAATACCAAGAGCCCACCCTGTGGTCGATTAGGACTCGCCTTTGATAGAGAAGGCAGGCCAACGGGCATGGTTGGGTTACCCACGTCCGTATTGATGAGAATCCCGGAATAAGGGGGCACGATCTACGCTTTGATAAGACGTGCCAAGGAAACCGCCTCGCTAAACACGCTGAGGTGGAACAATAAAAAATGATTCATATAAAGGCCTGGCCGTGGTGTGATGTCACGCCACGGAATACGTCAGCAGATCTATGCAAAAATTATTCTCTCTGCGGTGTTATGTGGAACTTGTTTTGCAGATCCGGACACTATCCTGGTGTTCACAATCTTCTATAAATTATTCGGAGGAAGAACCCGCCTTGCAATGCCGAAGACAATATGCGCGTCGGACTCGTCGTCATTGAAGCCTGGTTCAGGGGCTACTGAGGGAGTTCCGGACTAGGGGGTGTTTGGATAGCCGAACTATCATCATCGGCCAGACTCCAAGACTATGAAGATACAAGATTGAAGACTTCGTCCCGTGTCCGGATGGGACTTTCCTTGGCGTGGAAGGCAAGCTTGGCGATGCGGATATGTAGATCTCCGACCATTGTAACCGACTCTGTGTAACCCTAACCCTATCCGGTGTCTATATAAACCGGAGGGTTTTCGTCCATAGGACGAAAAAAAAAGACAATCATACCATAGGCTAGCTCCTAGGGTTTAGCCTCTTTGATCTCGTGGTAGATCCACTCTTGTAACACACATCATCAATATTAATCTAGCAGGACATAGGGTTTTACCTCCATCAAGAGGGCCCGAACCTGGGTAAAACATCGTGTCCCTTGTCTCCTGTTACCATCCGCCTAGACGCACAGTTCGGGACCCCCTACCCGAGATCCGCCGGTTTTGACACCAACACTCCACCTCCACAAAATGCTCTTACATCGAGAGGGGCCATACCCAAGCTTTTGCATGCAGGTTCAAAATAAGGGAGCACGGGCTCAGTCGGACATGTCGCTCACCTCATCTCCCGAATCGCTTTGGGACAGGCTGCTGGCGCTCTTGCTGTCATTATCTCCATCGCCATCAACCATGTCGCCCTCATCCGCTGCGACCACCACCGCATCATCATCAGAAGCAAAGGCCCTAACAAGGGCATCCACGTTGTCGTCCACCCAGCGTGCTAGGTTGTCCCGGATGACTTCAGGCACTAGGGCAATGGCGGTGTTGAAATGGAAGTCAGGATTGGTGTTCAGAAGGTGGCTGAAGACGCGAGAGAATGCGCGCCCGAGGAGGCCCCGGCTCTTTCCGTCCACAAGCTCGCGAGCCCTCTCAGCTCGGCTCTCCAGGCGTGTCACGACGTTGGTGAAGAAGCAAAGATGGCCGGCATAGTCCTCAGCGTGTGGGTGGGGAGCATGCAAATCGTAGATGGTACCAAGCGCCTGATTGGCTCTGGTCCTGAGGTCCCGAAGCATGGGGACATGCTTGCGCAGTAGAGTCTGTCGGCGAAGCGCCTCCTCCCTACTCTGATGCGTGAAGGACTCGGTGCTCGCAACCCGCTGCTGAAGGGAGAGAAGCTCGGCATGGGCGGAGGCCAGCTCAGCCTGCACAGAGATCAAGGCGGCCGAGGCGGCTTTCTCGCGCTGTTCCGCTTCAGCCAGTCCTGACTTGAGGGTAGTGGTCATGCCCATGGCTTCCGCTTCCACGAGCTTTAGCTTCAGGTCATACCTGCCAACGAGGTCCGAGCGAACCTCGGCTACCCGACGGTCGACCTCCTCCTAGGCCTTGGCCTCAAGCACGCCGACAGCAACCTCTGCTTGGGCGACCTGGTGCTCCCTCGTCTCCAACCGCTCGAGCTCGAGGCTGCGCTCCATGGCCTCCAGCAACAGCGCTTCCTCGCGCCTCAAGATCTCCTCCTCATCGAACGATGCACCCTTCATCGACGTCAAGGCGGCTCTGCGCGCCTCCACCTGCTGCTCCAAGGAAGCATTCAAGGCCTGGAGCTCCCGCCTGCGCTCCTTAGCGACCCCGCGGTGATGGTCTGCCTCCCTGGCCTCCTCCAAGGCTCGGACGTTGGCCCCGCGCGAGGTTGCCATGGATGCCTCGGCCTTCGCATTGGCATGCTCATGCTGAAGGCGCCCGAGGTTGATAGCCACCTTCAGTTGATGCCACTCCTCCACCAGCCGGAGACCCTCGGCCTCAAGGCGCGCGTCAACGTCCACGAGTTCTCCGCCGAGTTGGCTCAGCGCACCCATTGCCTCATGAAAGATCTCATGGCGGACGACACTCTGCTCGTGTGCAAACTTAAGCGCGACGAAGATGCGTCCCCGATTAGAGGTTGCGAAGGATCCGGCGGCTCGCTCCCTTCCGATGAGGGAGGCTGGGCGCTTCCCGATCCTTGTCTCGGACCTCGGCGAGGCCTGGATGAGTGGAGGCTCGTTGCTCGAAGAAGAGGCCGGGATCGAGGTCATCCAGCCGCCATCCATAACCAGGGATGGAGCCCTTGGCACACTTCCTGCGCTCCGAACCAGGCCGCGAAGGAAGGGCAGCAGGAGCACAGGATCACGGCGCCAGACCAGCGTGCCCGTCTTCCCCGCCGATCTTGCACCAAGCATGGCAGGCCGGCGTGAGACGCTTAGAGTCAACAAAGGATGTGAGGTAGGAGGAGGTTGCTCTTCGGAAGATCTCTTCATCCTGGTGAAAGGGGCCTAAGAAGCCATGATTAGGAGGGAAGATGGCACCCAAGAAACTACAAGGATAAGGTACTCACTCGTCCACGGCAATGTATTTCCTCTGCTTCAATGCCTGGAAGGCGTCACCGCTGCAGCTTGGAGACCCCTTCCTCTTGTGGAGCGCATCGAAGTCCATACGGAGCCGACCGAAGCCTTGGATGCGGCAACCAGCGCAAGGCACGGCTGGTGAGGCGCCCGAGGAGACGACCTCGGGAGTACTGGGCTAAGGGGAGCCCTCGGGCTCCGCCTCATGATGACCTGCTGAGGCCTCGGGGGCTTCGGCCTCAGGAGCAGCGGATCACGTCGCCCCCTCAACCGTCACCTCAGGGCGGAAGTCATGGGCTCCGGCGGATGGCGCCTCGGGAGCCTCGAGCAGTGTTGGTGCCTCAGCAGCCACGCCTCTAGTCTCCAGCAGCATTTGCCCCCTGCATCCATTCTTGGGGTGAGCCCGATGTTGGCGGCAAGGAGGGGAACCACGGAGACAGGGTTCTCGCGGGGCCCTTCAAGGCCGGTCGGATGCAGCCCCCACTCATCGAAAGGGGGCATCTGCTTCGAGTACTCCACCCTGTTCGAGCAGCCATACAGAAGACAACCTTCCTGCGGCATGTCGGCTGGTGAAGGGTCGCCTGTCAGGACCTCGAGCACCGTTCATCGCGCCTCAAGGGAAGCCCTGACTCTTGTAGCCTCATGTTGTCCATGCTGCCGGACAGGGCCTACATTGGACGAGAATGGCGTTGAAGTGGAGCGACGCGACGCCGGATGAACTCCTTCATCACCATGGGCGCGGTTATGCCGAGGCCTTTCAGCCTCTTCAGCCGGAGCCAGGCGAAGGCAAGGCGCGGGTCAGCGAGCCTCTCGTGGCCTCAGTCGGAGCTGGGGACGGCGGGCGCCAACGGAGGTGAGAGCAGGGGATTGAGCACTCCGACATCCACATACACCTACCATGTCCGAAACCCGCTCACAGACAGCGGGAGTTCAAAGTCAATCCCCAAGCCGGCCATCGCCGCCACAACTTGGAAGCTCAGGCACCCAGAGCACAGCCAAGGGTCAGTCAGTGCAGCGAGAAGAAATGGCGCAGGAGGGCCATAGAGGGGGCAATGCCCACCATGGCCTCGCAGACGAAGGCAAAGACGGCAAGAAGGGCGACGGATTGGGGATCCTAGTGCAGCATATGGATCTGATAGTGGGAGAGCACGACATTGAAGAAGGCGGAGAAAGGAGGTACCAGGCCGGCCCACAGGGCGTCAATGAAGAATTGGACCTCGGTGGCTGTCCTATCGACAGAAGCTCGGGACGCAGGCCAGGCCACCGTCCCTCCCCATTCGTTGAAGCTGGTGGCGAGCGCCGGGCGGACCTTGTCCATGGCCTCCTGGTTGAGCACCAACGATCGACCGACGGTAGGCTCAATGGCCGGAGGTGGTCCGGCTGAGGACTGGGACTTCTTCCCCTCCTCCATTCGATACGGCGCCATGGCTATGGGGAGGGCGAAGCTCGGGTCAGGTTGGGAGAAGAGGCTGAGTTTTGAGGAGGCGGAGGAGTTGGGGGAGTGCGTCGCCACTAATAAGAAAATAGATGTGTAGGACGCCATGGCCGCCTAGCCAGTCGGATATCAAGGCTGCATGGGGAAGCGGGGCAACCCACGTCCCATCAATCGCCATGCATCAACCGAGGCCAGAGGCTGTTGGGACCCGCGGTGCTCCGCGATTGCCCCTTGGCTTCGCCTCGAAGCCAAGTACTTTCAGCGTCCTAGGAACGGGGGTCCCCAGACTTGCCTGCTTGCGGCCCACGGCGTGGCTCCACCAGCGGCACTGTACGGACCATCTTCATCAGCAAACACTCAAGACCCTCGCGAGGGGCCAAGCCTCGCGAGGCGGACAATGCAAGACCTCCTCGGGGCCGGCTTCACTAGGCTAGCTCGCGAGGAGCGGAGAGATCAAGGCAAGGGGTACCTCGCGAGGTTTCTGTGATGCAAGCCATGACGACCAAGGCCAGACGGGCGCCAGAGTGCGCAGCGTACTGCTTCCTCTTTGGTGCTAAAGAGGCAGGCGCAGGCGAGGAGTCCCGAGGCATCAAGCAAAGGTTTCCATATCGGTGCAACGAGACCAAGACTAGCAGGACGGCAGGACGGAGGTCACCATGGAGCCCAAGACGGCATCACCATCAGAGCCTTTGGTAGGCGAAGACCACCTTCAGTCAGGATAGCTTGTACTAGTTGTCTCCCTTCAAATTTGGCCGTTGTTGGATCCCTCCCGGCCTAAATTTGGGAAGAGGACCAGGGCCTCTATAAATAGGACTAGCCACCACAGTAGGAGGCAACTGATCTTGGGCTATTCAGATCATCCTCACCCACACAAGCTCATCAAGCATAAGAGCACCTCTCCTCAAGAGGTTGTTCTTCCCTCGTAACTGCTCATCCTCAGCCCAAGAGGCAATCCACCACACCACACTAGAGTATGGTATTACGCCACATCAGTGGCCCGAACCAGAATAAACTTTGTGTCCCTTTGCTCTGCGAGTTCGACGTGCTGAGTCTTGAGATCATGGTGAGGCCGTGAGCTAGGGGGAGGTGAGATCTTCGTGCACACCCCAGTGTTCAAACCTCGAGGGTTTGGCCGGAACCCGAAATCCGACAATCCCTCTGGTCTCATGCCTTTGAAGACATGTTATAGTTTCTTTGTTCACTCATTTATGTGCGTACATGTAGTCTTATATGGAATTAAATATCGAAAATCATCTTATATTTCTGAACGGATGTAGTATTAAAATATTTGGTTTCTGTTTGAACTAGAACCAGGTCCGCGGTCGAGATGAAGCTCCCAAAGTCATGTCGTGTGAACTGGAAGACCTGAGGATGAGTTCTACTGCTAAACTATCCAGCTGTCGTGTCCTTGTCGCCACGTGTCATGAAATAGTGTTTTCTTGTAGCATTGTTGTCAGGCGTATTCTTGAGGGTGTACTTCACCACAACAATTTCCTGGTTGTGCCTTCGATTACGAAGGGTGTGGTTCTTGTAAAGCTTCCCGACAAATCTGATGCGGACTGTCTTCATCGTCATGTTTATGAGTGGAAAGACCACTCTGTTAGGTTCTCCAAGGTTGACGAGATGGTGATGGTGCTGGTAGACATTTCTCAGAAAGTCCATGACCTAGTCTGTTATGCGGGGTTCATCCTGTAGGTCGGTGGCAAGAAATAGTCTACAGATTTTAATTAGTGCAACTTTGCTTGTCTGTAGTAAGTACTATTGTTCAGTACTTGATTTGTGTGTGTGAACCCTGTATTGTTTACTACTGCCGCTTTTGTTGTGTGGTGAGTCCTGAGAACAGTCTATGTTAATGTCTGTCCACTCAATTCAGTCTGTATATTTTGAAGTATCCAAATCATCTTTTTTTGTGAGGACGGTTTATCAATTATGGTTACACTCCAATATCTGTATGCATTGCAGGGTTTATTGCACCCACCAGGATTTCCAGTCCCATGGATGTTCGGTCCATACGATTTGTCACGACCTTTGGACTGTCCTGCTTGTGGGAGTAAGCGGGGCCCCTGCATGCCACGCGTAATTGGACGATTAATCTTCTGTTTAGAACTTGAACATAGTGATTTCCTAGTAAGGATTCACTTGTGTCACATCAACTAAATCTTATTGATTTACTGTCTAAATCTTATTGATTTAATGTCATGTTTTCTTACTTTTGCTGCAATTTTATGATGCAGGTTTTGCCATGTGACATTCGTCACAGAATAAACCGTTTGGTTTGCTCTATGATGGTTATTTTTGCAGGTTTCACTTCTTATGTCGTGTCAATAATGAAGGACCTCCAGTTTGGTTTAACAAACATGCCACAATTAGTCCTTCTCGCGTTTAAAAGAAATGAAGAAAAAGATTAGATCAAGGTCACGGAGCCTAGTCAAGTTAGAGAGCTGATCATAGCATACCAGAGACGATCGCTGTTGTCTCGCACATCGGTACCACCTTCAGCAACGGATCAAGCACCAGCACCTTCTCCGACGGCACTTGCTCTAGTACTGACAGCGGCAGCAGCTCAGTCTGATCCACCTGAGGATTGGGCACTGACCGCGTCAGTGGATCAGGCTGATCTACCAAAGGATCAGCCATCGACACTAGCACCTGCTCCGACACCGGCACTAGCTCCACAAGGAGCACCATCTCCGGCAGCAGCAGCGGCACTACCAGTCGCACCGGCATGGGCACCAGAAATAGCTCCGACACCTGCACCAACACTTGAAGTTACACTTGCATCTGCTCCGGCCCGTACAGCGGCAACGGAATCAGCAGTTGCACCGACAATAGACTAGGCTGCAGTTCGCACTTTATATACCAAAGTCATTACAAAAACTGACATCTCCACTTTCTTGGTAAGCATTGGCCGCCCAAGTAGTGCTTCGGTATTTTTTCTTTCCTTGTTGTTTCACATGATTCACTGTGTTGATCTAACTGTTTGTGTATGTCGTCTTGTTTGCAAACAGAGAATACCTAGAGCAATGAGGGAATCGTTCAACAATCCGCGCGACGGTGGCCAAGATTCTCTTTCCATGCGCTGCCTTGGTGTGAATGAACCTGCTCAATATACCGTAAGTACAAAGGATGGTCGCATGATGATTGATGCTAAAGGATGGTCAAGGTACAAATCTAAATCAAATCTTGCGGTAGGGGATGATGTCAAAATAGAACTTTCTCGGCAAGGAGAGCTGGTTCAAATCAACTTTGAAATTCCTCAGTAGCGGCACACAACTGCCAAACTGATCTATCATCCGAGAGATTTTGATGTAATAATATGGCATGGTGAAACAAGTGTCCTGTGTGAATAAGTAGCACGACAGATTATTTATCACGTAGGATATCATGAAAGAATTGCTACTCTGATAGCTGGTTAGGAACTGTTGTTCGATTTCGTTTTAACAACTGACATGCTTTATTCAATTTTCTGTATTCGCCTTGCGACAGCATCTAAAACCAGCGCCGTACCGATCGTTTGCAATATGAAATGCGCTGAGTTACAACACATGGGGCCCCAAACATGCAGGCCCACCAGCCTATGGCCCAAAGTCCATAACTGTGAGCCTGTCTGAGTATTATATTCTTAGCTGAACCCCCATATTATGTTATATATATTCCCCTTGATTTTTCTAATGCACAAAGTTGTGATATAAAAGATTTTTATATTTATTTACAGAGGGAGTATCTCTCTGTCAAAAATATATTTACGTGTAACTAGTTAGTCTGCCTTTCTACTTCCTTTCGCTGATATGTGGGGCATCCGGCAATGGGGTCCACGTGCAATGCACCAAATTAGAGTGCTCAACTGCACGATAGACTCACCCCGGTCGTAGCACCGCAGTAATGCCCAATGAGCCGTCAAATCACAAAAAACCCCACCTTTCCAGCTTTAGCAGTAAGCTGGACGGACGAAGCAACAATATTTCACTGGGCCTGAATCCCCTTCTCCCTCGTCTGCTTGTTCAGAGAAAACCCCCTCTCGGCGATTGCATAGGGTTTTCTCATGGAGAAACAGGTATGAATTCTTCATCCATCCCCGATAAATCCAAGTCCCTTGGTCGCGAGTAATCCTAGGATGGCAGCCGCCGCCATTGATGCAATTTTCTTCATACTGAATCTAGTGTGTTTCATTTGCAGTGCCCAAAGTGCAAGGACCCTACAGGTTTCTGCGCCCTCAGTGAGACACCACACTTGTTCCATCTCATCCTAACATAGGATTTTAAAACGCGCACAATATGTTCCTAGAATCCTCTTTTCTATCCGGGAGGGTGGGGCTTTTTGAACATGTTATCCACTAATTTGGAAATTGGGATTGCTATATTTGGATAAAGATACTAGTACCATGGTCAACACTGACGTGAAGGAGGAAATTATTTCTATATTTGGATAGCGAATACATTGTGTTCTCATATTATTTTTCCTGCAGTGCATTCCTTGCTCTGCCAAAACACATGTACTCAAGATGGTTGGCCTTGCCATAACTGAATACACCAGTTTAATGGTCACATTGAAGACAAGCCATGGATATAAGTTCCTAGTTGGGTTCATGAACCAAGAAGATCGCTGTTTTTTTCATGGCTGAACTTGGATAAACTTTCTCAAGTGTTACAGACTGAAAATTGGCACACGAATGTTGATGGAAATACCAGAACCTGGTCTCATCTTCACTGTGATCTTCCACCTCGATGTCATTCTAGTAGTTCATCCATGTTAGTTTTGTATCTAGTTCTTGCATGTTGCCTTGATTACTTCTTAATCCACCTATTCTCTCTAACTAATCACAATTTAACTTTAGAAGTAGCAACGATTTGTGATTCCCTTCTCTCACGAAGATGCTACTTCTAACTAATATTTCTTATAATTGGTGGCACGTGTAGGTTATTTAAAAGTTAAGCAGGCTACTCGTTTGTTATTCTATAAGGACTCATTTATTCTTGATGGCTTTGAAGTTGACTGGGACGACATCCACAAGTTCCTACACTTTATTGATCGTCTTGAGGTCCTTGTGGGGTGTTTCAATGGTGGAAGGCCACGTGGGATATGTGTGCCACTGCTGCACACATTGAACATGTCCAACTGTGTCGAGAAACTTATGGTACGAGCTGGAGTATATATGTTGTTCACAAACTCTTGCTTATACACAGTTTTACAGCTGTGATCTTCTTGAAACAGAAACTGCCCAGTTCTATTATTCCTATATAGATGCCTGACCATGGTCGGGTCAGACATGCACTTGGTCACAACATGATGTTTATGTTGACCTACTCCATTCCCCTTGGAGGTGAAAAGATACTTATTCATGGGTGGTCTCAAATAATGAAGGCCCGTCCATCTTGGAGAATAGTACAGAAGGTTATGCTCATGCTTTTCCATGGCTCTAAAGGGAATATCCTGTTTATTGACCACATTGCGAGATGAAGCCGCTTTCATAAGGTTGTGGATGCGCGGGGTGGTCCTGGGCTTGGTGGCCTCACCCTTGGTTATCTGTAGGCAAAGTAGCATTGTTCCAGGCGTGCTTTCTACGATTGAACCTGCATAAGTACTCATACTGCTTTCATCTATGGTTTTTAAGTGCCCCTGCTGGTTTCAGTTAAGGTTGTTAAGTACTCCTGCTGCTTTTACAGTCTGTCATGTTTCTTCAGTCCTGTCTTCCTGCAGCCGCCAAAACCAATCCAGCACTGGCGGGGCTGCCTGCTTCCGCCTCCCACGGCTGGCTGCACCTCAGCGCACGCATCGCCGCCCCACCGTCTCCTATATCGTTAACGCTGACGTCCAAGTCCTCGTCGTCGTCCCCCGCTTGCTTTGGTGCGCTCGCCGCGGTGCCGCCCTCTCGTGTTGTCAACATGGTCAACAAACAAGAGGAATCGGGAGAGGACTGTACATGGAGAGGATGACAGTAGGGGCGCACCATGTCCATGTCCGTACGCAAGGAAGTTCCTCATTTTTTGTTATATATACTCCATTGTCAGCGTATAGAAAAAGAAAATGCTTCCTCCTAGTGGTTTCCGGACATCTGGGACCCACGACATCGTCAGCGTATATAGTCAATAGACAAGAGAACAACACAAGATCGGCTGACACACAGGGGCGTGAGCTGCTTTCGGCGATATTTTTATGCTATTGTTGAGACGGAGCAGGGTTTCAACTGGGCTGTGGCCCGTCTAGCCTAGGCTTATATTTTATGTTCACCACATGACCAGCCTAGCTATTTTTTCTTTGTGAAAATGAGCCCAGTTTATTTTTCCTGAAGGATACCCAATCCAGGCCTACTTATTTTTCTACGCCCTGATAGGCTGCAACTCATTCAAGACGGCTACAAATCTTGAAAGTAATATGAAATGGGTTGTAAATATGAAAAACAGACGACAAATTTGCAATTACTTTATAATTTCCAATTTCACTGGGCTTTAACCTAATTTAAATATATCTTCAAAGTACTTTAAATCTGGCTCGACATTTCGGTATTAAAAATAGTTTGGACCCCACAGAAATATGCGAAATTTCATTTAAATTTTTAACCCTGGCCCTGGCCAACAAAAAAATGTACTGCAATAAATTGCATAAGAAGTTGCAATGAGCTATAAATCATTAAAAAATAGGTAATGGTTTGACTTGTGGGCCTATTAAGTTGACGCATATTGAAGATATTTTTACTTATTATATACGTCAACAAACGATTCTAGCAGACGTAAGCGTTGGATGTCAATCCAGCGGCCGTCGTGCTTCTTCAATCTCTGACCTTCTTGCTCCAACCGCCAAATCCAGCGTAGGCGGGACCACCCGCTCTTGCCTCTCGTGGCCATTGCGGCAGCCTTGAGGCCTCACAGCCCCCTACTACTCCCACCGCTGGCCAGGCCATCCCTCTACTCACCCACATCCCTCCACTGTTGTGGCTTCGCCGCCTTCGGGTCATTCCCTTCCTGGGTCTCGCCGTCGTCCATCGCGCTGGTGTTCTCTGCACGGCGTGGTCAATGTTGTCAACAAATGGCAACATCGGAAGAGGGATGTACATGGAGAGGCTGACAGTTGGGACCCACATGGTCCATGGCCGCACGCAGGCAAGTATCTCATTACGCCAAAAAGAATGAATCCTCCTAATGACAGCGGGGACCCACCAGCTATATCTTGGCACGGAAGGAAGTGTCGCCTTATTAAGCGAAAAATAACAAGTGCTCCCCATGACAGCTGGGGCCCACCAGATTTGGAGGCTGACTTGTGGCCCTACTAAGTTGACGCGTACGGAGGGCATTGTCAACTTAGTCAACAAACAATTCTATCACCAGTGACCGTTGGATAGTTAACATCCAACGGTCATCCTGCCTCTTCAACCTCTGATTTTCTTGCTCCTGTCATCCAAAACACCGAGTGCTCCTGCCTCCCGTGGCCGGTTGTGCTGCCGTGGAGGCCTCACCGCCCCTACTACTCCCACCATTGGCCAGTCCATCCCTCTACTCACCCAAACCCCCTATTATTCTGCGGCGACGATAGTCTCTTTTTGACGGAACCTCGTCAGAGGGCGGGGAGCTCCCGCATTGCATATAGAAGAAGAGAGTTGGTCCTGTTAATAAGGGAAACCGGACCCATAAACCATACATGGCATCCGTTAATTAAGGGAAATCGGCAAAGACCACACACACCGGACTAGCACTCAAGGGACGACGTCCGAGGCGACGACAACCTCACACTGCAGCCGAACCAGTCAACCCTCGTACTCCTCTTCGCGTGGGCATCCACTGCCGCGTCTTCCCCGGCTCTGTGTCATCCCCTTCCTAGGCCTCTCATCGTCCACCGCCTTGGTGCTCTCAGCACAGCGTGGTCAATGTGGTCAAGGAACGACTTCCATCGGAAGAGTTGTACGTGGAGAGGCTAACATCTAGGTCCACGGCCCCAACAAGGAAGTGCAACCTTATTATGCGTAAAATAATGATTCCTCCACCTGACAGCAGGGACCCACTGGAAGGGCCACCGTATTTCGTGAAAAAAACGTTTCCCCCCTGACTGCTGGGACACACCAGCTACATCTTCGCACGCAAGGAAGTGCATCCATATTACGGGCCAAAAAATGATTCTTCCCATGACACCTGGGACCCACCAGCTATATCTTCGCACGCAAGGAAGTGCCTCCTTACCTCCCTGACAGCTGGGACCCACCCGGTCGAAGCGTATGTAGCGTTGTCTGTCTAGTCGCGAACGTGTACGTACATACTGGTAGATTGGTCTGTCTGCAGGCTGTAGCGATGAACTGTGGCCGAGTAAAGAAGGGCGTGTGTCGTAGTAGAGGCGAGGACGTAGCATGTCACGCAGACCCATCAATATCGTGTACACGTACGTACAGCCAGGGTGCAAGAAAGTAAAAACGGCCACGTACGTACATACGGGCGGGGTCTCGAACGCCTACTCGCACATATGTACGGCCAGGGCTCGTGTACATGGAGAGGGCAGCGAAGAGCAGCGATGGTGTCCTGTTCCTCGGCAGCCAACCGGCTGGGTTGTAATGGAGAAACTGCGTCATCGTGTTCATTGCGAGGCAACGGAATGTGTCATGTTCATCGGGAGCCAACCGGCTTGGACGGCATAGCCGAAACGAGGCCTAGCATACCGCAGAACGGAGGAAACGGCCTTGTGTTCGACCGCCTACGGTTGAAACGGGATCTGCTCACCGGGAGGGGTCTGGCGGACCACAAAACGGAGGAAACGGACTTCTCTTCGACCTCCTATGGTCAAAACGGGGTCCTGTTGATCAGGAGGGCTGTGGCGTACCGCAAAACGGAGGAAACAGACTTCTCTTTGACCTCCTACTGTCGAAATGGGGGTCCTATTCATCGGGAGGGGTGTGGCGTACCGTAAAACAGGCTACTATTCATGCACCATCTACTGCCTCGCTCCAGCCTCGACGGGCTACTGTTCATCCACCGCCGACCTCCTCCAGCCTCCACCTGCGACGGTTCATCCACATCGTCTCCCTCTTGCCTCCACCAGCCACTGTTCATCCACGGGCTCCTATTCATCCAGCCTCCACCGCTCCTCCACCGGCTACTGTTCAACCACCCCTCCACGGGCTACTGTTCATCCAGCCCTCCACCAGCTACTGTTGAACCAGCCCTCCACGGGGTCCTGTTCATCCACCCCAACCGACTCGATCGGGGTCCTGTTCATCCAGCGGCAACGGCCTCTACTACCATGGGGTCCTGTTCACCCAACCCCCACCAGGAACTGTTCATCCAACCCCCAACAACGCTCACTGTTCATCAAGAGGAAGCAGGTTCGACCGGCTTCAGTTAGCAGCAGTAGCGAAGGAATAGCTCGATCGCAGTTAACAGCCAGATCGATCGATCGCTCGGGTTCAGTTATGCGTAGCCTACAGTGCAATCGCTCACGTTCAGTAGGTGAATGCCTCGCTCAGGTTCAGTTAGAGCCCAACGCCTCGCACCCACTGCACGCCAGTCGTAATGCGAGAAAGCAGGCAATTCCTCCGTGCATCACTCGGCCCCGGCCACCCGGGTAACCGGGAACTCCCTGATATTTTCCTTGCCCTCGCTTCTACCATGGTTTTTTCCATAATGGATGGTCCAAAGAATGTCACGCAGCTGCGTCTACGGCCCGCCCAGGACAAAAAGCCCATTTTCTGTCATGATGTTTTTTCATAGAAGTAGGAGCCCACCACATCTATGATGATACTGGGTTTTGTCACAATTATCGTCATAGAAGTGTCATAAGCATGACATAATATTTTTTCGTTCGGCCCAAAATGTCACGGATGTGTCTTTTCTTTGTAGTAAGCAGGAGGCACCGGAGGAGAGCAGCATCAGCAACATCTCGGTGGCCATGCTCCACGAGGTACGAGCGAAGGGGTCATTCCATATACACCTCTTCCCCTTGCCGAAGGGCGTAGCCACAGTGGTGGCGCCCGATCTGGGGCGAATCGCCACCCTCCGGCCGGCCCCACCACGGGCGCGAACGCAGCGCACGCGCCTCCCCCAAAGCGAGTTGACCCAGCAGTTGTGCCCAATGGAGCCGCTGGCCCCCAAGCGCCTTCACCACGTCACCGTGCCATCCAAATGGCCGGCTCGCAACAGCAGGGGCGCGACGCCGTCGCCACCAGCACTGTCAAGAGACGGGAGACGGTGCGATCTACACCATCATCACCAATGCTAAGTGTTGGTGTCAAAACCGGCGGATCTCGGGTAGGGGGTCCCGAACTATGCGTCTAAGGTGGATGGTAACAGGAGGCAAGGGACACGATGTTTACCCAGGTTCGGGGTAATACCCTAATTCCTGCTTGACTGATCTTGATGAATATGAGTATTACAAGAGTTGATCTACCATGAGATCGTAGAGGCTAAACCCTAGAATCTAGCCTATGGTATGATTGTTGTTATCCTACGGACTAAACCCTCCGGTTTATATAGACACCGGAGGGGGCTAGGGTTACACAGAGTCAATTACAACAGAAGGAGATCTACATATCTGTATCGCCAAGCTTGCCTTCCACGCCAAGAGAGTCCCATCCGGACACGAGACGAAGTCTTCAATCTTGTATCTTCATAGTCCAACAGTCCGGTCAAAGGATATAGTCCGATTGTCCGGATACCCCCTAATCTAGGACCCCCTCAGTAGCCCCTGAACCAGGCTTCAATGACGATGAGTCCGGCGCGCAGATTGTCTTCGGCATTGCAAGGCGGGTTCCTCCTCCGAATACTCCTTAGAAGATCTTGAACACAAGGATAGTGTCCGGCTCTGCAAAACAAGATCCACATTCCACCGTAGAGATAATAATATTCACAAATCCGACCTGCTGACGTATTTGATACCATGACATCATGCCATGGCCCGGTCATTATTCGAATTGTTTTTCACAACCAGCCACCACACATATCGCGAGGCAGTTTCCTAGGCACGTTTTGTCAAAGCAGAGATCATGTCCCCTTATCACGGGATTCTCATCAATACGGATGTGGGTAACCCAGCCGCGTCATCAATTACGGCACTTGGGGATCAAGCAAGTTTTACTAGGCAAGTGGGGGCGCATAGTTTCGTCCGCCTTTATAAAGGGATAAGGACTTCACCTTTTTCACCCACGCCTTCTTCCCTCTCGCATATCCATTCTTGCACTTTTCGAGCTCCAATGCCCAAGCTTGCACCTTTTCTCCTCCAACCGCTACAATCATGTGCAGGCGGGAGGCAAGTGGATGAAATCCTCCGTCACGGAGGAGGACATCAAGAAGCTGCGGGGAGCCGGATACTTGGCCGCGGACATCGCGCACCGGCTGCCCGACGCGGGGCAAATCGTCCCTACCCTAGAACCTTATGAGAGGGTAGTCTTCCTCACCCACTTCATCCGCGGAATGGGATTTCCTCTCCACCCACTCGTCCGCGGCCTCATGTTCTACTATGGGCTGGACTTCCATGACCTGGCCCCGAACTTCATCCTCAACATCTCGGCGTTTATCGTCATGTGCGAGGCCTTCCTCCGCATCCAGCCCCACTTCGGCCTGTGGCTGAAGACCTTTAATGTCAAGCCGAAGGTTGTAGGCGGCCAGCAAGCGGAATGCAGCGGCGCCATGGTGGGCAAAATGCCCAATGTCACATGGCTCGAGGGCTCCTATGTGGTGACCATTAAGGGGTGGCAATCGGGGTGGTTCTACATCACCGAGCCGCGCGACACCAACTGGGTGGCGGCCCCCGATTTCCGATCCGGAATCCCCACGCGGCTCACCTCCTGGAAAGAGAAATGCCTGTCCTGGGGTAACCCGGTAGAGCTGACCGGACTCCAGACCTGCATCAGGAACATGATGAACATGAAAATCAAGCTTGTCAACATGGTCCAGGTCATGCTCTTCCGCCGGATCCTCCCGTGTCAACAACGGGTATTCAATTTGTGGGAGTTCGACCCAGTCGAGCACCAGACGTTGCAGGAGCTTTTCGACACGATGCACAAGGACGTCTGGAAGGTGCTGTTTAAAGGCGCTGAGGTACCTCCTCCCCTTACCGAGGACCGCGGACTCAGCGCAAAGCGCCGCGCCAATCCGATAGGTTTTTACACATCACAATATGTTTAGTTTCCTCAGTTTAATCATATGAAGGATCTAAGCCCTCATGCCTTTGACAGGACTGGGTGGAGACGGCCGAGCGGGTTGACTGCCCAGCCCCCCTGCCCGAAGATCCAGCAGATGCTCTCATGACGGAGATGCTGACTCCGGCACCTTACGAGGTGCCAACGAAGACGGCCAAGAAGAAGGCCACGGGGACCCGACAAGGTCTCCGGTGCATGGTTGTGTTGGACTCATCGTCCGAACACTCCGAGGCGCACTCCTCCCATGACAACGAGGAGGGAGAGAAAAGTTCTCCCCCAGCCGGGGGAGACAAGAAAAGGAAGGTCGCCCCAACCGGGGAGGCCGAAGGGTCCAAGAAAGGAAGGACCCTCCTTCCGGACTGCTCCACGACCGCCGCCCACCGGCGACGAGTGGTTGCCCGAGACAAGCCCGTGGCGAAGTCGTAAGTATCCGGATACCATAATAATTCTTGATATATTTTATCGCTTGCTTCTCATCACGCGAACATGATTATGCAGTCCGCCCGAGCCCATATCGGCGTATCTTCGTCGGATGGTTCTTTGGACCATTCGGATATGAATAGTGATTCACTTCGACCGCCTCCACCCCTCGCCCCTACGGACAACGCCCGAGGTGTTGTCTCAAAGGGCACCGAGGCGGGGAGGTAGTCTGGGCGCCTCAAGGCGACACTCCGGACCACAGGCGCAAAGAGCAAGACTCCCATGGGCTCGAGTTGACCTCGGCCGAACACCGTGGAACCTTCGATGGTTCCGGACTCTGTCGAGCGACCCCACGTGAAGAGGGCAAACCGCCCGTCTTTGGTGACCTCTGTCCATACAAAGGCACGGACAACTTCTTGGAAGCGCTCAAAGCGCTTCCATCGACGAAGAGCACCGCACTATCATGAGTGCGGTGATGGAGAAAGGTTCGATCCGCCAAAAGCGGATTAACTGAAGCTTGCGCCAGCCTCCTAACAGGCTTTCAGGTAAGTAATTAAATTATAGGGGAATATCACCGCATAGACAGTAGCCCCTGATGCTCTGTTTGGCGTTCGTGAAGAAAAGCCGAATAGAGGATCGAATAATAATCGCAGGAGTCTAATTATAGTATGTCTAAGTGAATCATGAAGCTTCCTGCTGGCCGCTGCCGCCGCGTCTGGAGGTCGCCGCACTACAGCAGGACCTTGAGCGATCCAAGGAAGAGCTTGGCCTTGCCAAGAGGCAGCTCGAGGAGAACAATGGTAAGCAATACCTTGTCAATATGAAAAAAGAAAGATTTGGCTGCAGAATAATAGGATCATCATGAATTTTGCCAGGGGCCACGACCGAAGTGGCGACCCTCAAGAAGGCGCTGTCCGAGGCCGAAAACAAAGCAGCCAAGGAGCACACTGAGCGAGAAAGACACGAAGCCCGGGTAGGTGAGGTGCAGCAAGAGCTCCAGCTGCTCATCAAGAAGCATGAGTCCCTAGAGCTTGACTCGAGGACGCGAGAGTCCGAGCTTGCCCAGGCCCTCGAAAGTGCAACAAATGCCAAGGCCGAAGCCCATAAGGCCCTCCAGGAAGTTGAGGTGGTGAAAAATATAGCGGTGGGTAAGGCATTCATTATGCAAATTAGACATGCGAAAGAAAATTTCCTTTTACTTACCCGAGTTCGGAGCTCTCCATGAGCGTTCGCAGATCTGCCCGTAGTGTGTCTGACGCCACGGAGTTCTACCGGGCCGAGGAGGGAAGCTCGACAAAGAAGTTGTTACGGTCTCGATTATCTTTGGGACCCGAACACCCGATGCCCGTGGCGACCAGCTGAAGCAACTGGTCGAGCTCCACAAGGCGGCCGAACAGGCCATGAGGGGCCTTATAGTCCGGATGTGGCCTGGTGATTCCCTTCCCAATAGCTACTTCGGCCTGGTGAGGCGGCTTGTAGATGCCTGCCCACGGTTGGAAGTCATCAAGCGGTCCTTCTGTATCGAAGGTGCACGCAGGGCTCTTGCCCATGCAAAGGTGCACTGGGCAAAGATGGACGCCGAAAAGCTAGTGACAGAGGGGCCGCCGCAGGGCAAGGAGCATCGCCACCCCGAAATGTATTATGAAAGTGTCCTGAAGGGTGCCCGTCTCATGGCGGACGAATGTACAAAAGATGTAATCTTTGAATGAACTTGCTCATGTGATCCTTGTATTTATGAAAACTAGTTCATGTTTGTTATGCAACGCTTTTGTATTTAAAATATTACCTTCTGTGCGGCCGTTTATAAATTCTGAGAGTTGCTAGTTGTCGGCTTCTGCCCCCATGCAACTAGTGCTGGGGTGTTCGGGATAAATCTGAGCACTCTTTTTCCCATTCTTGGGTCCTTCGAGGGAGGTGTTCAGCGCAACGAACCAGGCAATCGGACTATAATGCTTTATCGCTCTCACTTAGCCATAGAAGTCTACAATTTTAAATTTTGGCAAAGCCCCTAGTCTTCGGAAAGCCGAATTTGGGGCGCTATACACGCCTAAGCTGGACAAGGCCGGCTCCTTGCCCGAAGCGGAGAAAGTCTTTAGGGACTTGAGACCACTCGAACAGCGACCAGCTCTCGCCTCATCATGACAGTCAGTTTTAGCTTTCTCTACTGAGGTGCTCGGCCGGAAGAACCGGGGCACAATCGCAGTAGTTTTCCCAGTGCTACCTTAGCCGATATAGCGGAACGTAAGGTACCAAAACATGGTACCCTACTTCCTGCTTGATTGCTCTTGATGAATATGAGTATTACAAGAGTTGATCTACCACGAGATTGTAGAGGCTAAACCCTAGAAGCTAGCCTATGGTATGATTGTTGTTGTCCTATGGACTAAACCCTCTGGTTTATATAGACACCGGAGGGGGCTAGGGTTACACAGAGTCGGTTACAACAGAAGGAGATCTACATATCCGTATCGCCAAGATTGCCTTCCACGCCAAGAGAGTCCCATCCGGACACGAGACGAAGTCTTCAATCTTATATCTTCATATTCCAACAGTCCGGCCAAAGGATATAGTCCAGCTGTCCGGATACCCCCTAATCCAGGACTCCCTCACTAAGCACGACTACAGAGGCCATGGCGCGGGCCCAACTACTGTTGAGGTTTCTGCCGGTGGTCGATCAGATGGATGAATGGAGAGCAACCATTCAGAGTCTGATTGGCTTCGTTGAGGCTGGGGGCTCGCAGCGAGCTGGCCCGCCGTGACCTCCCCAAGCGACGACAACAGCTCGCGCTACTAGTCGTATGGAACGAGCCACCCCCATGGTGCAGTCCCCACCGAGGCAACCAGTGCAGGTGCGGCAGAATCAAGAACCTTATGATGTCTCGATGGCCTCCTCTGACCCTCGAGCACGTCCAGGCCAACGTCGAGCCCCGGAGGACAGGGGGAGGAGAGACGCGCTGGTCGTCATCGAACGATGCCGCGACAACCACCGTCGAACCAATGGTGCGATGGTCTTGATGGCGATGAGCATGCGCTCGAGGATGGCGGGTGCCTGCCTTTCGAGGTTGGCTGCCCTGCCTTTACTCGTGAGTTGCGGCAAGTCCGTTGGCCATCCGCTCGCACGTTCAAGCTAGAGATACCCGAGAAGTTTGATGGAAGGCGAAACCCAACAGAGTTTTTGAGCATCTACACCATCGTTGTTCAAGCTGCCGGAGGAAGAGACGAGAAGGTGTTTGCCAACTACTTCCCTTTGGCACTCAAGTCCAATCTGAGGTCTTGGCTAATGCACCTCCCGGAGAACTCCATTTCGTCGTGGGCTGACCTGTGCCATGAGTTCATTGGTGCCTTCACTGGCGGCCATCAAGAACCAGGGCGACCCAGCGACTTGCAGCTTCTCCAACAGAAAGAAGGAGAAACTCTTTGCAAGTATTTGCAGAGATTCAGCAGAGTCCACAGGAATATCCCAAATATCCATCCAGCAGCTGTGATAGCTGCCTTCCAGTCCAATGTGTGCAACCGTCGGATTCGTTCCAAGATGAACGTGCGGTTGCCCAAGACTGTGAAGGAGCTTTACACCTTGGTGGACAAGTGTGCTCGGATGGAGGAGGGAAGGAAACTCCCCGGGGAAGAGGATTCCATCAACATCGACTCAGAGGATGACGATGAATCCACCAGTCAGAAGAAGAGCAAGAAGTGCAACAAGAGGCGCAAGGATAAGGCAATGATGACTGTCGAAGGATCGGGCACACTTAGTACCGGCAAGAAGGCCAAGGCCGAAGACCCAGGCAAGGAAGCTGCCGTGTGCACTGACTTCTGAGAGGCTGCGGCTGTCGAGAAGGCTGGGAAAGGTGATGGGTCGTACTACAAGATTCATCGGACCAATGGCCACAACCTTTAAGAGTGTCATCAGGTTGAGCAGCTTGTCAAGAGGCAGAGACTAGAATATGAGAAGCGTGATAAGGAAAAAGGTCAGAGTGGCACTGGCAGGAAGGGCCGAGGCGGTGGAGCAAATTGCCCCGGCAAGCCATTTCAGAACCAAGGAAAACCCGCCAGGGGTCAAGGGAAGGAACTTTGCCATAATGAGAGTGATGGAGGGGATGAAGAGGAAACCAGTGAACAGGAGTTCCAGAAAGCCACTGACACCCTATGCATTGACGGGGGTGCATCCCTACACTCCTCTCATCACCAACTTAAATGGTGGGCACATGAGGTCAATGACATGGAGCCAGCGGCAGAGGCTCAGAAGCTGCTCAAATGGTCATGCACGCCCATCATCTTTGACAAAGAGGACCATCCTGACCGCACCACTGCGGTAGGATGTTTTCCATTGTTGGTTTCTCCAAAAATTCGCAACCGCAAGATCACAAAGGTGTTGGTTGACGGCGGGGCCGGGTTGAATCTGATTTCCCCAAAGGTTATTAGCAAACTTCGTATAGTAGAGGAAGAGCTAAAGGTCGCAGGCACGTTTCAAGGTGTTAATCCCGGCATGAATCATCCTAAGGGGAAGATTACATTGCCGGTGAAATTTGGGGGGAGAACTGAACTATTGGACTGAGAAGGTTGTGTTTGATGTGGTCGACCTCCCCCTGCCGTACAATGGGCTCATTGGACGCCCAGCTCTGGAAAAATTCATGGCGGCATCCCACTATGCCTACAACACCTTGAAGATGCTAGGGCCGGTAGGAGTCATTTCCATTCCATCATATGAGAAGGACGCAATCATTTGCGTGGATAAGATGTACCAGGACACAGTCGCTGCAGAGGCCGCGGCAGCGGCAGTTCCCGCCAAGAGAAACAAGGTAAAGAAGAAGGGTAGCGGAGACACCAGCAAGGAATCCGGGAAGCGTACCTCTTCGGAGTGCGCTGCGCATGTCGTTGACTTGCCGGAAAGTTCCAACAGAAAGAGATCCAAGGTTGTTGCACCACATGTGAAGAAGGTCCCGGCAGGGCTAGCGGGCATTGATGGTACCTTCACTATCAGCGCCACCCTCGATGACAAATTGGAAAGAGCGCTCATTGCCTTCCTGTGGGCGAATATCGATGTGTTTTCATGGAAACCATCTGATATCCCCGGTGTTCCTAGGGAGGTAATCGAGCACCACCTTGTTGTCTGCCCACATGCCCAACCTATCAAGCAGAAGGTTCGAAAGCAGGCCGTGAGAGGCAGCAGTTCATTACAGAGGAGATTAAGAAGCTTGAGGCAGCTGGTCTGGTCAGAGGAGTGCTGCATCCAACGTGGTTAGCAAACCCAGTGGTCGTTCGCAAGGCTAATGGGAAATGGAGGCTTTGCATAGATTTCACGGATCTCAACAAGGCTTGCCCGAAGGACCCATTTCCCTTGCCGCGCATCGACCAGATTGTGGACTCCACTTCAGGTTGCGATTTTCCCTCCTTTTTGGATGCATACTCTGGGTATCATCAGATCTTCATGTCCAAGGACGACGAAGAGAAGACCTCGTTCATCACCCCATGTGGTACGTACTGCTTTGTACGCATGCCTTTCAGGTTAAAAAGTGTCGGGTTCACTTTTGCAAGAGCAGTCCAGATTGGTTCTGAGCCACAGTTGAACAAAAACATTGAGGCTTATATGGATGATATTGTGGTCAAGACCAAGGACAGATCAACCCTCATCCAGGATTTAGAGGAGATGTTTGCTAATCTGCGCAAGATCAACTTGAATCTGAATCCGAAGAAGTGTGTGTTTGGCATCCCCTTCAGCAAGCTGTCTGGATTCTTCGTATCCCATCGTGCGATCGAAGCCAACCCCGACAACATCAAGGCTATCGAGCAGATCCAGGCACCCAGGACGGTCAAGGTTGTAAGGAGTCTGATAGGGTGCGTTGACGTGCTTAGCCGATTTATCTCCAAGTCTACCGAGCGTGCCCTGCCGTTCTTCAAAATCTTGAAGAAGGCAGGGCCCATGAAGTGGACCCCAGAAGCAGACGCAACTTTGCAAGAGTTGAAGGCCTATTTGTCTTCTGTGCCCACTTTGGTTGCTCCTAAACCACAAGAACCGTTGCGGCTATACCTGGCGGCAACTAATCAAGTGGTTAGTCCAGCCCTAGTGGCACAGTGTGTCGGATCTAGGGTTCCGGCAAAACCCTTAAGGTTCGAACTCTGGGTGCGCGCGAAGTTCTTTCCCTCCTACCGATCCACACCCTAGCTCGCTAAGATCTCACGGATGAACTCGACGAACTCGCAACATAGAAAGACACGAGATTTATACTGGTTCAGGCCACCGATGTGGTGTAATACCCTAATCCAGTGTGTGGTGGTGGATTGCCTCTTGGGCTAATGATGAGCAGTACAAGGGGGAAAACAGCCTCCTGAGGTTGAGGTGTTCTTGTTCTTGGTGAACTTGTGCGGTGAGAGCGCGACCTCTCTCCCCCTACTGTGGTGGCTAGCTCTACTTATATAGGCCCTGGTCCTCTCCCCAAATATTGAGCGGGAAGGGAGCCAACAATGGCGGGCCAATTTGAAAGGGGACAACTAGTACAAGCTATCCTGACAAAAGTGGACTTCGCCTGCAAAAGGCTCTGGTGATGACGCCGCCTTGGGCTCCATGGTGACCTCCGCCTTGCCATCCTGCCGGTCTTGGTTGTCGGATCTCGGGTTCCGGCAGACCCTTAAGGTTCGAACTCTGGGGTGCGCACGGAGATCCAACCCTCCACCGTCTCATGCCTCGCCGAATCGCAGGGATCTAAACTTCTAACAAGAACAACACAAGAGATGCAAGATTTATACTAGTTCGGGCCACCGTTGTGGTGTAATACCCTACTCTAGTTTGTGGTGTGTGGATTGCCTTTGGGGACGACGAAGAACAGTACAGGGAAGAACAGCCTCGCGAGGGTCTGTTCTTGGTGGGTGTGATGAACTGCTAAGTGGTGCCCCGTTGCTCTAGCTTGAGGAACGGGTTTCTCTCTCTCCGTGGATTCTGACTGCTCGATCCCATCCCCCTTTCTGAGTGCGGCTACCCCTATTTGTAAGCGAAGGCCCTGGGCCTCTTCCCCAAATATTGAGCGGGAAGGGCGCCAACAATTGGCCATTTTGAAGGGGAACAACGGGTACACTTATCCTGACTAAAGTTGGTCCTCGCCTGCCAAAGGCTCTGGTGATGATGCCTGCTTGGGCTCCACGATGACTGCCTTCCAGCTGTTGGGGCTGGTCTTGGTCTTGTTGCACCGAAACATATGCCTTTGCCTGATGCCTTTGCCTGCGCTTGCCCCCTTTGCCCCAAAGAGGAAAGGAGGACGCCAAGGCTGGCTGGGCGCCCAGGCGCCTGGTGCGTCATGTCTTACGTCACGGGCACTTCATGAGGCACCCGCCTTGAACTCTCCGCCTCCTCGTGAGCCAACTGGCCGAGGCCGTGCTCGAGAAGCTCTTGGTCGTCCGCCCAGCAGCTTGGCCCCTCGCGAGGTCTTGAGCTTGTGTTGGTGAAGATGGGCCGTCTGGGCCTCCTTTGGGCCACACGCCGCAGGCCGCAGGCGAGCAAGTCTGGGGACCCCGTTCCCGAGCAGCACAGTAGCCCCTGCCCACAGCGGCGCCCGAACTTGGCCGAGCGGAGAGGCGAAAGGGCAAGTCAGCGTCATGAGCCCCTAACAGCCTGCGGCCTTGGGCGACGCGTGGCGGTTGATTGGACGTGGGCGGCACTGTTCCCCCACGCCTCCTTATTTTGTGCCTTGCTAGGTGGACACACTGCTGCACACATCTGTTCCCCTCTCTGCTGGTTGCGCGCTCCAGTCCTTCCCCCTCTCGAACTCCGGTTTCCATTTCCAATCCAATCACAAATCTCCCCTTCCCCCTTTCGATCGCCATGGCTCCGACGAAGAAGGGGAAAGGGAAGAAACCTTCTTGGCCCGCTTCGCCATGCCCGGCGCTTCCATTGCCGGCCGTCGATCATAATCAATCTAGAGGGCTTGGGCAAGGTCGAGTTCGGCTCGCCACTTCCTTTAATGGATGCGGAGGGCGATGGCCTGGCCCGCGTCCACTTTGCCATCGACAGGACAGTCACCGAGGTCCGGTATTTCGCTGACGCCCTGTGGGCGGGGCTGGTTCCCCCTTTCTCTGATTTCTTCAATGTCGTGCTTTCCCACTACCAGATCCACATGATGCATCTGGGTCCTGAGTCCATTACTCTTCTCTCAGTGTTCGCCTTTGTTTGTGAGGCAATGATGGGCATCCTTCCCTCGGTTGCCTTGCTGCGCCACTTCTTTTCTCTGCGCCTTGTCGACCCCGCTCAATGCTCGGCGTGCGTGAGCTTCGTCACCTTGCCCGAGACCATGACCTCGAGGATTGACTTCAGCCTGCCTCCGCCCATGGCTGAGTTCCGCGAGAGGTGGTTATGCGTGGATGCGGGGGTGCCCAGCCCCCTGCTATCGGAGCCAACTTCGCCGGCTGTCCCCAATTCTGGCTGGGGCCAGGAGGCACTTTCAAGCCCTCGGCTCTTCTTCGTCTGGCGCCGCTTCGCATTCCTGAGGTCGCTAGCAGTGACAGCGCCCAAGGTGGTGAAGGAGTTCCTGACGCGCCGCATTGCTCCTCTCCAACGCCATTCCCATCGGATGTGGGTCGTCCACGGGCCCGGTGATCGTATGAGGCTCCAGGAAGATGACCTAACGCCAAAAGCGCTAAGGAAGGTGCTCCTGGTCCTGACTGGCGATCCTAACCCTGGTGGCATCCAGCATGAAGGGGCCTTGCTGTACCTCTGCCGGAATAGGGGTGATCTGGTGAACCAGATGCCTATCTTCGATGAATGGGGGCTGCGACCAGCTGGTCTCCAGGGGCCTTGCGATAATCCAGTGGTGGTGACAGCCCTTCCAGTCGGCCGAGGCGGCTCCTCCTCAAGCGGTGGAGCAGGGAGGTACGAGCCGCCAGAGGCCGAAGGGTCCCCCGCCGGGGTGGCAACGCCTGGCGACGCTCGTGAGGGGGCAACTCCTGAGGCTCATGCCGCTCCGGCTGAGGGCGGCAAGCAGCCGCCCGCGGCGCCCGCGGCTGGAGCCCCCGAGGCCCCTGCTGCTTCCCCTGGTGAGAGCAACTGCTCTCTGCAGCGTCGAGCGAGCGCCCACAGCATAAGACGCACAGATGCTCCTCCCTTGTCGCAGGCTGATCCCTGCGCCCGAATCTTGGGGCGTTTCCGCGTGAACTTCGAGGCCCTCCGGAAGAGAAGGGAGGCCCTGGGCGATGACTACCCTTGTCGCCTGCTGAAGCGCAGGAAGTACTTCGCTACTTATGAGTAAGCCTTTTTCTTCTCCATCTCTTGATTCTTCCATTGCTTGTATTGATCCTTGCCCTGCAGGCCCCTTCCTGGCGAGCTCATGGAGATGGGCGAGGAGACGTCCTCCCCGGCTTCGCCCCCTCCCCAGTCCTCGAGTGCTCCAAGCAGCAGAGCTCTTGTGGTGAGGGCGACCGGGCAGGTGAGCCGTCCCGAGGCGCGCCGTAGCCCTGCACGCCTCGCGATCCTTCCTCGTGAGCCTTCCCAAGGCATAGCTAGCCTGCCGTGGGCTTCTCGCCTGGTCGTGGACGGCGATTGGCTGAGGCGCTTCCTGCGCCCCTCGTCTGGGGACGAGCTGGCTCCAGGCCAGGCCCACGGCACGGCGTGCCCGGCCGTCGCGAGGGTGCCAGCCCCCAGCCCCCTGCCCGGAGGGGGAGTGTTGATCCGTGGCTCCCGGCGCCCGTCCGGGACGGCTGATGGTGCGGAGAGGGCGTGCGCGCACCGGGAGCGTCGCGCCTTCGCCAAGGATTTCTTGAAGGGCGGCCGGCGGTGGGCCTTCTTGGTGAAGAGCTTCTTGTGACGAAGACGCGCCTTGAGGCGGTGAGCCTGCGCGCTGGCTGCAGAGAGGCGCGAGCTGGAGGACGCTGCCGCCCTTGCGCGTCGCCAGCGCGAGCTTGATGATGAGGAGGCCAAGGTGTCGCTCGCAGCCTCCCGAGAGGCCTGTTCTCGGGCCATCAAAGATGCTCGGGCAGCTGACAGGCGGCGAGAGGCGGCGGAGGAGCGGGCACGGGAAGCCCTAGCCCGGTGCCACTCGTTGGAGGAGCAACCGGAGCTGCGCGAGGCAGCCCTCACGTCGATGAAGGTGGCTTCTGGCGATTCGGCGGAGCTCGAGCCCGAGGCGCCTGACGCCGGCCGCCTGAAGCGCTGCGAGTACGAGCGCTTGGAGACGAGGGAACGCTTGCCGATGCGGGCAGAGGATGAGGTTGCAGCACGTGAAGCCCGTGTCATGGAGGAGGTCGGACGCCGAGTGGCGGCGGCGCGCTCGAACCTCGAGCGCGAGTTTGGGGAGCGGTTGGGGTTGATCAAGGCCGAGGCTGAGGGCAGGACTGCTGCCTTGAGGACAAAACTGGAGGAGGCTATCTGGCGGTCCGATGCTCTTCAGCCGCCCTTGAGGTGGCGCGCAGAGGAGTCCACCACCTCTCGGGCCAGGCGCTCCTTCTTCGCGAAAGCGGGTGGAGGAGGCCGAGGCTGTTGCGCCGCTGTAACGCCGGACGAGATGCGTCAGCGGCGAGTCTTGGAGCATGAGCACCGCCTCATGCTCGCCACGCTCCGAGAAAGGGCTAACGTGGCCTTGGATAATATCTGCGAGGCGGCGGTAGGCCAGCCGCCGCCTGTGATCAACTCTGCCGGCAACCTTGGTTCTTCAGCAGCGTGGTGGCGCGGTGGAAGGCGATCGGTCAGGGCCGACAGGTTGGTGGAGGAGAGGAGTCGCGCGCTGCTCGGGCGCGCCTTCTCTCGTGTCTTCAGCCATCTCCGAGACATGGACCCTCACTTTGATTTTGACGCCGCCATCACCCCAGTTCCCCAGGCCGTCCGGGGCGACCTGGCGCACTGGGTGGAAGACAACGTGGATGCCCTCGTCCGGGCCTTCGCTTCAGATGACGACGGCGTGGTCGTGGCCGCCGATGAGGGCGGCGTGGTGAACGGCCCGGGCGCCGCCGACGATCACGCGGGCAGCGACGGCGAGGCCAGCGACGCCAGCCACGGCTCGGGAGGTGCTCCTGAGGATGCATTGGGGGATTTGTCCGACTGATTATGTATTGTCCTTGTTCCGTTACCATGCACGAGAAGAACTCAGGTTTTGGGCCCGATGGAGGTGAGAGCATTTTGGGGAGGGGGAGCCCCTCATGTAAGACTTGTGTTCTATGTATTAGCAGGTGTTACATCGCCCATACACCCGCGCCAAGTGGTAAGCTAGGTGACGCGCTAGTTTGATGGTTTACCTTAGCTTCGTATGAGCCCCGAGATAGCCTGCGGGAGACTGCGGCAATCCGAGTGTATATCGATCGAATTCGTAGGACCTGCAGCAAAAAACCCTCGGGAGAGGACGCGGGAGCGACAGGCTAGGCTGTGCTCAAGCTTGGCCTGGCCCGGCTCGCGAGGGGCTCGCGAGGGGAGGCGGCGGAGGCGGAGTTTAACCGAAACGCGAGAGATTTGCTCGAACGAGACTAAGCACCCCTTCCCCAAATACACACAAATCTTCAAGCTCAAATTCAACTTAAATCCAACGAGGGAAAACGACGGCCAGAGGAAAAACCAAATGAAAGCAGAAAAAAGGCCGCGTCCGGCACCTAGTCTAGTCTTGGACGTCTTCTCACCAAATAGCGAGCTAAGTGCTGCTCTTGGGCGTGGGAGGGAGCCCAGGGGCTGAGGCCGGCACCCTGAGACTCCGGGCGTGTACAGCCCCACTCATTATTACGTGAGAGTGTCACGGGCGGCGAAGCTTCACGTGCACTGGGCCTTCTTCACAGGTACCGGCCTTGCTTCATATCGCCAGACGAGGGCCCCGCCTTGCGCCACACACTAGTGCCACCAACGACAACTGGAGACCAGGACGCCGCCGGTGGGGTAGAGCGGTCGCCAGCGGTTCCTCGGACGACCACGGGTCCTCCGCCAGGGGCAGGCCCTGAGGCACCTCCCCAGCAGAGGGCCTACCTCGTGAGAACGCCTTGCTCCGAACGCCGTGGTGGTGATGTTGGATCTCTGCCCCTCTCCGGCAGCCCCCTGTGCCCCCCTCCCGAGGGGTAGGAGACTGCGGGAATGGGGCAGCTGTTCGTCGTGGCGACCTGTACCTGCTGCGACCTATGGTTAACGTATGTTTGCTCTTGAGGAAGTAGCGGTACCCGATAATCGTTGCCCCCGGCGTGACCAGTGGGACCATCTCGAGACTCCTGGAAGAGCGCGGCTTCTGGTACCTCATCCCCCAGTTGAGGAGCGGGTCTTGTTCCCCCTCATGCGGGTGCCCCTGGTCCATCATGTGGGGCCCATATTCTTCCGGCGCCGTCATCCCGAAGGCCACGCCGTAGTGCTGAGCGTGCCTTGTTGCTCTGCTTGATGCGCCCGCCGTGGGGTGGTGGCGCGGCGGTCCACCAGGGCCGTGAGTTGCGTTGAGTCCTTCTTCTCCGTGGGCCGGGGGCGGGGGCAACCCCGCCACCAGCCCGGCGCTAACAGCTTCGCCGGTGCTGGAGTAGCTTTGGAACCCGTGGGCGCGCGTGGAGCCCCTGTGCGGGCCGCCCTCGGCCGAGGTGGGAGTTGGGTGCGAAGGGGTGAGCCCGAGGCGGCGAAGCCAGTGCTCCGCCACTCGCTCCAAAGACGCGTCGCGGCCGCTCTCAAGCAGCGCTGCCTGAACAGCTCTCGGAGCCACCGTGGCGCGGCCCTCGAAGTTCGCTTTGCTCGGCGGGTGTAGGGTGAAGTGGTCATGGCGTGGTTGGAAGGCTCTTGCTGCCGACCCGCGCTGTCGCGCGCGTGAGCGCCGTCGAACTGTCTGCGTCGCCCGCAGCCCGCGGCACTGTGGACCGCGAGCTGCACAGGACGGGGTCGCCCGAGGCGGCTCTGCGTGGGCGGGCCACGCTGCCCATGGATCTGGGTTGCCGGCAGTACGCCGGTCATGGCGATGCGACGATGCGACGGGACGCGAGGTGGCAGAAGGCGGACTCGGCGCACCTACTGGCGCGCCAAATGTCGGATCTCGGGTTCGGCGGACCCTTAAGGTTCGAGCTCTAGGGGTGCGCGAAGATCCAACCCTCCACCGTCTCGTACCTCGCCCGAATCGCAGGGATCTAAACTACTAACAAGAACAACACAAGAGGCGCAAGATTTATATTAGTTCGGGCCACCGTTGTGGTGTAATACCCTACTCTAGTTTGTGGTGTGTGGATTGCCTCTAGGGGCTGACGAAGAAACGATCTGAGGGAAGAACAGCCTCGCGAGGGTCATTCTTGGTGGGTGTGATGAACTGCTAAGTGGTGCCCGTTGCTCTAGCTTGAGAGGCAGGTTTCTCTCTCTCTCACGGATTCCGACTGCTCGATCCCATCCTCCTTTCAGAAAAGCGGCTACCCCTATTTGTAAGCGAAGGCCCCGGGCCTCTTCCCAAATATTGAGCGGAAGGGCGCCAACAATTGGCCATTTTGAAGGGGAACAATGGTACACTTATCACGACTAAAGTTGGTCCTCGCCGCCAAAGGCTCTGGTGATGACGCCTGCTTGGGCTCCATGATGATCGCATTCCGGCCGTTGGGGCTGGTCTTGGTCTTGTTGCAATCAAACGGATGCCTTTGCTCGATGCCCTTGCTCGTGCTTGCCCCTTTGCACCAAAGAGGAAAGGAGGACGCTGCAGCGGGCTGGCGCTTGACTAGTGCCCTTAGTGCGTCATGGCTTACGTCACGGGCACCTCGCGAGGCACCCCGCCTTGAACTCTCCGCGTCCTCGTGAGCCAGCCTGACGAGGCCGTCCCTGAGGAAGCTCTTGGTCATCCGCACCGCGAGGCTTGGCCCCTCGCGAGGGTCTTGAGCTTGTGTTGGTGAATATGGGCGTCTGGGCCTCCTTTGAAACCACGCCCGCCAGGCAGCAGTGCAAGTTTGGGGACCCCCGTTCCCGGAACGCCGACATTGGTATCGTTGCACCGATATGGAAACCTTTGCTTGATGCCTCAATACTCCGCGCCTGCGCCTACCTCTTTAGCACCAAAGAGGAAACAAGGACCCCACGAGCCCTGGCGCCTGCCTAGTGTCGATCGTCAAGGCTCACATCACGAGAGCCTCGTGAGGTTTGCCCCGCCTTGACATCTCCGCTCCTTGTGTGCCTGCCTGGCTAGGCCACTCCTGAGGAGGTCCTGCGTCGTCCACCTCGCGAGGCTTGGCCCCTCGTGAAGGTCTTGATTGCCTTGTTGATGAAGATGGGTCGTACAACCCACTAGCTTAGCCACGCCGTGGGCCGCAGGCAGGCAAGTCTGGGGAACCCCGTTTCCAGAACGCCGACAGTAGCCCCCGGGCCCAAGGCGCGCTTGGGCTTGGCTTTGAGGTGAAGCCAAGGGTCAAGTACGGGAGCCGCGGGCCCCAAAAGCCTGCGGACTCGATTGACGCATGGCGGTTGATTGGACGTGGGCGTCTCCGCTTCCCCATGCTGCCTCGGCAATTGCTCGACTTGACAAGTCCTTCTTTTCCCTTGCTCCACCGCTAGCAGCGCCACTAATGGCGCCAGGAAGGAAGTTCTCTGCCGCCGAGAAGGGGAAAGCCCCCTGCGAGGGGCCCGGCTCCCCGGTGCCCAAGCGCGGACACGGCCGTCCATGCAAGCACGTCGCGACCCCCGTCGTGGTGGTGCAGCACGTGGAGGGGGACGCCCCAGCCATGGCGGTCTAGTTGACGAAGGGAGGCATGCCATGGTGGCGCGGCCTCCCCGTCCACGCATTCACTCGGCAGAAGTGTCGTCGGAGTTCGTTGTCTGGTCGGAGAACCCGGCCAGCAACTGGCTCCAGCTTCCGTGCTTCTTCGTCGACGAGCTACCGGCCTCTGTTCCAGGCGGGCTCTGGTTGCAGGCGGATGGTTGCTGCAGCAAGACCTCTTGGGTCGTAGTCGAGACTTCCGCCGCGGGCAACATAGCCCTGGCCCGCGGCTGGCAGACATTCGCCCGCACGCGTGGCTTGGGCAGGCGATGCACCCTCCACTTCAAGTATGATGGTGGGACGACCCTCTATGTGAGGGTGTTTGGGGAGGATGGTCGCCGCGCCGGGTGTTGCCCCGAGGCGAACGACGGCGAGGAGGTGCTCGGCCTTGGTGACGGCCGCGACGAGGATGAGGTCGAGCCCACCCTCGTCGGCGATCGTGTCTCGTCTAGCTACGGCGGCTCTTCCTCTGGCGACAGCTCCAGCAGCGGTGGGTTCGACCAGCCACCGCGACGCCGCGCCCGCCTTGAAGGTGACAGCGGGTCTTCTTGTCCCCGCGCCTCCGTGAAGTGCGAGGAGGGGTCTAGATAGGCTCAGGATGTCGCTCGGGGCCTGCCTCCGTGGATCGCTGCAACGCTGCTTTTGCTTTGCTCTTTTTCCCGCATCAAAAATGAAACCAGTATGGGCCCAGAGGGGCGTGTATCGAACTGTGGTTCCTTGGTTATTGCGCTATGCGTGTTTTTCCCGTGCAGTGTTGTTATTTTGCGCAAAGATAACATAACCTGGTGCATTCGGGACGCCTTCTTCCTTACGAGGTGTTTGTTTCCTCGTGTTCATCCTGACCTATCTGCTCAGGAACTGCGAAAATTCATTAGGTGGTGCGCTAGGAGATTTGCCGTTCACCCAAGCCTTGACCTGGCGCGTTGCATCGCGATACCCGAGGGGGCACAGACTAGGAGAGATGCGCCAGTTTTTGGGCTCGAACAAGGGTAGCTCGCGAGAAGGCAGGGAGAAAAATGCTCGCGAGGGCATCTGCCAAGCCCCCTCGCGAGGTATGCGAGAGAGAGAACACGAGCAAACCAGAGCCGAAAAAAGCGGTAACAGGCGAGGGAATCGAATCAGCAAGGAACACCAAAGGCAAATTTCAATTAAGGAGAAGCAAGCCAACTACGGAAAGCAAATGAAAAGCCGCGTCCGGCACCTAATCTAGTCTTCAAGTCTTCTCACCAGCGTGGAGCTAAGTGCTGCCACTAGGCGTGGCAGGGAGCCCCAGGGCCTGAGGCCGGCGCTCCTGAGACTCCGGGGCATGTACAGCCCCACTCATTATTACGTGAGAGTGTCTCGGGCGGCGATTCTTCACAGGCACCGGGCCTTCTTCATAGGCTCTAGGCCTTTCTTCACAGGCTCTGGGCCATGCTTCATGGGTAGAACTTCCGGAGGTGCTAGATGTTCCAGGCGTTCTGGATGGGTATCCCGTCCTGCGTCTCGGTAGCGGCGGCGCCAGCACGGAGACATGGGCGACCCTGAACGGGCCCTCCCACATGGGTGAAAGCTTCTGCAGCCCTTCCCTGGAGAGAACCCGCCTCAGGATGAGGTCACCTACCTCGAGCGTCCTGGAGCGGACGTTGCGGCAGTGCTATCGCCGCAGAGCTTGCCGGTACCTTGCCGCCCTTAGTGCAGCTTCGCGACGACGTTCCTCCCCCAGCACGAGATGCATCCCCCGCGTGGCGTCCTGCTGTGTTTCATCGAATGCCAGGACCCATGCGGAGTGATGCTTGACCTCGTGAGGGAGGACTGTTTCAGCTCTGCAGACAAGGAAGAATGGGGTCTCTCCCGTTGGCTTGGTGGCGGTGCTGCGGATGGACCACAACATGGACTGAAGCTCGTCGTGCCAGCCCCTGCCGCAGGCTTCGAGCTTCTTCTTGAAGGTTCAGGTCCTGAGGCCCCTCAGGACCTCTGCGTTGGCATGTTCGGCCTGACCATTGCTCCTGGGATACGCCACCGAAGCGTAGCAAATCTGTGTTCCAAGATTAGCACAATAGGTTTTGAACAGGTTACTAGTAAACTGCGAGCTGTTATCTGTGATGATGCGGTTGGGGACCCCAAAGCGGCTCACGAGGCCCTTGATGAACTTGACAGCAGAGCCGGCCGAGATGGTACGGACGGCTTCCACTTCCGCCCACTTGGTGAACTTGTCGATAGCGACGTAGAGGTAGCGGTAGCCCCGGGGCGCTCGAAGGAACGGGCCCAAGATGTCCAGCCCCCAGATCGCGAACGGCCACGTGAGCGGGATGGTATGGAGGCCCTGAGCCGGCTGATGAATCTGCTTGGCGTGGAATTGGCAAGCTTCGCAGGACTTCAGCAATTCGGCTGCGTCGTTGAGCACCGTAGAATCCACTGCGGAACACCTTGCCGACTGGAGTCCGTGACGACGAGTGGTGCCCGCAGTCCCCACCGTGTATGTCCATCAGAAACTCCTTCCCTTGATGACTGGAGATGCAGCGCAGCGTGAAATCGTTCGATCGCTTGCTATACAATTCGCCAACTTGAATACAGTATGTCGTGGCTTGCCGGGCCACGCGCTCTGCGTCCTCTTCTTTCTCCGGTAGAGTCCCTTGGATCAGGTACTCCTTGAATTCCTTGGTCCAGCATTCCTCCTGAGGTTCGAGCGCCAAGAGCAGGCGAGCTCCTGTGATCGGGCCACAGGCTGGGGCTCCCGTGGCAGGGGGCTGTGGGAGCTCCTCCCGAGGCTGAGCCATGCTTGAAAGTGGTGGTGTCGCTGACGGCTTGAAGAGCCGTTCCTCAAAGACGCCGGACTCTTGCGGCTGCCGCTTGGAGGCTCTCCTGGCGATGTCGTCAGCTTCCTTGTTGGTGCCCCGGGGCACGCAGTCTGCAACTCCAGGCCCAAGAACTGCTTCTCCATTTTGCGCACCTCCATGAGGTACGCCTCCATATGCTCGTCCTTTGGCTCGTATACTTTGTTGGAGAAGTTGACGAGGAGCTGCAAGTCGCCTCTAACGGTAAAGCGCTTCACCCCCAGAGCTGCCGCGGCCTTCAAGCCAGCTATGAGGCCTTCGTATTCTGCGATGTTGTTGGAGACCTTCTCACCGTGCTGAAAGCAGAGCTGCACGACATAGTAGATCTTGTCCTGACTGGGTGAGATGAGCACTGCTCCAGCTCCCGCGCCCTAGTGCACAAAGGCGCCGTCGAAGTACATGACCCAACCATCCGGTGCCTCATTTCCTGGCGAGGTGGATCGGTCTTCGCCTTCTTCAAGTGTCGGGGCATCCGTCCATTCTGCCACAAAATCAGCGAGCGCGTCCCCTTTGATGACCCTGGTAGTGCTGAACTCCAGCTGGAATGCTTACAGCTCGATGTTCCACTCGGAGACCCTTCCAGCCGAGTTGGGGCTCCTGAGCACCCTCTCCACTGGGTAGGCCGAGACAACCTTGATGGGGTGGCCCTAGAAGTGGTGCCGCAGCTTGCGTGAGGCTACTAAGAGCGCGAGCAGGAGCTTCTGGGGCATAGGGTATCGTGCCCTCGCGTCCCGCAACACGGTGCTGATGAAGTACACCGGGTGTTCGACGAGGGCTCGCACACTATTGAGGCTCGGGTTTTGCGGAGGTTAGGGCGCCTCCTAAGATGAAGGAGCTCCTGAGACCTAACTGCCTTCGGGAGTTTCAGCGACGTTGTCCTGCCAAACTTGGTCTTCTGCTGCTGAGGCTTTAGCGGCGCCTTCCTGGCCCTGCACTACTTCAGCTATGCCTTGGCGCTCCTCCCGAACCGCCACTAGTGCTGCGCTGGCGGAGTACGGGGTGGTGGCAAGGTAGAGCACTAGGGGCTCGAGAGGCCGTGGTGCCACCAGCACCGGAGGGCTGGTCAGGTATTTCTTGAGGTCTTGGAAGGCTCGTTCGGCCTCCGGGGTCCACTCGAACGGGCCCTTCTTCTTCATGAGCTTGAAGAAGGGTAAGGCGCGTTCCCCCAGCTTGGAGATGAAACGCCCCAACGTAGTCACCCGTCCCACCAGCTTTTGCATTTCTTTGAGGGTCTATGGCTGGCTCAGGTCTTCGATGGTCCTGATCTTGTCCGGGTTCGCCTCGATCCCTCTATGGGACACGAGGAATCCCAGCAGCTTGCCGAAAGGGACACCGAACACACACTTCTCCGAGTTAAGCCGCAGGTTCACCTGACGCAGGCTCTCAAAGGTCTCCTCCAAGTCTTGAATCAGGGTTCTCGCCTCCCGAGACTTCACCACTATGTCGTCGACGTAAGCCCCGGTATTTCTCCCGAGTTGTCGCCCTAAGGTGATGTGCATCAGCCGCTGAAAGGTCTCGCCCGCGTTGTGCTGCCCGAATGGCATGCAGGTGTAGCAGTACACCCCGCACGGGGTCAGGAAGGATGTCTTCTCCACATCTTCCACCGCCATTTTTATCTGGTGATAGCCTGAGAACGCATCCAGGAAGCACAACAGGTCGCACTCGGCGGTGGAGTCGATGATCTGATTAATGCGTGGGAGCGGGAACGGATCTTGGGGCCAAGCTCTGTTAAGGTTGGTGAAGTCGACGCACATCCGTTCCTTCCCGCCCTTCTTTCGTACTACGACGGGGTTCGCCAGCCATGTGGGGTACTGAACCTCGCGAATGGCACCCGCCGCCTCCAGCTTGCGGGTCTCCTGCATGATGAAGGCTTGCTTCTCCATGGATTGCTGCCTCGCTCGTTGCTTGACAGGGCGCATGTTGGGGCATACCTTTAGGTGATGCTGAATCACCTCTCTCGGAACCCCCACCAGCTGATCGGGCTCCCATGCGAATATATCCTTGTTTGCACGCAAGAACTTCACCAACGCCTCTTCTTGGATGGAATCAAGGCCGACGCCTATGGTGAAGGTGGCCCCTGAGGGCCCGTCCTCATCGACCGGCACCTGCTTGGTTTCTGCCTCATCTTGAGTGAACAGCTGCTTTTTCTTGGTAGGCGCGGCCTCTTCGGCCTCGGGGGTACCAGCGCCGGCGGGCTGCGCCGCCGTCGTGGTCTTGAAGGCAAGCTTAAGCACCGTCACGACCTCCTTGGTGTCCCCCTTGATGGTGAGGACGCCTTTGCTCACAAGTATCTTCATGAGGTTGTAGGCCGGGTGAGTCGCCGCCATGAATTGGGCGAGAGCTTGGTACCCGAGGATGGCGTTGTACGGGAGATCGATGCGGGCGACGTCGAAGTCGACTAGCTCGGTGCGGTAGTTGTCGCGTGTGCCGAAGGTGACTAGGAGACTGATCTGCCCCAGAGAGCGAGTGACGCCGCCACCAACTCCTGAGAAGGGCTTGCTGTGACTGAGCCGCTCGAGCGGCACGTGAAGAAGGCTGAAGGCCTCTACGGAGAGCAAGTTGAGGCCGGCACCGCCGTCAATGAGGGTCTTGGTGACAGCCACGTTGTAGATGGTAGGCGTGCAGAGCATTGGGAGCATGCCCGAGCCGGCGGTGGAGTCGGGGTGGTCCTCTGGGTCGAAAGTGAGGTCGGCCTCCGGTGCAGCCCAACCCGGTGGACCCCGGGCGCTTGGAAGAGGCCCCGATCTGACGGAGGAACGGCTTGACGTGGCGATCTGAAGGCGGTGCTTGAGAGCTGCCCAGCAGTGCCGCAACTGCGTGGTGCGCCGGCACCGCGTAGCGAGCAGTGAAGAGGCCATGGAGTTCCCCCCAGGACGCCACAGTGGATCCGGGGAGGTTTAGCAGCCAGGCGCACAGCTCGCCGGCGAGGGCCATGGGAAACCAGTTGGCCATGATCTTGTCGTCACCCCCGGCCTCGAGGACGGCTTCCTCATACGCCAGCAGGAAAGCCGTTGGGTCCGCCGCGCCGTCGTAGCGCGGCGGCATCTCCGGCCTGAACTTGGTCGGCCACCGCACCCGCCGCAGGGCGGGGGCCAGGGCTCGGAACCTCGTGGCCCCATCGTCGATGCTGGCCGCAGGAACGGATGGCGGGGCGCCTGCCATGGGAGCGAAGTGTGATGGTGCGGGGTGTAGGCCGATGGAGAGGAGCTCCGGCGCACCCTACCTGGCGCGCCAAATGTCGGATCTAGGGTTCCGGCAAAACCCTTAAGGTTCGAACTTTGGGGTGCGTGCGAAGTTCTTTACCTCCTACCGATCCATGCCCTAGCTCGCTAAGATCTCACGGAATGAACTCGACGAACTCGCAACATAGAAAGACATGAGATTTATACTGGTTCGGGCCACCGATGTGGTGTAATACCCTACTCCAGTGTGTGGTGGTGGATTGCCTCTTGGGCTGATGATGAGCAGTACAAGGGGAAGAACAGCCTCCTGAGGTTGAGGTGTTCTTGTGCTTGGTGAACTTGTGCGGTGAGAGTGCGACCTCTCTCCCCCTACTGTGGTGTCTAGCTCTACTTATATAGGCCCTGGTCCTCTCCCCAAATATTGAGCGGGAAGGGAGCCAACAACGACAGGCAAATTTGAAAGGGGAAAGCTAGTACAAGCTATCCTGATAAAAGCGGTCTTCGCCTTCAAAAGGCTCTGGTGATGACGCCGCCTTGGCCTCCATGGTGACCTCCGCCTTGCCATCCTGCCGGTCTTGGTCTCATTGCACCGATATGGAAACCTTTGCTTGATGCCTCGGTACTCCGCGCCTACGCCTTCCTCTTTAGCACCAAAGAGGAAACAAGGACCTCGCACACCCTGGCGCTCGCCTGGTGCCTTCCTGGTGTCGATCGTCACGGCTCACGTCACGAGAGCCTCGTGAGGTATGCCCCGCCTTGACATCTCCACTCCTCGTGAGCCTGCCTGGCTAGGCCACTCCTGAGGAGGTCCTGCGTCGTCCGCCACGCGAGGCTTGGCCCCTCTTGAAGGTCTTGATTGCCTTGTTGATGAAGATGGGCCATACGGCCCGCTAGCTTAGCCACGCCATGGGCCGCAGGCAGGCAAGTCTGGGGACCCCCGTTCCCAGAACGCCGACACAGTGGTAAGTAGAGGAATCAGAGAGTGAACAAACCCAGCGAGAACGGATAACTTGATCGGAGACGAGAGAAAACCTGGCAGCGAAGGGCAACCCCAAGGACGCGGCAAGGAAGAAAGTGGTGCAGTGCCCAGTCTACTTCGTTAGCTCCCTATTACAGGGGTATAGATCGAGGTACTCTGGTGTTCAAAAGTTGATTTTTTGTCTCATCATGGCCTCAAGGAAACTGTGCCACTACTTCCTAGCCCATGAGATCACGGTTGTCACCCGCTTTCCGTTGCAAAGGATACTCCGAAACCCTGAGGCTACCGACAGAATAGTGGAGTGGGCTATGGAATTATCCATCTTTGGCCTGAAGTTTGAAAGCACGTCAACAATGTAGATAAGGGCATTGGCAGGGTGTATTGCAGAATGGACGCCAACTCCTGATGAAGAAATGCTGGAGACAGTTATCCCCGGCAAGGAAGAGCCCCAAGAATGGTTCATGTATTTCGATGGTGCCTTCTCCCTGCAAGGTGCGCGGGCTGGCGTGCTTCTTGTTGCTCCCACAGGGGAACACTTGAAGTACGTCGCCAGATGCACTTTCCCCGGGAGGAGGCAACCAACAATACAGCAGAGTATGAAGGGCTCCTTGCCGAGCTCAGGATTGCCACAGAATTGGGAATCAAGAAGCAGATCATTTGAGGAGATTCGCAACTTGTGGTGAGATAAGTCAAAAAGGATTATCAAAGTCCATTGATGGAGGCATACGTCGATGAAGTGAGAAGATTGGAGGAGCGCTTTGACGGATTGCAAACAGAGCACGTACCGCGTGCGAAAAATAGCATAGTTGATCATCTGTCAAAGTATGATGCGCAAAAGCTTCCTATGGAACCAGGAACTTTTGTTCTCCATCCTACTCAGCCCCCCGTATCCCCAGCAACAATGTCCCGTAAAAGGAGGAAGATGGACTCCGGTAAGCCTCTCCCGATAGAGCCTCCCGAGGCTCCTAGCAGGGACCTTGCCGGAAACAACTCCCATCACTTGCCGGATCGCACACTCCAGCCGGGCCAATGGTCCCCGTGAACGAGGAATGTGCCCCCATAGATGAGGAGGTGCCGCTAGTCCTTGTTGCCGAGCCCTAGGCTCCATCTTGGGCAAGGCACATAGTCCATTTCCTCCAAACTAGAGAACTTCCCGATGACCAAGATGAAGCTGAAAGAGTAGCCCGGAGGGCCAGTATGTATCAGTTTGTTGATGACACTCTATACAGAAAGAGGCCCAATGGTGTGAAATTGAAGTGCATCTGCCGAGAAGAATGAAAGGAACTCCTGGCGGAAATACACAAAGGCATGTGCGGCTCCCACATTGGATCAAGGGCATTAGTTGGGAAAGCATTCCGGCAAGGATTCTATTGGCCCACTGCCCTCCAAGATGCGTTCGAGCTAGTCACCAAATGTGAAGCCTGCTAGTTCCATTACAAAAACATCCACCTGCCTGCACAAGCTCTTCAGACAATCCCTTAGTCATGGCCGTTTTTGGTCTGGGGGTTCAATATCCTCGGCCCTTTCCCCCGAGCTGCCGGGGGCTTTGAATTCTTGTTCGTTGTTATTGACAAGTTTACAAAGTGGCCGGAGGTTGCTGTCATGAGAAAGGTGACTGCTTAGTTAGCTATCAAGTTCTTAAAAGAATTGGTGTGCCGCTCTGGAATCCCGGCAAGGATCATTACCGACAACGGCACCCAGTTCACAAGCCACGCCTTCATGCAGTATGTTCATGCCCTCGGAAGCAAGATATCATTTGCCTCTGTTGCACATGCCAGGATCAATGGACAAGTTGAGAGGGCGAACGCTGAAGTGCTGCGAGGACTCAAAACGAGAACATTTGATATGCTGCAGAAAGCACGGCAGGCAGTGGATCGATGAGCTGCCGGTAGTTCTCTGGTCCCTCAGAACGACACCAAATCGACCTACCAGGCAGACCCCCTTCTCCCTAGTCTATGGGGCAGAAGCAGTTATCCCCATGGAACTCATTTACGGGTCACCTCGAGTGCTTGCCTACAATGAAGTAGCGCAAGATCAGCACCGGCGTGACGATGTTGTGCTACTCGAGGAGAACCGTCTCCGGACTGCTACGCCAGTTGCACGCTATCAGCAAGCTCCGCGTCTCTACCACAGCCGCAGGGTTCATGCCCGGTGTTTTTAGGAAGGCGACCCTGTCCTTAGGCGCGTTCAGTCCGCCAAGGGTACAAACAAGTTGACGCCAAAGTGGGAAGGCTCTTACTGGGTAGTTCAAGTCACCAGACCTGCAGCAGTCCGTCTGGAGACCGGAGATGGCATTCAATTGCAAAACTCATGGAATATTGAGCATCTCCACAAGTTCTACCTGTAAGGCGCGGCTATCGGGCCCTACCCGATAGCCACCCTTTTGTACAGCCCTTGCCTCAGTTGCATGTAACCCCTTGTACAAAGCCAAGCGTCGTCGTGGTATTCTCACGGGGGGCTTGCGAGTCAACAGATGCCACAAGGGCTTAGTGTAAGGGTAAGACTCACTGGCGATAGCATTGTGGAGGCGGGTATATCACAGTAGCACGCGGTGGTTTACCCAGCTTCGGAGCTCTCCGGAAAGATAATACTCCTACTGCTGCATGTCTAAGTGTATCTATCTGGGTGTACATCAGGAAGTACAAAGTGCTCCTGGAGCTGTATCTGGGACCAGTGCCAAGTGCATCTGATCTCGTATATATGCGGGTGGCCGGATGAGCATGCAAGCTCTAGTGGCCGAATGGTATGTGGCTGCTCATACGTGAGTGTGTGTGAGTGTGAGTCCATCCCCTGGATGGATGGATGTGTGCCCCTTTATATAGTGTGAGGCTAGCTTAGCATGTAAGCTATGTGGTGGGCATGGGTAAGGCATGGTGAATGTCATCCTTGTCTCCTGGGTCACTTCATAAATAGTGCCAGGGGACAAGTGACACTTTACATGATGGCTGAGATGACACGTGAATAGTGCTTGGGTACGATCGTCTCGTCGGTGTCTTGTCGGTGTCAAGATTCGGCTGCAGTCGGCAGGTGGCTGGTTAAGCGCGGATCGACAAGCAACCGTGACCCGACGGCGGAAATGGTCGGACGGAGAGCCGGTAGAAGCGGTCAGGCAGTCGGACTGAGGGGCTTTGCTATCCCCGATGTCTTGAAATATCGTCTTGCTGTCTTCGGGGTATCCGTGTCCCATTACTCCGACAGTAGCCCCCAAGCCTCTGGGCAACTTGGCAAAGTTGGGCTGAGGTTTTTTGGCGAGTGTTCATGGAAATGATCATAAAAAAGACAAAGTTAGTACACGCAGATATATCAAATGTTTGCTTTTAGCGTTGCAAGTTTTATGCGGAGGGTGCCGACTCAGTTTCATCCGAGCCCCCTTCAATCTTTTTCATGCTCCCTCCACCCTTTGGCTTGTGCTCTCGCTTGCCGGACAGCCGCTCTGCGGTCTGTGGCTGAGAGTGGGCCGCGGAGCGGAGTGTCTGATACTCAGACTCACAGGGAGCAGATTCGACCGAGTGATACTCTCATAAAGGAAGCGGCGGGTCACCCGAACCGTTTTTCTTCGGACGTTTTGGCGTGGGTGGCCTCCGGCGTTCACCCTTTCTAGCCGGACAGCCGCTCTGCGGTCTGTGACTAAGAGTGAGCCTTTGGTATCAGCAGACGCTACTAAGCCGTCTGCGGGAACAAACGTCTCGAATAGCGGCGGCCAGACCAACTACGGGTGGCCTTGAGGCGAAAGTGATGCAAACCGTAATGAAATGCGAAGATAGCCCCGAGCATCGCTCAGATTATTCATGCTTGCGTGAAGCAAAAATATCTTGGTGAGGAGCTCACATTGATTTTCGCCCGATTCTTGAGTCGTCGAAAGCGACCGGCCTTGACTTCGGCGCTCATGAAGCCTTGGCCCTTTCCAGCTGTGTAGCCTTGAGCCCCGGGTGCTCAAAGGGGGTCCCGGCCGGTCAGGCTCGACCGGCCAGGCGGCGAGGCATCTTGCAACGCCCTTCTTCTTCCTTTTCTCTTCTGCCGCTGTCTTTGGCGTGACAAAACTCTTCTCTTGTTCCGCAATCTTCGCGAGCGCTACTTACCAGCTGGGTGTAACCCGAGATTCGGGCCAAGTCTTTGAAAGATCGGGCTGGATCTCCCAACAACTACTTTATCTTCTTCTTCGCGGGGGCGCGTCAGTACACCCGCTGGGTGTAGCCCCCGAGATTCGGGCCGACTGCTAAGCAGTCGGGCCGGATCTCCCGGCAACTACTTTGTCTTCTTCTTCACGAGGTGTGTCAGCGCACCCGCTGGGTGTAGCCCTCGAGATTCGGGCCGACTGCTGAGCAGTCGGGCCGGATCTCCCGGCAATTACTTTGTCTTCTTCTTCGCGAAGCGCGTCGGTACCACCAGCTGTAGCCGAGATTCAGGCCAAGCTGGCGGCGATCGGGCGGATCTCCGGCAACTACTTTGTCTTCTTCTTCGTGAGGCGGCGTCGGTACCAGCTGAGTAACCCGAGATTGGTCGGCTGCTGACGGTCAGGCGGATCTCCGGCAACTACTTTGTCTTCTTAGGTAGAGGCGCGTCCCTGCCATTTAGATGTAACCTCCGAGATTCGGGCCGACTGGCGGCGATGGGCGGATCTCCAACAACTACTTTGTCTTCTTCTTCACGGGCGCGTCGGTACCATTGGTGTAGCCCCGAGATTCAGCCGATTGGCTGAGCGGTCGGGCGGATCTCCGGCTTAACTTCATTGTCTTCTTCTTTGCGGGGCAGCGTCGGTACCCGGCTGGTGTAACCCGAGATTCGGGCTAATCTTGGCGGCGATCGGGCGGATCTCCGACAACTACTTTGTCTTCTTCTTGGCGCGTCGGTACAACCAGACTGAGTGTAAGCCCCGAGATTCGAGCCGGCTAACGGCGATCGGGCAGATCTCCAGTAACTACTTTGTCTTCTTCTTGGCGAAGCGCGTCAAGTACTCTGGTGTAACCCGAGATTGACGGCTGGCGGCGATCGGGCAGATCTCCGGCAACTACTATGTCTTCTTCTTGGCGGGCGGCCGTCAGTACCAGCTGGGTGTAACCTCGAGATTCGCCGGCTAATGCTGGCAGTCGGGCCGGATCTCCCGGCAACTACTTTGTCTTCTTCTTTTTCTTCTTCAGCCGGCTGTGCGCAGCCTAACCGGCTCGTTGGTCACCCAGGCAGCGAGGCGGGCAGACGAACCAGCCGGCCGGGCGGCGATGCGGGCGGTCGACTGGAGCAGTCAGTTGGACTGCAGTCTGCACAGTGAGATCCTTCTCTCTCTTTTTTCCGGCTGCGGGTAACCGGACGCATATTTCTTTCTTCTCTTCTCTCTTTCTGTCCGACTCCACGCGGGGAGCCAGACCCTTCTTTTTTCTTTCTTCGATGGGGAGCCGGCCATGACTTTTCGAGCCAGCCCGTACACGCACAACCGGCCTCTGCCTCTTCCTTTTTTTCACCAGCCGACTTGGCACTTTTTTCCTCTGACTTCTCTTCCTTCTTTTCTCCAGCCGACCAGGGGACCGCAGCAAGGACCAGCAAGGATCGGCTGGAGGCGGAGCAGCGGGTGGGCGCCTTGAGACGTCAGCAGACGACGCCTTGAGCCGCAGAACCGGGGCGGCAAGCCGGCAGCGAGGCCGGAACCAGTGCTTGAGATGCCGACGTGGCTTGGCGGAGCCGGCCCGCGCAGGCCAGGCGAGGTGCAAAGACCCGGCGGGAGCGGGGGAGCCGGCGCAGGCGGCGCGAGGCGAAGTGGGGCGGGGTGTCGCAGTCGGTGTGCACGAGGCAGACGTGAGGCCAGGCGGCGCAGGGTAGTCGGATGGAGGCATCGGCAACCCAGAGCCACACGATGCGCGTGGGAGGAGCCGGACTCGGTGCAGGCCGGGTGGCGGAGGCGGCGCGACAGCGCGGGAGGCCGGGCCACGGGCGGAGGAGGCGGAGCCGCGCGGAGGTCGGGGCGAGCAGCTGAGGCCGGAGCGAGGAGTAGCCCTTGCGTGAGTCCGGGGGCAAGTGGCGGAGCCGGCCCGGGAACCGCGGGTGCATCAAGGAGGTGGAACGGGACCTGGAGCAGACGGGCGCCAATCTTTGAAGTCGGCCCGGGAGCGGAGCCAGGGAGCCGGGTGGCGGAGCCGGCTGAAGGAGGCGGCGCCGGGTGGAGGAGCGGAGGCGAGGGCGTCGGTGACCCGGCGGCCGGGTGCTGTGGCCGGCCGGGGTCGGCGAAGGACCAACGTCATGGGCGCAGGCGAGCCCGAAAGCAGCCGGCTTCTTGAGCGCTGTGATGGGAGGGACCACGCGAGCCGGAGCGACGCAGGCGAGGCGACCCGGGCTGACGGGTGGGTCTTCTGAGTCGGCCAGGCGCATGATGGCGAGGAGTCCCGGCGAGGTGGAGTCGGCGCCGACGCGAGGCCGGGTGGCCGGGCGAAAGCCAGCTGGCGACGGAGGCCGGATGGCGCGAGGTGGAGAGCGGCCGTGGGGAAGCGAGCAGCCGGAGGCGCGACCAACCCGGAGGTTGGAGGAGGCGAGCGGCACCGCCAGACAGTAGGCTGTAAACGCAGCCCGACCGGCGAAGCAGCCTGCAGCGCAAGAAGCCAATGAGGCGCTTGAGGTGGGCAGCCTTGGCGGATCTGGGCCGGATTCTGCGAAGCCGGGGCGGAGCCCGGCAGGAGTGGGGCGAAAAGCGCGCCGGGTCGCAGTGCCGGCAATGCGGACGCCCAGACGGGAGGAGAAAGCAGCGGACCACGACCCAAGAGGAATTGGCCGAGAAACCTGGCCAGCTGCCCGGCGCAGGCCGGTCAAGGGAAGCTGCGACGGGTCGGGGCCTGGCCGGCCGCGGACACGGGGCTGGAGCATCGCCAAAGCACAGCTGCACGGAGGTGGGCCGGAGCGGCGGCGGGGCCACGGGCAGGAGCAGCGACGGCACAGCAGCGCGTGGATGCGCGGAGCTGGCCGGAGAAACGCGGGGATGGAGCATCCGACCAAGGCACATGCAGTGGGTGGTTGTAGTCTGGGTGGTGTATGGCCATTGTACGAGGATTATACAAGGATTATCTGGGTGATGTACATGCAATATCTGTCTTTGCCTCTGGCCAGTGTACAAGTGGGGTATGGGTAGTGTATGAATGGTTTGACCATTGTTGACTAGCATCTAGCTAGCTAGCATAGATGATATATGAAGGAGCGAACGCCCATTCCGGCTGGAGAAAAGTGCAGCGCGGACGGGAGTGGACGCGAGCGGCGCGCAGACGGATGTGGCCAAACCGAGCGAGGCCCAGCGCATAAGGCGCGCTGCGCGACGGACAGCCGGCGTCGCAACGGTGGTGACGAAGAGGCCGACGGCGAGGACGCGCCACCCCTCGAGGCCGCTCCGGGGGCGTGTCGATGTCGGGCCCCCGAGCGCTACCGGAGAGACGACAGCGACGCCGTGGTGACGATGAAGGTGGCGAGGCCAATGCCGAGGACACGCCACCCCTCGCGGCCACTCCGGGGGCGTGTCGATGTCGAGCCCCCGACCGCTACTTGAGAGACGGCACGACACCGCGGCGGTGAAGGGGAAAATGGTCCCGCCCAGACTGCGAAACCAGCAGCAGCGTGGTAGCATAGTAATAGTACCACACCACGGTGGGCGCCAACTGTCGTGGTATTCTCACGGGAGGCTTGCGAGTCGACAGATGCCACAAGGGCTTAGTGTGAGGGTAAGACTGCTGCTGATAGGACCGGGAGCGGGTATGCGAGTAGCGCGCGGTGGTTTACCCAGCTTCGGAGCTCTCCGGAGAGATAATACTCCTACTGCTGCGTGTCTCGTGTATCTATCACTGGGGTGTACATCAGGCGGTACAAAGTGCTCTGGAGTCATGTCTGGGATCAGTGCCAAGTGCATCTGATCTCGTATATATGCGGGTGGCCGGATGAGCATGCAAGCTCTAGTGGCCGAATGGTATGTGGCTGCTCATACGTGAGTGTGTGTGAGTGTGAGTCCATCCCCTGGATGGATGGATGTGTGCCCCTTTATATAGTGTGAGGCTAGCTTAGCATGTAAGCTATGTGGTGGGCATGGGTAAGGCATGGTGCATGTCATCCTTGTCCCCTAGGTCACTTCATAAATAGTGCCAGGGGACAAGTGACACTATACATGATGGCTGAGATGACACGTGAATAGTGCTCGGGTACGATCGTCTCGTCGGTGTCTTGTCGGTGTCGGGTCGAAGGCTGCGATCGGCGGCAACCGGCTGGTTCGATCGGCAGCCAAATGCGGCCGAAGCGAAGCGGTCAGACGGAGAGCCGGTAGAAGCGGCCGGTCAGTCGGACTGAGGGGCTTTGCTAGCCCCGATGTCTTGAAATATCGTCTTGCCGTCTTCGGGTTATCCGTCTCCCATTACTCCGATAGGCGTAGACCTTGAGCAATAGAGAAATGAATGAAGCGCTGGGGGCCCCCGACAAGTTGGATGCATGCATAAGCATTTCATGAGCATTGTGTGCATAAGAATTTCATGAGCATTGCATATGCATATAGATAAGATCGCATCTTGCATCATTTCCATCTGCATAAAACTGCAGGTTCCTGCCGTGAGCTTGTCTTCTACAAGAAGCTGGAAAGATGAACCAACATTGTGATCTCCTGCAAGCCAAATAGCTAAGTTCTACCTCTTGTCCATAAGTGTTCTGTAAGCCAAAAACTTGTGCATATGGAAACCTCGCCGCTTTTTGAAACTTAGGTGCTCCCATTCCTTTACTCGAACGCTGCTTCGGTCAGGATGGTCGCAGTGGCCTTTGTTGGAAAAAAGATTACCGGGGGGCTGGTACCTCGTCACTATTTGTGCCCGGCAGGCTTGAACTCCTCGGCAGCAAAATAGAGGGTACCGGCAGGATAGCCTGCCGGGGGAAACTCGTTTATTTAAAATATAGAGGCATCCCACCTCTGCATGGACATGTACATGCATGAGTTCCCGGCAAGGTTCATCTTTTTCATTAATATGCTGATCAAACAAGTACAGACCTTACAGGACACAAACATGGACTTGAGAGATTATATTATTTGAACTAAAATTTGGCAAGTGCCTACAGATTTAAGATTGAAAAAAGATAAGTGCCCCGTAATGCCCCTTCTTGTCCCTCTCCTCCTAGGCATGGCGGTAGAAGGCGAAGGGGAAAAAGGAGCGCCTGAGCAGAAGCTCAGCCTGACCCCGTCGGGCTCCAGGAGAGGTAGCCTGGCGGGGACGGGAGGACATCAGCAAACGCGTCGATGGAGCGCATGGCGGAGGCGACCCGTCAACCGCCACCGCCAGGGCCAGCAGGACGCGGCAGGGCTAACGGAATTGTAGCCCGCGAGGAAGCCTGCCGGGGTCTAGCTGGAAGGCTGCTGGAGGAAGCCGAGAGGCAGCAGCTGTTGGGAATCGTTGCAAGGAAAACAAAAAATTTCTATGCACACGCAATGATCTATATATGGAGATGCATAGAAACAAGGGGGGAGTGGGTCTATGTACCCTCGTAGACCGTAAGCGGAAGCGTTTATTCAACGTGGTTGATGTAGTCGTACACCTTCGTGATCTGCCTGATCAAGTAACGAATGCACGGAACCTCCGTGTTCTGCACACGTTCAGCTCGGTGTCGTCCTCTCCATCTCGATCCAGCAAGCGAGGTGAGGTAGTAGATGAGTTATGTCATCATAATGGCATGGTGACGGTGGTGGTGAAGTAATCCCGTAGGGCTTCGGCTAAGCACTGCGACGATCTAGAGCGGGGGAGTAAACTAGAGGCGGAGGGGTGCCGACACGTGGCGCGGAATAAGCTGTGTATTTTGTGGCACCCCTCCCCACATATATATAGGTGTGGGAGGGGAGGAGGAAGCCCCTAGGGCACCCCAACAGGTGTGGCGACAGCCCTAGGGCTCCTCCCTTTGGTGCGCCCCCTACCAAATAATGGCACAAGGGGGGAGGAAAGGGGGGAGGCGCCCCCTTCTTTCCCTCCTCCCTTCTTCGGGATATGGTAAGAGGGGGTGGCGCCCCCTTTACCCTGCATTAGGTGTGGCTGCCCTAAATGGGGCGCACCGGCCCATGTGGGCTGGCGTGTTCCCTTCCACTTGGCCCACTAAGGCCCAATACTCTCCCAGTGCCTCCAGAACCCCTTCCAGCATTCCGATAACTTTTCGGTGCATTCCGAAACCATTCCAGAGACCAAATAGCATCGTCCTATATATCAATCTTGACCTCTGGACCATTCCAGAGCTCCTCGACATGTCTGTGATCTCATCCGGGACTCCGAACAACATTCAGTCACCAAACCACATAACTCATATAATACAAAATCGACATCGAATGTTAAGCGTGCGGACCCTACAGGTTCAAGAACTATGTAGACATGACCGAGACACCTCTCTGGTCAATAACTAATAGCGGAACCTGGATGCCCATATTGGCTCCTACATATTCTGCGAAGATCTTTATCGGTCGAACCGTTATGACAACATATGTAATTCCCTTTGTCCATCGGTATGTTACTTGCCCAAGATTCGATCGTTGGTATCTCTATACCTAGTTCAATCTCGTTACCGGCAAGTCTCTCTACTCCTTCTGTAATACATAATATCGTGACTAACTCCTTAGGCATTTGCTTGCAAGCTTATGATGTGTATTACCGAGAGGGCCCAGAGATACCTCTCCAATACTCGGATTGACAAATCCTAATCTCGATCTATGCCAACTCAACTAACACCTTTGGAGATACCTGTAGAGCATCTTTATAATCACCCAGTTACGTTGTGATGTTTGATAGCACACAAGGCCTTCCTCCGGTATCCAGGAGTTGAATAATCTCATAGTCGAAGGAATATATATTTGACATGAAGGAAGCAATAGCAATAAAAATGAATGATCATCATGCTAAGCTAACGAATGGGTCTTTTCCATCACATCATTCTCCTAATGATGTGATCCCGTTATCCAATGACAACTCATGTCAATGGTTAGGAAACCTTAACCATCTTTGATCAACGAGCTAGTCTAGTAGAGGCTCACTAGGGACACGGTGTTTGTTTAAGTATTCACACACATATTAAGGTTTCCGATTAATACAATTCTAGCATGAATAATAAACCTTTATCATGAGTAAGGAAATATAAAATAACAACTTTATTATTGCCTCTAGAGCATATTTCCTTCACCAGCCCCACCTCTGCATCCAACACCCTGGCAAATCGCCTTGCTGGGAAGGAGGTGCAGGTGCAGATGATGGTGCTGCTGCCTGATGAAGATGGTGCGGGCGACACTCAGCCGGAGTCAGAGTCGCCGCCTCCTGCCATCGCCATCGCCATGGCCATCGTCCTCCCTCCTCGTCGCTTTCGCTCGAGGAGGAGCTTTCATCGTCGGTGCAGATCTCCGCGCAGCACCCTAAGCGAGCTCCCGAGCGCCCAAAAATCTTGATGGAGAGCAGGGCGCTCTCTATTAAATTAAACTGGAGAACGTGCCCCTCCGACAAGCTATGAGCTCGAGCAAAGGTCTTCCAGCCACGGCGGAGGTACATAACATGAGGAGCAGGGAAGTCAACATCCACCCACATGCCGCCATTTCCACATCCCCTCATGGTGCAACCTTAGTGCGCACGGCTGTTTGAGATCCCTTACCCGTGCGAATAAAGTAGGGAGGCAGAGGTGGTCGCACGGAGGCTTGTACAGCTTGATGATGAACTCTCGAGGCTGGTCTCCGACGTGGCCTTCTATCGGGGGAGGAGCCTCTGGTGGGGGCGCAGCCAAAGCGCCGCCCCGTCCTCCTCTTCCTCGAGCGCCACGACGACCACAACCTCACCCCCTCCCTCCTCCTCTCACGGCGGGTTCCGCCATCGTGTGGTCTGGAGGAGGAGGGATGCGCTGTCAAGCAGAAGCTCTTGTCGCCACCGCTAGAGTACCGCCACGCCCTCGTCCCCTCACCATGGCGAGCAAAGGATGATTGAGAAGAGGGAGGAAGAAGTGTGTGTAAGCAAACGCACCACTCCCGCCCCCTTTTATAAAGGGTCTGGGCTGGGGGCTGGCCTCTCGTTCAGGAAGTGGCTGCCCCGCTCCCCCAATACAGCCTCCCTGCACCTGCAGTAGCTCGGGGAATCAGGGCCGACCCTCTCCTCCAACCAGCGACACCTGGTTTTCTGCCATGGCGCTCGTCCCCGCGCTCTCTACCTCCACCACCTACCCATCCCAATGCATGAAGTGCACGTGGCGGGTGTGCATGAAGCGGGGAACAAGTGGGATCGTAGTTTCCGCCCCGTGATCGTGGTGCGTGGGCAATCCACAGGCCACGATCTCAGTTTTTCCGTAACATTTCTCACGACGCGCGGGGAAACCTGGAACTAGCCTGGGGACAAGATTAATGACGAAGCAAAGAAGATCTCTAGGGGACAACAACTTCCACACCCCTGCCTGTGCACTTATTAGAGCCTACCCCGATGACGCCCGGCAACGTGTTCGAGGCAGGCCCGGGGGCTTCTGTCAGTGCAACAAACCCTGGGTCCGTTGCACAGACTGTGCACAGGCACGAGAACAAGATTACAACTCCCAAGCTCAGACTGAAGCACAAGAGACCAGTTCTTCAAGGGATCAGCATGCAGCACACAAAGGCCAAGACTAACCAGAAGAGCAAGATATTGCCAAGGGAAAAGCCTCCCTTTCCGGGCAAGCGAGCCTAGCAAGGACGTGGTCACCCTCGGAAGCAAGCCTACTGTCGGTGTACAAAGCGGGTTTTTGTACCCCTTTACCTGTGCACGGGCAGTCAGAGCCGCGCCCGCGACCACACCAAGCAGAGCGAGGGAGGTGAGCCGAGGTAAGACCGAAGCCCAAGACAAAGCAGAGCAACGGCAAGACCAAGACAACAAAGAGCAGAGGGATGAAGCAGGTTCCCCCGGCAAGACCCTTGCCGGGGCAGCCTCGGCATCCCCGGCAAGACCCTTGCCGGGGCAGCTCGCCCCACACCAGCGGAGTGAGCCACCCTTGAGCCCGCGGCCGTCAACGCCATCATTCGCGTGGAGCCAGGGCTCAGGAAGGCACCTCCAAGATGGCATGCAAATATTTGTGAAGACATATCCAAGAATAGACGAGGATTAGAAGACGACGATCCTCGGCAAGATCCTTGTCGAGGAAGGCTACCAAGGCCCCCGGGAAGACCCTTGCCGGGGACGACGGCATGCCACGGCAAGACCCTTGTCGGGCGACCCGGCAAGGCCCTCGCCAAGCGCGCCAGCGGGGCCACTGTCAGGCCTGCACCAACCAAGTCTCTGCCGCTGTTCGCATGCAGCTGCCGACCCAACCAGCTGGGCTGGCACCTGTGTGGCAACATGTAGCCCTTTGTGGAGGCTCCACCACCGCGCCACCTCAGTTGCCTGCCTGCCTACATGGCACCGCATGCATCGCTGGCAGTAGCGTGTCGGGCTGGAGGAGCGGCGACGGACGGGACGGGCCTCGCCCCCGTCCCCGATAAAGCGAAGGGACACCTAAGCCTCGCATTAAAGGTGTTTTGTCCTATAATACCAGCGATAAGCTCGTGTCGATGTGGTACCTTTCCACCTCCTGTGTGCCACTGTGTTGACCCCTTTTTTCTATAACAGGAGGCCCGAGGCGCCCAGGAGAAGGATTCGACTTTTCGAAGCTCGCTACACTCCGTAGCTAGCTCAAGAACTCATAATACATCCACAAAAGCAGGAGTAGGGTTTTACGCATCCTCGCGGCCCGAACCTGGATAAACGAACCGTGTGCTCTCTGTTAGACCCGCTCTTCTCTCAACCCCGTGCCCCGCAACCGCAGTAGGGATTCTTGTGATCCCATAGGTGTCGTTTCCCACTGACATCTTTGGCGCGCCAGGTAGGGGCCGCAATTGTGAGAATCGGTTTTAGCAGTTAAGTGAGTGTTTCTTCATGGCGATGGCTCCAAAAGAAGCAGGAGAGGGGGTCGGAAGATCGACGCCGGCGTGACTACGAGCAGAAGCTAAGTCACACCAAACACTGACCACTTTCTTTCCTTTTTATATATGTTTATTTCCCTCGGAGATGTTGTGCCTTTGTATGAAAAAAATGCATGCCAGGGGGCTCTCCGCTGTCGGCAACGCCCTTGCCCTGTTTCGAGTCTGCTCAACAACTCAAGCGGCTGTGTTGAGAGCGGCAGGGTAGCCTTCTGTGATTGGCAACGCTCTCGATTCTGAGTCGAGTCAAGCTCGACAGTTCGAGCAGGCCGTGTTAAGAATGGTAAGGTGGCTCGCCCGGCAGCACACATACCCGGCAGGCCAATGGGGATCCGTCCCCAAGATGCCGCCTTGGGCTTCCGCACCGGCGAGCCTACCCAGTTGGCGTAGGGTGCACATACAAAGGGAAATTGAACAGGGAAATAGCATGCATAATACTGAAAATGCTGCAGAGTTATGTTACATCAAATTATTGCCGCGGTTCTAACTAGAGATAGCAATTGTCTTGGTTGTAAACCTGCAGCGGCAATGAGGAACGGGATGCCTAATCCCGGTGTTGGCCCTCCACCCTCAGAATTCCGCCGACACGGCTGATGATGGGCTTGATGTGCTCCCTGAGCGGCGCGAGGTCGACATCCTCCGGCAAGCTCTCCAGCGCGGCGTCGAAGTCGAGGTCGGGGTACCAGTGCACCACCTTGGTGAGAACCTTGGTCATGGCGCCCTGGCAAAGCATCCGAGATTCCTCGGCCAGTGAGGCTGCCCGGTTGGCTTGGAGCCCCCCAGAGCACAGACGACCTTCTCAAAGAACATGGTCAGGCTGCAGTTGGCGCTCACACTCCGCTCCAGGACATACCTCACGTCCGGCATCCCCATGATGGCCAGCTGCGCGGCGGCCTGGTTGGCGACGGTGGCAAGGCGATCGAGCCAACGGTTCTCGCCCTCCACGTGATCTGCGAAGTTGAGGCCCTCGTTCTTCCGCAACAGCTTCTCACCCTCCAGCTCCTTGGCTAGGGTCCCTTCTTGGGTTGTAGCCTCCGACAGCACCTTCTCGAGACCCTCCAGCTTCAGCTTGAGGTCTTTGATGGAGTTGTTGGCCTCGGAGAGCTCCCCAGCCTTGCTGACGACCACGCCCTACGCCTCCGTCAGAGCACTGTTGAGCGTGTCCTTTCCCTGGGACAGCTTCAGGGCCTGCTCCGTCAGCTTGTTGCGCTCCTCCTCTAGCTCCTTCACCTTGCCGGCGTGAACCTGGGCCTGGGCAGAAAGTGCCTCCTTGTGCCTCTGCTCCGGCTCACCGATACGCTGCGAGACGAGCTTCTCCACCTCGGCATCTTTGCCATGAATTGTCGCGGCGAGCTTCTCCTCGCGCGCGGCAAGGTCCTCCTCCTGGGAGTTCAGTGCAGCCTCGCGCTGGGTCCGAACGGCCTCGGCGGCCTCGGCCGAGTTGTTCGCCGCCTCCTGAGCCTTCTCGACATCGGCAAGCTTCATGGTGAGCTCCACGTCGCGCCTGGCCTGCTCTCCCTGGGCAGCCTTGAGCTCCTCGTGGGCCTCGCGGCACCAGTTCTGCGCCTCGGCAACGTGCTTCTGGAAATCCGCCTCCGCCTTCTCCACCATCGCCGTCCTGGACTTAACATTGTCCAGACGGGCGCGATGGAGCACCTGGAGCTTCTGGAAGCTGGCGCCCATGGCATGGAGGAGCCGCTCCTCCTGCGAGCCATCGCCACCAACGATCGGCTCGTCAACGACCTCGAGCCCGGTAGCGGCAAGCACCTCATCATCGAACACCTCTCCCTCAATGGGTGTCCTGGTGCTCGACGCGCCTGGAAGGTGGACGAACAAGTCATCGCCCACCCTCAGATACTTGCCGGAGCCGGAAGTGGCGGAAGAGGAAGGCTAGTCTTCGGCCACCTCCTCCTCCTCCTCTTCGGCAGCGGCCTCGCCAGCCTCCCCGGCAGGCCCCTTGCCGGTCTCCTCAGCGGTGGCCTTGCTGGCCTCCCCGGTGAGCCCCTTGGCGGCATCCTCAGCAGTGTCCTTGGCGGCGTCCTCAGCAACATCCTTGGTGGCCTCCTCGGTGGCGACCTTCTCGGCGTCCGCCTCGGCGGCCTTAGCGACGTCCACGATGACGGTGTCCACGTCCTCCGGGTTCACCAAGGAGGGATCTGGACACCGAAGACAGGGGTGAGGCAAAGCGAAGACCAAGAACCGGAAAGAAGAAGAAGCAGGGACGAACGGCGAACGACTTACCGGCGCCGGCATCCGGCTGGGAAACGGAAGTCCCCTCCCAGCCAACATTTGGCATCGAGGCAAAGCCAGCGGCGCCCGAGTTCTCTTCCTCCTCCTCCATGTGTGTGGGCCCGGTGCTTGGCACCCTTGCCGGGGACGCCCCTCGGGGTGGCGTGGTCGATGGGGGCGGCGTGTTGGGAGTAGCCCCCTGTGGCTCCTCCTGCCGCTCCCCTCCTGCACACCTGGCAAGGTCAGCACCAAAGTGTCGCGCCCCTGACACATGTCGAAGAGAGAAGAATGATGAACTTACGCTGGGGGCTTTGCCGGGGGCTGTTGTCCGGGCTTCTCAACACCACCAAGGGCGCCCTCGAAGTACCAGCCGGGGGCTGGCCACCCGCCGAGACCTTGGCCTTTTTTGCTCTCTGGGCCAGCGTCTCCGCGTCCCTGCAAAGATGAAAACAAGTCAAGATCAGCAACGCAGGTTAGGGAGGCAGAGATAACGGAGGAACCAGATGCTTACTCATCGTCCTCCTCCTCCTCTGATGTCTTCCTCTTCCTCCTCGGACTGAGGGATCCGTAATCAAAGGAGATCCCCGCGCCGACGTTCACCGGAGGAGGGGAGGGAGGTGGCGTCTGGGCATGCTTGGATGAAGAAGGAGCGACCGTCTTCTTCTTCACCGCGACCTTCGCCAGCTTCTTTGCCGCCGCGGCCCTTGTGTGGGGCCGGGACCCCTCCAAGGTAAGCTGCGGCTGCACAGCCCTGCGAGGCCGGACCGGCTCACCGGAACTGGCCTGCCGCAAGACTCGCCCCCTCCCTGTAGGTGGTGTCGGGTCTGCGGTATCGGCCTCCTCCGACGACGACTTGCCGGTCACATCCTCAACCAGTGGAGCCTCGGCGCCTGCACTCCTGGCTCCCTCGGCGGCCGCTGCCCACCGGGCAAGCTCCTCCTCCCCCGCAGCCGTCATGACCTTGTCCTCCACGCCGCCATTGTCGCCGGCCTCCCTGGCGAGCTATGCCTCCCTCGCCCTGGTGGCGATATAGTCCAGCTCCGCCTGGGAGGTGTCCTGGACAAGCAGCCACTCGGCATCGCATCAACATACCTCTTGTGCAGGGTGTCGAAGAACTGCTACACTTCTGCATCCTTCGGCTCCTTCCAGGTCGGGACGGGGCCGTGCACGTTGCAGTCCGGCATCATGGCAATGATCACGGACCAACGCGAGTTGTTGCACAACGGGACCACCCCCGTTGGCAGCTTGAACAACGGCCCCTTGAGGACCTTGCTGGCTTTCGCAGCGGCCCTCGCAATCTTGCCGGTCTGCTCGACCTCGCCGTCACGACCCACGTCGAGCTGGAAGAGCCGCTGGCAGAAGTGGGCGTGCGCCATCACCGTGAAGTTGTGGTCCAGGCCAGGGCAGAGTCGCATGATGTCGGCAGGGTTCACGAAGAGCCAGGCTGGCCTCCCCTTGTTATGCAACAGAGCAATCCAGCGGCAGATGAAGTCCGCCCCGATCATTCTGAGGGTGAGCCCAGGCTGGGTAAGCCGGAGAATCCTGGTGATAGCAACAGTGAGCCTTCCGTCGGCGGCGTCAACATCGCTCCAATCGCTGCCGCGAACCGGCGTCGCCCGGCGAACTTTGCAGAACGCCGGCGGGTCCTTCTCTTCAATCCAGCACCACCGGCCCCACCACTCATCCCACCTATACTTCATGGCGCCGTCTGGGTACGCCTCCTTGGATCTTGGGATCCAGCTGATGAAACCAGAGATGGCACCCCCGTCTGGATCCGAGGGTAGAAGTAGTGGCGGAACAGCGCCGTGTTGGGGTGCACCCCGGCGAAGCCTTCGCAAAGGTGCGCGAAGAGGGCCATGCACGCCACCGCATTCGGAGTAAAATCCAAGAGAAGGAAGCCGAAGGTGTGCATGATGTTGCTAGAGAAATCAGAGAAGGGAGGGCAGAGCCCGCAAGAAAAGTAATCAACGAAGAAGGGATACCGATTTGGGGCCGGCTCGGCATGGCAGCGGGCGGGATGACGCGTGTCGGGTGCCCCAATTCCCCGGCTTCACTCCCCACAGGGGCCTGAAGAGGTCCCAAAGCTCGGACACATCGACCGACAAGGGGAAGAAGAAGGCGGTCAGCGTCCGTTCCCCCAACAGAGCGCTCTCCGGCGGCTCCACGGCCCCGACATCTTTGGCCACCCCCTTGCCCTTGGTGGATTTTGGTGCCATGGTGGCTGAAGGAGGAGGGAGGAGCGGAGGGCGGCAGAAGCACAACGGCGGCGAGCGGAGATGAAGCTTGGAGAAGAGGAGGGAGACAGGCGGAGGTTTCCGAGATTGGGGTTGCACGAAGGGTAAAAGGAACAGTGCACCCGCGGTTATCCCTTTTTATGGGGAAGCCGCGGGTCGCGCCGCCCATTTACTATGTGTGACGCATGCGTGTGAAAACCGCCCCACGCATGCCGCCCACGTCACGCACGCCCCTCCACGTCGTGCCGCTCGCGCGGGTCGTGGGGAGCGCAGCGCGCGAAAAATCTTAACGTGGTAAAAACCGCCCCGCCCGCCCGCGCACCATTTTGGGCCTGACCCAACAATGTGTCGCGCTTATGTGTGGCCCAGGCCCGGGGGCTCCTGTCGGTGTACAAAACTAGGGGTGCATTTTTGTACCCCTTTACCTGTGCACGGGCAGTCAGAGCCGCGCCCGCGACCACACCAAGCAGAGCGAGGGAGGTAAGCCAAGGTAAGATCGAAGCCCAAGACGAAGCAGAGCAACACCAAGACCAAGACCACAAGAGCAGAGGGACGAAGCAGGTTCCCCCGGCAAAACCCTTGCCGGGGCAGCCTCGGCAGCTCCGGTAGCCCCGGCAAGACCCTTGTCGGGGCAGCTCGCCCCACACCAGCGGAGTGAGCCACCCTTGAGCCCGCAACCGTCAACACCGTCATTCGAGTGGAGCCAGGGCTCGGGAAGGCACCTCCAAGGTGGCATGCAAATCTTTGTGCAGACATATCCAAGAATAGACGAGGATTAGAAGACGACGATCCTCGGCAAGATCCTTGCCGAGGAAGGCTACCAAGGCCCCCGGCAAGACCCTTGCCGGGACGACAGCACGCCACAGCAAGACCCTTGCCGGGCCACCCAGCAAGGCCCTCGCCAAGTGCGCCAGTAGGGCCACCGTCAGGCCCGCACCATCCATGTCTCCGCCACCGTTCGCATGCACCTGCCGACCCAACCAGCTGGGCAGGCACCTGCGTGGCAACATGCAGCCCTTCGTGGAGGCTCCACCACCGCGCCACCTCAGCTGCCTGCCTGCCTACATGGCACCGCATGCATCGCTGGCCAGGGCACGTGTCAAAGCCTGGAGGAGCGGCGACGGACGGGACGGGCCTCGCCCCCGTCCCCGATAAAGTGAAGGGACACCTAAGCCTCGCATTAAAGGCGCTTTGTCCTGTAATACCAACGATAAGCTCGTGTCCCTGTAGCACCTTTCCACCTCCTGTGTGCCACTGTGGCGACCCCTTTTTCCTCTAAAAGGAGGCCCGAGGCGCCCAGGTGAAGGATTCGGCTTTTCGAAGCTCGTTACACTCCGTAGCTAGCTCAGGAACTCATAATACATCCACCAAAGTAGGAGTAGGGTTTTACACATCCTCGCGGCCCGAACCTGGATAAACGAACCACGTGCTCTCTGTTAGACCCGCTCTTCTCTCAACCCCGCGCCCCGCAATCGCAGTAGGGATTCTTGTGATCCCATAGGTGCCGTTTCCCACCGACACCTACAGGCTGTCCCGGCAGGACCTGCCGGGACTCATGGAGGCAGAACCACCTCACCATGATGCACGTTGTCGATCGGTGCAGTGTCAAGCTCCAAAGTGGCTAACTGGCTGCTATTCGCCACATGCCAGCCACTTTCTATAGGAAATACCTACAGGCGACACCCGTCCTGCGACGTGTCGAGCGAGCAGGCGCGAACCTGGCAAAACAGCCCGGCAAGGCCTGCTGGGCAAGCAACAACGTGACGTTGAACGTTGCATTTAATGCGCTCTGTCATCCTGCACATTTACGTATGATAGCACTGTTTTCTATCTTATCAGGGCATAATGACTGATTTGCCACTTTGGTGACCCCTTTGTCTATAAAAGGAGGCCCAAGGCAACCGTAGAAAGGGTTAGAAAATCCACCCCCTCACATATTCATACGCGCATAGTCGTTTCGCCCTAGAGCAACCCTGTCGGGCAAGCGTGCTGCGTTCACCACCATTTTTCCACCATCAATCCACCAAAGAAAGAGTAGGATTTTACACCTCACGGCGGCCCGAACCTGGGTAAAAACTGCATGTGCGATCTCTGCCATGCTGTTCCACGCTCCTCTGCTCTTCGTGCAACGTGCCATCGCCCCGCCGAACCAGCAAGGGACCCTTGGTCCGATAGGTGGCCGTGGTTTCCCGCGACAGTTTCAACTTTGGTTCCCGCAGGAAAAAAATCTTTCAACTTAGGATTCATGTGTCCTCTTACCTCAAGATTGTCTCGTTACAACATTCTGTCAAATACAAATGAAACATCCATGGCTGCTAATGCATATCAATGGTTCATAGATCAGCGCCAATATTCACATCACAACTGAAGACAAAGTTGTGAGAAGGTGTACAAATAAAAAAATTGGTTGATGTTGTTCGTAGGCATGGCTCCATTTCCTGGGCACAGTGTTCATTGGTAGGCATCTAGTTTCACCCGGTTCTGTAGCCAAAAAATAGGTGTATGGAGGACATCACAACCCGATCATTTTGTGCAGCTCCACTAAAATTGAGCTGATCATCCCTGTTTGCAAAGATATTCTGTCAGTGTGATTACAATAATAGTGGAACTAGATGATGAAACATAACACACACAAATAGAAGCCGATCACCTCTACGATCTCTCTTTAGGACTAACTACTTGCTGGAGAAGATTAGGCACAGAGTTGGATGAGGAGGATAGCAAAACCAATCTCCCTTTCTGCAGTCCCACCGAAATGTAAAAATGTTGCCCATGTGACATTTTGGCGGAACTACACAAAACACTCTTAAGAAAAAAGTGATTTGTGCAGTTCACCAAAAGGTCGCAATAGCAACGAGGTGAAATGGATAGCCCTGTTTGCAAAAGGAGGTAGAAAGGAAACAATTACTGCCCAATAACACGAGTTGAAGACACATACACCGACAAAAAAGAAGCATATTCCATGTAATAAGGGAAAGATAGCAGCATGGTGGTTTATCAAAAATGGTTTGAGGACGAGATTGCAAGATGGAAAGTACGCCGGCCGAGATACGTTTTAAGAAAACAACTAAAGAAGATCCACATGCAGCAACATGGCAAGATGGGCAATGGAGCAAGGCCGGAGGAAGCTATACCTAAGGGTCGTCAGGATGTAACTAGGAGGGCGCCGGCAGCCGGGATCTGCCCATACTGTAGCAGCGAGCAAGTGGTGAAGGCCCTACCGCGCCGGAGCTTGGTCAGAGAGAACGGCGGGTACCGCGGATCGCGACGTGCTGCCTCAACACCGTCGAACAGAGAAATGATGCACATCCTCCCTTTCCGTCGGCAGACGAGATGCGGCCGGATCAGTGACCAACGGTGAGAGAGAGAGGCCACCACCGGCTTGTGTGAGGTAGTGTGACGAGAGACAAACCCCGGCAGGCAGGCTCCATTGTATATGGTGGAGTGGATTTTGGTTTTTTCCCGACGACAATCATTTTATATTCTGTATGTTCCATTGAGGAATATAACTTTGTTTAATACTAGTGCGTCAAGTCAAACTTTGTTCCACCTCCGCGTGCTACACGACCCTCCTTCGAGTAAACAACTTCTACATACGTCAAATTATCACGTGGGCTGCCTTTTCGTATAGAAATGAACTCCACTGTGTACCCGCACGGGAGTGGCCGGGAATGAGATGTGAGTACATGCATCGTGCGTGCACCTCTTCTTTAGGTGCAGGTACGTACGTGGGTGGGTGTGAGAGAGATGGTTTGTGCGAAACAGAGGCAATGTGTCGATGATAGCTCAAACAAAAAAAGTAACATATGCAATGTGTGTGAAATAGAGTCATGGATATATCATATATAGATGGAGCGATCCACGAGAAGAGAGTGGATGGATCATCGGCATGAGATATCGATAGAATCGAAAACAAGGATGAAGTGTGTGGGTGCGCGATCGATGAAGAGTGCCATAGAATTTGTGTTTGCCCACGTCAAAGATACAGGGTGGCTGGCCTACTGGAATGGAGAGGGCAGAGGTGCAGTTTTTCTTTGTGGCATGGATACCTACCTACAACGTTCGACTATCGGTGTGTGTGTGGGGGGTGGGGGTGGAGGGGGTTGAGACCTAACTATAGAGAGGTAGATCGATTAGTATATGAGTGAGAAGGAGAGAGACCTAGCTATGTATTGAGGGAGATCGATCGACATCCATGCATATGTGTAGCAGAGGAATAAGGTTGGGAGAAAGACAAAGGTAGAGTGTTGGAGGGTTGGTGGTGGAGTTGCTTCCCACAAATTGTGGGAGAGGCCTGCTAGACAAACGGAGGGTACGAGTGCAATATCAATAAGAGAGGGAATATCTGCCTGTCTATGCACGTGCGTGTGAGAGACGGGTCGTGAGGTATGCAAGGATGATGAGGGGGGACGATATGGTTGTGCTAAGCAGACATAACTACATAGGAAGATCAATCGTCGTGCGTCCGAGAAAGGGATAGACATAAATAGTGAGGTAAGTCGATCGATGCGTCGGGAAAAAGAATTATAGTCGACCTAGATATATGTAGAGAGATCGGTACGTATACATGCATGCATGTGTTAGAATAAAATAATGTCCGGAGAGACGGACAGGGGGAGAGGGGTGCGTCTAGGAGGTGGTGCGAGAGGCCTACTATGTCGAGGGGGGAGGAGTGTGCGAGCATGAGATCGATTAAAAGAGGGGCGGGAGTGTGCACCTGCGTGGAACTGTATTGGACATATGGGGCATGGAGGGTGAGAAGAGAAGAGGAGAAGTGTGTGTTTGTGGTACGCACACTTGGCTAGAGAGGTATATCGACTGGTGTGTGCTGGAAAGGAGGAGCTGGGGGGCTTACACACACCGTGGGTGAACGACCTAAAGAGAAACGAATGTGCGTGATCGAGGGGACGCTGAGGTAGGGTGAGAGGGAGGCGGGCGTGTGCATGCACGATAGAAAGTTAGCGCTAGCTGGCTACAAAGAGAAGAGGATCGTGAAGGTGTAAAAGACGAACAGAGATCATAATACATTACAAAAAAGTGGATTCAGATATTTGAAGAAGATATCATAGTGTTTTAAACCGATGCATGCATGCATGAATATATATAATGGTGATACACATGGTGTGGTTATGAACATGTTATACTACATATAATACATAGAACATTAATTATAATTTTGGATAATGTGTGGCTTTTGCAGCTCAGGGCTAAATACTTGTCATAATGTAGGGGGATGGGCACTATACTTTTTGTGATAAACACGGTAATGCGTATGGAACATGGTTTAGATTATGAATATCTAGTTAGTACATCAAATGTACTATTATTTGGAATCAACTTCAAGTGTATTCAAAAATTTGAATTCGAGTTCATATAGTACACATAGTTCATATCTATCTCTATGGTAATCATGTAGTGTGTTGTTAAGGTAATACACGAAGGATGGTTTAAGTTGGCAACAATCATGATTGTAGATTCTTATTCAAATAGAGAAACAAATTCAAATTTAGTTCGAATTGCAGCGGTAGTATAGACATTTGGAATGCACTAAAATGTTGGTATGAGTAGGTTACATGCATTATACAGCCAGTGAAAAAATTTGATTGGACATAACATGGATTCATAGCTTTGAATTGTATTTGTATAGTAAAACGGGACAAGACTCTCTCTTTGTGTGGTGTGAATAGTTTTGAAGTGCAAATTTTTTGGTACGTACAAGTACAATATTACACGTTAGGTTTGCCCCTAAAATTCAACCCGCGCCTTGTTATATCCTGAAAATTCAGATATCGTGCTCCCAAAACTTGCGCCTTCACAACCCGCGCCTTGCTATCCCGAAATTACAACGCGAGCGAAAACTCCCTCCAGCTGCCAAATCTCGACACGTGAAATCCCCCTTCTAACCCTGAGCCGAAAGGGCCGCTAGTTCAAATTGGTGGGCGTACTTTTGTAACACACCCTACATTTTGGACAAGCGCGTCCCTAAGTCATGGTTCCCCCCTCCCGTCGCCTCCTTTTTGCCATTCGAAATCCCAAGCCGCCATAACCTCTCTGCTCCAGCCACGAAACCCCACCCTCCTCTGTCCGCCACCTCACTGTTGCCCAGTCGGAGCCTCTTCCCCGACGATGTAGTCCATCGCGATAGCTCAACGTCCCTCATCCACCTCCCCAGAAGAGGATCTGTCGTTGATCCCGTCGTCCTACCGGTTCAGCCGCCTCGTCCTCCACCTCCAAGGAGCTGCTCCGACCATCGCCTCGTCTATCGTGGCTGCTCCATCCCCACAGCGCCGCCTTAACCTGCTCCACCGGAACCGCAGCATCCTCATCGAATCCTCGGACGAAGCCGAGGCCTACTCGGCGCCACCAAAGAGGTTCTACACTCATCGCATCGCACCTTCTCCTTAACTTGAGCTCCCGGCGCCGATGGTGCTCCATCCCGCACCCCCATGGCGCGGCTACCTCGAAGCCAGCGCCGCGGGCGACATCTCCACGACGGCTCTCCCCTAGTGCGAGGCCCGTTCGGCGGCGGTATCCATACTAGCCGGATCTGCTGCTACTGCTCCGGCTCTCGCCTGCTCAATCGCGCTGCTGCTGCTCCGGCTCTCGCTCGCTCGCTCGCACTGCTACTCTACTCGCCCCCTCGCTCGTGCTGCTGCTCTGCTCTTGCTCTCGCTCGCCCTGCTGATGCTGGTACACGGGCTACTGCAGCTACACGAGTTGCTGCTCTGGCTCTAGTTCGCGTTGCTCCTCCAGGCGCTGCTGCTCCGGATGCTATCTGCTACTGTGTTCCCCATCAATCGCCTGCTGATTTAGATCACTGTTTCTGTACTACTAGTGCTCGAGCGGCCTAAACTACATGTGAAGTGCCTCTGTGCTACTAGTGCGTTCAGTTTCGACAGTAACATTCAGATTCCATAGTAAATTTCAGTTTCGACAATTAAGTCTAGAGTCAACAATTTTTACCTCATCTATCGTAGTCAGGTATTTTTTGGTGATGTAAATTTTACATCTATCACTTTTTGGTAATGTATTTTACATCACCTATTAGAGATGCTATTAGAATCCCACTTGAGATTAACGATGTCTGTCTTGTACTACTTCAGCCTCGACGTCTTATGGCTCGCCGGAGCTGCTCCAACAACGGAACCATCCATCAGAACAGAGTAGTGCCCTGGATGCAGTCTACATATTCCTCAGAACTTCCTCCACACCTCTGACAGCCACCTCTGCCTCAACTTCTTCGGCGACCAAACCAATGATGCCGAGGTCGACACGGCTACGGCAAAGAGGTTGTGCACTTGTCGCATCACTTATTACTCTACATTCATGTCGATCCATTAGGCTATTTTGGTTCAAAGGAAAACTGAAGCAAAAACATAGCAATAAGAAATTTTCCTATGGCACTCTACTATTCAATTATGCATGTATTTTGTTGAAAGGAATGGAGCAAAACATCCACCTGGACCTACTTTTCAAAATCCTATGCATGAAAACAAGATCAAGTGCATTAGTGGCAGAATAACATTCTAACTATACACGCTTTCTATGGTTTCACTTTTATTTGGCCATGTTTCTTTCCATTCCTCTGCTCTTCCAATTCCTGTGAACAAAACACCCAAGTTGACAGAAATCCTGTGTTTACAAATGCTATGTTTCCCACGTGCATTCCTATCCTATTCCGGTGTTTTTCCTATCCCTGCATTTTTAGAATCCTGCAAGCCAAAGGAGCCCTTACATAATAACTTCAGTTACAGGCAGGTGTCAAAGAAAACTTTGTGTGGTTTGTCCTGCTCCTGCCGTGACGTCGTCCACCTCACCTGAGCTGCTCCATCGAAAAAAGCATCCACCAAACCAGACATCACGACTCCTGAACGTCTTTCACCGCCTCAGATCTCCTTCCCTGGCACCGGCACCCACCGCAACTCCATCACCATTATCGACTCAGCAGATGAACCTGAGGACTACACGGGTCCACAAGAGAGGTCACACTCTTTTGTTTCTGCTTATGTTATGCATTGCTTAATATTACCTGCTACTTTATCGTCCCGTTCACCTCTTATACTCCAAGTCAGGTCCAGATTAATGTTCAAACTTGAGTTTTAAAATTAGTTGTGGGGCACATATCGAGGCAACAATGAATAATATCCCTGTCTATTATCTGGCACATATCGAGGTAGCAATGAATAGTATTTTTGCCTATGATGTTCATCTTGGGTAGGAAACAAATAGTAAAGCAATCATCATCTGTCTTTTTATTAAATTAAAGCTATCATTAGCTTGCTATCATTATTTTTGGATCCATCCACTGGTTGTTACCATCACTCTAGATTTCTGCATGCTCTCCTTACGTAATCTCACTATATTTTTTTCATATGCATGTCAGATATTGTACACAGTCATGCTGAACATGTAGAGAAAAAGAGAAGAGTTTTGCCCGGCAATACAATGTCGTGCAGACATCGCTCCATGGTGGGTTCAATGGCAAACCCTCCCCCCTCTCCAGATTGTAATCCAGAGGAAGATATCTATTCTGAGGCGGATTCAGACGCATCTGACCACTCCTATTTACCCCCAAGGTGTTTGCTCTAACTTGGCATGATGATGTTAGTCATATCATGCACATGTTGCCTTGCAGTGCCTACTTTCGACATCATATATGTCATCTTCTTAGTTTAGACATGTTTCGTAATGCCACCAGTTTAGTTTCTATATAATATAAGGGAATTATGCAGTCTCATCTCTTTTAGCCAGCCATAATATATGTGAAATATGCAATGCCATCCTGTTTAACGAGGCATCATATATTTGAATGATATCTTGCCCATCCTTTTCTTCATTACATTTCCGTTTATCGAGAATGGTTATACATTAAACTACTCTTCCTGTGAATCAGCCATTTGAGTGGGTGATGGAAAAATCTGGAGTGAAAACAAAGTCTTGATAGCAGACAGTGCTACCTGTCAGAGCAGATCTCTTGCTGGATCCCGATAGCTCCTCAAAGATGGATTCAGAGACAGATGACCAGTCGTATTGCCCCACCGAGGTGTATGCTCTAACTTGGCACTGTTATACTGCTCATATCATTCATATGGTGTCTTGCATTGCATAGTTTAAACATCATATACACAATATTCAACACCATGTTCTTAGTTCAGACATCATATATGCGAATGCCCTCTACTTAGAATATAAATCATATATGTGAATTAAATCATGCGATCCTGATTACTTAGATAACATGTATGTGAATTATATCATGCGAACCTGTTTACTAAAGACATCATATAATTATCTCATGCCATCCTGTTTAGTTAGTCATCATATCTTTGAATTATTTCATGCTATGCTATCCAGTTTAGATAGACATCATATATGTGAAATTATGTCATGCTATTCATTTTAGTTAAACAATATACATGTCAACTATTTCATGCCATCTCGTTTCCACACTATCTATTCCATCTGTCTCTCATACAATGTCTGTACATTCAACTATGTTTCCTGTTTATCAGCCATTTGAATTGGAGCGGGTGATGGCAGTATCTAGCAGAATAAAAGCATGGTCTTCAAATAAAATAGTGCTACCTCTTGGTGGAGATAGCACCCCGGTTGTACATGCACGAGAACCATCCCTACCACACATAACCCAGACTCTCGCAGATTGTAGCCCTACTACGATGGACAGAGAACCAGCTTCACCCAATCTAACCCCAACCCCAGCAGATAGTAACCTAGTTCCCGCTGACACAACACCATCTCCACCACAGAGCTCCCAAACAAGAGAAGTTAGTAAGGCAGCTCCAGTGCCCAAAGCGCCAGTACTACCACGGTGAACCCCAACTCCACCAGTTAGTACACCTATCCCTATGGAGGAAGCACAACCAGCCATTCATAGTTTAGCATCTATTGCATTTCATGTTGTTAAGTCCTATGTGTGTATCTTCCCATCATGGAAATATTATACTGAAGATGAAGGAAAATGCCAGTTGCAGGTGTTTGTCCAGGAGTTATGTGTAAGTAATGTTATTCATGGCGATTACTTTGCTTTGTCCCATACATTCTATCTCCATGATGGTTATAATACAAAATTTTCCCATTTGTCTCTATATAGAAGAACTGATTTGGAAACTCAGGATGAGGTAACCTGTGCTAATACCTCTGCTATCTTCAAGAATGCTTGGTGGCAGTATCGGAATTACCTGAAGAAAACGTACTTCACTAGCAAAGAAACTCATCAAATTCCCTTACGTTCTACTAAGACACATTTACTAGACGATGACTTGGAACACCTTGTTCTATACTGGTCCCGAACCAAGAATGTGGTAAGGTCTATGGAGCTCATTTTTTATTTTTAAGTAATATATGCTTGCGTCTTACTATACTCTGTTCATGTAGAACAAGTGCTTAAACCTGAAGAACAATTGTTATCATTTAAGATTCCATTGCTATCGTGCATACTGCTTTTCTCTTGTATCACTGTATTTACTCATAAAAACTTATTTTTGAATTGAAGGATCCAATCGAAACTCCAATGGCACAATAGGTATGTTTACGCCTGTTTCTTTAACAAGTTTGCTCTTATAAATAGCTTTGTTGATTTCAATTTCCATTGTGTATACAGTTGACTTCTCATATCATGCTATCGGATTTCGGGTTCTGGCAGACCCTTGAGGTTCGAACACTGGGGTGCGCACGGAGATCCAACCCTCCGCCGTCTCGCACCTCGCTGAATCGCAGGAACCTAAACTACTAAACATAACAGCACAAGAGACACAAGATTTATACTAGTTCGGGCCACCGTTGTGGTGTAATACCCTACTCTAGTTTGTGGTGTGGTGGATTGCTTCTTGGGCTGATAAGGAACAGTACAGGGAAGAACAGCCTCGCGAGGGTCTGTTCTTGGTGGGTGTGATGAACTGCTAGGTGGTGATCTGTTGCTCTAGCTACTGGTTCCTTGGTGAGGATTCCGATCTCACACCGGGGGGCCGATCGAAGATCCCCCTCTTTGAGTGTGGCTACTCCTATTTATAGGCGAAGGCCCTGGGCCTCTTCCCAAATATTGAGCGGGAAGGGCGCCAACAGTTGGCCATTTTGAAGGGGAACAGCGGGTACACTTATCCTGACTAAAGTTGGTCCTCGCCTGCCAAAGGCTCTGGTGATGACGCCTGCTTGGGCTCCACGATGACTCCCTTCCAGCCGTTGGGGCTGATCTTGGTCTTGTTGCACCGAAACGAATGCATTTGCTCGATGCTCTCGCCTGCACTTGCTCCCTTTGCACCAAAGAGGAAAGGAGGACGCTGCGCTGGTCGGGCGCCGGGCCGGGCGCCCTTGGTCGTCATGGCTTGCGTCATGGGCACCTCGCGAGGTACCCTGACTTGAACTCTCCGCCTCCTCATGAGCCAACCTGACGAGGCCGTGCCTGAGGAAGCTCCTTGTCGTCCACCCCGCGAGGCTTGGCCCCTCGCGAGGGTCTTGAGCTTGTGTTGATGAAGATGGGCTGTCCTGGGCCTCCTTTGAGCCGCGTCGCAGGGCGGTTGATTGGACGTGGGCGGCACTGTTCCCCCACGCCTCCTTATTTCGTGCCTTGCTAGGCGGACACGCTGCCGCACACATCCATTCCCCTCTCTGCTGCTTGTGCGCTCCAGTCCTTCCCCCTCTCGAACTCCAGCTTCCATTTCCAATCCAATCTCGAATCTCCTCCCCCTTTCAATCGCGATGGCTCCGACGAAGAAGGGGAAAGGGAAGAAACATGTGCCTCCGCCTCGCTCGCCGCCGGCGGCGGCCTCCGCTGTCGACCCGTCGATCATACTCAATCTAGAGGGCTTGGGCAAGGTTAGTTCGGCTCGCCACCTCCTTCAACGAATGCGGAGGACGACGGCTTGGCCCGCGTCCCACTTCTCCATCGGCAAGGATAGTCACCGAGGTCCGGTACTTTGGCATACGCCTGTGGGCGGGCTTGTTCCCCTTCTCTGATTTCTTCAATGCCGTGCTTTCCCACTATCGATCCACATGATGCATCCGGGTCCCGAGTCCATCACTCTCCTCTCGGTCTTCGCCTTCGTTTGTGAGGCAATGATGGGCATCCTTCCCTCGGTTGCCTTGCTGCGCCACTTCTTCTCTCTGCACCTTGTCGACCCCACTCAATGCTTGGCGTGCGCGAGCTTCGTCGCTGCGCCCGAGGCAGCGGCCTCAGGGATCGACTTCAGCCTGCCTCCGTTCGCGGCCGAGTTCCACGAGAGGTGGTTGTACGTGGATGTGGGGGTGCCCAGCCCCTGCTATCGGAGCCGACCGCGCCTGCTGTCCCCAATTCAGGCTGGGGCCAGGAGACGCTTTCAAGCCCTCGGCTCATCTTTGTCTGGCACCGCTTCGAGTTCCTGAGAAAGCTTGGCGTGACAGCGTCCAGGGTGGTGAAGAAGTTCCTGATGTGCCGCGTTGCTCCTCTGCAACGCCATTCCCACCGGATGTGGGCCTTGAAGAGCCCGGTGATCGTATGAGGCTCCAGAAGAAGACGGCGCTCAAGCGCTAAGGAAAGTGCTCCTGGTCCTGTTGGCGACCCCAACCTGGTGGCATCCCGGCATGGAGGGCCTTGCTGTACCTCCTGCTGTAAGGGGGTGATTTTGTGAACTAGATGCCTATCTTCGATGAATGGGGGCCGCGCCCCGCGGGTCTCCATGGGCCTCGTGAGAATCCAGTGATGGTGACAGCCCTTCCAGTCGGCCAAGGCGGCCCCTCCTCAAGTGGCGATGCAGGGAGGCACGAGCCGCCAGAGGCCGAAGGGACCCCCGCCGGGGTGACAGCGTCGGGCGATGCTCGTGAGGGGGCAGCTCCTGAGGCTCATTCCGCCGCGGCTCAGGGCGGCAGGCAGCCGCCCGCAGCGCCCGCGGATGGAGCCCCCGAGGCCCCTGCTCCTTCTCTTGGTGAGGCGACTAGCAGCGCGCGTCAGGCAGACGCCCCTGACGCAAGTCGCCTTGATGCTTCTCCCTCGCCGCAGGCTGACCCCTCCGCTCAAATCTTGGGTCGTTTCCGCGTGAACTTCGAGGCCCTCCGGAAGAGAAGGGAGGCCCTGGGCGATGATTACCCTTGTCGCATGCTGAAGCGTAGGAAGTACTTCGCCACTGATGAGTAAGCCTTCTCCTTCTCCAGCTCTTGATTCTTCTGCTGCTTGAACTGATCCTTGCCCTGTAGGCCCCTTCCTGCCGAGTTCACAGAGACGGGTGAGGAGCCGTCCTCCCCGGCTTCGCCCCCTCCCCCGTCCTCGAGTGCTCCAAGCAGTGGAGCCCTTGTGGTGAGGGCGACCGGGGAGGTGAACCGTCCCGTGGCGCGTCGTGGCCCTACGTGCCTTGCAATCCTTCCTCGTGAGCCTTCCCGTGGCATAGCTAGCCTGCCATGGGCTTCTTGCCTGGTCGTGGACGGCGATTGGCTGAGGCGCTTCCTGCGCCCCTCGTCTGGGGATGGGCTGGCTCCAGGCCGGGCTTCTGGCATGGCGCGCCCGGCCGTCGCGAGGGTGCCAGCCCCCAGCCCCCTGCCCGGAGGGGGAGCGTTGATTCGTGGCTCCCGGCGCCCGCCTGGGGCGGTTGATGGTGTGGAGGACGTGTGCGAAACACGCCCGGAGTGCGCGCCCGCCGCCAAGGATTTCTTGAAGGCGGTCGACGCGGTGAGCCTTCTTGGTGAAGAGCTCACGACGAAGACGCCGCCTTGAGGCCGAGGCCCGCGCCCGCCGCAGAGAGGCGTGAGCTGGAGGGCGTTGCCGCCCTTGCGCGCCACCAGCGCGATCTTGATGATGAAGAGGCCAAGGCATCGCTGGCAGCCTCTCGGGAGGTCTGTTCTCGGGCCGTCGAGGAGGCCCGGGAAGCTAACAGGCGGCGAGAGGCAGCGGAGGAGCGGGCACGAGAACTCCTGCCCGGTGTTACTCGTTGGAGGAGCAAGTGGAGCTGCCCGAGGCAGCCCTTGCATCGATGAAGGTGGCCTCCGGCGACCCGGCGAAGCTCCAGAAGCGTGAGGAGGCGTTGACGCTTGAAGCCGCCGAACGCTGCTGGCAGTACGAAGCGCTTGGAGACGAGGGAGCGCTTAGCGATGCGGGCGAAGGATGAGGTCGCTGCATGGGAAGCCCGCCCCGGAGGAGGTCGGATGCCGAGTGAGGCGGCGCGCTCGAACCTCGAGCGCTAGTTTGAGGAGCGGCTGGGGTTGATCAAGGCCGAGGCTGAGGGCAGGACTGCAGCCCTGAGGGCCAAGCTAGAGGAGGCGACGCGGCGGGCCGATGCTCTTCGGGTCGCCCTCAAGGTGGCGCAGAGGGAGTCCACCACCTCTTAGGCCGAGGCGCTCCTTCTTCGCCAGCGGGTGGAGGAGGCCGAGGCCGTCGCGCGCCAGAATGCGGACGAGATGCGTCAGCGACGAATCCTGGAGCATGAGCACGGCCCCATACTCGCCACGCTCCGAGAAAGAGCCAACGCAGCCTTGGGTAATATCTGCGAGGCGGCAGTTGGCGAGCCGCACGCGGTTAACTACGCCGGCAACCTTCAGTTCTTCACCGACGTGGTGGCGCGGCTGGAGGCGCGGTCGGTCAGGGGCAATAGGCTGGTGGAGAAGAGGAGCCGCGCGCTGCTTGGGCGCGCCTTTTCTCGTGTCTTCAGCCATCTCCAGGACATGGACCCCACTTCGACTTTGACGCGGCTATCGCCCCAGTTCCCCAGGCCGTCCGGGGCGACCTGGCCCACTGGGTGGAAGACAACGTGGATGCTCTTGTCCGGGCCTTTGCTTCAGACAACGACGGCGTGATCGTGGCCGCCGATGAGGGCGGCGTGGTGAACGGCCCTAACGCCGCCGATGACCCCGCAGACAGTGTGGCGAGGCCGGCCGACGCCAAAGAACGGCTTGGGAGGTGCTCCCGAGGACGCATTGGGGGATTTATCCGACCGTTATGTATTGTCCTTGTTCCATTACCTGCATGAATAGAACTCAGGTTTTGGCCTCGATGGCTGTGAGAGCATTTTTGGGAGGAGCCCCTCATGTAAAACTTGTGTTCATCGTATTAGCATGTGTTACATCGCCCATACGCCCGCACCAAGTGGTTGGCTAAGCGGCGTCTTTGGTTGGCTGGTTTACCTTTGTTTCATCTGAGCCCGAGATAGCACGTGGGAGGCTGAGGCAATCTGAGTGTCGCTGATCGAATCCGTAGGATCTGCAGTAAAACCCACCGGAGAGGATGCGGCGGCGACAATTTGGGCTCTTGCAAGCTAGGCTCGGCGGCTCATGAGGGGCTCGCGAGGGGAGGCAGCTAAGGCGGAGTTGTAACCGAAACGCGAGAGATTTGCTCGAACGAGACTAAGCACCCCTTCCCCGAACACACGCAAATCTCAACTTCGAATCCAACTTAAATCCAGCGAGGGAAAACGACAATCAAATGGAAAGGCGAAGAAAGCAGAAGAAAAGCCGCGTCGGGACCTAGTCTAGTCTTGGACGTCTTCTCACCAGCGCGGAGCTAAGTGCTGCCACTGGGCGTGGGAGGGAGCCCGGGGCTGAGGCGGCACCTTAGACTCGGGCGTGTACAGCCCCACTCATTATTACGTGAGAGTGTCACGGGCGGCGAAGCTTCACAGCACTGGGCCTTCTTCACAGTACCGGCCTTGCTTCATATCGCTGCATTTCGAGGGCCCCGCCTTGCGCCACACTCTAGTGCCACCAACGACGACCGGAAACCAAGACGCCGTCGGTGGGGTAGAGCGGTCGCCAGCGGTTCCCCCGACGACCACGGGTCCTTCGCCAGGGGCAGGCCCTGAGGCGCCTCCCCAGCAGAGGGCCTACCTCCTGAGAACGCCTTGCTCTGAACGCCGCGGTGGTGATGTCGGATCTATGCCCCTCTCCGGTAGCCCCCTGCGCCCCCCTCCCGAGGGGTAGGAGACTGCTGAGGCGGGCAGCCGCTCGTCATGGCGACCTGTACCTCCTGCGACCTACGGTTAGCGTATGTTTGCTCTTGAGGAAGTAGCGGTACCCGATAATCGTCGCCCCCGGCGTGACCAGTGGGACCGTCTTGAGGCTCCTGAAAGAGCTCGGCTTCTAGTGCCGCATCCCCCCAGCTCGGGCTGAGGAGCGAGCCTTGTTCTCCCTCATGCGGGTGCCCTTGGTCCATCATGTGGGGCATGTATTCTTCTGGCGCCGTCATCCCGAAGGCCACGCCGTAGTGCTGAGCGTGCCATGTTGCTCTGCTTGATGCGCCCGCCGTGTGGTGGTGGCGCGGCGGCCCTCCCGGGCCGTGAGTCACATCGAGTCCTTCTTCTTCGCGGGCCGGGGGCGGGGGCAACCCCGCCGCCGGCCCGGTGCTGACAGCTTCGCCGGTGTTGGAGTAGCTTTGGAGCACGTGGGCACGCGCGGAGCCTCCGTGCGAGCCTCCCTGGGCCTGAGATGGAAGTTGGGTGCAGAAGGGGTGAGCCCTCGAGGCGGCGAAGCCCAGGAGCTCCGCCACTCGCTCCAGCAGCACGTCGCGGCCGCTCTCTAGCAGCATGCACTACAGCAGCTCTCGAGCCACTGTGAGCGCGGCCCTTGAGTTCGCCTGCTCCCGGCGGGTGTACGGTGACGTGGTCGCGGCGTGAGAGCCATCGAAGCCTGTCCGCGTCGCCCGTGGACCGCGAGCTGCCTGGGGCACGGGGTCGCCCGAGGCGAGCGGCTCTGCATGGGCGGGCCACGCCGCCCAAGGATCTGGGTTGCCCGCTTGGTCGCCGGACATAGTGATGACGATGCGACAGGACACGAAGTGGTAGAAGGCAGATTCCGGCGCACCCCTACCTGGCGCGCCAAATGTCGGATTTCGGGTTCCGGCAGACCCTTGAGGTTCGAACACTGGGGTGCGCGCGGAGATCAAACCCTCCACCATCTCGCACCTCGCCGAATCGCAGGAACCTAAACTACTAAACAGAACAGCACAAGAGACACAAGATTTATACTAGTTCAGGCCACCGTTGTGGTGTAATACCCTACTCTGGTTTGTGGTGTGGTGGATTGCCTCTTGGGCTGATGAGGAACAGTACAGGGAAGAACAGCCTCGCGAGGGTCTGTTCTTGGTGGGTGTGATGAACTGCTAGGTGGTGATCCGTTGCTCTAGCTACTGGTTCCTTGGTGAGGATTCCGATCTCACACCGGGGGGCCGATCGAAGATCCCCCTCTCTGAGTGTGGCTACTCCTATTTATAGGCGAAGGCCCTGGGCCTCTTCCCAAATATTGAGCGGGAAGGGCGCCAACAGTTGGCCATTTTGAAGGGGAACAGCGGGTACACTTATCCTGAATAAAGTTGGTCCTCGCCTGCCAAAGGCTCTGGTGATGACGCCTGCTTGGGCTCCACGATGACTCCCTTCCAGCCGTTGGGGCTGGTCTTGGTCTTGTTGCACCGAAACGGATGCCCTTTGCTCGATGCTCTACTTTGCGCTTGCTCCGTTTGCACCAAAGAGGAAAGGAGGACGCCATGCCAGTTGGCGCCCGGCTGGCGCCCTTGGTCGTCATGGCTTGCGTCATGGGCACCTCGCGAGGTACCCTGCCTTGAACTCTCCGCCTCCTCATGAGCCAACCTGACGAGGCCATGCCTGAGGAAGCTCCTTGTCGTCTGCCCCGCGAGGCTTGGCCCCTCGCGAGGGTCTTGAGCTTGTGCCTATGAAGATGGGCTGTCCTGGGCCTCCTTTGAGCCACGCCGCAGGCCGCAGGCAGGCAAGTCTGGGGACCCCCGTTCCCAGAACACCGACAACAGAGGTGGTAAACAAGCTAAGGAAAACTATCTTGAAGACAGTGAGACAACCCCAAAGTCCTGTCTTGGTTTAGTGTTCGAGTTAGTGGCCACTACCGCCGCCACAAGCTATTCAAACTCACTATCTGGATTTGTTCGGTTTCTTGAGTCTCAACTACAAGCTGAAAGACATCGATCAGTTGTGTTGCGACAAGAAGACGAAGGACTCGGAAGTCCCTGGAGCATTCAGATGCATACTTTCTGGTGCAACAACAAGCGTTGGAGGACTTTAGTGCCAAACATGACAAAGCTAATAAGGTTGCTAAGCTTATTGCCAGCATGGTGGATACCCAGGATAACGTTTCTTGAGCTATTCTGAAGTTGTTTCAGTTATGGACTTGTTTTGCTGCCGCGTTTATTTGCACTGGTGGCCAATTTAGACGGCCAGTGTATGTAATGTGCTGGTTTGTTCCCTATATTTGCACTGGTGGCAAACTTTGATGCCAAGTGGATGTAATATGTGTAATTGTCGTAATAGCCTAGCGTTAGTTGCTTGCTTATTTATTTCCTTATTGTCTTATTTAGTTGTTTGCTTGTAGTCACTGCAGTTCTTTTTCCGCATTTTTCTAGTGGCCATAGTAACCTATTTTTTATAACTAGGCCACAATAACCATGGCAACACACGGACTGTTGTAACCATGGTCCTGCTACCGGCTGTAGTGACCATGGGCCTCCTACGGGCCGTAGGATCGATGGGCCTTCTATGAGCCTTATGATCCATGGGCCTTCTAAGGGCCGTAGGATCCATGGGCCTTCTACTAGTCGTCTAATTAATGGTCCTTCTACGGGACGTATAATCATTACGCCAACCATGGGTCGTACTGTTCGTGGACCAATAACGGTCCGCAAAATGGGCCGTAAATGGGCTAGAGTAGAAATCGTCTGTGTATGGCCCGACCATAACGGGTCGTTAATAGGCCGTATTTGATGACGCTATGAAAACACCCCAACGGGTTAACGGGCCACAAACGGGCCGACTGTAACCACGGCCTAAATTTGGCCCACAAGCGGAACATGCCAGTAACAGACCGTAACTAACCAAATTCTAGAAATGAGCCCAAGAATGAATGGCCCTTAGAAAGCCGAAAGTTAACACGGGCTAGAAACGGCCGACGGAATAATGGGCCGTTAATGGGTATAAATTAATACACTGTTCATGATGGGCTAGTTTCATCTCGGGCCTTTAATGGGCCCAGAGTTACAAAGGGCCTCCTGTGGGCCGAAAGACGTCATGGGCCATACATGGGCCGGAAGTTACAACAGGCTAGAATCATACTGGACGGCCCAGATGACGTTACCGGGCCAAATTTCGGTAGGCCGTAACGGGCTGTGAGTTAGCGGGCTGTTAATGGGCTATATGCGAACATGTCGTTAACAGGCTTTTCGTGGGCAGGCCCGCTACCTTTTGACCAAGTCAAACAGGCCGGCCTTTTCACTGGAATGGGCCTCTGTTTGGTCGTGCCACGTGTCGACGTATCATTGGTGCCTTCGGTCCAATGAGTGGATGCCATTTGTCCCAACGGGGAGCCGACACGTGGTTCCTCTGGCCATTGAGAATTTTACACGTGGAAAATCCCATTGGTCCGGGGTATTAACGGGTTATCGGATCCAAACTGGAACCCGATAGCTTAACGGCGACCCGTTACGGTGGATGTCACGTGTCAGTCACCCTTGACGAAAGCACTTCTATGACGCATATTTATCGTCATGGAACTGGACACTTCTGTGATGATAATTTTGGTAATGTCATGGAACACTTCTACGACAGCATAGGTATGACTATATTGATTCTGTCATAAAATCGTCATGGATGTACATGCATGACAGAAAACGTGACCTACTGTGACAAACACGTATCACCACGGAAGTGTATTTTTTGTAGTGAGTAGAGTAGTACTTGTTAGTTATTTTCTTTTCTTGACTGGGACATGTTTACTGTACTAGTAGTACAATTTAGTGTTATATTTTTTTAACCCTCTCGCCTTCTCTTTCATTGTCGTACTACTTAATAGTACTAGTAGGAGTACTTTTTACCTTGGAGGACGCGTATAGCTAGCTAGGCCCTTGAAGACTTGAACCCACTAGCTCCCACCATTTTTGTTTTTCCATGTCTTACTATCTCATCGATGTAGCCAAGAGTGGCTATATATAATAAGCCGGTTATTTTACTTCCTCTATACTGGAGTAGTACTATTTGTTGCACATTATTACTGACCGCCACATTTGAGCACAACATTATTATGCATGGACCTTGACTATGTACGTCACCATGTATCCAAATCTGAGATGCCATGTATACCAAATGAACGGCACCAAGTTCGACCCCCGTGCTGCTATGTGGGTGCCGAGGAACACTCTTGGAGAGTACTCGCTTTTCATTAGGGACAGCTACCCCATTGTGAAGCGGATGCCACCTTCCGTGCACGACACGGAAGGCCTGCCGTTCATGAATCATGGTTTTGTCTTCTATGCGCACCACCGGATGAACGACATGCTGGGACACGCTATCCCTGATTTATGCCGCTTCAGCTTGGATGAGTCTCCATCGTGTGGAACCGGACTAGAAAGCTGCAACAATGATTCCCGTTGCCTGCCGCTATGGATCGTGCCATCCATGAAGAACACCTGGGACTAGAACCTGGAGGAGGACATGGAGCCCATCTATTAAGTGTAAGTGGAGTATGGTAAATTGTGAATGTAGGCTGTGAATATATGTAGACTAGTCATGCACAAATTTATCACATGAAGTGGAGATGAACTTGTGTGGCATAATGGCATTTTCCTATAGAATTTATTACTATTAAATGTGTTATGTGTACGTGCAACTTGTGTGGTTGTTGCACGGGCTCCAACACGCTCTTTGAGAAAAAAGGTGGCACAACTTTAGATATAGGTGACGTGGCGGCATCATATAGTAGCATCGTTCGCTATAGTTGTAATACTCCTACTAGGACGACAACTCCCATAAAACCTTGCGCTTGCTCTTTGCCTCTTCACGAGGTTCAATAGTTCATACTCGTGTGAACCTTGCACTTGGCTCTTCGCCTCTTCGGAAGGTCCAAAAATGATGATACTATAGTATAATATGCTTCTGGCAATCTGACACCGAATGAACTGCTGCAAGTCCACTGTGAGGGTGGGGTGATGGAGAGGGAGAGGGCGATGTAGTCAAAACCATCTCCTCGTCCTGCGAGCCACCGCGCGTGTGGGCGAGGGAGAGGGCGTAGGAGTACGTAGTAAGCAAGCTTCTCCTCGTCCTGTGAGCCACCGCGCGTGGGCCAGGGAGAGGGCGTAGTAAGCAAGCTTCTCCTCGTTCAGAAAGTTGCCAGGACACATCAAAGCCGTACTAGTCCATACTGCATCCTTTTCGGTTAATATGGCTTAATTTGAAACGAGAAAAATACACTGGCGGTCAACGTATGTAACAATACGCTCATTACAGTCACTATATAGTCTTGCGGTGATTATATGGTCACTAGCTCACCGCAGAGCACCGTATTGCACCCTACTGACCAGCCACATAGTCGATGTGGTACTTTGTTAACTGGTTAAATTGACACCTGGTTCTGGGTCCCACCTGTCTGTTGGCAGAGCAAATAAATCAGTTAAACAAAACTTTACGTAGGCGCGACAGGAGTCCAACCCTTGCGCGTGAACCACCCTGGCTGTGTATGTGAGTGCATGCACGTGTACTCCCTCGGTCTTCCAGCAAAGAGCGTACATCTACACTTCCAATGCACTTAGCCTTTAATCTAATCGATATTGATTGCAAATGTACCAACTTGTGCTCTAGCTATAGGCTACATGTCTATCCTTAATTACAACCTGCAACAACCTTCATTTAATCTTCTTCTCTCAATGGTCGCCTGCACACATAAGTCTGCTACTTTTGGGCGTTAATTATGACATGAAGTTCCGGTTCCTTTGGTCAATGTGTAAATCTCTATATGTACAGTCTTCCACGGAAGGAGGGAGTAGGTTGAGCACTTGAGTGTGAGCATGTGTCTCTACTGCAGGATGGTCCAAAGGCGACACTATGATCAGAGACCCTTTGATGAAACTGTGTGCGATGCCATAATCTCTAACGGCGGTGTAGAAAAACCCGTCAAAAAAGGTGCAAAACGTTTGCGATGATGGATGCATCAAACACGGTTTAGATTTTAGTTGCGTGTGCGATGCAGGGCATACGGTTCAGCTCAATTGACTGTTTGGGATGAGGAGGAACAAAAGAAACGAACAGCCAAATGAAGGCGTGTGTGATATACATCATATGGTTCACTGGGATGAACTGTGTGTGATTAGGCAACACAATGGAAACGATTCAACTGAACAAGATGTGTGTGATACGCGGCAAACAGGTCCGTAATCTGAAATGTGTGCGAAGACCAATAATAACACAGATGATTGCTGCTAATAAGCCGTGTGAATTGCTCTGTCTATAGTAGAATAACATGTATATATATAACTGAAATAAACATACAATTACATAAGTGACTATACAGATCATTCGCACACACCTCAATAAACAATTGCATGCATTCTAAAGTAGGAGAAACGATCGTCCAGTCATCTACTTCTTGTGACGCTCTCGCCACTGCTATGTGGCTCGATCCCTCATCTTTGTCAGGAAGAAGACACTTCCTCATGTCAATGATTCGCCTGTACATCTCGTAGCTTGTGTACGCGTCCATGGCCGCGTAATTGACATGTTGTGCATCCAGTCTCTTATGCCACACACTGTGCCAGGCGTTCTTGTCCTTATTGCTCTCGTTCTTCATCTTCACGTAGTAGGGGTCGATGATGGCCGAGGCGAGGTCAACCAGGGAGTTCAGTTTGTTTTTGTCACTGCCCCAGACCTTGTAGTGGTGCTGGATGTTGACAAGATTTGGGCATTTCAACTCCGAAACCTTCAGCGCTTTTAGATCGTTGGTGGTGTCCACCGTAGTGACTGTAGTCGGAGCTGTTGATAAACCTGGAGAAACGCTCGCATGGCCTTGTGGCAAGGTGGAAGTGGTAGACGAGGACGTCATGTCGCACGCACAACTGGGCGACGGCAACCTTCTGATTGTGCCCGGCACGACCGATGGTGTACTCGAGGTTGAAGCTGACCACTCGGTACTTGTCCTCGGCAAGGAACTGCTCCGTAGTTTGGATGGAGCTCTCCACCGACACTGGATAGTTTGTGTACACCACCGAGAGGGCCTTCCCCGTCACGTGGGTGTCCACTATATGATGCGTGGTGAACTACCCGCCGTTGTCGTCGTCGGCCGCTGGGAGCGCCATTGGAGCCGCGGGGAGCGCTATTGGAACCGCTGGATGTCCTCTCTGTATGTGTCCTCGTGGGTGTGCTTATTGTGTCGTGTGAGACGAGAGATGAAGGTAAATGGCCGCAGGAATAAAAGGGGGCCGGTCGGCGTGGATTCTCGGCGCATCCGCATGGCAGTTTTTGCAGCAGGTAATTGCGTCGTCGCGTCACGCCCGGTGCAACCGCTTTCACACGAACGTGTGTGATCGTGCGCCGGCCCCAAACACTAGCGGCACACATGGGGGGACGAGGGCAGAGCACCCGGAGGGACGCGAGAGCAGAGCGCACGCGGCGGGATGCAAGTAGAGCGCGCCGCGGCCGCCTGAACCGCACGCAACCACACGCATAGAGCAGTTGAACACGCAGGAAATGGTCGCCTACAAACCGGTCGACAGTTGTGTCGCTGCATAGAGAGCGGCCGTGTGGTACCACCTCGTCTAGTCTATAGTCTCCTTTATATTCTTTGCCATACTTTGCCCTCAAATTTAACCAACAAAATGTTAATGCATGTTTTAAAAATTATGTAATTGGAAACTATGTTCAAATACAAATCCAACTATATAATCTTTGGCGACATGCATTCATATTTTATTAGTTAAATCATACTTATAAACCAGGACGGTGGTATAGTAGGTAATTAAATCGCAAACATTTTTTTATTAACCGTATGTGTACGTGGCCTTTCGTCCTCCTCTCATGCGTCTTGTCACCCCGCTGCCGCAGACGGCTTACAGCGCAAGCTTGCGCATCACGCGGGGGCACTCTTTTTGCCAAACGGTGGCGCCAATGAATCATCGGTGAGCCCGTTCCCGCGCAACATTGCAGGTTCCCGCCCAAGCTACTCGCCCGACTCGGTGAAGTCCCCCAAAATCCCAATGCTTACCGGTCGGCTATAAAAACCCTCATGGCCGGCGAGTCCTGCGTCGCATTTTCCCCTCCATCCCTGTAGCTTATCTCGTCTGCTTCTCCCACAATCGCCAATGGCACCGGTCCGTCGTCGTCGTTCAGCCACTCCGCCATCATCAGAGGACAACTCCGGCTAGGAGGCTACACCGTGGCGGCGGCGCGGTCCCTGGCGTAGTGTAGTGCACGTGGCGTCCCTGCTGGGTGTGCGCGGAACACCCACCACATGCTCTGCCGCCGGTACCCGTCAGCGGCCGTTGCCGGTCGCCATTGCCGCCACTCCAAGGACGAGACATTTTCCACTCTAGGGATATATTTTGGAAAAATCATAAGGAAAAGAAATTGAGCTGCAAAAAAACAAATAAATACTCAAAGGCGGAAGAATTTAACCACTCCAAGATTTTTCAAGAAAATAATTGATAGCGCATGGAGAAGGACCGCTCAGTACATATCTTACACGCAAGCAGTAATTATACAATACATCACTCAGGATGTGCGTACACAATCCTGACATGTTATTTAGGCTAGTGCACTTCTCCCAGTTCCTACATGATGCGCATACAAACTACTTCTCACAACCTATATACATATAAACATATAATACAAGCTGGCACAACGCGGGGCTGCTAGGCACACTCAGTCGGAGATGGTAAGGATTTCCCTTGGCCTACCGAGGGTGAGGCCCAGTGATGCTGGGGACTCAACCTCCTCCTCACTAATAGGCTCCAGGCGTGAAGTGTTGCGCCGAGAAGCTGGAGTGGGCGCGAGGGGCGGTGCAACACGGACTGGGGCAGGCGCAATAGGTGGTGCCACACGGACTGGAGTGGGCGCAATAGGCGGTGCAACATGGACTGGAGTGGGCGCGATGACTTGGTCGAACTCCTCAGTTGTAGGCAGGCGACGAGCGGTGGTGAGGATGGCAGGTGAATAAGATGCTAAGGACGAGACGAAGGTCAGTGGTGGTGCTGTGTGGAGGAGCTCCCTCCTGTTGGCGGCACAACCATGGACTGAGTCCATACGGGCCACCACAAGGTCGTCCACAAGGTTGTCAAAGGCTGTCTCCAGTGCCTGGAGGTATTCAACAAGCATCTCAATAGCCTCATCTCGCTCTCCTCCAGGGCAAGCGAAGGCATAGTGACACGTGTATGGCACGTGGCATGGAAGGTAGCGGTAGCGACGAGTCTTCATTGACGGGAGAACATCCCGGAGACGAGCTATCGCCTCACGGGCAGCCATCTGCATGGCATGCCTCTCCGTAGGCATGGCCCTGCCAACAAATCGGAATTGCCGTGACTCTGAACGCCCCCCCTTGAACTGCACCGTGGCCTGGTGCATAGACAGACTGTCGCTAATCTTGTGCTGGTAGAGTGTGAACACTGGGCGAACTGATGGCCCAATCGCGATCTTGACGATGTAGGTGAGGAGCTTGATAAATCCCTCAGGAACATTGGCGAACACACAGACTCACAACGCTGCTAGCCATCTACAAAAGTAGACAAAAATTCGAATAGTCGATCATAAATTTATGATGACTAACAGAAAATTGCTACATTTTGCAAAAAATGCTAAAATCGCACTAAGACGCTAATAACCGATTAGCGATCGCACCTAGTGGCTTCCTACAGTCAGCATGGCTCTGGTACCAAGTTTGTCATGACCGGTTTTTCAATAAAATACTTATTGAGAAACCGATCTTTTTATTTCCAGTATAGGAGAGTCCTCCTTACTGGTAGACAAATTCTTGATACAGAAATCCAGAAGTACTAAATATATTATAGGGTTGAGCTGAGGTTGCTCAACAATTTTATTACAAGCACGCCAATAATATACACAAAGGCGGATATGACACAAGGTTGTGGTGGCGTACTACTGACTCGTATTAAAAGGGTGGTGGTGGATATGTCAGAAAGAAGTGGGTGGCATTGACTCCTACTCTTGCAGCTCATCGAGCGTCGATGTGAGGCTCGATGATTTATTCAGGTAGCGGAAGCGGATATGGTACAAGTGATAAATTCCATAATCGCACGGGACTGACTGGGACTCCTCTAGGCGTTGGACTCGCTATCGAACTCTTCATCCATAAGATCGCCTTCACAACATCCGCCAAATCAACAAGCCGTGAGTACTTTGAATGTACTGCAAGACAGTTCGGACATAAGATATAACAAATGTAAGCATGATGCAACATGAGCAATTTGCGATGCACACTCAAATGATAAACTTGCACGACATGATAAATAAAAGGAAGTCGGCGGTAGTCCTCCCAAATCGCAATGTAAATAATGAAACCGATCGAGTGTCTGAAACGACGCCTCGAATGGTGAACAAATAAATTAACATGCCGCAGTCGGGCGTCTAAGTGTTACCACATAAAGGGCTTATATCGTAAGTAAATAACAAGAGTGCCACAGTCGGACGTCTGAGCGACATCACATAAAGGGCTTATATCGAAAGTAAATAACAAGAGTGCCACAGTCGGACGTCTGAGCGACATCACATAAAGGGCTTATATCGAAAGTAAATAACAAGAGTGCCACAGTCGGACGACTGAGTGACATCACATAAAGGGATTATATCAAAAGTAAATAACAAGAATGCCACAGTCGGACGTCTGAGCGACATCACATAAAGGGCTTATATCGAAAATAAATAACAAGAGTGCCACAGTCGGACGTCTGAGTGACATCACATAAAGGGCTTATGTTTCATTGTCATATTCAAGCAGTATAGACCATTCCAAGGAAAATACTCAGCACATAATAATAATAAACGGGTTAGTCCATCCACAGGAGTAATCGTATAGCCGAGTTTTCCACACATGGTTGTTCACCGGAGATTGTCAAGGATACTGACACTGAGACGGACAAGGACAAGTTGAACACATACCTTGATCACAGGTACGGTTACTTGAGTGAGTTTGACTCTGCAGAGTTTGCACTATTAAACCACAACCAACGGATTTCAGTAGTCGCAAGGGACTAGTTCCGTTTACGGTATTTTAGAAGAATCACATCTAACCAGTACACATCCAATCCCACATTCCGCTGCCAGGAATCACCCTAGGCAACATTCAAGAAAAACTCTAAGACGGGGAGGTCACAACCTCGAATAGCATGGGATCAAATTTATCTCGCGCGCTCTAAGGGGTGCCCCCCTCTCGGTCCCAACCGGAAACACCCATGCTCCCTGACCGGATGACGGGCTTTAATCCAGGGCCATGGAACCCTCATCCCGGCCCCTCTGTTTGGTGTGTACCAAGAAACAGGTTTGCAACTTACTAAACCGTATTCCATAAAGAAAACATGTGGTAGTACAAGGAAAGGAACGGATGGTAACGTGACTTGATTCATGCTGACACTGGAGTTAAATGGTTGGGCATAAGACTGGCATGCTATAACAATACCATCTTACCACCCATCATGTCACCACATGATCATGTAAACTCACATCGAATTACACATCGAGTTTCGAAGCTCGCTTGCAATAGCTTTGTATGTAATATAACCCTTACTGCTATGCATATAATCATGCCATGAACTGACTACTCAATGCAAACATGCAAAACACTCATCATATCAAAGGTTCAAACATGCTTGCCTGGTTCGGAGTAGTCCGAGTCTAGCTCGGTGAAGTTCGCGGTTCCGTCACCTCCTCCGGTATCTACGGTATAAGAAAAATACGTACTACCGTAAATACCGTGTGTGCACAAAACGTGTTCCAAATATTTTTCAAATAAATATGATAAAACACTAGACAGAAAAATAAAGGTGACACAAAAAGAATCAATCAAAAATCATTTTCTGTTTAAAAGTTATTAAGGTTTTAGTCCAGGGACTTGTCTGTAATGAAACAGAAAGTTCCCAGGGGCTAGCTTATAAAAACAGAAAACGGTTCGATTAAAACCCGCCAACTCCAAGGGAAAACGCATCCTGCCCGAAGGCGTTTCCAGAAAACGTTTCAAAAAGAAGAAAAAGCTGACGGGGGTCCCACTTGTCGGGTTTAAACTCTAAAACAGAGTCACCGGCGCCCGAAAGTGATGGTCATGGCCAAGCGATCCACGGCGAGTTAGGAGAAGTGGGTGGTACCAACGGGTTACATGGGTCCTTCCGCACCAGGGGGGGGTGGAGTTGGTCGACGGCGAGCACCCTGTCGACGGCGGCCTCAACTCCGTGAGGCGGTGGTTCCGTTGGTGGATCTCGTCGGGAGGGCTACACAGGGTGAATAGAGGCTCGGGTTAGAACACTGGGTGCACCAGAGGGCTGCTGACGTGGTTTGGGAGTCGGGGTGGCCTCACCTGAGTGAATCAAGCCGGAGCCCGAGGCGGCCGGAGTCGGGGAAGGAGACCTCCTCGGGGTCCTCCTGCTGGCTTGGCGGGGCTCTGGTGAGGTGGAGTGGTGGTGCGGGGTCGAGAACGAGCTCGGGACCTCCTTTTATAGTTGATCCGAGGCGGTGGTCGTGAATAGAATAACTCCGGCGGCGATTACAGCGGTGCAGCGGTTGGTTAGGTGGTTTAGGGGGCTAGGCATCACCGTGGGGGCCTACGGGTTCGGTTTAGGTGCTAAGCTTGGCCTGCCTTGGCTGATACTCGAAGTTCCGAACGGAACGGCGCACGGAGCTCGTCGGCGGCAGGGAGCATGCTTTGTGCTCCTCAGGCCACGGCGACAGTGCCGCAGCATCTTGTGAGCAAGCGGGCCACGCTGGAGGCCTCGGGTGGCTTGGCGGTGCCGGACGGCGCCGAAGCCGGGCTGATCCTCGCTGGCCGCCTCGGTTGGCTCTGCCACCGCAGAAGCTGCCGGCGTCGGCGGGACACGTTACCACCGACGGTGGTGCCCGTCCAAAGGACCGTGCGGCGCTCTGGATAAGAGGAAGGAGCAGTGCGCATGGCTCCAGAGTGAGCACTGGTGAGATCGACGACGCGACCCTGAAGAAAACGACACTAACAGTCGACTAAAACACTGAACTCTGAATATGTACAGCAATACTGCATGCCAGGTGTTCGATGAAAAGGTTTTGGCATGTGTGAAATTTATCTGGAGCTGATCTTTGGTGGGGTGGCCTCTCAATGCACCTGGGGGCTGCTTGATGTTTGTTAGAATTTTTGGAGAAGAGAAAATATGAATTTCACCAAATTTGACAAATCTGGTCCAAACTTGAAGTGAGTGAAACTTGAAAATTTTGAATTGTGGAAGAGTGGATCTTGATGGATCTAGGTTGGGGGTGCTAGGGACTAGCCAGAGGAGTTGGTTTGAGATCAAAACTCAAAGGAAATCAGACACTTCCTTTGTAAATCACCTAGGCCCAAAATAAAAGACATAATTATTTTTGGGGATAAAATAAATGAAATAAAATTCAAAAATGGGTTGAACTTGTTGGAATAGAATATTTGGCTTGGCCCAAAGTGGAGGGAGGGGTTTTGGGAGAAATTTTTACATGAGGCATGGTAAGACAATGGGTGGTTGCAAAACAAAAGAATAGCCCCAAAACCCATAGGGTCTCTTTTTAATAGAAATTTAATTTCTAAAAATTTATTGAGATGAGTTAAAATCAGAAGGAAGGTTTTTAAAACCAAACACCAAGGTTGAGGAAGATACAAAAAAGTAAAATACTTGCCATAGGAGAAATTTTTTTGAGAAGGAGGGGCTTTTGGAAAGATTTTAAATAGCCTCCTTCAAAACAAATAAAGGGTTTGATAAAAACCAAATAAATTTTTTTTGGAGTGTCACAACACCTACCCCCTTAGGCAAAATCTCGTCCCCGAGATTTCAGCTGATCCTCAAATAGGTGTGGGTGTTCTGCTCGAAGAAAATCCTCTCTTTCCCATGTTGCCTCGTCTTCGGTGTGATTGCTCCACTGTACTTTGAAAAACTTGATTACCTTCTGACGGGTTCTCCTTTCAGACTCCTCCAATATTTTTATTGGGCATTCCCTGTAGGTGAGGTCTGGCTGTACATCAATGTCCTCATGGATTACTTGCTTTTCTGGGTTGCTCACACATTTCCTCAACTACGAGAAGTGGAACACGTCGTGGACGTCGGACAGCTCTTCGGGTAGGTCTAGCTGGTAGGCTACCGTGCCTCTTCGTGCAATTACACAGAAGGGTCCGATAAATCTTGGTGCTAGCTTTCCTTTAACCTTGAACCCATTGTAGGCCCCTCATAGGAGATACTCGGAGATACACATACTCACCGGGTTCAAAACTGACTCCCCGATGTTTTCGATCGTAATAACTCTTCTATCGGCTTTGAGCTGTGTTGAGTCGGTCCCTGATTAGCTTAACTTTCTCCTCAGCTTCCTTGAGCATATCTGGGCCGAAGATACGGTTGTCTCCTGTCTCTGACCAATTCAATGGAGTACGACATCTCCATCCATACAAGGCTTCGAAGGGTGCCATTTGCAGGCTGGCTTGGTAACTGTTGTTGTATGCAAACTCAGCATATGGCAAGCTTTCTTCCCAACTGGTCCCATAGGTGAGGACACACGCCTCAAAGATGTCCTCTAGTATTTGGTTTACGCGTTCAGCTTTGTCCATCGGCACGGGGTGGTATGCCGTCTTGAATGCCGCTTGAGTACCCAGAGCTTGTTGTAATTGATCCCAAAATCTAGAGACGAATTGAGTGCCTCGGTCGATATTATAGTCTTTGGGACTCCATGCGTGCAAACTATGCGAGAGAGATAAAGCTTAGCAAGCTTCCGAGTGGTGTAGGTTGTCTTCACGGGAATGAAATGGGCCACCTTGGTTAATCATGCATGATGACCCATATGGCATCATTTCCGTGTTGTGACCGAGGTAGTCCAACGATAAAGTCCATCCCGATCTCATCCCATTTCCACTCACGTATTCTGTTTGGCTGTAATAACCCTGCTGGCTTTTGATGCTCGGCCTTAATGCGCTGACACCGCGACCCTGAAGAAAACGACACTGACAGTCGACTGAAACACTGAACTCTGAAAATGTACAGCAACAGTGCATGCCAGGTGTTCGATGAAAAGGTTTTGGCATGTGGGAAATTTATCTGGAGCTGATCTTTGGTGGGGTGGCCTCTCAATGCACCTGGGGGCTGCTTGATTTTTGTTAGAATTTTTGGATAAGAGAAAATATGAATTTCACCAAATTTGACAAATCTGGTCCAAACTTGCAGTGAGTGAAACTTGAAAATTTTGAATTGTGGAAGAGTGGATCTTGATGGATCTAGGTTGGGGGTGCTAGGGACTACCAGAGGAGTTGGTTTGAGATCAAAACTCAAAGGAAATCAGACACTTCCTTTGTAAATCACCTAGGCCCAAAATAAAAGACAGAATTATTTTTGGGGATAAAATAAATGAAATAAAATTCAAAAATGGGTTGAACTTGTTGGAATAGAATATTTGGCTTGGCCCAAAGTGGAGGGAGGGGTTTTGGGAGAAATTTTGACATGAGGCATGGTAAGACAATGGGCGGTTGCAAAACAAAAGAATAGCCCCAAAACCCATAGGGTCTCTTTTTAATAGAAATTTAATTTCCAAAAATTTATTGAGATGAGTTAAAATCAGAAGGAAGGTTTTTAAAACCAAACACCCAGGTTGAGGAAGATACAAAAAAAATACTTGCCATAGGAGAATTTTTTTTGAGAAGGAGGGGCTTTTGGAAAGATTTTAAATAGCCTCCTTCAAAACAAATAAAGGGTTTGATAAAAACCAAATAAATTTTTTTTTGGTGCACTATGCAACTTCCATTCGCCAGGGGGAACTGTGTTTACACATCGTACCATGGTTTTCATGAATCCCCATATCCAGAGATTCGTCGACATAGCTTGTTGCCAGATAATCTTCAGTGTGTGAAAGGCATCAAGCTTCCATGCGATGAATGGCTTTTGCAAACCCAACATGCGGCGATGTGGTTCATGCCAACAGCAAATATGCACAACTTGATTCATACCGATATCTAGTCTGAGACATGTATCACGCTGCTATAGCCACTACAAAAAAGGACACATCCCTGACATTTTGGGCCGAACGAAATTTTTTTCTGTCATACATATGACACTTCTATGATGATAATTGTGACAAAACCCGGTATCATCATAGATGTGGTGGGCTCCTACTTCTATGACAAAAAATCATGATGTAAAATGGGCTTTTTCGTCTGGCGGGCCGGAGACGTAGCTGCATGACATTCTTTGGGCCGCCCATGACGGAAAAACCGTGGTAGAAGCGAGGGGAGGAAAATTTTGGGGAGTTGCCGACACGGTGGGAGGCCGGGGCGGCGATGTCGCTTTCTCGTGACGTACGCTGCAGGTGTGTAAGCGTTCGCTAATCGAACCCGAAGCGAGGCGTTGGGCTCTAATCGAACCCGGCGATTGCCCTGCAGCTACGCGTTCTTGAACCCGAGCGATCGATCGATGGCTGTTAATCAACCCGGTGGAGCGATTCTTCGCTGCCGCTAATCAAGCCGATCGATTGGATGAACGGTGAGCTTTGCGGGGGGTTGGATGAACATTGAGCGGTGGCGTTGCCTCTGGATGAACAGGACCCCGTAGTGTGGAGGGCTGGATGAACAGTAGATGGTGGAGGGGTGGCCGTGGTGTGGAGGGCTGGATGAACAGTAGACGGTGGAGGGGTGCCCGTGGAGGGGTGGTTGAACAAGAGTCGTGGAGTACCGCACGGTGGAGGCTGGATGAACAGGAGCCCGTGGAGGCTGGAGGAGGTCGACGGTGGAGATGAACAGTATCCCGTGGAGTCTCGTTTTGCGGTACGCCACACCCCTCCTGATGAACAGGACCCCCGTTTCAACCGTAGCGCTCCAACACAAGTCTGTTATCCGTTTTGCGGCACGCCACACCCTCCCAATCAACAGAACCCCGTTTATTTGTAGGTCCGCTTTCCTCCGCTTTTGCGGTACGCCACACCCTCCCGATCAACAGGACCCGTTTCGACCGTAGGAGGTCCGCTTTCCTCCGCTTATGCGGCCAGCCCCTCCCGATCAACAGACCCCGTTTGAGCGTGGCGGTCGAACACAAGGCCGTTTCCTCCGTTGTCTATGCACGCCAGCCTCGTTTCCATCGCCTGTTCCGTCCAAGCCCTCCCGATGAACACGACCACGCATTCCGTTCCGACCCAGCCGGTTGGCTCCCCATGAACACGACGACGACGCTGTTTCTCCATTCCGACCCAGCCATGTACGTATGCGCGATAGGCGTTCGAGACCCTGCCCGTATGTACGTACGTGGCCGTATTTTCTTTATTGCACCTTCGCCGATGTACGTACGTGTACATGCTACGTGCGCGCCTCTACTACGACACGTGCGCGCCTCTACTACGATACGTGCGCGCCTCTACATCCACCAGTATATATGTACGTACACGTTCGTGACAAGAATGACAACGCTACGTATGCTTCGACCAGGTGGGTCCCGACTGTCATGCACTTCCTTGCGTGCGAAGATGTAGCTGGTGGGTCCCAGCAGTCAGGGGGGCGAATCGTTTTTTTTTCGGACGCACTTCCTTGCATGCGAAGATGTAATTGGTGGGTCCCAGCAGACAGGGGGAAACATTTTTTTCGGTGGCCCGTCCGGTGGGTCCCCGCTGTCAGGTGGAGGAATAATTATTTTGCACGTAATAAGGAGGCACTTCCTTACTGCGGCCGTCGACCCAGCTGTCAGCCTCTCCACCTACAGTCCACGTCCGATGGAAGCCATTCCTTGACCACGTTGACCACGCTGCGCTGAGAGCACCAGGGTGGTGGACGACGGCGAAGCCTAGGAAGGGGACGACACGGAGCCGGGGAATACGCGGCAGTGGATGCCCACGCGTAGAGGAGTATGAGGGTTCACTCGTTCGGCTGCGGTGTGAGGCTGCCATCGCTGCAGAATAACAGGGGGTGTGGGTACGTAGAGGGATGGCCTGGCCAGCGGTGGGAGTAGTAGGGGGCGGTGAGGCCTCCGCGGCATCACAGCCGGCCACGGGCGGCAGGAGCAGGCGGCACGACCGGCGCTGCTGTGGGCGGCTGGAGCAAGAATACCAGAGGTTGAAGAAGCACTACGGCCGTTGGATGGACATCGTACGGTCACTGGAGCTAGAATCGTTCATATATTGACTAAAGTTGACAAAGGCCTCCGTCCTAGTCAACTTAGTAGGCCCACAAGTCAGCCTCCCACCAAGGTTGGTCCCAGCTAGCAGGGGGGTATTCATTTTTTTGTGCGTAATAAGGAGGCACTTCCGGTGGGTTCGAGCTGACAAGGGGGAACGTTTTTTTCGCAAAATATGGTGGCCCGTCCTGTGGGTCCCGGTGATCGAGGAAAGCGTTTTTTCGCGAAATCTTGGTGGCCCGTCGGTGGGTCCCTCGCTGTGTGGAGGAATAATTATTTTCCGTGTAATAAGGAGGCACTTCCTTGCGGCTGCCGTGGACCCGGTATCGACCTCTCCACGTCTGATACTCTTCCAATGGAAGTCGGTCGTTGACCACATTGACCACGCCGCGCCGAGAGCACCATGGCGGTGGACGACGGCGAGGCCTAGGAAGGGGACGACGGGGAGCCGGGAAAGACGCGACAGTGGAAGCCCGCGTGAAGAGGAGTACGAGGGTTCACTGGTTCGGCTGCGGTGTGAGGCTGCCGTCGCTGCAGGGCCTGGCTAGCTGTGGGAATAGTAGGGGGCGGTGAGGCCTCCGTGGCAGCACAGCCAGCCACGGGAGGCAGGAGCATGCGGCACGACCGGTGCTGCTTTGGGCGGCTGGAGCAAGAACACCAGAGGTTGAAGAAGCACTACTGTCATTGGATGGCCATCGTACGGTCACTGGAGCTAGAACCGTTAATAGGCTGTATTTGGTGATGCTATGAAAATGGCCCAACAGACTAACGGACCACAAACGGGCCGACTGTAACGACGGGCTGAATTTGGCCCACAAGCAGAAAATGACAGTAACGGGCCGTAAGTAACCGAATGCTACAAATGAGCCCAAGAATAAATGGGCCCTCAGAAGGCCGAAAGTTAACTTGGGCTGGAAATGGCCCAACGGAATAATGGCATGTTAATGGGTATAAAGTGTTACATTGTTCATTACGGGCCAGTTTCACCGCGGGCCTTTAGTGGGTGTAAAGTAATACACTGTTCATTACGGGCTGCCAAAGACGGGCCGCTAATGGGCCAAGAGTTATAAAGGGCCTCATATGGGCCGAAGACGTCATGGGCCATACATGGGCCAGAAGTGAAAACGGGCTGGAATCATATTGGATGGCCCAGATGACGCTACTGGGCCTAATTCGCATAGGGCGTAACGGGCCTTGGGTTAGCGGGCTATAAATGGGCTATATGCTAACAGGCCATTAACAGGCTTTCCATGGGCCGGCCCGCCAGCTTTTTACCAAGTCAAACGGGCCGACCTTTTCACAGGAATGGGCCATTGTTGGGCCGTGCCACGTGTCGACGTATCATAGGCGCCTTCTGTCCAGTGAGTGGATGACATCTGTCCCAATGATGAGTCGACACGTGTTTCCTCCAGCCAATGATGATTTTACACGTGGAAAATCCCCATTGGTCGGGGCTGCTAACGGGTTATCGGATCCAAAACCCGACCTGATAGCTTAACGGCGTTCCATTACGGTGGATGCCACGTGTCGGTCACCCTTGACGAAAGCACTTCTGTGACGCGCGATTTATCGTCATGGAAGTGGACACTTCCGTGATGATAATTTTGGTAATGTCATGGAACACTTCTACGATAGCACAGGTATGACTATCTTGATTCTGTCATAAATTTGTCATGGATGTACATGCATGGCAAAAAACGCGACCTACTATGACAAACATGTATCATCACAGAAGTGTATTTTTTTTAGTGAGCATGACCCTCTTTTGTTGGATATTATGTACTGCCGTTAGTTTGAAGGATAGATACCTTTCTGGGATCAAGTGCATGCTAACTCACCTGCATAGGATGTACTAATAATGATGATGGAGATGTTGTGCAGAAGCCATATATATATATCAATTAGGCTTCAAGTGCGTACTTGTTGGTGAAAGTGTTGTCCAATTGGAATTATATTTTGTATTACTCATGTAGCCTACATAGTATGTCGCATAGCCTTGTAACTTCTTACTCCATTTCTAAATTTGTACTAGTCCTCTATACCGTATATTGCACTACTCGTACTACTACCTCCCTCCTGGTTTATTGGTACCCATCTAATTTGTGTAAAATTTTGACCATAAATTTAACTAACTAGATGTCAAATGCATGTCACAAAAAATTATATCATTTGATTCGTATTTGAACATAGTTTCCAATGGTATAATTTTCGGTGACATGCATTGACATTTTGTTAGTTAAACCTATGGTTAAAATGTGCCACTAAATACGACTAGTAAGTTGCACAGTAGTAGTACTAGTATACGACAGTCAAATTATTCATCATGTGCTCACATTGAATTGACGTGAAAACACGCTGCGCATGAGGTGACACAAGAGTCTCGGCGGCATGTTCGGGTATTGTGGACTTTAGATTTGGAGTACCACTTATCTGTCGAAATCTTTCATCATTCACTTAAAACAGTCGATTGATCATACATTGAGTACCATATAACTGGAATTAACCGATGCAAGTCCAAGAAGGATTGGCCGGTGCTGCCTGCTGGCGTCAAGTTCGATCCCACGGATCAGGAGCTGATCGAGCACCGCCAAACTGAGTGCTGACAGTGCGAGATCTCACCCTCTCATCGATTTGTTCATACCAACCATCGACAGCGACCATGGCATATGCTACACCCATCCTAAGAAACTTCCAGGTGAGACACCGATCGGCCGTCTACTTGCACAAACATATTCCTTTGTTTATTGCTCTATTTTTCTTTTTAGAGGCAGACCTAGTGAAGCAATTACAATTTTATAGTTAATAAAAAGTGAAACAAGTGACTGCAAAATGCCAAAGATGTTATGAAAATGCCAACTACGTACACTAAAACCTGTATTCGACAATATTACAGGTATCACACTGAGTGGCCTAAGCAAGCATTTTTTCCAGCGCAACTCCAGGGCATTCAAAAGGGGCACGTGGACGCATCGCAAGATACAGTCGGAGCACAGCAGCACACGATGTGGCACAAGACCGGCACTACTTTGCCGGTGATGGTCAACGGCCGTCAGACGGGCAGCAAAAAGGTTCTGGTGCTGCACACCAACAAGAACTTCGACCAGCAGAGGACCAACCGGGTGATGCACCAATACCACCTCAGGGACCTGGAGCAAGAGAAGGAGCAGGAGCTTGTCCTCTGCAAGATTTTCTACCAGAAACTCTTGAGCACTGCATTGGTTTTCCCTTGAAGAGGAAAGGGTGATGCAGTAAAGCAGCGTAAGTATTTCCCTCAGTTTTTGAGAACCAAGGTACCAATCCAGTAGGAGGCCACGCACGAGTCCCTCGCACCTACACAAACAAATAAAATCCTCGCAACCAACGCAATAAAGGGGTTGTCAATCCCTTCACGGTCACTTACGAAAGTGAGATCTGATAGATATGATAAGATAATATTTTTGGTATTTTTATGATAAAGATGCAAAGTAAAGAAAGCAAAATAAAAACAGCGCCAGAAATAGCTTGTTGTTGGGATATTAAATATGATGGAAAATAGACCCGGGGGGCATAGGTTTCACTAGTGGCTTCTCTCGAGAGCATAAGTATTACGGTGGGTAAACAAATTACTGTTGAGCAATTGGATGTAATTGAGCATAGTTATGAGAATATCTAGGTACGATCATGTATATAGGCATCACGTCCGCGACAACTAGACCGACTCCTGCCTGCATCTACTACTATTACTCCACACATTGACCGCTATCCAACATGCATCTAGAGTATTAAGTTCAAAAGAACAGAGTAACCATTTAAGTAAGATGACATGATGTAGAGGGATAAACTCATGCAATATGAAATAAACCCCATCTTGTTATCCTCGATGGAGACAATACAATACGTGCCTTGCTGCCCCTCATCCTTTGGGAAATGACACCGCAAGATTGAACCCAAAGCTAAGAACTTCTCCCATTGCAAGAAAGATCAATCTAGTAGGCCAAACCAAACTGATAATTCGAAGAGACTTGCAAAGATAACCAATCATACATAAATGAATCCAGAGAAGATTCAAATATTGTTCATAGATAAACTTGATCATAAACCCACAATTCATCGGCCTCAACAAACACACCGCAAAAGAAGATTACAATCGAATAGATCTCCACAAGAGAGGGGGAGAACATTGTATTGAGATCCAAAAAGAGAGAAGAAGCCATATAGCTAATAACTATGGACTCGAAGGTCTGAGGTAAACTACTCACACATCATCGGAGAGGCTATGGTGTTGATGTAAAAGCCCTCCGTGATTGATGCCCCCTCCGGCGGAGCTCCGGAAAAGGCCCCAAGATGGGATCTCATGGGTACAAAAGGTTGCGGCGGTGGAATTAGGTTTTTGGCTCCGTCTCCGATCGTTTGTGGGTACGTAGGTATATATAGGAGGAAGAAGTACGTCGGTGGAGCAACGTGGGCCCCACGAGGGTGGAGGGCGCGCCTAGGGGGGTAGGCGCGCCCCCTACCTCGTGCCTTCCTGGTTGATGTCTTGACGTAGGGTCCAAGTCCTCTGGATCACGTTCGTTCCGAAAATCACGTTCCCGAAGGTTTCATTCCGTTTGGACTCCGTTTGATATTCTTTTTCTGCGGAACTCTGAAATAGGGAAAAAAACAGCAATTCTGGGCTGGGCTCTGGTTAATAGGTTAGTCCCAAAAATAATATAATAGTGTATAATAAAGCCCATTAATGTCCAAAACAGAATATAATATAGCATGGAACAATAAAAAGTTATAGATACGTTGGAGACGTATCAAGCATCCCCAAGCTTAATTTCTGCTCGTCCTCGAGTAGGTAAATGATAAAAACAGAATTTTTTATGTGGAATGCTACTTGGCATAATTTCAATGTAATTCTCTTAATTGTGGTATGAATATTCATATCCGAAAGATTCAAGACAAAAGTTTAATATTGACATAAAAATAATAATACTTCAAGCATACTAACTTAGCAATTATGTCTTCTCAAAATAACATGGCCAAGAAAGTTATCCCTACAAAATCATATAGTCTGTCTATGCTCTATCTTCACCACACAAAGTATTTAAATCATGCACAACCCCGATGACAAGCCAAGCAATTGTTTCATACTTTAGATGTTCTCAAACTTTTTCAATCTTCACGCAATACATGAGCGTGAGCCATGGACATAGCACTATACGTGGAATAGAATGGTGGTTGTGGAGAAGACAAAAATGAGAAGATAGTCTCACATCAACTAGGCGTATCAACGGGCTATGGAGATGCCCATTAATAGATATCAATGTGAGTGAGTAGGGATTGCCATGCAACGGATGCACTAGAGCTATAAGTATATGAAAGCTCAACAAAAGAAACTAAGTGGGTGTGCATCCAACACGCTTGCTCACGAAGACCTATGGCATTTTGAGGAAGCCCATCATTGGAATATACAAGCCAAGTTCTTATAATGAAAATTTCCCACTAGTATATGAAAGTGATATCATAGGAGACTCTCTATCATGAAGATTATGGTGCTACTTTGAAGCACAAGTGTGGTAAAAGGATAGTAATATTGTCCCTTCTCTCTTTTTCTCTCATTTTTTTGGGCCTTTTTATGGCATTTCCTTTTTTTAGTCTGGAGTCTCATCCCGACTTGTGGGGGAATCATAGTCTCCATCATCCATTCCTCACTTGGGACAATGCTCTAAAGATGATGATCATCACACTTTTATTTACTTACAACTCAATAATTACAACTCAATACTTAGTACAAAATATGACTCTATGTGAATGCCTCCAGCAGTGTACCGGGATATGCAATGAATCAAGAGTGACATGTATGAAAGAATTATGAACAGTGGCTTTGCCACAAATACGATGTCAACTACATGATCATGTGAGGCAATATGACAATGATGGAGCGTGTCATAATAAACTGAATGGTGGTAAGTTGCATGGCAATATATCTCGGAATGGCTATGGAAATGCCATGGTAGGTAGGTATGGTGGCTGTTTTTAGGAAGGTATATGGTGGGTGTATGATACCGGCGAAAAGTGCGCGGTATTAGAGAGGATAGCAATGGTGGAAGGAAGAAAAGTGCGTATAATCCATGGACTCAACATTAGTCATAAAGAACTCACATACTTATTGCAAAAATCTACAAGCTATCAAAGCAAAGTATTACGTGCATGCTCCTAGGGGGATAGATTGTAGGAAAAGACCATCGCTCGTCCCCGACCGCCACTCATAAGGAAGACAATCAATAAATAAATCATGCTCTGACTTCATCACATAACGGTTCACCATACGTGCATGCTACGGGAATCACAAACTTTAACACAAGTATTTCTAAAATTCACAACTACTCAACTAGCATGACTCTAATATCACCATCTCCATGTCTCAAAACAATTATGAAGCATCTAACTTCTCATAGTATTCAACACACTCATAAGAAATTTTTTACTAATCTTGAATGCCTATCATAATTAAAGAAAATTACCATGCTATTTTGTAAGACTCTCAAAATAATCTAAGTGAAGAATGAGAGAATAATAGTTTCTATAAAACAAATCCACTACCATGCTCTAAAAGATATAAGTGAAGCACTAGAGCAAAAACTATATAACTCAAAAGATATAAGTGAAGCACATAGAGTATTCTAACAATTTCCGGATCATGTGTGTCTCTCTCAAAAGGTGTGTACAGAAAGGATGATTGTGGCAACTAAAAAGTAAAGACTCAAATAATACAAGACGCTCCAAGCAAAACACATATCATGTGGTGAATAAAAATATAGCTCCAAGTAAAGTTACCGATGGAAGTAGACAAAAAAGGGGATGCCTTCCGGGGCATCCCCAAGCTTTGGCTTTTAGGTGTCCTTATATTATCTTGGGGGTGCCATGGGAATCCCCAAGCTTAGGCTCTTGCCACTCCTTGTTCCATAATCCATCAAATCTTTTACCGAAAACTTGAAAACTTCACAACACAAAACTCAGCAGAAAATCTCGTGAGCTCCGTTTGCGAAAGAAAACAAAACACCACTTCAAGGTACTGTAATTAACTAATTCTTTATTTATATTGGTGTTAAACCTATTGTATTCCAACTTCTCTATGGTTTATAAACTATTTTACTAGCCATAGATTCATCAAAATAAGCAAACAACACACGAAAAACAGAATTTGTCAAAAAACAGAACAGTCTGTAGTAATCTGTAACTAACGCAAACTTATGGAACTCCAAAAATTCAGCCAAAATAGGACGACCTAGATTTTTTTTTATTGATCATAAGCATTTGGAATCAATATTTTATCACGTTCTGGTGATTTTTAACAATTATTTGCGTGAACAGAAAGTTTCTGGAATTTTCAGCAAGATCGAATAACTATCATCCAAGAAGATCCTATAGGTTTAACTTGGCACAAACACTAACTAAAACATAAAAACAAATCTAACCAGAGGCTAGATCAAATATTTATTCCTAAACAGAAGAAAAAATCAAAAAAAATAAAATAAAATTGAGTTGCCTCCCAACAAGCGCTATCGTTTAACGCCCCTAGCTAGGCATAAAAGCAAGGATAGATCTAGGTATTGCCATCTTTGGTAGGCAATCCATAAGTGGCCCTCATAATAGATTCATAAGTTAATTTTATTTTCTTTCTAGGTAAGTGTTCCATGCCTTTCCTTAACGGAAATTGGAATCTAATATTCCCTTCCTTCATATCAATAATTACACCAATCGTTCTAAGGAAAGGTCTACCAAGAATAATAGGACATGAAGGATTGCAATCTATATCAAGAACAATAAAATCTACGGGCACATAATTCCTATTTGCAACAATAATAACATCATTAATTCTTCCCATAGGTTTCTTAATGGTGGAATCCGCAAGGTGCAGGTTTAGAGAGCAATCATCAAAATCACGAAAACCTAGCAAATCACACAAAGTTTTTGGAATCGTGGAAACACTAGCACCCAAATCACACAAAGCATAGCATTCATGATCTCTAATTTTAATTTTAATAGTAGGTTCCCACTCATCATAAAGTTTTCTAGGGATAGAAACTTCCAACTCAAGTTTTTCTTCATAAGATTGCATCAAAGCATCAACGTTATGTTTAGTAAAAGCTTTATGTTGACTATAAGCATGTGGAGAATTTAGCACGGATTGCAACAAGGAAATACAATCTATCAAAGAGAAATTATCATAATTAAATTCCTTGAAATCCAAAATAGTGGGTTCATTAATATCTAGAGTTTTGATCTCTTCAATCCCACTTTTACCAATTTTTGCATAAAGATCTAAAAACTCTGAATTTTTGGAACGCCTTCTAGGTAAAGGTGGATCATATTCAGTCACATCATTATCAAGACTCATATTGAAAAACAAAGATTTTGTCAGGACCCCGATTCCAAATCACATTGACCTAGCCGGTAACACCTCATATCACTTTGCGGCCTCACGCACGGTATTCCCACGGGTGTCGCCTTACCATGGCCCGGGATCGTTTGCGTCTTTTGGCTCACGTATATGACAGTGTCGCTAGCATCCACATGATAAGGAACCCGGGCCGACATGGCTAGTCGTGAACCCAAAGCGGCACTAACCTATGGGGACAGGCATACATGAATCACATCGAGCATGTCGGTCATCAACGTATAGATTCGGGCTGTAGCACTTTGGGCTATGAGGACTGCGGTATCCCGGGTACATGTGAGCTAGGCGGGACTCGAATAACACCGTGACATTTCCCGAAGGACAGACATAAAGCGAAGTGAAACACATGCCGCCATCAAGTGTCCAAGCAGTAGTGCTTTGGGCTAGCAGACTCCGGTGAACAGCTGTAGCGGACTACTATCGCTCGTAAGCACGAGACTACATTTCCCCATATGAGAGGCTGCCAAGGATAAACAACTAGTTTGTCGGATCCCACACATACCAAGCATTTCAAACATACACACAATATGCTCAATATGTGTAGATACAACATGGCATCACAACATAACTCTACGACTCAAATATTTAATCAATAGGCTCCGAGGAGCGAGATATTACAAACATGGGTCTCATGACCCAACACTCGAAAGCATACAAGTCAAAGCACAAGCGGAAGCTAATCATGTCCGAGTACGCATAACTATAAATGAAAAAGGCCGAGAAGCCCGACTATCTACCGAGATCTGCCGAGGGCACAAGATCGTAGCTGAGGTAACAAGCTAAACGTCAAGTCCAAGCGGAACTACTAGCGAGACCGACGCCTCTCTCGCAAAACATAAAATAAGCAAACGTGAGTAGAAACGCATCAAAGAAGACTTACATCGAGATCTAGCTACATATGCATCATTATCAAAAGGGGTGGTGGAGTTTGACCGCAGCAAGCCAGCTTTGACTCAAAGGCTATCCTGAACTACGATCGCAATTAACTCTTTTGAGGTGGCACACGAGTCCACATATTCACCATATCAATACACCACTATGGACCCGCCTCCGTCTCCCTCACGAGAACGCCATCCATAGCACTCATGCTTATCTTGCGCATTTTAGAGTATCCACTTTCACTTGTCTATGAACTGATATAGGCAACCCGAAGTCCTTTTCCGCGGACACGGCTATTCAATAGATCATATTAACCCTGCAGGGTGTACTTCTTCACACACGCTCACCACTTACCGCCGTTTACACGACATGTACTCGGCAACCTTCAAGCGGAAGCCCAACGTGGGTGTCGGCCACAGCCTACCTAAACACACAAGTCCCAAGTCCAGTTGATCGCCTATTCGGGTTCCATCCGCAGGAGTCCGCCGAGGTTTCCCATACTCCCCGAACGATGTGTACAGGTTCCCGAGACACCAAACGGGCGAATCGGTACACCGGGCCATATGCCTACCGCAACACAACCCACCCCTACGGTCAGCGCTATGCGGCCCCAAAGATGCTACAAACACCGTAAACTACTTGCAACTCCCGGACCGGGAACAAGGGTGGTTAAGAAGCCGAGAGGGTCAATTAAGGATCCCAATGCGTGGTAGTAACTGTTTCATGGATCACAAACACGTAACTCAGTTCTCGAGGACGGCTGCAATGAGACAACCCACCATGTACTCCTACATGGCCTCTCACCGCTACCTTTACCAAATCGTGTTCACACACTTAGCTCACACACAAGTAGGACATGTTCACACAACCATTCCAATTCATTCCCGATGAATCGGACCTGACTCAACTCTAAGCGATGGCAGGCATGACAACAAGCATGAATGAGTAGGCACAACATGGCTCAAACAACTCCTACTCATGCTAGTGGGTTTCATCTAATTCTTGTGGAATGACAGGTCATGCGAGAGGATAAAGGGGTTCAGCTACCGCAGCAAGTAACACATGAGTCGTTGTTGTCCTAATGCAGTAAAATAGAGCAGGAGCGAGAGAGTGGGATTATATCGGAATGGACAAGGGGTTTTGCTTGCACAGCACTTCAAGATAATATAGTTCTTCATCGGTGTCATCGAATTCATCGTCGGTACGTCGTCTACTAAGAGGGGACAGTTAGGGCAAACAAACAAGAGAGAACACAATCAATGCAATGCACATTCACATGAATGACATGTCATGTTAAGGTACTGAATTCACCTAATGCAATATCTAGCCAAGTTAATTGAAGTGGAATTCAAACAAGGTTAAACTCCAACTCCAAATGTTATTTCATAATTTGCCCTAATCATGATTCATCCTATTCAGTGAGGTTAACTTGTTCAATCATGCATGAAAATGCCATAAACAGATTCTTCATATTTTTCTGATCATTTTTCATATATAAATTATTTAAATTGGAGTTACAGATTAAAAGTTATGAATATTTGAAGTTTGGGGTGTTTTCTGAAATTTCCTGAATTAAATTAAATCCAGAAAATCAAATAATTGCGCCAAGATTACAGAGGCATGACGTCAGCCGGTCAATCGTGGTTGATCAGTCAAACCCGACGTGTGGGGCCACGCCGCTGACACGGGTTAAACAGGGGTTAGTTTAGTTTAATTGAAGATTAGGGCACCGGCCCACATGTCGCCGCTGGTTAGGTTAGTTGGTGATTAGCTTAAGCTAATCACCGACAACGGACCCACGTGGCGAGGCTCAGCGACGGGCTCGTCGCCGGCGACCTCTGGGCCTTGGAGTCCGCGCTCCACGAGCCACGGGCGGCGTCACGAGAGGACAGGCGTAGCCAGGCTCTCGCATCTGAGTGGGGCGGTGGGAGGAGGCTGGGGGCAGGGGCTCGCCGGGCCAGAGCTTCCTTGGCCAGCCGGAGTTCGGCCCGGAGTCTTGAGGCAGCAGTTCTGGCCTTCGAGAAGCGAGTTAGAGTCTGGAGTTGGGTTCTGGCGAGTTACGGAGCACGTTCACGTGCCCAGGAGCGACGAACACGGCCTCTGGCCATGGCGGTGAGGAGCTCAGGCGGCGGCGCAAGTCGGTCACCGGCGGAACGGTGGCCATGGCGAGAATAAGAGCACGGGAGCAAGGGGAAAGGAGGCAGGGGCTCACGGCGAGTCGGTTGGAGCAAACGGCGAGCTCGGGGGCGTCTTCGTGTCAGCGAATCGAAGGGCGGCGATCGCTGGTCCGGAGGGGAAACGCGACGGGGCGGCGCCTGGGCTTCTCCGGTCGCGAGTGACGGCGGGGAGGGCGAGGATGGAGTGGCGGGGCTTGTGGGCTAGTCGGGGAAGCGAGGGAGGGCCGGTGGTCGCGGCGAATTGACGGTGGCGACGGGGTTCTCGGTCGCGTGAGGGAGAGAGCCGAGAAGAGAGAAGAAGGCACGGAGAGTGAGGGCGGTCCAGGGGTGCGTGGCATCCTCGAGGCGACGGGAGACAGGCAGGGAGGCAGGAGGTGGCTCAAGGCGTGTGCAAGTGCTCGGCCACGCCTGGCCCCACCTCTTGTCCGAGGAGGAAGAAGACAGGAGGTTATGTGGTGGTGGGCCGGGCCAGCTGGAGGAGCTGGGCCAGTGAGGGGGGGGAGAGAGGCTGGGCCGGCCTGTGCCAGGTGAGCTGGGCTTCTCTCTCTCTGCTTATTTCTGTTTTTTCTATTTTCTGTAATTATGTTTGGCTTTAATAAAAATGCCAGGGCATTTCCAAAAATCATGAAACTGGTCAATGTCACTGTTTGGAATATTTCCAACAACAAACATTTCAGTTAATGATTATTTGAACATTTAAACTATTTATTAGCATTAAATGCCCAAATGTAAATACTATATGATTTAATTCAAAAATCCAGATGTCATGGAAAAATGTGCAACATCTCCAGTTATCAAGCTTCCAAGATTTTTCCAAAAAATGGTGAACATTTTTGAAGGCCATTTGGTTCATTGAAAATATTTCTTAGTTGAACCCATTTGAATTGTTTTTGGTGCTAGGGCTTGGTCATCCCCATTTCAAATTTCATGGAAATTAAACATGATGCATGGATGCTAAAGCAAAAACAAACAAGGGCTGATCTGGGGCTGTGACAACTCACCCCCACTAAACAAGAATCTCGCCCGAGATTCAAGACGTGAGGTAAGAGGAAAAGGGAAGTCGCAAACTATCACAATCTTCATGATCCATTTGCCCTTCCGAAGATGTTGATTCATTCCATCATCTTGGTCTTGACGTCTTGAGATCTTCACCCGACACGACAACGGAAAGAAGGGGAAACCCTATATGATTCGATCTTCACGAAGATCAAGTAAACATGATCGACTCACGGACCGAGATGGTGACACATCTCGAGTTGAGACACAAAACACATCGAAGGGATGGAAGAACAAACGACGGGTTTGATTGGTGGCAACAATTCCACGCTTTGAAAGATGGTGGATGGTGTCAAGGTGGCGAGGAAATAATTGTCATGATTCAATAGCGGGGCACCTCGGGGGAGGTGACGCGAGGAACCATTCCCTTAAGTGGCAAAAAGAATTACTTTTGATACAAAGATCATTGAAACTCTTCATACCAGCCTAAGGCAATTCACAACGATCGTTTGGCGGAGTGCAAAGGAATGGTACACCGGACTAGAATGGATGATGTGGACTACCTTGTTGAAGACAACGCAATGGATGATTTTTGCTTATCATCGGAGGTGGAGGGGACCCATGGTAAGTCCACTTTTGAGGATGATCCTAGACAAGAATTACTAAGAAGGCAGCCCATAGTGAAATGGCACAAGGACGGTGTAAGCTGGGAACGAAATACAACTATTGGAATGTTCCAACCATCATATCTGCCTGAGATTCAGATCCGATTGGTGACAGGATACTTCAGACTCAGCATGTCCGAAAAGGAAAGGTTGCTACACAAATCGACGAGATGATGTTGCGAGATTCTCGGGAGATGGACTATGGTAGTGAGCTCCAAAACATGAGCGGGTTCTGCTACAAACAGGTGAACACATTGTCCCAGACAAGCATGGCCACGTAGTAGTCTTATATTAAATACTACCAAGTTCAGGTGGGGGCGGAACCATCATCGAGGATATCGAGGTCTTTACGCAAGTCCATGGATTAGATCCCAAGCATAAACTTCTTTTCCTTGAACAAGTCAATCAGTGGCTTGGTGTGCTAGGGATACATACGGAATGAAGATGATCAGTCTATCAAACCATAGAATACTTTGCACATGCATGACTGACTTGGGATGGTACCATAGGAAACAAAACAAACCTTTCCCGAATTCATGGCGGCAACTTACACCTAAAGCACATGAATTGAGGAAGTCACTCTTTCCATCCAAGCATAGGCTTCATGAACGGAACACGAAGAAATGCTTACACAAGTTTCCAACGCTAGGTTGATGTTCAACATGACTCATGGGGAGACAAAATGCTACCGATGGGCTCAAGACAACTCATCGGAATTTCCATATCCTTTGGACTTCCACCATCATGTGAACACGGTAATAGTATTGGCGGACCAAAAGATGTAATGGTGTATGCCCGAGGGGTCAACCACGAGTAAGACAACATTACGAGCATCGTTGGTACTGATTCGATTTGACGATAGCCCACACTCAAATCAAAGGATTAATAAGACAATAGGTCCGGAAACTGTTCACAAGGACCGATTGATGAAGATATCATCTTTCTTCAACACACACTACACAAGAATATCCCTTTGGCACAAACTAAGTCAGGCAAGCTTTTATCTTCCAACTCTCCAAGTTGTTGTCTAGCTCAACCAACTAGTTCAGGATATCCAACACAGATTCTTGGAGAAAGGGTGGTTCACAAGAAACCAACTTGATCACGAGCTCAACATAACAAATGGGACAACCTGGTAATACTTCCAAGAAGATATTCGGAAAATCACAAATCACCGATATGTTACTAAGCTCGAGAACAACCTTGCTTTTGAGGGCAAGACGATATGATCAAATGAGTGAGGACTTGATATAATCCTAACTCATCAATCGAAGTGTGCACCGTAAATAAGGACTAGGTAGCACGATCAATCTTAGGATGATGATTTAATAACCAACACGCTAAGAGTGAGGATATTGTCCACTAGCTGCCAAGCAACGAGTTGCTCGGAGTATTGATTTCACACATCACAATTCACTCGTCGGCATTCCGGTTTCAACAACTCGGAACCGAGGAATGAATAATGATGGCGAGAAGTATCACCGCATCAAGAATTCATAAGAGAAGGTGCAATTCTCATGACATTCTTGACATAAGATGGTAACACTCCGGTGGAACATCATCAAAAGCTGAATTGGCATTTTGATCTGCGGGATACAACTACTTTGACCCAATCCTCGAAATGGATGAGGTATCGAGTTTGTTTCTCCTAGTCATTCCGCAATGTAATGGCTTGACGGACCACAAGGATAATAGACATCGATAAACGAAGGCACACATACTCTTGGTTATCAATTGATAGACGAGAGTCAGAATACAACTAAAGAGGGACAACTCAAGGAACATATAATTTTCTGAGTTGTGGATGCATAGATTAGTATGTCGAGCAAAGCTCAACACTTCTTCCGGATAATCCATGCAGAGAAGGTAGAACTGGCAGAGTCATAATATAGAATGGAGTACTCCTCAAGAGTACTCTGACTGTGATCCTTCGATTCAAAAGAACTTCTGCCATAAATAGTTCATGGCATTTGGAAGAAGGAAATACCACGGACCTCGAGGACTATCACAAAGTTACTAATATCCTAAAGGAACTAGCAAACACTATCAACATGAAGTAAGGTGAATCTCGGGTTCAAGAACCCAGGAATAGAATACCTACTACTAAATGGCATCACGGGATGCTTTCAAGAATAATGGTCAGAATCATCACACTGGCGATACAAAAGCGTTGCTAAGTTGCTAGATGACTTCCTAAACACCTAGGGTCATAATAATAGTTCCAACATATATGTAAAGGCAATAATGTACCTCGACTTACCGATTAGTGTGCTTATTCTGACCATAAAGGACATTGGGAATGGAAGAAAAGGATTTGCAAATGCATCAGACTATTTAGAGACCTCGGATGACTCGGACAGCATAACGGCTGTAAATGCTCAAAATGATTTGAGACATCCTGCAAAAATGGTGGCATAACCACTCAACATCACAATGCCAAGGTTCCGAGATCAACAATTATCATACAGAAATAGTAGGAATTGAACTGAGGCTTAAAACCAACAATCTCAAAGGTCTACGGATTAGTAACACGTCATCCTGATAGATAGATGATAAGCCTAATTCTTAAACCCCGTAGAAGAGAAGAGGATGACTCAGATCAGAAGGCCATGAGGTATAAGGAGTAAAAAGAGCCTTACGTTCCCTTCCACAATCAATTCCCTTACATAGCTAAAGCATTTCTAGACACAACTTCACCAGTTTGTCTTGGTAATCTCTGATGATCGGGGCTCACGATACCAACGCTGTCGGGACCACGATTCCAAATCACATTGACCTAGCCGGTAACACCTCATATCACTTTGGGCCTCACGCACGGTATTCCCAAGGGTGTCGCCTTACCATGGCCCGGACCGCTTTGCGTCTTTTGGCTCACGTATATGATGATGTCGCTAGCATCCACATGATAAGGAACCCGGCCGACATGGCTAGTCGTGAACCCAAAGCGGCACTAACCTATGGGGACAGGCATACATGAATCACATCGAGCATGTCGGTCATCAACGTATAGATTCGGGCTGTAGCACTGGGCTAACAGGACTCCGGTATCCCGGGCTGTAGCAGGCTAGGCAGGACTCCGAATAACACCGCGTGACATTTCCCCGAAGGGACAGACATAGGAACGAAGTGAAACACATGCCGGCCAGTCAAGTGTCCAAGCAGTAGTGCTTTGGGCTAGCAGGACTCCGGTGAACCGGCTGTAGCGGACTACTATCGCCGTAAGCACGAGACTACATTTCCCCATATGAGAGGCTGCCAAGGATAAACAACTAGTTTGTCGGATCCCACACATACCAAGCATTTCAAACATACACACAATATGCTCAATATGTGTAGATACAACATGGCATCACAACATAACTCTACGACTCAAATATTTAATCAATAGGCTCCGAGGAGCGAGATATTACAAACATGGGTCTCATGACCCAACACTCGAGCATACAAGTCAAAGCACAAGCGGAAGCTAATCATGTCTCGAGTACGCATAACTATAAATGAAAAAGGCCGAGAAGCCTGACTATCTACCGAGATCCTGCCGAGGGCACAAGATCGTAGCTGAGGTAACAAGCTAAACGTCAAGTCCAAGCGGAACTACTAGCGAGACCGACGTCTCTCGCAAAACATAAAATAAGCAAACGTGAGTAGAAACGCATCAGCAAGACTTACCTCAGAGCTAGCTACATATGCATCAGGATCAATACAGGGGTGGTGGAGTTTGACTGCAGCAAGCCAGCTTTGACTCGATGGCTATCCTGTACTACGACTGCAATTAACTCTTTTGAGGTCGCGCACGAGTCCACATATTCACCATATCAATACACCACTATTGATCTGCTCCCGTCTCCCTACGAGAACGCCATCCATAGCACTCACACTTATCTTGCGCATTTTAGAGTATCCACTTTCACTTGTCTATGAACTGATATAGGCAACCTGTAAGTCCTTTTCCATGGACACGGCTATTCAATAGATCATATTAACCCTGCAGGGTGTACTTCTTCACACACGCTCTCACCACTTACCGCCGTTTACACGACATGTACTCGGCAACCTTCAAGCGGAAGCCCAACGTGGGTGTCGGCCACAGCCTACCTAAACACACAAGTCCCAAGTCCGGGTTGATCGCCTATTCGGGTTCCATCCGCAGGAGTCCGCCGAGGTTTCCCATACGGCCCCGAACGATGTGTACAGGGTTCCCGAGACACCAAACGGCGAATCGGTACAGACCCACGGTGCCTACCGCAACACAACCCACCCCTACGGTCAGCGTTGCGTGCCCCAAAGATGCTACAAACACCGTAAACTACTTGCAACTCCCGGACCGGGAACAAGGGTGGTTAAGAAGCCGAGAGGGTCAATTAAGGATCCCAATGCGTGGTAGTAACTGTTTCATGGATCACAAACACGTAACTCGGTTCACGAGGGACGGCTGCAATGAGACAACCCACCATGTACTCCTACATGGCCTCTCACCGCTACCTTTACCAAATCGTGTTCACACACTTAGCTCACACACGTAGGACATGTTCACACAACCATTCCAATTCATTCCCGATGAATCGGACTGACTCAACTCTAAGCGAGCAGGCATGACAACAAGCATGAATGAGTAGGCACAACATGGCTCAAACAACTCCTACTCATGCTAGTGGGTTTCATCTAATTCTTGTGGAATGACAGTCATGCAGAGGATAAAGGGGTTCAGCTACCGCAGCAAGTAACACATGAGTCGTTGTTGTCCTAATGCAGTAAAATAGAGCAGGAGCGAGAGAGTGGGATTATATCGGAATGGACAAGGGGTTTTGCTTGCCTGGCACTTCTGAAGATAATATAGTTCTTCATCGGTGTCATCGAATTCATCGCTTGTGACGTCCGCTCATCGAGAGGGGACAAGCATCGCAAACAAACAAGAGAGAACACAATCAATGCAATGCACATTCACATGAATGACATGTCATGTTAAGGTACTGAATTCACCTAATGCAATATCTAGCCAAGTTAATTGAAGTGGAATTCAAACAAGGTTAAACTCCAACTCCAAATGTTATTTCATAATTTGCCCTAATCATGATTCATCCTATTCAGTGAGGTTAACTTGTTCAATCATGCATGAAAATGCCATAAACAGATTCTTCATATTTTTCTGATCAATTTTCATATATAAATTATTTAATTTGGAGTTACAGATTAAAAGTTATGAATATTTGAAGTTTGGGGTGTTTTCTGAAATTTCCTGAATTAAATTAAATCCAGAAAATCAAATAATTGCGTCAGCATTACAGAGGCATGACATCAGCGGGTCAACCGTGGTTGATCAGTCAAACCCGACGTGTGGGGCCACACGTCGGTGACACGGGTTAAACAGGGGGTTAGTTTAGTTTAATTGAAGATTAGGGCACCGCCCACATGTCGGCGTCGGGGGTTAGGTTAGTTGGTGATTAGCTTAAGCTAATCACCGGCAACCGGACCCACGTGGCAGGGCTCGACGGCGACGGGCTCGTCGCCGCGACCTCTGGGCGTGGCGGAGTCCGCGCCCACAGCCACGGGCGGCGTCGAGAGCACCGGCGTAGCCGAGCTCGCGCATCTGAGTGGGGCAGTGGGAGGAGGCTGGGGTCCGGGGCTCGCCGGGCCGGAGCTGTGGCCAGCCGGAGTTCGGAGTCTTGCGGAAGCAGTTGCTGGCCTTCGAGAGAGCGAGTTGGGGTGCGGGTTGGGTTCCTGGCGAGTTCTGGAGCACGTTCACGTGCCCAGGAGCGACGAACACGGCCTCTGGCCATGGCGGTGAGGAGCTCAGGCGGCGGCGCAAGTCGGTCACCGGCGGAACGGTGGCCATGGCGAGAATAAGAGCACGGGAGCAAGGGGAAAGGAGGCAGGGGCTCACGGCGAGTCGGTTGGAGCAAACGGCGAGCTCGGGGGCGTCTTCGGTGCGAATCGAGCGGCGGCGATCGCTGGTCCGCGGAGGGGAAAAGCGACGGGCGGCGCCTGGCTTCTCCGGTCGCGAGTGACGGGCGGGAGGGCGAGGATGGAGTGGCGAGGCTTGTGGGCTAGTCGGGAAGCGAGGAGGGCCGGTGGTCGCGGCGAACGGCAGTGGCGGACGGGGTTCTCGGTCGCGTGAGGGAGAGAGCCAGAGAAGAGAGAAGAAGGCACGGAGAGTGAGGGCGGTCCAGGGGGTGCGTGGCATCCTCGGGCGACGGGAGACAGCAGGAGGCAGGAGGTGGCTCAAGGCGTGTGCCGCGTGCTCGGCCACGCCGCCCGCGTCCTCTTGTCGAGGAGGAAGAAGACAGGGAGGTTGCGGTGGTGGCTGGGCCGGGCCAGCTGGAGGAGTTGGGCCAGTGAGGGGGGGAGAGAGGCTGGGCCGGCCTGTGCCAGGTGAGCTGGGCTTCTCTCTCTCTCTGCTTATTTCTGTTTTTTCTATTTTCTGTAATTATGTTTGGCTTTAATAAAAATGCCAGGGCATTTCCAAAAATCATGAAACTGGTCAATGTCACTGTTTGGAATATTTCCAACAACAAACATTTCAGTTCATGATTATTTGAACATTTAAACTATTTATTAGCATTAAATGCCCAAATGCAAATACTATATGATTTAATTCAAAATCCAGATGTCATGGAAAAATGTGCAACATCTCTCGTTATGTTTCCAGCATTTTCCAAAAAATGGTGAACATTTTTGAAGGCCATTTGGTTCATTGAAAATATTTCTTAGTTGAACCTATTTGAATTGTTTTTGGTGCTAGGGCTTGGTCATCCCCATTTCAAATTTCATGGAAATTAAACATGATGCATGGATGCTAAAGCAAAAACAAACAAGGGCTGATCTGGGGCTGTGACAGATTTAATAGGGGACACATCAATAACTTTTAGATTTTCATCTTTATTTTCATAGAAACTAGAAGAACGCGCTTTCACAAAACAATCTTTCTTAGCACGCATCCTAGCGGTTCTTTCTTTGCACTCATCAATGGAAATTCTCATGGCCTTGAGAGACTCATTGATATCATGCTTAGGAGAAATAGATCTAAGTTTCAAAGAATCAACATCAAGAGAAATTCTATCAACGTTCCTGGCTAATTCATCAACTTTAAGCAATTTTTCTTCAAGCAAAGCATTAAAATTCTTTTGTGAATTCATAAAATCCTTAACACTAGTCTCAAATTCAGAAGGCATCTTATTAAAATTTCCATAAGAATTGTTGTAGGAATTACCATAATTATTAGAGGAATTACTAGGATACGACCTAGGATTAAAGTTTCCTCTGTACGCGTTGTTACCAAAATTGTTCCTACCAACAAAATTCACATCCATAGATTCATTATTATTCTCAATAAAAGTAGACAAAGGCATATCATTAGGATCGGAAGAAACACTTTTATTAGAAAATAATTTCATAAGTTCATCTATCTTTCCACTCAAAACATTAATTTCTTCTATCGCATGCACTTTTTTATTAGTGGATCTTTTGGTATGCCATTGAGAATAATTAACCATAATATTATCTAGGAGTTTAGTAGCTTCTCCTAAAGTGATTTCCATAAAAGTTCCTCCCGCGGCCGAATCTAAAAGATTTCTAGAAGCAAAATTCAATCCGGCATAAAAATTTTGTATAATCATTCACAAATTCAAACCATGAGTAGGGCAATTATGTATCATTAATTTCATCCTCCCCCAAGCTTGTGCAACATGTTCATGATCAAGTTGCTTAAAATTATAATATCGTTTCTAAGAGAGATGATCTTAGCAGGTGGAAAATACTTAGAGATAAAAGCATCTTTGCACTTATTCCAAGAATCAATACTATTTTTAGGCAAAGACGAAAACCAAGCTTTAGCACGATCTCTAAGCGAAAAAGGAAATAGCTTCAATTTAACAATATCATTGTCCACATCTTTCTTCTTTTGCATATCACACAAATCAACGAAGGTATTTCGATGGGTAGCGACATTTTCACTAGGAAGGCCGGCGAATTGATCTTTCATGACAACATTCAACAAAGCAACATTAATTTCACAAGATTCAGTATCGGTAAGAGGAGCAATCGGAGTGCTAAGGAAATCATTGTTATTGGTATTGGTAAAGTCACACAATTTGGTATTATCTTGAGCCATCGTGACAAGCAAGCAATACAACACACGAGCAAACAAGAAGCAAGCGAAAAAGAGGCGAACGGAAAAGAGAGAGGGTGAATAAAACGGCAAGGGTGAAGTGGGGGAGAGGAAAATGAGAGTTAAAATGGAAAGTAATGTAATGCGGGAGATAGGGTTTGTGATGGGTACTTGGTATGTTGACTTTTGCATAGACTCCCCGACAACGGCGCCAGAAATCCTTCTTGCTACCTCTTGAGCACTGCGTTGGTTTTCCCTTGAAGAGGAAAGGGTGATGCAACAAAACAGCGTAAGTATTTCCCTCAGTTTTTGAGAACCAAGGTATCAATCCAGTAGGAGGCCACACACGAGTCCCTCGCACCTACACAAACAAATAAAATCCTCGCAACCAACGCAATAAAGAAGTTGTCAATCCCTTCACGGTTACTTACGAAAGTGAGATCTGATAGATATGATAAGATAATATTTTTGGTATTTTTATGATAAAGATGCAAAGTAAAGAAAGCAAAATAAAAACGGCGCCAGAAATAGCTTGTTGTTGGGAGATCAAATATGGTGGAAAATAGACCCGGGGGCCATAGGTTTCACTAGTGGCTTCTCTCGAGAGCATAAGTATTACGGTGGATAAACAAATTATTGTTGAGCAATTGACAGAACTGAGCATAGTTACGAGAATATCTAGGTATGATCATGTATATAGGCATCACGTCCGCGACAAGTAGACCGACTCCTGCCTGCATCTACTACTATTACTCCACACATCGACCGCTATCCAGCATGCATCTAGAGTATTAAGTTCAAAAGAACAGAGTAATGCTTTAAGTAAGATGACATGATGTAGAGGGATAAACTCATGCAATATGAAATAAACCCCATCTTGTTATCCTCCATGGCAATAATGCAATACGTGCCTTGCTGCCCCTACTGTCAGTGGGAAAGGACACCGCAAGATTGAACCCAAAGCTAAGCACTTCTCCCATTGCAAGAAAGATCAATCTAGTAGGCCAAACCAAATTGATAATTCGAAGAGACTTGCAAAGATAACCAATCATACATAAAATAATTCAGAGAAGATTCAAATAGTGTTCATAGATAAACTTGATCATAAACCCACAATTCATCGGCCTCAACAAACACACCGCAAAAGAAGATTACATCAAATAGATCTCCACAAGAGAGGGGGAGAACATTGTATTGAGATCCAAAAAGAGAGAAGAATCCATCTAGCTAATAACTATGGACCCGAAGGTCTGAGGTAAACTACTCACACATCATCGGAGAGGCTATGGTGTTGATGTAGAAGCCCTCCATGATCAATGCCCCCTCGTGAGCTCGGAAAAAGGCCGCAAGATGGGATCTCACGAATGTAAGATTGCGGCGGTGGAATTAGGTTTTTGGCTTCGTATCTGGTAGTTTGGGGGTACGTAGGTATATATAGGAGGAAGAAGTACGTCGGTGGAGCAACGTGGGCCCCACGAGGGTGGAGGGCGCGCCCAGGGGGGTAGGCTCGCCCCTACCTCGTGCCTTCCGGGTTGATGTCTTGACATAGGGTCCAAGTCCTCTGGGTCACGTTCGTTCCGGAAATCACGTTCCCAAAGGTTTCATTCCGTTTGGACTCCGTTTGATATTATTTTTGTGTGAAACTCTGAAATAGGCAAAAAACAGCAATTCTGGGTTGGGCCTCCGGTTAATAGGTTAGTCCCAAAAATAATATAAAAGTGTACAATAAAGCCCATTAATGTCCAAAACAGAATATAATATAGCATGGAACAATAAAAAATTATAAATACGTTGGAGACGTATCAACGAACACTAGGGCCAGGACTAAAAAGATTATAAGTTAGTTTGGTATTGGTACTTGTACTACCTAGTCGTCTGCAAGTTGGTATTGTTGTTAACGATGTTTCGATATGACCTTGGCATTTGCTTCCAACCATCATGTCGAGGGTCGACGTGGATATAAAGTTGAATCATTTGTTTCGAAACGAATTTTCAGGCACCTGATTTTTATTTGTTGGGTAGCATAAGCACCTGTCGTTCGAATTCCCAGTTCTCCAATTTTTTTTACATCTTTGAAGTATGCAGGGGATCCATCCGGTTTCACAGGGTGATAGCTAGATGCAACACGTCGGAACTGGGTTGTGGCATGACAAGCCCAGTGGCAAATTGTTAGAAGAGAGGAGCAATGGATTTGGGCCTTCCAGAATAGTTAAGTGTCGTGACCTCGATCGTGAAGCGCCTCCCATGGACTAAAAAGGCCTAGTCCATTAGTATTAGTTGAAATATGTAAAATATTCCATAATGAAAATAAATATGTAAAATGTAATGAATTTAGTCCACTTTCACTAAAAACCATCTGATTTGCATGAAATCCGTCCGTGGAACCACAAGATGGCTGTCCATACAGAGCCTAACCATACGGAACCAACAGGTCCATGGTCGTACGCAAGCAAGTGCATGCACTTATTATCACGTTGGAGAAATAATGCTGACGTATGAGACGGTGAAACCCATGAAGTCTTCAACATAGTCAATAAACGAGAGAATTCTGCAGGTACAGACTGATAAATGGGATCCAGCAGGTATATTGTTTTTTCAGGTCGAGCAAGTTTCAACTAGGCTGTAGACTGCCCAGGCTTGGTTTTGTTTCTAACAGGCCCAACCCATGACGACAATGGGGCACAAAGATCCAGCAGGTATCTACTGGCCTCTGGCCCACCAGCCTTAGTTATATTTTGTCTTAGAACATCCAAAGATAGTTCTTTTACTGAATCAAACACACAACCCGGTTCTATTTTCTTCTTGAAACGCCATGTCCTACTTATGTTTTCTAATCTCTACCTATATTTTACTAGTTCAAATACACGTATTATTATATTGAAAATACATAAAGTTCCCTTTTCATCTTTACATCCTTATTTTTTTGTTTTCCCTCCCAGCGTTGATTTTTTTACCACTGGTTTTCCATTAAACCACCTCAATTGTCCCACGTCTTATTAGCTTGCAAAAACAAAACGATTTTTTTGGCAAATCAATAAGTTCTTAAAAAGTAAATGTTTATCATTTCTGAATTAAAACAGTTTGAACTCCACCGAAATATGCAAAATAAGGTTGAACTTTTTGACCGTGGTCTTAGGAAGAAAATGGGTTGTAATAAATTCCTTAAGAATTAGCAAATGAGCTGCAATTATTAAACAAATAGCAAGTGGGCTCCATGTTGTCTGCCACAGATTTGGAGGCTGACTTGTGGGACTACTAAGTTCACGCTTACACAAGGTTTCTCAAAAAAAAGAAACTTAGTCAACAATCGACTCTACCAGCGTCAGACCGTTAGATGTCTATATAATGGCAATCATGCTTCTCCAGTCTCCGATCTTCCTACTCCAGCCGCCCAAACTAGCACCAAGTGAACCGCTGCTTCCCGCTTGGCCGGGTCAGGTTGCCGGAAGGCCTCACGGCCCCACCATACTTGCATTCCTGGCCTGGCTATCCCTCTACTCACTCGCACCTCTTGTTATTCTCCGGTGACGGCAGCCTCACACTACGGCCGAACAAGTAAACCTTCGTACCCACTCCACGAGGGAAACAACTGCCGAGTCTTCCTCGGCTCTAGGTCGTTCCCTTACTTGGCCTCACCGTCGTCCACCGCCTTGGTGCTCTCAGCATGGCGTGGTCAACGAATGACAACCATCGGAAGAGGACTGTGAGGGAGTCCTGGACTAAGGGGTCCTCGGGCGTCCGGCCTATTATCCATGGGCCGGACTGATGGGCTGTGAAGATGTGAAGGCCGAAGATTGTACCCGTGTCCGGATTGGACTCTCCTTGGCATGGAAAACAAGCTTGGCGACCGACTATGAAGATTCCTTCTTATGTAACTGACTCTATGTAAACCCTAGATCCTCCCGGTGTCTATATAAACCGGAGGAGTTAGTCCGGAAAGGATATATTCATTGCCATAGTCATACAGGCTAGACTTCTAGGGTTTAGCCATTACGATCTTGTGGTAAATCAACTCTTGTAATACTCATATTCATCAAGATCAATCAAGCAGGAAGTAGGGTATTACCTCCATAGAGAGGGCCCGAACCTGGGTAAACATCGTGTCCCCCGTCTCATGTTACCATCGACCTTAGCCGCACAGTTCGGGACCCCCTACCCGAGATCCGCCGGTTTTGACACCGACATTGGTGCTTTCATTGAGAGTTCCACTATGCCGTTGACGAAAGGTCGATGGCCCCTTCAATCGTCGATAGTGACACTGTCCAAGGAGAAACCTTCCTCCCCGGACAGATTTTCGTGTTCGGCGGCTTCGTACTGAAATGCCAACTCGCTTGGCCATCTGGAGCAGATCGATAGCTACGCCCCTGGCCATCAGGTCAGATTCGGAAGCTTGAACTACGTTGCGGACATCCGTGAAGACTTGATCTTCGACGGATTCGAGACCGCGGCGATCGCTCCCCCTCGCTCCGATAAACATGACTTAACATGATACGAGTCCTAATGGTACTCGACCCAATCATCGATGGCTTTCACATGGCGGTTCGGCCGCATTGGTACTCGACCCAATCATCGACGACTTTCACATGATACGAGTCCTAATGGACGGTGGTAGCAGCCTCAACCTGCTCTATCAGGATACAATACGCAAAATGGGCGTTAATACCTCACGAATCAACCCCACGATAACTACCTTTAAAGGAGTCATACCAGGCGTAGAGGCCCGTTGTACGAGCTCAATCACGCTGGAGGTGGTCTTCGGTTCCCCGGATAACTTCCGAAGCGAAGAGCTAATCTTTGATATCATCCCCTTCCGCAGCGGCTACCATGCACTGCTTGGATGAACCGCGTTTGCTAGATTCAACGCGGTGCCACATTATGCTTATCTCAAGCTCAAGATGCTCGGTCCACGCGGCGTCATTACAGCAAATGGAAACACAGAACGTTCCCTCCGTACAGAGGAGCACACCGCAGCCCTAGCAGCAGAAGTATAGAGCGGCCTTCTCAAGCGGCACCATAATCCGGCCGCCAAGCCCCTGGACATCTTTAAGAAGGTCCGGACTACACTGCAACAGGGCAGCTCGGTTTGTTAAGAGCTGAATTAGTAATTCGGCCTCCGTCCCGGCCCCGACGGGGAAATGGCATTCGTACCGCGCGTACATAATTACGCACTCAAAACCCCATGGGTACTGACGGAGGCATAACTCACTCGCGATCCATAGTGTGGCTTGACCAACCCTGGGATTCGCACGCCTTTACTTTTCCTTTTCATTTCGGGTTTTCTCTTTTCAAGGTCTCTGTGGACGACCCGCTTGCAGAACACACCAAGAAGGCAAGGAGCTCTGGCATACAAGGGAATCCCCAGGTGGTCTCTACTATACGATTGCCATACTTGTTTTACATACCCGCACGCAGCTCGCCCTTGGTTGCGGCATGCTAAATAGCCTTACTTGCTTATCGCATTACTTGCACAAAGTACGCCTCGACATACTAATTACATCACAATGGTGAATAAATGGTGGCGTCAACTTATTACTTAATTTTCCTATTTCCTCACCTTTGTATTTATTACTCATTGCACACGTACACCATGGTACGTATTACTACGCCAGGGGCTTCATTACACCCCGCATTACGGCAATAAAAGTCCGAAAACTTTTACAGTATAGTACGGCACCCTGAACTTATAGCATTATATGCATCGGCTCCGAATCATGTCTTTGGTCAATAGTTGGGTTGCTGGCTCACTGTGCTTACTACCTTACGTTCCGCTATATCGGCTAGGGTAGTAAAGGGAGAACTACTACGGTTGTGTCCCGGTTCTTCCGGACGAGCACCTCAGTAGAGAAAGCCGAAAACTGACTATCATGATGCGGCGAGAGCTGGTCAGCTGTTCGAGAGGTTCCCAATCGTTAGAGATTTTTTCCGCTTCTTGCGAAGAATCGGTTCCTCCAATTAGGCGTGTACAATGCCCCTAGTTCGGCCTTCTGAATACCAGGGGCTTCGCCAACTTTCTTAATTGTCAAACTCCTATGGCTAAGTGAGGGCGGTAAAGGCCGCATAGTCTGATTGCCTTGTTCGTTAAACTAAACACCTCCTTTAAGGACCAGAATGTGGAGTAAAGAGTGTTTAGATTTATCCCAAACACCCCCATACTATCTACATGGGGGCAGAAGCCGACGACTGGTCAACCCTCAGATTTCATAAAAGGCCGCACAGGAGGTAAAATGCAAATCACAAGCATTATAATACATAACATCATTGTTCCATATTACAGGACAGGACAATACAAATGTTCTCATGGGAATATGACATCGTTTGAACATTGCTCCGCCACAAAGCGGGACCCCTCTAGGACACCATCAAAATAGAGCTTGGGTCGACGATGCTCCTTGCCCTCCGGCGCCCCCTCGGTCATCAGCTTCTTGGCATCCAGCTTTTCCCAACACGTCTTGACGTGGGCAAATGCCATACGCGCACCTTCAATACAGACCGACCGCTTCACGGCTTCGAGCCGCGGACAGGCACTTACAAGCCACTTAAGAAGGCCAAAGTAGCTGCTAGGTATAGGCTCGGCAGGCCATAGCCGGACTATCAGGTCCTTCATGGCTAGCTCTGCCAACCTGTGCAGCTCGACCAACTGCTTTAGCTGGTCGCTAAAGGGCACCGGATGTTTGGGTCCAAGATGTTGGGACCAGAATAGCTTCTCCGTAGACATCCCTTCTTCGGCTCTATAATGCTCAACAACATCTGATATACTGCATGGCAGATCCATAAATTCCCCTGGAAAACCCAAGTTCGAATAAGTACAAGGAATGTTTCTTCTACATACTTGCTTTGCATGGTGAAAGACTTACCCGCCGCAATCTCCTTGGCCGCCAGAATTTCCTGGATGGCGTTCTGGGCTTCGGCTCATGCATTCTGTGCGCTCTGGCGGGCCTTCGCCTGTTCAGACTCTTGCACCTTACAATCGCGCTCCAAGGACTCAAATCTCCTGACTGCGTCCTGGAGCTCTTGCTGCGCCTCACTAACCCGGGCCTCGTGCTTCTCACGCACGGTGCGTTCATTGGCCGCTTTGTCCTTGGCCTCGGCTAACGCCTTCTTGAGGGCTGCCACCTGAGTTGTGGCCCCTAATAAAGTTTACGACACTTTAGTTCGGACGGACTATTCCTTTTTTCTTAAAATATACCCGCAGGTTACTGCATACCTTGGCTATCCTGCAGCTGCTTCTTCACGAGGCCAAGCTCCTCCTCGGCCCGCTCCAGTTTTCGCTTTAGTCCGGAGACCTCCACAGCATGAGCGGTGGCAGCCTGCAGCTATACCTGCTCATTCACATAGACAACTTATGTTAGACTCCTGCGATATTTATTCTTGATCCTCTGTTCGGCTTTTTCTTCCCGAACACCAAACAGAGCATCAGGGGCTACTGTCTATACTGTGATATTCTTCCTACAACCACATTACTTACCTCAAAGCCTGTTAGAAGGCTAGTGCAGGCTTCGGTCAGCCCGCTTTTGACGAACTAAACCTTCTCTATTTCCGTGCCCATAAGGGCACGGTGTTCATCCACAATAGAGGCGCCTCGTAGCGCCTCCAATAGATTATCCGGTGCCTCTGGTTGGACAGAGGTCACCGATGGAACAGACACGTTCCCTCCTTTTGGGGAATGCCGTTCGCTGGACTCCGGAGCCGCGTAGATCTCCGGGATGGTATCCGACTTAGGTCCAAAGGGAACTCGGCCCCCGTCACCAGTCCCCATAGGGGCTTTTTCCCCCATGTGTCCAGCGGCTGA